>CM066034.1:1010336505-1010961505 GCA_033557465.1 Ichthyophis bannanicus | reverse complement strand
AATTAGCCGATTTGCAGTTTTACAAAAACTCAGGAGATCATTTAAAACCAAAAACAAAGGGCAGTATGGATGCTTCAAGGGTTGGGTGTGGTCCAGTTTATATTCCAGACACATAGCTTAAAAATCAAAGGGGGTAATATTTAGCCTATGGCAGTCAGAGTATTTTTTTTAAATATCAGCAGCCATGGCTAAAAAAAACAAACAACCCCCCCCCCCCAAATATTCAGCAAGAGTATCCGGATACTGAGTGTTGCTGAATATCCACACTTAGCCATCCATGGATGCACTCTCCAGCTGGGGGGCTGATAGACAGGACTTTCACCCACAACCCGCTACTTACGCACATGTGCCCGTTCTGCTGAATGTGCCTGGGCCAAATCCCGCTCCCCGTAAGACCTTATTCACTTCAAATTCATACTCGGCTCCTTCCAATCAGCCATAGCACTTGCCAAACAAGAATACTACATCCATCTGACTAACTCCCTCGCCTCTGATCCTCGCCACCACTTTAATACCCTCAATTCTCTCCTCAAGGTGCCCCCACCCCTGGTCCCTTCCTCCCTTTCTGCCCAAACCCTAGCCGACTACTTCCATGACAAAATCCACAAGATCACCCTCCAATTCCCCACTCCCTCATCTACTTACCCCCTCCCCAATTCTCCTCCCCCATCCATACTTCCTCTGCTACCCTCTCCTCCTTCCCTACGATCTCCGAAGAGGAAACCGCACTCCTCCTCTCCTCCTCCAAACCCACCACCTGTTCCTCTGACCCTATCCCCACCTATCTCCAACACCCCATCTCCCCAACCATTGTTCCATCCATCTCTCATATTCTCAACCTTTCACTCTCCACTGCAACTGTCCCACTCGACTTCAAACATGCTATTGTCACACCTCTCCTCAAGAAACCCTCACTCAATCCCACCTGCCCTTCTAACTATCGACCCATCTCCCTCCTTCCCTTCATTTCTAAACTACTAGAATGAGCAGTCCACCACCGCTGCCTCGACTTCCTCACCTCCCATGACCTCTTGGACCCACTACAATCAGGCTTCCAGCCCCTACACTAGTCTCCAATGACTTGCTCCTGGCTAAATCTAAGGGCCTCTACTCTGTCCTCATTCTTCTTGACCTCTCCGCGGCCTTTGACACTGTTGATCACAATCTTCTCCTTAACACCCTCTCCTCGCTTGGCTTCAAGGACTCATGCTATCCTGGTTTTCCTCCTACCTCTCCCATCGCTCCTTTAGTATATGCTCTGGGGGCTCCTCCTCCTCCCCCACCCTGCTCCATGTTGGTGTTCCACAGGGATCCGTCTTGGGCCCCCTCCTTTTCTCCCTTTATACCCAATCCCTTTGTGCATTTATCTCCTCCCATGGCTTTCAGTACCATCTCTACGCCGACGACTCCTAAATCTACCTCTCTACACCTAATATCTCTCCAGCAATCCAGACCAAGATCTCAGCCTGCCTTTCCAACATCGCTGCCTGGATGTCCCATCGCTGCTTGAAGCTGAACATGGCCAAGACTGAGCTCCTCCTCTTTCCCCCCAACTCCTCCCCTCCTCTTTCCCCTTTCTCAGTCTCAGTGGATGGCTCTACAATCCTTCCTGTTCCCTCAGCCCGCAATCTGGGGGTTATCTTTGACACCTCTCTCTCCTTCTCCACACATATCCAGCTCATAGCTAAGACCTTCCGCTTCTTCCTCTTCAACATTAGCAAAATCCGCCCCTTCCTTTCTGAACACACTACCAAAATGCTTATCCACTCCTTAATTTCCTCTCGCCTAGATTACTGCAACCTGCTCCTTGCTGGTCTCCCTGCCAGTCATCTCTTTCCCCTTCAATCTATACAAAATTATGCTGCTCGACTAATATTCCTCCAGTCTCGCCATGCCCACATTACTCCTCTTCTCAAGTCACTTCATTGGCTCCCCATCCAATTCCGCATACAGTTCAAACTTCTCATACTGACCTATAAATGCATCCACCCTGCAGCCCCTCAATACCTCTCATCCCTTATCTCTCCCTACTTCCCCTCTCGGGAACTTCGCTCTGCTAACAAATTACTTCTATCTAGGCCTTCACGCCTTCACTCCTTTCACCTCGCTGCCCCCTACACCTGGAACAACCTACCTATGTCTATACACCAAGCACCCTCACTGGCCCTCTTCAAATCCAAGTTGAAAACCCACCTCTTCACTGTTGCCTTCAGATCCTGACTTCTGCCCTTATCCTAACCAGATTCCCGTCAATTTCCCATGACCGAATTACACAGACCATATTATGCTCTGCACCAAATTGACTATCGCTTTGTTTTGTTGTATTAGATTGTAAACTCAGATGAGTATTAGATTGTAAGCTCGGATGAGCTCGACTCTGACGAGCAGGGACTGTCTCTCGTATGTATATCTCTTATATGCATGTCATGCCTGTACAGCGCTGCATGCTCGGCGCTATATAAGTGCTAAATAGTAGTAGTAGTAGTAGTGATACAGAAAGCCAGTGCTGAAATCACGCGCTATCAACTCTGTATGCCTTTTTGCAGTGCGCACTTCAGCACCGGCATGCAGAAAGGGGCTGATATGCAAATTAGGCACACGTTAAACTGTGGTGCAAAGGCAGCATTAAACTGGGAGAGCAAGCCAAACACATGGGCACAGAAGTCGGCGCAAGTTTGGCATGCTCTCCCAGAGAGACAGGAGCAGCACACGGCTAATTTCCATATACGCCTCAACTGTATTTTTATGGCATAGGGGGCTTTGCCAATGCCTGGATGATCTGAGGGGAAGTTTGACACTTCTCTTCAGATGATCAAGGCATCAGGCAAAGCCCCCAATGCCATCAAAATATTGTTAAGGGCACCTGCTAGATATTTAAACCATCTCAAGACCAGGCATAGAGATATTACCGCTAAGGCTGGTTACAAATTCCTCTACGTGTTTCTCTGCATCGGGCACAGACAATATTAGCAGGCTATTTTAATACGCGTAGCTCATTTGCCTATAATTTAAATACTCTTGGCTTTGTGTGTGCGCTTGCTTTTCCTCTGCTGTATACACGCGCATCCGTTTCTTTTCGGCATTTGGCTGTGGCGGTAATTGTGCCTAAACGTTGCGCTATCTGTGCTTAAAGGCTATGCTAGTTTTCTGCATTGGCCCGATAGTACTTAAAGTTTTTTTGCTGTCTAAAGTTATGCAGATAGTTATCCGGATGGCGGCTCTGATAATCACCACTATCTGGATAAGTGCCAGCTCATTCCCAGTTCTGATCACAGACCATCCTAGCACTATCCATATAGTACTGTTGAGTAGTCCTCTCACTGGGATTAATCTGGTCAGCAGCTTCTGCTAATTGAATAAGTCCTTTTGAATATTTAGCCCAAAAGTGTGAGCTAAATACATATAAATAAGTCTTTCATTCACCTTACTCATTGGGGCAGTAAATCTCAGACTTGTGGATGGACAACACTTGGCATGCGCAGTATGGCTCATGGAATTCTTTGCAAGCCCTCTGCATGCACGTGTATGTGGATATATCTGTGTTGTCTATGCGTGTGCCTCTGCCTAGGAAGGAAGAGGGAAAGGGCAGTTTGAATGAAGTGATTTCCAACCATTCCTTTGGGTTGTAAAAATTAAAATGATGCTAAATGTGATAATCTATCTAACCATTAAGAGGTAATCTTATAAGGAGGCACCTGTTTTTAGATGTTAAATATGCGCATAAAAGTCAGTATTTTATAGTCAGTGACACATTTAAGTGGGCACATATGCGCATAAATGTCAGCCTTCAGAAAAGTAGATATGTTCTTTGTAAGGTGCCTACTTTTACTGTGAGCATGTACAAGGGCACAGTTTGGGTGGAGAGCGGTCAGTGTGAGCATGCGCACAGATTATGAAATACGATAACTTAAAATGTAAGCGCAGTCATTTACACAGCTCTAGGGCTTGTGTAAGTGATCCTGCCTTAACTTAAGGAGTCTTCTCTGCCACTTACCCAAGTATTATAGAAAGGCAAGTGGGCGCCTACTTGTCAATATAAATAGGCAGAATTCAGGCATCTCAAAATGCATTTTGACCAAGCACTATGTTATAAAACTGCCCTCTACCCATCACTGTAAATAAATTTCAGAGGATATAGTTTTATAGTTTAACTACAGGGTGCCCCAGTACCAGGCAATCGGCATTGCCATGTTTCTATTATGGTAGCAAATTCCATTCTTCAGTTACTACCAGTAGGTGTCACTGTACAGTGCACCTATTAGGAGAGTTATACAGTTTAATCACTGGGTTTCTCAGAATTTACAACAAAGAAAATAAAAACATAACAAATGTGATTCTGGGTCAGACCAAAGGTCCATAAAGCTCAGTATCCTGTTTCCAACAGTGGCCAATCCAGGTCACAAGTACCTGTCAATTCCCAAAAGATACAGACTCCATGCTGCTTGCCCTACGGACAGTAGGATAATAATGGTTAAAGGACTTTCCTGCAGGAACTTGTCCAAACCTCTTTTAAACCCAGCTACACTAACAGCTTTTACTACATCCTCCGGCAACAAATTCCAGAGTTTGATAATGCATTGAGTGAAAATATATTTTCCACGCTTAGTCTTAAATGAGCTACATTGTAGCTTCATTGCATATCTCCTAGTCCTTGTACTATTTGAAGGAGTGAACAACCAATCTACATTTAATTGTTCCACTCCATTCATTAATTTATAGACCTCTATCATATCTCCACTCAGCCGTCTCTTTTCCAAGCTGAAGAACCCCAACCTTTTAAGTCTTTCCTCATAGGGGTATCCTTTCATCCCTTTTACCATTTTTGTTGCTCTTCTCTGTACCTTTTCTAATTCTGCTATACCCTTTTTAAGATATAGTGACCAGAATTGCACACAATATTCAAGGTGCGGTCACACCGTGGAGCAATACAGAGGCATTATGATGTCATCCTTTGTTTTATTCTCCATTCCTTTCCTTATGATTCCTAGCATTCTATTTGCTTTCTTGGCTGCCACTGCACATTGGACAGAGGGTTTCAACGTATTATCCATGATGATGCCTAAATCTTTTTCCTGGGTTGTGATTCCATTTCAATCACTTGGAACCGTTGCAGTAAGGAGGAGGATGCACGGTGTCTTGTGTATGTCCATGTGCATCTCTGTATGGGTAGGTGTGTGCATGTGTGTGTGAATGGAGCAGTTCCCAAATCGCTCAATTGCTATGTTTCAGTATGTCAAGCTTCAGCAGCTGGAACAGCCTTTCCATAAAAATATATTGGGTCATTCATTGAGGGACTTTATTGTTTTAGAAGCCTGGGCCTGAGATGGCCAATTTCAAAAATTTTCTCTGCCTTTTCTCTTGTTCTTCCCCTACACCAAATTCAGCTTCATTCTAGTTTTTAGACAGTTATTTTGCTCCTAGATGGATAGATGGAGTCTTAGCCCCTTACGCAGAATTTCTTGCCAGTGGGTTGGAAAGAAGTCTCCTTTCTTGTAGACATGTCAATGCTAAAGGGTGCTGTGAGCGATTTTTGGGAAAGTGGCTTTAGGCTTAACGGACCTGGTCAGGTTGGATATACTACCTTTGGCTGAAGAAAACTTCCAAGTGTCTAATTATCACTGCTTTTATTCAACAACCAAATAAACCATAAACTGTCAACAATTTACCAACAGAAAATCAGTGGGTTTAAACTGGGCCCACTCTTAGTTCATGTCTCCCTTAGTACTGACTGGCAAGCAGTAAATAATGTAACAGCCACTGTGCAAAGGAAAACCTGAAGTGTCTCTACTACTAACAGAACAGGAGTCTTGTTACATGTCCTGCTTCAAGTCAGACTAATACAAAGGAATCACTTAAAAAAGAAGCCTCTGTAGTCAACAGAAATGGTTAAATGTGTAAAACTTTTTTTTGTCGGAGCTAAGCCGTAGGAAGGATGTGAGTGATCACTTCCCCCGCCAGACTGCCAGCTTCTTTTATTTTATTATAAGTCCTACTCAATATAACCAAACAGTTTTTTCTTAAAAACGAAAGCCGTCACTTATCTGAGTTCCTGCTTTGAAACTTCAAAGATATGTTTCTCTTCCAGAAATGTAGCAGCACGACGTGCACGTTTCGGGAAATGGTTCCCTGTATCAAGTGCTTCCTTTTTGGACAGGGCCCCGCGTTTCAGGGGGCCCCGCGCAAAGAACATTCTGCTTTTTTAAAAATTAAATTTAAAAAAAGCTGCCTGCTGCCACGGCGGCAACAGCAGAATGGAGTGTCCCGTGGGGCCCCCTCTGCCCGGCTGAGCCCCTCTGCGCCGGCTTTCAGATACGCGAAGGGAGAGTGTCTCCCTCGCGTCTCTGTTAAGCCCGCAGGGGCAGATGGGAAATTTCCCATCAGCCCCTGCAGGCTTAACAGAGACATGAGGGAGACACTCTCCCTTCGCTTATCTGAAAGCCGGTGCAGAGGGGCTCAGCCGGGCCGGGAGAGCTCAGCCGGGCAGAGGGGGCCCCGCGGGACACTCCATTCTACCGCTGCTGTAGCGGCAGCGGCAGCAGCCAGCTTTTTTTTTTTTTTTTAATTTTCCATGAGCCGAGGGGGGGGGGGGGGTGGGGTTAGGACTGGTAATGGGCTATGGGGGGGTTAAGACTGGTAATGGGCTGTGGGCTGATGGGGGCTGTCTGGAAATGGGGTGATGGGGGGTTAGGACTGGTAATGGGCTATGGTGGGGTTAGGACTGATAATGGGCTATGGGGGGCTAGGACAGGAAATAGGCTGATGGGAGGGGTTAGGACTTGAGGTGGGCAGATGGGGTTAGGACTGGTAATGGGCTGTTGGGGGGGTTAGGACTGGTAATGGGCTATGGAGGGGTTAAGACTGGTAATGGGCTGTGGGCTGATGGGGGCTGTCTGGAAATGGGGTGATGGGGGTTAGGACTGGTAATGGGCTATGGGGGGGGGTTAGGATTGATAAGGGGCTATGGGGGGGCTAGGACAGGAAATGGGCTGATGGGGAGGGGTTAGGACTTGAGGTGGGCAGATGTGGTTAGGACTGGTAATGGGCTGTGGGCTGATGGGGGGCTGACTGGAAATGGGCTGATGGGGTTAGGACTGGAAGTGGGCTGATGGGGGGTTAGGACTGGTAATGGATTATAGGGGGGGGGCTTAAACTGAAAATGGGGTGATGGGGGTTAGGACTGGAAGTGGGTTGATGGGGGGCTAGGACTGGTAATGGGTTGGGGGGTTGCTAGGACTGGAAATGGGCTGAGTGGAAGGGGAGGCTTGAACTGCAAATAGCTGATGGGGAGGGGGCTTGGAATGGAAATGGGCTGTGAGGGAAGGGAGCTAGGACTGAAAATGGGCTGATGGAGCAGCTAGGATAGGACTGGAAATGGGCTGTTGGGGGAGCTAAGATTGGAAATGGGCTGTGGTGGGGGCTTGAATTGAAATGGACTCATGGAGGGGCTAGAACTGGAAGTAGGCTCATGGGGGGCTTGGACTGGAATTGGGCTGAGTGGAGGGGAGCTAGGATTTGACATGGGCTGATGGTGGGGCTAGGAAATGACTAGAAATGGGCTGATGGGGGGCTAGGATTGGAAATGAGCTGATGAAGGAACTCGGACTGGAAATGGATGGGGGAGCTAGGACTGGAAATGGGCTGATGGGGGGCTAGGACTGGAAATGGGCTGATGCAGGGACTAGAAGGGAATGGATGCTGGGTGAGACTGGAACTAGAAGGGAGCTGATGTTGGGGGAGGATTAGAATGGGATGGGGCTGGGAGAGTAAAATGGAGAGGGGAAAAATATTTTGTGTGGGAGGGATGAAAAATCTACAATTGGCCGGGTACTGGGAGAGTAAGTGGGGATTGAGGATGGAGGGATAAAATTTGTGTGGATGAAATAGGAATAAGAGCAAAAGGAGAAAGATTAGTATGTTAAAGCAGATGTAGAGAGAGAGAATGGAAAAAAAACTAGAAGAGAGAAGAAAGGACAAATGGACAGCAGACGATGGAGAGTTAGCAGAAAACATGAAGAAACCAGAAGAAAGTGGCTGGAGCAATTGCAACTGAAAAAAAATGCACAAAAGGTAGAAAGATATCTCTTTATTTTGAATTTATTAACTGGAATATGAAAGCTCTGGGAGATGTGCATCATTAACGTCTGCGCTTTGTTCGGTACAAGAGGAAATTAATTTATAGTTTTATTTCTACAGCATTGTTGTACATTCCAAGTTTGGCTTTTGGGGTTCCCAGTTTAATTATTGCCTTCCTGTTTCTAAATTGTGATTCCTTGTTTGGTGATAGTCTATGTTCTGCATGTGTAACTGAGCTGAGGTATTCTGTTTATGTAATTCCTATTTGACATTGCCACTTGTTCTCTTTCCCCAGTATTCTATGAAATGTATTGGTTTAATATTTGCAGTGTTGCCTTTTGATAGGTAGGGTATGGTGCTTTCTGAGTCCTGGTAATGCTGTCAGGATATGGCGGGTTTGCTATGGGTTCTAAATGGGCAGCGTTTGTAGTAGTTCCTAATGTGCCTGGCGGTTGGCACTGGATTATAGTAATGTAGAAATCTTTTAGTCTTTCTTTATCCATACACTCATTAAGAGACATGTTTACTAAAAGTTAGTGTATGGTAACATTATGCAAATATTTATGCAAATAAGGCCACTTATGCAAATGAGGCCCCACACCGAGTCTCCACACATGGCCCCGCACCCCCCTTGGGCCGCCCCTGCTTCAAGTTCAGTAGTTCTGAAGTAATATTCTTGCTCAGATTACTTCCTTCATTGGAGACCCAAATCATTGACTCTGTTGACTTGCCAGGACATGGTAAAATGCAGGGTTTTCCCCAGCCCGGTAGTTCGTCAGCACAGCTGGGTACCTCTGCTCCGTTAGAGCTCAGCTCAAAACCAAAGTTCCTTTAACTTCCTTAAAGCTTTTACTCCAAACTTTACAGTGGCGCAAAACTAGGCAAGAGAATCTTCTTCTTTCTTTTACTCAATGTCCAAGTTGGTACAGTAATTACAGGCATTAAGCGTTCTGCTGCCCTTCCCCTTTTAGCAGAACAAAAACAGTACCTCCAGTCCACAGCTTCGAGATGATTCTTGACCACTCCTAAGACAACGGCTTAAGCTCTCTGGCAGAGTTGCTGCCTAATCAGTTACTCTCTCTAGGACCTCTGAGTTCCCATTTACATGTATTAACCACACTGTTGCCCTTCCCTCATTTAGTAGAACAAAAGAGTGCCTTTGGTCCACAGCTTCCAGCTCTCACAGGTGCATTTACATTCCACCTGTGTTCCTTCCTTTAGGCTCTGCCTCAGAAGCCCCTCCTCTTCCTGAGGATATGCCTGTAGCTTTCCTGCTGCTCCTCAGACTTACCTTCTGCCTCACTCCTCCTGAGGTTACAAGCCCCCCTCCTTTTCATCAGGGTCTTCCCCCAGGCAAAAGCCTTGGGCTTCTCGTTGCCACTGCAAAATGGGTTCTGGAGACTTCAGCTGCAGCTTTCCCGATGCCTCTCTGAGCCTTGGCCCACAAACTGCTTTTAAACCAACAACCAGATTACTCCCTGCTGCCCAGGTTGCCTGCCCCGTTTCTCTCTTAAGGTGGCTCCTGACAAGTAAGGGTTTAAGGAAACCTGGTTTCTCTTCCTTAGCTATCCGCCTATAGTTTCTTGGGCTACAGCTCCCAGCCACCCATGCGAGCTCCTCCTAGTGGCAGAACATAGTAATGCTCTGAGATGCAACTTTGCATATCTTGAGGGCCCCTCCTAATGACCATAGAATGTCATTGCCCTGATTCACCTTTGCACATCACAACACTAATACCTATCCCTGTTTCATTACTTCAGTATGCAATGTGTAGTCCACCAGACCAAACTCAGTAGTGATCCATGGAGCTGTTAATTGGAGCGGAATTGCTTAACAAATATTTCTGTTCTGTGTTCACAGATGAAGAACCAGGAGCAGAATCTCAGAAAACACCCACAAACAGGAACAGAAGCGAGGGACATCTTGAACAATTTTCAGAAGACTGTTTGTGAGAAACTAGCTCAACTTAAAGTAGACAAAGCGATGGGACCGGATGGGATACACCCTAGAATACTGAGGGAACTTGGGGACGTTCTAGCAGCTCCACTGACTGACCTTTTCAATGCCTCATTGGAGTCGGGAGTGGTGCCTAAGGACTGGAGAGAGGCTCAAGTGGTGCCTTTACACAGAAGCGGAAGGATGTGGTTGAAAACTACAGGCCAGTTAGTTTAACTTCAGTGGTGAGTAAATTATTGGAAATGCTGCTGAAATAGAAAATAGTGAGGTTTCTGGAGTCCAGTGGATTACAGTATCTGAGGCAGCATGGATTCACCACAGGCAGGTCTTGTCAGACAAATATGATTGATTTCTTCGACTGGGAGTTGGACTGAGGGAGAGCCTAGATGCGTTGTATTTAGATTTCAGTAAAGCCTTTGACACTGTTCCTCACAAGCGACTTATAAACAAACTGAGCACCCTAGGGATGGACCCTAAAGATACTGCTTGGGTTAGAAATTGGTTGGGTGGGAGGTGACAAAGAGTACAGGTAAATGGGGCTCACTCTGAGGAGAAGGATGTTACCAGTGGTGTGCCCCAGGGATCTGTCCTTGGTCCGATTCTTTTTAACATCTTTGTTAGTGATATAGCGGACAGGCTGTCGGGTAAAGTGTGCCTTTTTGCAGATGATACCAAAATCTGTAATAGAGTTGACACCCAGGAAGGTGTAGATAACATGAGGAGGGATCTAGCTAAGCTTGAAGAATGGTCAAAAATCTGGCAGCTGGGATTTAATGTTAAAAAATGTAAGGTCATGCATTTGGGCTGCAGCAATCCAAGGGAGCAATATAGTATAGGGGGTGAAGTACTTTTCTCCACTAAAGAAGAGCGGGACCTGGGCGTGGTTGTGTCTGATGATCTTAAAGTAGCTAAACAGGTAGAAAAGGTGACGGCAAAAGCTAGGATGCTTGGGTGCATACGGAGAGGAATGGCTAGCAGAAAAAAGGAGGTGATAATGCCTCTGTATAAGTCTTTGGTGCGACCTCATTTGGAGTATAGTGTGCAATTCTGGAGACTGCACCTTCAAAAGGATGTGAACAGGATGGAGTCGGTGCAGAGGGTGGCTACTAAAATGGCTAGTGGTCTTCATTATAAAGCATATGAAGACAGACTTAAGGATCTTAATATGTACAGTACACCTTAGAGGAAAGGCAGGATAGAGGTCATATGACAGATGTTTAAATACCTCTGTGGCATAAATGTACAGGGGGAGAGCCTCTGTCAATTGAAAGCAAGTTCTGCTACGAGGGGACATGGGATGAGGGTGAAAGGGGATAGATTCAGGAGTGATTTGCAGAAATATTTCTTTACGGAAAGAGTGGTGGATCCATGGAATAGTCTCCCAGTGGAGGTGGTAGAGATGAGGACAGTAACTGAATTTAAAAAAGCATGGGACAAACGCAGAGGATCTCTAAAGGAAAAAAGGGGACTGTTGTAGTTGTTGATATGGAAGGACAGACTAGATAGGCCATGTGGTCTTTTTCTGTCATCATATTTCTATGTTTCTTCCAGCCCCACTGGTGGCTTCCAGCGTCCCTGAGAATCCCAGGAATCCTACCAGATACAGGTGATCTGGATTGCAAACGGTCAGAGATGGGATACTGATTTTGATCCACGATGGCATTTCTTATGAAGATCAATGTCCTTCAGTGGTTATAGAGTCCCTTCCCTCTCTACTCAATATGCACAAGGGACTCTGGGACTTGTCACACAGGGAATCATAAATCTCTCCCTCTCATACTACAAGCACATTTTCTGTTCTAAAGAAGGGCCCTAGGCTGGGCTGGTTTTGATCAGTCCCAGCAAATCTCACAAACTGGGCACCTTAGGAGGGTCCTTCTATCAAGAGGGATCTCTTTTATGCCTGAAAATAAGCACCTATGTTTCATTATAAAATACTAGTGTAAACAGTCAAAAATGCATGCAAATTTAAGGTGCAATCACGTACAGCAGCCCTAGAACTGGTGTAAATATCTTTGCTAGATTTTGTTAAAACTCATGTAAATTATTGTGTTTTATAATTTACAGTTTGCGCTCCACCCAAACTGTGCCCCTTTGAATGCCCACAGTGAAAGCACACGCCATCACATTTACTGCATACTTACAGAATGGGGCGCAATGCACGGAAGTGGCCGCTTTTATGCATAAATGGCTATCATGCCATTTATGACTTCTTACCACCTACATCTATCCATCTCCTTATAAAAATTCCCCTACAGGTAGTGCCCGTTTCCATAAACATCGTGAAGCGAGATCTACAATTTAGCCATATATGTCATGTCAATCGGCTAGTATCTGGGCCAGGGCCTAGTGAAGCATGCTTTCCCCTCGCTGTGCTCAAGTGCCCCTTATTTACTCATTTTTGTCTTCTTGCCTCAGGAGATATTGCACTTTGGTAGATGTGAATGCTCTTCCTACTTTTCCCACTCTCATCCTCATGCTATAAATCAAAGTAAACTGGGGACATTGCTGTGCTGATTCTCGACTCCCACACAGGTGTCATACAGCCTGCACCTAAAATGAGTTTTGAAGGACTTGCAGTAAGTGAAGCAGTGGTACTGTGGAGGTTTTGTACCATCTGCAAGATCAAGATGACACACCCATGCATTTTTGGAACAGGCAATGTTACATAACAAGCTTGCGAGAACAAGAGAAGGTATGTATCCTTCTGCGTACCAGGAAATCAATCACCTGCACAGGTAAAGCAGCCAAGGGTGCATTTCTGAAGGCAAGTTGTACACAAGCAGTAAGACATGTATGTGAGTGTTTGAACAGGCAATTACAACATCCTACAGCTAGGAGGCAGAGTGTTAAAGAGTTATTCCTAGTCTAAGGGCTTGCAGTGCCTTCAGGCCATGTGCTGGAATTTTAGACATTTTCATCATGTTTGCACTATGCTGGAGGTGCTGGCTTTACTTTTTAGAGAAATCAGTCAGTAAAGCAACCTGCCTCGCTGAGGATCTCGCTCCCATCTTAGGGTCCCAGCAAGCAAACTGATATTTTCCTTGTGAATTAATAAGAATATCTACCGCTCCCCCCAAAATAAAAAGATCAAATAACTAATCAATTGATATTTAAAACAGCCTGGTTTTGAACACTTGAATTACATAAATGCTTCCTCCTTAATAATTTGTATTAATTATAGCAGGTTAACATTACACAAAGAAGAAAGAATCATTAACATTTTTATTTTAGCCTCCAATCAAGTAGTACCAAGATGCACAGCATAATATCACAAAAAGAAAACCATATCATTCAAGGCAAAAGCACTGCATCAAATTAGACTGGATTAAAAAACAAACATCAAGATAAAATCAACACAGGAGGTTTCCCCCATAGATTCATGGACCAAATCCTGAGACATATTCCCCGAAGATTAATTTATGACATAAATGCACAAACACAAAGGATCTGCAAAGGTAAAAAAGGGACTGGAAAGCTTAGTAGGGAATGGAAGGGCAGACTGCATAGGTCATATAGTCTTTATCTGCCATCATTTTTTCTGTTTCTTGTATATCTTTGAACAGGCTTATATACACTGGCTGTATGGAAAAGGATTCTCATGCAACATTTGACATCAGACCCGAACAAAACAAGATGATGCAGCTTCCTGCAGACTTTGCACTAAATCATCTCCAATGTAGTTGTGCAATAGGCTGCCAATTCCAGAGTCCCAGGATGGAGAATGATCGAGGCATGGATGCAGAATAGCAGGTGAAGGGGTTACATCTTTCCAGACCCCTTGGCAATGGCAGAGAGATACTAGGAAGTCTTTGGAACACCTCTTCTGAGACTCTCAGAGCCCGTGTTTGCCCTATAGATCCTATGCAAGTAAACAACCAACTTGGAGAACCTTGGATTCCGACAGAAGGCCATGTAAGGAGAAGCAGCACCTCTCTCCCATAAGCCCAGCATGTTCCTTTGCAGCATATGATTGCCTTCTTTCTGCCTTTGCTTACTTAAAGCCTGATGGTGCTCTCACCTTCCTCTTTTACGTCTTTTGGTGGCACCTGTGAATTCTGAGAGAAGAGATATGCATGTTTTCAGGAGCTCATAGCAATTTGAAAGTTGACGTGATTGTCCATGCTGTCTTCAGGTTTTTTAGTTTATTTACTGGATTTACCGCCTATAGCAGGTAGCAGCTAGGCAGTTAAGGAGGTTACATTCAGATACTGTATGTGAAGATGTGCCTTATATTGAGGACAAAATCACTGCTGGTCTCGCTGCTTTTTAACATATTTATAAATCGACCTGGAAATGGGCATAGGAGTGATATGATCAAATTTGCAAATGACATCAAATTATTCAAAGTTGCTAAAACACAAGAGGATTCAACTTTTGTGGTATATGCTATTGTGTGCCACTGCAATAATATTTATGTGGAAAAAACGTCTTATCAATTTAAAGTTCGTCTAACTGAGCATAAGTCTTGCTTATTGCACCATAGAGAGAAAGCTCCTTTGGTTTCCCATTGCTTACAAAAGCAGCATAGTTTGTCTATGTTGAAATGTATGGTTATTGATCAAGTCGCAGCAGGTCTGAGAGGAGGAGATCAGGGCAAAATATTAAGTAACATAGCTCACCGTACTAGTTCCCCACTAGACTATTAGAGGCCTTTAATCTAACCTCTCAGCCAGACCCTCAAACCATCCTATTAAAGTCAATGTATAAAATTCACCCAACACTCATAATGTATATAGTTCTCCCAATTGCGATCCAAGTTGATCCCCCTCCCCGTCTGACTTACAAATTATTATATTATTAACCTCTGATATTGTTATTCTCCAAACTTGTTCTATGTAATTGCTGTTCTTGTTCCTTGTAAACCGCTCTGCATGTGTATATAAAAACCAAATAAATAAAATAATTCAGTGTGAACAATGATGGATCTATAAATTGAATGCATTGGAACCCATAGGGTTGAATTCATGCATTGACTGAAAATCATTTTTTCTTCAATATCTGCATTACTGCCGAGTGTGACATCACCTGATTGTTTGATGACGTGTCGGCATGGGATTGGGAAAAGTGATGAGTTCAAGTGCTTTTAAATGCTTCCAGCATTATGGCAACCGGGATGCCAAAAGATGTTTATTTCAGAAGAGCAGGAGCTCTGTTGTACCTTTAGGGAAGTGGACTTAAATTTAAGCCCATGAAGCGGTGATATTTTTCAGCAAAACAAAGGCCTTTGTCGGGCACTTGTTGATGTTTAACCAGCAAATTCAGATACGTGATTTCATGTTTAGTTTTTGCTTTAATTTTGCCATGTGCTTTATGGATTGGCAATATTCTTTTTAAAAAATCTGAAACATTTTCCTATTATACACTCGCTTGAGTAGAGAATTACAAAGGATTTTTTTCTGGATCAATGATATTGTTTTGAATGTCAGACATTATCATTGTTATAAACTTGGCTGATTCAATAAAGGAGAAAAAAGACCTCCGTGTAAGTATTTAATATATTACCCAGAGAATTTATTGGTGAATTAATTGGACTATCTTTGGAATACCCCTTTGTTTGGTTTCTTTTGGGAACCTGACAGGTACTTGTGACCTGGATTGGCCATTGTTGGAAAAAGGATACTGGGCTTGATGGACCCTTGGTCTGACCCAGCTGATCTTTGCATTTGACAAATACCACAAAGATGATGCATACAAGGCCGGCCTTAGCACTAGGCAGACTAAATGACTGCTTCTTGGAGCAGCTGGTTCATGAACCGACAAGAGGGAAAGCTATTTTGGATCAAGTACTTAGTGGAACACAGGATCTGGTGCAAGAGATAAGGGTTTTGGGGCAACTTGGCAATAGTGATCATAGCATGATGGCATTTGATTTTATAAATGGAAGAACGTACTGTGGATTTCCTTGCTGTTTATCTTTTAACTTTCAAAAGGAAGACTGATAAAATGAGGAAAATAGTTAAGAACAAACTAAAAGGAGTAGCTGCAGAGGTTAAAGATTTACAGCAAGCATGGGTGGTGTTTAAAAGTACTATCTTGGAAGCCCAGAACAAATATATTACATGCTTTAATAAAGTGGAGGGAAGGCCAAAAAACTGCCAGCATGGTTTAAAGGCAAGGTCAAAGAGGCTTTTACCAAAAAAGCATCCTTCAGTAAATGGAAAAAGGAGCCTAATGATGAACACCGGAAACAACATAAGCACTGGCAAGTTAGATGCAAGGCATTGATAAGGCAGGCAAAGAGAGAATTTGAAAAGAAGCTTGCTGTGGAAGCAATAGCACATAATAAAAACTTTTTCAAGTACATTTATGGCAAAAAACCTGTGAGAGAGTCAGTTAGACCATCTGATAGAGGGGTAAAAGGGGTACTAAGGGAAGACAAGGCCATAACAAAGAGACTGAATGAATTCTTTGCTTCAGTCTTTACTGAAGATGATGCAGGGAAGTTACCAATGCAAGAAATGGTATATAAAGGTGATGTAGCGTTAGAATTGAAAGAAATTTTGATAAAATAAAATAGCAGTTGTAATACAAGTTTTACATACCACCTTTCTTACATTCAAAGCATTTTACATAGAACATTGCAACTTTTAGAAATTACATTGAACAGATAATCAAACTTGGCGTTCAGGGGAAAGATGCTGTACAAGATTTATAAAAGGGAGTAACAATCAGTGCTATACAATATTTACAAAAGTGAGAAACTAAAGAATAGCAAATCACCTAGATTGGATGGTATACATCCAAAGGTTTGGAAAGAACTTAAATATGAGATTGCAGACCTACTATTAGTAATTTATGAACTATCATTAAAATCATTTGTAGTACCTGAGGATTGGAGAGTGGCCAATGTAACTCCAATTTCTAAAAAGGGTTCCAGGCGTGATCCTGGAAATTACAGACCAGTAAGCCTGTTGTCAGTAACAGGCAAAATGCTATAAACCACTATAATGAATATTACTGAACATGTAGGTAGCCATGGTTTAATGGGAGAACGTCAACATGGATTTAGCCAAGGAAAGTCTTGTCTTACTAATCCGTGTTATTTTTTTGAAGGTGTGAATAAACAGGTAGACAGAGGTGAACCAGTTGATATAGTGATCTGGATTTTCAGAAAGCCTTTGACAAGGTTCCTCATGAGAGATTCTTGGCCAAATTAAAAAGTCATGGGATTGGAGGCAGTGTAGTATTGTGGTTGAGGAACTGGTTAAAAAGATAGAAAACTGAGAGTAGGGCTAAATGGCCAATTTTCTCAATGGAGAAAGGTGAATAGTGGAGTACCCCAGGGATCTGTGCTGAGCCCGTTGCTTTTCAACATATTCATAAATGACCTGGAAATAGGAATAAAGAGTGAGGAGATCAAATTTGCAGATGACACAAAATTACTCAACGTTTTTAAAATGCAAGAGGATTGTGAAAAATTGCAAGAGGACCATGAAAAACTGGATGTCCAAATGGCAAATGAAATTTAATGTGGACAAGTGCAAAGGAAAGAGCAACCCAAACTAATTACACAATGCAAGGTTCCACATTAGGAACTACCACCCAGGAAAAAGATTTAGGAGTCACTGTGGATAATACGTTGGAACTCTCCGCCCAGTGTGCAACAGCGGCCAAGAAAGCAAATAGAATGCTAAAAATCATAAGGAAAGGAATGGAGAATAAAACAAAGGATATTATGCCTTTGTATCGTTCCATGGTGTGACTGCACCTTTCTGTGCAATTCTGGTCGCCGTATCTTAAAAAGGATATAGCTGAATTAGGAAAGGTACAAAGAAGAGCGACAAAAATGGTAAAGGGAATAGAAGGATACCCCTATAAGGAGAGACTTAAAAGGTTGGGGCTCTTCAACTTGGAAAAGAGATGGCTGAGGGGAGATATGAAAGAGATCTATAAATTAATGAATGGAATGGAACGGAACGGGTAAACGTAGATCGGTTGCTTATGCCATCAAAAAGACTAGAGGACAAACAATGAAGCTACAATGCAACCCATTTAAGACTAGTAAGAGAAAATATTTTGTTAAACAACGCATAATCAAACTCTGGAATTCATTACTGGAGGATGTAGTAAAGACAGTTAGTATAGCTGGGTTTAAAAAAGGTTTGGACAAGTTCCTGGAGGAAAGGTCCATAAACCATTATTAAAAAGGACCAGGGAAATCCACTGTGAAAACAGTGTGCCTCTTTGAGAACCTGCCAAGTACTTATGACCTGGATTGGCCACTGTTAGAAACAGGATACTGGGCTTGATGGACCTTGGTCTGACCCCGTAAGACGTTTCTTATGTTCTTATAACTAGGCATCCTCTTTCAATTACAGACTTTAGGGGCGTTAGTGCAGCATCTCAAAAACAGTTGCAATGAAGCACTTTAAAGCCGCTGTCAGCAGCAGACCTTTCAGCATCTGTGTGCACACACTTTAGGCCTGTCACATCCCGCCCCAACAACAGAGTGGGCAGAACATAGCAGGCATTAAGTCCATGTGTGTGGATACTCAAAGGCCCACTGCTGACAATTACTTTAAAGTGCTTAACAACTGCTAACTAGATTGGCACTGCACTGCCACCTATGAAACTCACTTTCTTTTGGCCTCCTGGCCTCCCACAGAGGTAGGGTGGTGAGGGTAACAGCAGAGGCAGGGGGAAGGGAAGATGGAAGAGAAGATGGACACCTTGGGGGGGAAGGAGAGGGGGCAAATAGTGGACACCTTGGGGGGAAGGGGAAGGAGAGAGATGCTGGATATCTGAGGGGAGGAGAGAGAGGTGCTGGACACTTTGAAGACGGGAAGGGAAGGGGTAAATACTCGACACCTGGGTGAAAAAGGAAAGATTCTGGATGCCTTGGAAGGTGAAGAGAAAGCGAAAGGGAAATGGGAAAGATGCTTTACACCTGTGGGGGAAGGGAAAGACAGAAATGCTGGATACCTTTAATTTATACTGTTTTTTATAGAAACATGTTTCTGCATGACGACAGAAAAAGACCACATGGCCTATCTAGTCTGTCCTTCCATAACAACCACTACAACAGTCCCCTTTTTTTCCTTTAGAGATCCTCTGTGTTTGTCCCATGCTTCTTTGAATTCAGAACTGGATGCAAAACAGAGAACTTTAGGTGCATCGAAGGTTACATATAACATTACTATGTACAAGAACTTGATCGATGATTAACTTTGGCTAACAAGTTAATAAGCTCAAATGTGGCTATAATGGATTAATTATTAATACAAAGGGGGAAAAGGGATTAAAAGGGGGGTTGTATCTTAAGGGTTGTGCTACATTTGGATCAGGATAGTTTGTGTAATGTTGAGGGGTGAATTCAGCTGTGACTTTTTAAATATGTTCTTTAAGCGATTGTTTTTTGGAGGTGACAAGGAAGTAACAGGAGTAAAATCCCCATCCTCGGAGGTGCGGTGGGACTGGTTCTACTGCATCATCCTCAATGAGGCCTGCGAGCTCCTGACTCAGGAGGGCCTGATGCTGCGGAGGCTGACGTGGCTCCCTGGGAAAGTATGGAGGAGGAGCCTGGTCCAGATGAAGGCGAAAGCCCCCCCCGAATGACCTAGAGAACCCAGGCGTCGGTGGAGATGGACTCCAACATGTGGGAGAAGTGGACCAGGTGCCCCCCCCCCCGATGGACAGCCGCTCTGCCGGAGGGGAAGAGGCTATGTGATGGTGTCAAAACCCCAAGGCTGGCTGAGCCAGAGCTGGGGGTTGGGTCTTGGTGCCCTTTGGCTTGCGAGGGCCATGGCCCATAGACTTGCCCTAGCCGCCCTGAACGAGGGTCGACGCCAGAGGATAGACCACGTAGCCCATGTATGGGAGCCCCTTCTGTTGGAGGAAGGGCTTCTTGGTCTGTTGCTTCTTCCTGGGGACAGAGGAAGTTTTACAGAGAGGCAAGTGAGAGTCACGTACTCCATCTCAATCTCCTTGGCCTTGTCCTCCATGAGCTTGGAAAATAGCTACTCCCCGAAGCAGGGGAAATCCAGCAGCTTCTCCTGGACCTACTACTCCAGGTCCGAGGATTGGAGCCAAGCCTGCCAATGGGCTCCGATGCCAGCCACCGCCACCACCCAGGCAGAAGACTCAAAGTTGTCATACGCTGCTTGTGAGAGATACTTCGAGCAGACTTCAAGGGGGCTTGAAAACGCCGAAGATGGTCTCCGTCCACAGGCCCACCACAAAGCCTCTGAGCTCTCTAGCGAGGTCATGGAGAAACATCCCAATGTATAATTGGTAAACTTGGATGTGGCACGACAACATGGAGCCTTGATAAACCTTCCAATCGAGGATGTTGAGGATATGAGACTCTCTGCCCGGGGGGACTGACGAATGAGTCTTTGGGCTCTTTAGCTTCCGCATGGCCGATTCGACCACCATCAATGTGTGGGGAAGCTGGGCTTTCCAAAATTCCGGACCTCGTTGTACCTTGTACATAGCATCCAGGCACTTGCTTACAATCAGAACAGAGGCCGGGGACTCCCACATGTGAAGCAGGAGGCGGTTCAGAATGGGAGGAACCAGCACCGAGACAGCCTCACTCGGAGGAGCTTTGTATTGCAGAATATCAAGCTCCTCGGCACTGGGCTCCTCCTCCGACACAGTGGCGAGTGCAAGGGCCCATGCCATATCCCGGATGAACTCCAAGGAGGAGGTGTCCTTGGGAGGTGATCACCACTTCTGGTTTGGCGAGGAGGGGTCGTAGGGGAGGTCTCAGTGGAACCGAGTCTCCGGGGAGGTCTCCTCGTCGGATTCCCAATCTGAGTAATCCATTGAAGACTCAAGGTCGGGCGGCTCGAGATGGGTGGGTGACCCGTGCCAGGTCTCCGAGACCAAAACTTGCCCAGAGCTAGAGGCACTCGGCCGCAAAGATCTTGCACCCGAGGAACGCAACGAAGATTGAGACCTTCACCGAGGATCCTCACGTGGCTTTTGGCTCTCGGAAGTCACAACGACAGCCCGGGTCCTAGAGGTCGAGATCCCTGTGGTCTCGAGGCACGTGCTGGTGGGGCCGGGCAGCAGCGCCTGCTGGGCAGCGAGGAACGCAGAAATGCTGCATTACAAGGCCAGCATTCGGGCCTTCTACTTGGGAGTGGGGCCCTGTGACACAGATGCGGGGGTGGCTGGGTCTGGTGTTGAGGAGGAGAGGAGATCCTCACCGGGATGACCCTCAGGAGACCGGGTGCCTTCGCAAGAGGCCTCCGAATCGGTTCAAGGCATCTTACTGGGCCGCTCCCTCTCAGACTCTAAGACTGCCGAAGTGGGCTGAGAGACCGGGTGCATGACCTTTCATGTTTATCTGGCACCCCTGACAGAGTCCTCAAGGCCTTCTTCTTCTTCTTCTGCTCGCTTTCAGGTGACCCCTGGTCAGAGTGCCGCCGAGCCCGGGAGAAGCCTTGGGAGACTCCGGAGCTGGCGGGGCCGAAGAGCGGGAGGCTACCGAGGATACCAGGGCTGCCTTACGGAAGAGATCATCCAGCTCCTGCTTATGACTCTGGATGGCCTTGGAGGACATCTTACAGAGGGAGCATAGCACCGGGTCATGGTCGGCTCCTAGACATCTGAGACAACAGTCATGGGTGTCCATGAGCGATATGTTTCTGGAGCATCTATCACATTTCTTAAAACCAGAGGTCATTGGGGCAGAAAGGACCCCTGTGAGGTCGAAGACCCTCGATGCAGCCAGAGGTTAAAAAGGGCGCAAAAGCATGGAAAGAACAAAAAAAGGCAAAAAGAAAAAAACCCGAGGCCAGGTCGAAGCAGAGGTGCTTGGGAGGCGGGAAGAAGACCGGCAAAGGCCGGTATAGCAAAACCGGTTGAACAGAGAAAAACCTTTTTCTGGGGATGAGACACATATCCGAAGGGCTCCGTGGAAAAGAGGAGACTGAGTAAGATGACACCCTTGGGCGGGAAGGGGACCACGCATGCATGGTGGCATTCACAAAGGCTTTCTTTGAAAGCTGGGGAAATGCTCCGCGCGGGCTCATCAGTGCCGACGTCACCCATATGTGAGGACTGACTTCCTGCTTGTTCCTGGAGAAAGGACCAGATAGCCGCCTTACATCTGTTGTCTGGAGACACCAAGGATAACTCTGTCCAGGAGGAGCACTGCACTCTAGTAGAGTAAGCTCTGACTCCCTCCAGCACATGCTTACCAGCCAGAAGGTACACGGACCCAATGGCCTTCTTAAGCCAATGGGCAATATAGAACTTGGCCACCACAAGCCCTTTTCTTGGACTGCTGTAAAGGACAGATGATCTGACCAACAAAAGAGATTAGACATTTCCAGGTATCTGAGCAACACCCTCTGCACATCCACCAGCCACAGCCAGGGATCATTCTGAAGATCCTCCTCTGAGGAGATTAGGATGACAGTCTGTTGAGAATGAAACCTTTAGGAGAAATAAAAACACAATCTGCAAGGAAACAGAAGCTGTCGAGATGACCAAGTAAGGTTCCCTTCAAGACAATGCCTGCAGCTCTGACACTCACCTGGCGGATGCTATAGCCACCAGTAAAACCATCTTAAGGATCAAATCCTTGAGAGAGGCCCTACGAATGAGCTCCTAAGGTGCCTTCAATGCCAGAGGGAGATTGCACAGAGCAGAAACTGGACAAATGGGCAGGCAGATCTACTGCACTTCCTTAAGGAAGTGGGAGTCATTGGGGTGCACTGCCAAAGACATCCCCTAGATGTGACCCCTATAGCATGCCAGAGCCACTAGCTCAGGGGTGGGCAATTCCGGTCCTGGAAGGCCGCAGACCAGTCAGGTTTTCATGATGTCCCTAATGAATATTCATGAGATCTATTTGCATCCACTGCCTTCCATTGTATGGAAATAGGTCAATGAATATTCATTATGGACATCATGAAAACCTGACTGGTCTGTGGCCCTCCAGGACCAGAAATGCCCAACCCTGCACTAGCTGAACCTTGAGAGTTCAGGATGAAGCCCTGATCTAGGCTAGACTGCAAGAAGAGCAAAACAGCTACAATGCCCACCTTCCTAGCCTCTGGTAGCTGAGAGGAACATCATTTCTCTAACTCTCTGGACTCTCATATAAGCTAAGGACATGGAGGCCCTTTGGGCCTTAAACATAATGTTGTCTACCGCTCCAGAGGCCAATCCTTCTTAAAAAGCTTACACCTCTCAAGGGCCAGATCTTAAGTGAGAAGGGACCAGAATCCTCCATTACCAGGGGCTACTGTCACAGGAGGCCCTTCTCTTGAAACAACAAGAGAGGGGCTCTGCCCCCAGATTTAACAGGTCCATGTACTATGGCCTGTGAGGTCAGCTCAGAGTCATTTCAGTCACCAGATCCTGGGTTGGCCCGAATTCTGCACAGCTGACCCAAGGGTCATGGAGGGAAGACATACAGCATCCCCTCCTCGGACCAGTCCTGAAGCAGAGCATCCGCTGGCCATGAATCTTCCTACGCTGAAAAAGCTCTTCACTTTGAGTGATCACCAAGTCGTACACTGGAAGACCCGTGTCTGCACTATGAGGTTCAACGAGCGAGGGCTGATTCCCCTACTCTCTAGGATCCATGGTGATCCAACTCAGAAACTGTCAGCCTTCACACTGTCACATCTACAATGTGGATTGGGATGGAGTAATCAGATGCTCCTCCATCCACCAACACACATCTGCATCCTCAAGGGTCACTTCAGCACTGCAAGTTCCGCCTTGTTTGTTGATGAATGCTACTGCCGTGGCATTGTCAGAGAACACCTGGACCGTTTTGCCCATCAGGACAGGTCAGAACTCCTCCAGAACCAGGTAGATTGCTCTTGCCTCAAGTAGCTGATTTCCCAGGAGGCCTCCTGAGGAGGCCAGAGTCCATGAACCAACTAGCCCTGACAGTGCACACCTCAGCCCTCCAGAGTGGCAGCTGAGTTGCCAGTCACTCAACCCAGCACCTCCAATGGCATCCCACTGACGAGACTGTATCTACCCCCTCAACTGCTCATTTCTCTCCCAGGAGAACGTTTGGTCTCCCTGTTCCTGGTTGCTTGACCAGAACCTGAGGGCTAGCAGATGCCCCTGCAGAAGGCATACATGTGCCTCGCCCAAGAAACCAGCTCTAAGATTGATGCCATGGAACCAAGGATCTAGGGCTACTACCAGACCCATTGAGCTGAATGAGAACAAAATGCTGTTAGTTGGCTCTGAAACTTGAGGGATTTCTCTGTCATGAGGAAAACTCTAACCCAGGATACAGTTGAATGGAGTTCTGAGGTAATAGAAACATGACAGCAGAAAAAGACCACATGGCCTATCTAGTCTGCCCTTCCATATCAACTACTACAACAGTCCTCTTTTTTCCTTTAGAGATCCTCTGTGTTTGTCCCATGCTTTTTTATTTATTTATTTTATTTAGCGTACATTTATATCCCGCTGCTTCCAGTGATCAGCAGCGGTTGTAACACATGGTGAGGTTGGCTGTACTGGCCAGAAATTAGGTTGAATACACTCTGATTTGGGGGGGGGGGGCACAGCAAAATACAGGTTACAGGCTTATAGTTGATTGTTATATACATATTCACAATTGATTGTTATATACATATTTACAATTGACTAAACTGTTAAAAACGTTATAAGTGATCTGTATATGCATATTTACACGCGGTCGCGTGTAGCTCATGATGTTAGGTTGTAATGGGATTTGAAAAGGTGCGTCTTAAGCTCTTTTCTAAAGTCCTTTAGATCACAGATTTCACGCAGGTCACTTGGTAACCGATTCCAGAGTGTAGGAGCTGTAAATGAGAAAGCTCTGTTAGTGGTAGAGGCATTAGCCTTTGTGAATGATCTCGGTATGCAGATGGTGTTGAGGTTCGCTGCTCTCCTACTTCTGTTGTTGGGTGGATTGGAAATCAAGCTGCTGAGGTGAGAGGGTGCTATATTATGGATAATTTTGAAAGTAGTGACTAGCAATTTGTACTGGATGCGGGCTGTGATGGGGAGCCAATGCAGCTCAATTAGGGTGGGTGTAATGTGGTCAGAGAGTTGTTTTTGCATGATGATCCTGGCTGCAACATTTTGTGCCATTTGCAGAATATTTGTAGTTTTCTTCGGCAGGCCTTGCAGTATGGCATTGCAGTAATCTAGGTGTGGGATGATGAGGGCCTGAGCAACAGATCTGAAGTCATCATGATCAAGGATGCTACGTAAAGGCTGCAGGATTCTTAATTTGTGGAAAATGGCTCGATTGGTGTTTCGCAGGTGCCTGTCCATATTTAGGTTGCTGTCAAGCATCACACCTAAATATTTTATCTCTGATTTTATGTTGTACTTATTGTTGTTCATGGTGACATTTTTGGGGGGCTCGAAACCTGGTTTCCTGGAGATACACATTGCTTCTGTCTTCTTGTGGTTAATGAGCATGTTATTGTGTTGGAGCCAGATTTGAAGCTCGAGTAGGCATTTTTCCAGCTTGCTGATGTTCGGGTTGTTTGCATCTAGTTGTGTGTAGAGCATTAGGTCATCAACGTAGATATGGTAGTTGATCTCGTGGGCCTGGAATATTTTGCACACTGGTTGCAGGTATAAGTTGAATAGGAGAGAGGAGAGGGCGGAACCTTGCGGAATGCCCTGGGTTTGCGGGAAGGGGGTTGCTTTGTCGTTGTTGAAATTGACCTGCTGCATTTGGTTTGTTATATAGGAGGAGAACCATTTTAGTGGGGTCCCTGCAATGCCTATGGACTCAAGTCGTTCTAAAAGTGTTGGGTGGTGCACTGAGTCAAATGCAGCTGAGATATCAATGAAGATAAGCATAAACATCGTGCTCTTGTCCTCCAGACCCTTAAGTAGATTGTCCAGCAAGGCTAGCAGGAGGGTTTCCACACCATGATGTTGTCGAAACCCGTATTGATGCACATCCAAGGCATTTGTATCATCAATGTGGTCCTGTAACTGCTGCTGTACTGCCTTTTCAATGATTTTGGCGAGGAAGGTTATGCTTGAAATTGGGCGGTAGGAGGTAGGGTCATCTTTGCTGAGTGTTTTGTTTTTCAAAATGGGGCGTATAAGTGACTTCTTGAGGAGTGATGGCATGAGACCTTGCAGCAGTGATAGGTTCACTATATGGGAGATGTGCTGTGCTATTTCCTCTTTGGTTGCCTTGATCCAGGAGGCTGGACAGGGGTCAAGAGGGGAGGTGGTGGTTTTTAGGTTGGTGATGATGGCTTTTATCTGTTGGTCGTCCACTTTCCGGAAGGTTAACCATTTTCTACCGTGATCGGTTCTTTCCTGTGTGTTGATTTTCTGATGGTAGTTGGTTGGGTCCAGCGTGGGGGTGATGAGGGTAGGTGCTGCAGGATTAAGTTTGCTGGCATAGTGATCTGCCAGCTGTTGTGCTGTTATGGCGCCGCTGGGATTGCTGTCTTGTGGGGCTTTTGTGAGAGATTTGACGAGCGCGAACAACTCTCTGGGCCTGTTGAGGGCTTTATTGAGAGTGATTGTGTGGTGTGTTCTCTTTGCCTGGTTGACTTCATTCCTGTAGGTTGATAGGAGGTCGAAGTAGGACTTTTTGCATTCCTCGGTTTTGTGCTTTCTCCATTTTCATTCATGCCTTCTCAGGTCCTTCTTCAGTTCCCGCAGCGTTGTGGTGTACCATGGTTCAGCCTTGTTCCTGGTTGGGTACCTTGGGTGACTCCAGATGGGTTTTGAGGCAGCCTCGATTCCTATGTTCCAGCGGTTCGCCAGTATCTCGAGGTCTGAGCAATCCGGGTGAATGTATTTTGCTATGGATTCAAGGAGGTCTTCTTTGATGAGTTTTTGGAAGCATCTCCGTTGGGGTGATGCTTGGTCTGGTTGAGTTTGGTCAGGAGCTGAGGGGGGGAGTAGGATGAGTTTGATTTGGTGATGATCTGACCATGGTACTTGGGTTATTCTAGGTTTAGATTTCAACATCTTGGGGTGTTCGGTGGGTAGGAACACCATGTCTAGTGTATTACCCTTGATGTGGGTTGCGTCTTGGATGATTTGCTCATAGCCCAGATGTTCCATAGCTTCTTGGAAAATGTTTGCTTGCACTGCGGTGGTGGAGGGTAAATTCAGGTCTCCTAGGATGACCTGGGTTTTTTTTGGGCGCTGTAGCTGAGATGATTTCCAGAGCTGCTGCCAGGGATTCATGTGGTGATGCTGGTGGTCTATAGATAAGACATATGGCTAAGGTTCTGTTTTCAACTTTAAGTATGTCGATGCCTTCGGGTACGCTTAGTGGTGTGCTTGCTAGGGACAATTCAGCTTTGGCCAAGATTAAGACCCCTCCTCCTTTTTTCTTAGTGCGAGGACAGTTATACGCAGTATAACCAGGTTTGCTTATTTGGTTGATGATTACAGGGTCTGTTTCGGTTATCCAAGTCTCAGTGATGCAAAGTAAGTCAGGCTTTGCATCTGACAGGAGGTCATATATTATATGAGTTTTGTTTCTTATAGATCTGGTATTTATGAGCATAATGGAAATTGTGGACTGCGTTGTGTAAGTCATTTGCAGGTTCTTGCCCCCGTTCTTGCTTACCTTGGTGGGTCTTGGTTCTTTCGGCCGGTGAGCTTTTCTTGATTTGTGGTGGTGACGGGGTCGCTGTTTTTTATTGTATGCATTGCTGGGCTCGATATTGGGTAGAGTGGTGGCTTGTGGGTGCGGGTGCAGATAGATATTTTGAGCTGCAAGAGCTGGTAGAGGGTTGCAGAACAATAATGGCTGCCAGGTATAGGGGGTGTAGATGTGTGGGATAGTGTTTCCTATGCATGTGACTAGGCATGTGGCTAGGCAAAGCAACCAAAGTATTGAGATGTTACCAGGATCCATTTTGTTTCGTTAGGTAAATGAGGGGGAAGCGCACGAAGAGCGCTTGAGACTCAAAGCTCAGGGAGGTGTACTCTCTTTGAGGAGCGGCTACCTTGCTTACTGTATTAGATTCACCATATATTTACATTTAAAATATGCAGTTATTTAAGACGATCCGTTTGCCTGATGTGACCAGGACAGACTAAAGCACTATGAAAAGCATTTTCTAATATGCGATACTTTTGAACGTTGCTAGCAGGCTCGATTTAGCACCTTAGAAGACTAATGTAGTGGGGAACATTTTCTACCATATATAACTCGCTATATTTAAAAACATCCATGTAATCATTAATTGCATTATAACATTCATTTAGCTTGTTTAACTCAGTGCAACTTAAACTGGTTTTGCTAGTAAGCAAATCTGAGTGTGGCTAAGCATGGATCACCAAAACATTGACAAGCTTTTCTTTACATGTGGCAGAGTACAGTGAAAGTCATATTGAGGATTGGTAGGTTTCAGTTCAGTATGGTGACTGAGTGGGGTGTAACGGTATAGTCTGTGGATAAAGTTACCTGGGTTCGTCGAGGTCCGCTGAGAAGGGAGGTTTCAGCGAGCTCTACCTGACCTGGGAACTCAAGCTGTGCTGTGCTGCTGCTGCCGTGTAGCCAGTAAGTGTGCGACTTTTAGACCTTTAAGTCCAGGCTATCTTTGAATTAGACTGTTTCGGGTGTGGTGCTCGATCCGTGTAGGCAGTCAGGGCTAGAGTGGGTCTGGTCGCGGGCCCCGGTTGCCTATGTGCTGGGTTGGAGCGGTCCACCGCCTAAGGGCCACACCAAAGGGCCCTCTGGCGAGGCCCTCAGGCGCGGGCGTGCCGGACGGCGCTTCTGCTTATATATCCCGGCTGCCTGCCCCGATTGGACAGCGATACAGCAGCGGGAGCGCGACGGTGTCCAGTCCCCCGATTGGGGACTCCTTCTGCTCTCTCAAGCGCCGGACGGCGCTTCTGCTTATATATCCCGGCTGCCTGCCCCGATTGGACAGCGATGCAGCAGCGGGAGCGCGACGGTGTCCAGTCCCCCGATTGGGGACTCCTTCTGCTCTCTCAAGCGCCGGACGGCGCTTCTGCTTATATATCCCGGCTGCCTGCCCCGATTGGACAGCGATGCAGCAGCGGGAGCGCGACGGTGTCCATTCCCACGATTGGGGACTCCTTCTGCTCTCTCAAGCGCCGGACGGTGCTTCTGCTTATATATCCCGGCTGCCTGCCCCGATTGGACAGCGATGCAGCAGCGGGAGCGCGACGGTGTCCAGTCCCCCGATTGGGGACTCCTTCTGCTCTCTCAAGCGCCGGACGGCGCTTCTGCTTATATATCCCGGCTGCCTGCCCCGATTGGACAGCGATGCAGCAACGGGAGCGCGACGGTGTCCAGTCCCCCGATTGGGGACTCCTTCTGCTCTCTCAAGCGCCGGACGGCGCTTCTGCTTATATATCCCGGCTGCCTGCCCCGATTGGACAGCGATGCAGCAACGGGAGCGCGACGGTGTCCAGTCCCCCGATTGGGGACTCCTTCTGCTCTCAGAATTCAGATACTGTCCTCATCTCTACCACCTCCACTGAGAGACTATTCCACACATCTACCACTCTTTCTGTAAAGAAATATTTCCGCATATTACCCGAGTCTATCCCCTTTCACTCTCATCCTATGTCCCCTCATAGTAGAGCTTGCTTTTAATTGAAAAAGGCTTTGCTCCTGTGCATTTATGCCACGAAGGTATTTAAACGTCTCAATCATATCACCTCTATCCTGCCTTTCCTCTAAAGTATACATATTAAGATCCTTAAGTCTGTCCTCATATGCTTTATATTGAAGACCACTAACTATTTTAGTAGCCACCCTCTGCACCGACTCCAACCTGTTTATATCCTTTTACTACTACTGAACATTTGTATAGCGCTACAAGGCATACGCAGTGCTGCACAGATACATGTAAAAGATGGTCCCTGCTCATCAGAGCTTAGAATGTAATAGAGACAGACAGCACAGTAGCTGTACACATGGGATACAGCTAAGGGGAATGGTAAGGAAACACAAAGATCAGGTGACTCAAGATCCGAAAGAAGCACGAGCGAAAAGGAGAGTTTTTAGCCTGGATTTGAAAAGGGCCAGAGAAAGCACCTGACGTAGAGACTCAGGTAGTTTTTTCCAGGCATAAGGAGCAGCAAGGTGAAAGGAGCGAAGTCTGGAGTTGGCAATAGAAGAGAAGGGAACAGATAGAAGCAATTTGCCAGAAGAGTGGAATTCTCAAGGAAGGGTGTAGGGAGAGATAAGAGAGGAAAGGTAGTGAAGAGCTGCAGAGTGAAAGCACTTATAGGTCAGCAGAAGAAGTCTGAACTGGATTTGGAAATGGATAGAAAGCCAATGAAAAGACTTGAGAAGAGGGATAATATGAAGTTACGATGTCCAGAATTGCACCAAATAAGGTCACACCAAGGACTTATACAGAGGCACTATCACCTCCTTTCTCCTGCTGGCCATTTCTCTACCTATGCATACAAGCATCCCTCTAGCTTTCACCATCACCTTTCTACCTGTTTAGCTACTTTAAAAGCATCAGACACAATCACGCCTAGGTCCCGCTCTTCTTTTGTGGATAGAAGTACTTCACTGCCTATACTGTATCCCTCTCCCTTGGATTGCTGCAGCCCAAATGCATGACCCTGCATTTTTATTATTAAATCTCAGCTGTCAAATTCTAGACCATTCTTCAAGCTTAGCTAGATTCCTCCTCATGTTAATCTACACCTTCCTGGTTGTCTGCTCTATTGCAGATTTTGGTATCATCCGCAAAGAGGCAAAACTTACCCGAGAACCCTTCCGCAATATCACTGACAAAGATGTTAAAAAGAATTGGACCAAGGACAGATCCCAAAGACAGATCCAAGTCTTGGAAAGGAAGCAGATTGCTCTTGGGATAGTTGAACATCAATCTCAGCTTTTCCAGCCAGGAAACCACAGTGCTGTCTCATCTTTGGATTTCTCTGTGTAACGCCAGTTGGTTGAGAATTCTCTAAACCAATTTAGGTCTGGACCTGATAAAGCATAGTTACTCACCTGTAACAGGTGATCTCCGGGAACAGCAGGAATTTAGTCTTCACATATGGGTATCATCGGTACCGACGGAGCCTGCGCGGGAACGCTCCCCAGCGTCCAACAGGAACGCTTTTGGGAGCATCCCTCAGCACATGAGCACTGCCTTCCCGCCTTTCCAACTGTCCCTCTTCAGTTAAGTTTGTAGCTGAGTGAAAGGACAGAGGGAGAGAGGAAAAGACAGAGATAGAAAGACAACTCCTAGGAGAGGTGGGTGGGTTGTGAAGACTAAATTCCTGCTGTTCCCGGAGATCACCTGTTACAGGTGAGTAACTACGCTATCTCCAGGAACAAGCAAGAATGTAGTCTTCACATATGGGGACTCCCTAGCTGAAGATGCCAGGGAGATAGCCCCAGGAAGGTGCCACCCTGGAAGGTGGGAATCCTTCCTCCCATGGATCTCTGGCATCCCACCAGGGTTGGTGGGTAGGAGTTGATTTAGGTGTGAAAGAGATTTTGAAGGACAGCTTGGCTAAAGAAGGCATCCCGACGGGAGGCTTTATCCAGGCAGTAGTGGGCTGTGAAGGTGTGTACCGAAGCCCAGGTGGCTGCTCGACAAATGTCATCAATAGACACAGAGTGGAGATTAGCCATAGAAGCTGCCATGGCTCTCACATTATGAGCTGTGACATGGTCCTGAAAAGGAAGACTCTTACTCTCATAAGCAAAGGATATGCATTGGGCAATCCATTTGGATAAAGTTCTTTTGGAGACTGGAAGTCCCAAATGACTAGGGTCAAAAGCTATAAAACGTTGTGAGGACTTTCTATGTTGCTGTGTTTTTTGTATGTAAAAGGCTAGAGCCCTTTTACAATCCAAAGTATGAAGATTTCTTTCTGCATTAGAGGCGTGAGGCCTCGGAAAAAATACAGGAAGATACATTGATTGATTTAAATGAAAAGGCGAAACCACCTTTGGCATAAAGTATGGGTGAGTTTGAAGAACAACCTTATCATGATGAAACCTAGTATAAGGAGGATCAGCCACTAAAGCTTGCAATTCACTAATGTGACAGGCAGAGGTGATTGCAATTAGGAAGATGACCTTCCAGTTCAAAAACATAAGGGCTGTAGTGGCCAAAGGTTCAAAAGGCGGCTTCATGAGCTGCCCGAGAACTAGATTTAGATCCCATGCCACCAGTGGTGGCTTGATGGGAGGTTTAGTTAATAAAAGGCCTCTCATAAATCTTGATAGGAGTGGATGAGAGGAAATTGGTTGTCCATTCAGAGGCTTATAAGAAGCTGAAATTGCACTAAGATGGACTCTTACCGAATTGGTCTTTAGACCAGAATTCGATAAGTGAAGGAGATACTCTAGTATCGATTCTAAGGGTATGACCAGGGGATTTAATCCCTTCTTGGAGCACCATATAGTAAAACGTTTCCACTTGAAGGAATAAGATCTTCTTGTGGAAAGTTTCCTAGAAGCCTGAAGGATATCTTTTACCTGTTGGGACAGATTGAAATCTTGGAGGTCTAAGCCTTCAGCAACCAGGCCGTGAGGTGCAGGGACTGGGGATTTGGGAGCCATAGCATCCCGTTCTCCTGGGAAAGGAGATCTGGAGCATGCCCTAACTCCAGAGGTGCCGCTTGAGAGAGATGTAGAAGCAGGGAATACCACGTTTGGCGTGGCCATCGTGGTGCTATGAGAATCATGCGACCCCTATCTCTCTAAAGCTTGAAGAGTGTTTTGGGGATGAGGGGAATGGGTGGGAAGGCATAAAGGAAGTCCTGCCCCCAGTGAAGGAGGAAGGCATCCCTTGCCTGACAGTTGTGAGCCGGAATCCTGGAACAGAACCGGGGAAGTCTGGCATTCCGTGGACTTGCAAAGAGGTCTATGTCTGGAGTGCCCCAGAGATGAAATATCTTTGCCACCTGGTCTAGGTGGAGGGACCACTCGTGAGGCAGCAGTACTCCACTGAGTTTGTCTGCCCAAAGGTTTTGAATGCCTGGAAGATATACCACTAGGAGGTGAATTTGATGCTCTCTGGCAAGGGCCCACAGTCGTAAAACTTCGTTGCATAACGACAGAGAGCCTGTTCTGCCCTGCTTGGTCACAAAGAACATGGCTACTTGATTGTCCGTCTGGACTAGGACTGTCTTGTAGCTGAGCTGGGCGTGGAATACTCGAAGAGCTAAATAAATTGCTCTTAATTCCAGGAGGTTTATGTGTAAACCAACCTCCTGTGGAGTCCAGGTGCCCTGGGTAGAGAGATGATTCAGGTGTGCTCCCCAACCCACCTGTGATGCATCTGTTGTTAGGGTGGCCTGAAAGAGGGGTCGATGGAAAGGAGACCCCACTGTCAGATTTTCTAGTGATTGCCACCATTGGAGGGACAAAATTAGTCGTTGAGAGATTATTATTTTGTCTGACAAATGACCCGTGGCCTGTGTCCACTGTGTGGAGAGGGTCCACTGAGCTGCTCGCATGTGGAGGCGAGCATATGGGACTACATGAACTGTGGATGCCATATGTTCCAGTAACTCTCGAGCAGTGAGGGAGGATTTGCCTGCTGCTTGAGAAGCCAGCTGCCTTATGCGAAGACACCGGGCTTGTGGAAGGAAAGCCCTTGCCTGTCTGGTATCTAGACAGGCTCCTATGAATTCTAGGCATTGGGAAGGAACTAGTTGAGATTTTGGGAAATTTATTACCAATCCCAAGTATTGGAGGATTCGCATTGTACGGGACAGTGCAGTGCTGGCCTCTGCAACTGTAGGGGCTCGAAAGAGCCAGTCATCTAAGTAAGGGAAGACGAAAATTCCCAGGGTTTGTAGAAATGCAGCTACTACTGCCATACATTTCATGAATACCCTTGGTGCTGAAGCCAGACCAAAGGGAAGAACCCTGTACTGGAAATGTTTTCCCCTGAAAAGGAAACGTAAGAATTTCCTGTGATCTGGATGGATGAAAATATGAGTGTATGCATCCTTTAAGTCTAGAGAGCAAAGCCAATCCTGGCTTTGAAGGTATGGCAGAAGAGTTCCTAGAGAAATCATTTTGAATTTCTCTCGAAACAGATATTTGTTCAATTCTGAGGTCTAGAATGGGTCTGTGTCCTCCTGTTTTCTTTGGAATAAGAAAATAGGGGGAGAAGAACCCTACACCCCATTGAAGAATGGGTACTTCTTCTATTGCCCCTTGGGCAAGAAGTGTGGAGACCTCGTGATCTAGAAGATTGTCTGCAGAGGTTTGTGAATTGAATTGCTTTAGAATTGTAGGAGGGGGCATGCTGTGAAAATGAAGCTTGTACCCCTCTTCTACAATGGACAAAGTCCAATCTTCTGCTGTTATCTGATGCCATCTGTTGACAAAATGGCATAACCTGCCCGGAATATTGGGGGGTTGGGGACCCCTCAGAGGCAGGGAGGCAAAGCTCTCTAGGAAGGAGTCAAAGCCCTTGAGGGGGCTGAACCTGGAGAGCTGGTTGGGCTCTCAGGCCTTTTGGCTTCTTTGGCTGTATAGTTTGTCCCTTTTGGGCAACCTGACCTGGAGTTTGACTCTGCTGGGTATAGGAAGGATACATTTATTTATTTATTTGAGCACATTTTTATACCGTTCCTTCCAGTAATCAGCAGCGGTTTACATTTAACAATTAACTCTGCATAGTTTAGCAGTTACATATAACAGTAAGAAAATAACATTAGAACATTGAAAGGTAGCATTGTTTTATGATAACATGTTCTCTTCTTTCATGTAAACAGTTTTGAACTATTTATTGAGTTAACATACATGTTATATATTTAACTATATACAGTATATGTGAACGAAAATACAAGTAGATTTACTATTTAATAAATAAAAATAAATTTAATAAAACTTCCTCTTTTTGCTAAAAGAGGGTTTTTTGTAAAGCTTCCTTTTGACTGGAGTGGCTGTAGACTTTGACAATCTATCTAAGGTAGAATTGTCAGCATCTAACTCGTTAGCCTTTTCCTGTCTGTTCTTGCCAAAGAGATTTTCTCCCATGCAAGGAATGTTGCCTAACTTGTCCTGTACCCAAGTCTCCAAATCTGATGCCTGTAGCCAGGCAATCCGTCGTGCGCCAATGGCAATATCAGAGGTTCTGCTGATACATTCGAAGCAGTCAAAGGCTGCACGATTAATAAACTTGGAGACATCTTGAGCATGCTTAACTAGAGCAAGAAAATCTTGTTTCTTGTCATCTGGGAGAAATGGGCTCATAAGTTCCAAGTCTCCTGTGACTTCCTTGAGGAACATTCCCATATATAGGATATATGAACTGATCCTAGCTGAAAGCATGGAAGCTTGAAAAGTTCTGCGCCCAAAAGCATCCAGAGTCCTGCATTCACGATCTGGAGGATTGGATGCATGCCTCTTTGCACTTTTCATTCTACGCATGGCTGATTCCACTACCATTGAATGGTGTGGCAGCTGAGATTTCTGAAATCCAGGACATGGCGGAACTCGATACACAGTATCAAGTCTCCTAGAGTGAGGAGAAGTAGTCAGAGGTGTCTCCCACATTCTGAGCATCAAACTATGCAGAATTTCATGGATAGGCAGAGTGGCTGCCTCCTTAGGAGCTTTAGGATATTGGAGAATTTCCAATTCCTTTGCTCTGGGTTCCTCCTCAGGAGCTACTATGATTGAAAGACCTTTGGCCATATCACAGATGAAATCCTGAAATGACATGTCCTCTGGAGGTGACATTCTGCATTGGGGAGAAGAAGGATCTTCTAGAAGAAACCCTCTAGTGCCAGCAGAATTGTCAGAGTCTTCGGAATCGAAGTACTCCTGACCCCGATGCTCTTGCAAAGCACGATCCCGGTACCGATCGAAGTCGGTACTGAGTTGACCCTGTACCGCTTTGTCAATTCCAGCCAGAGATGGCATGGGAAGAGTTCCCACCGGGGCCGGTACCATTGGTACCGGTATCGTCAGTGTCGGTACCGGCATCGGTGTCGATGTTGGTACCCGTGGGACCACCGGTACCGCAGCTGAAAGAAGAGCTGCGATGCTGCGCTCGATAGCGAGGAACCTCTGGTCTATCGATGCTGCCGATGCTTGGGTGTTGGTACCAGTAAGGACGGCCGGAACCCCTGAGCATGGCACAGGTAGTTCTTGCGAGGTTGAGGCCTCGAGAACATCCTGAAGCCCCATCGATGCTTTGGAAGCCAAAGCCTCCCGCCGGGGCTGTTTTGTTGGTATGGTTCCCTCAAGGGCAACGCCAATGGCCTCTCGATGCTTAGCAGGAGAGTTACCCTTTGAGGACCGGCTTTTATGTTTAGTTACCTGAGATCCATGGGAGGAAGAAGAGGCCCTTGACAATGTCAATGCAATGGATCTGGCATATGAAGAAAAGAGGGTACCGAGCTTTGCAGCCCGGTTCTGTCTTCCTCTTTTAGTCATCCCCATACAGGAGAGACATTCAGTTGGAGAATGTTCAGGTCCTAAACATTTCAGACGCCAATCATGGGTGTCAGTGACGGAAATGGTACCGCCACACTTAGTACATTTTTTAAAACCACTAGTTGGCTTTTCTATGTTTTAGGAATATGGGGCCTAGTGCCCAAAATGGCGCCTAGCACCAAAGAGAAAAATTTCTAAAAAGAAACAGTTTAAAGTTGTTTTTTTTTTTTAATGAAAAGAACCGGCGGTACCGGTAGGCGTCGTGCGGTAGGCAAACGCGACCACAAGAAAAGAAATTTAAAGACGGAATTTTCTGCAGTGACAGGGAATAGATCCTGTCGGCTCCACGGAAAACAAAGAACTGAAGAGGGACAGTTGGAAAGGTGGGAAGGCAGCGCGCATGTGCTGAGGGATGCTCCCAAAAGCGTTCCTATTGGACGCTGGGGAGCGTTCCCGCGCAGGCTCCGTCGGTACCGACGATAACCATATGTGAACACTACATTCCTGCTTGTTCCTGGAGATTCCTATTTGCTAAGTTGGGTGAGTAGGATGTTGTGATCTAATATATCAAAGGTGGCAAATAAGTCAAATTGTATGACTAGGGCTTAATGAAATTTGTCTAGGAGAAGTTGAAGGCTGTGAACAACTCTGGGTAAGAGTTTTCAGTACTGTGGGAGGAACAAAAGCCTAATTGGGATTCATAAAGGAAATTGTGGAAATCAATGTATTGCTACAGTTGGGAGGAGACAAGAACTTCCATTACCCTTACCAGGAGTGGCAGACCAACTATAGATTAGTAATTAGATACCAATTCCGAGTCCATGGAAGGGTTCTTTGGTATAGCGGTTATTAAAATAGAACCCAGGGTGCTTGGAAAGAGGTCTTCCTTTAACATCCTGGAGATCAGTAGTGCAATCCAGTGAGTTATTTCAGTTGGGACATTAAGAAAAAGTTCCCATGGAACATGTGTCAAGTTTACAATAAGTTTTAGTGTGCTTGATGACAAGTTGTTGGATGGTGCCTATGTCATCAGAAGAAACTGCCCCCAGTGGCAGTCAACTCTGATTCCAGAATCGGTCTTTTGGGTTGTCAGGACAGCTAGTCTCAAATTTTCCACTTTCTTTCTGAAATAGGTGACTAAATCATTGGCTGCTGGGTGTTTGAGATGGCCAAGTGAGTTGAGGGTGATTAGAGTGTTAACCAAATTGAATAGGGACTTGGTTTGTTCTGCTCTTTTTCTATAATATTAGAACAGTAGATCCATTTAGCATCGGCGATGGCTATTTTATAGAAACATGACAGCAGAAAAAGACCATATAGCCTTACTATAGTCCCCTTTTTCCTTTAGAGATCTTCTGTGTCCCCCATGCTTTCTTGAATTCTGATATTATCTTCAACTCTACTACCTCCATTGGGAAACTATTCCAAGCATCTACCAATCTTTCCATAAATAAGTAATTCTGCATATTACTTTCCTGAGTTTATCCCCTTTCACTCTTATCCTATGTCCCCTCATTCCAGAGTAACTTTTAAATGAAAGAGGCTCTCCTCCTGTACATTTATGCCACAGAGTTATTTAAATATCTCTATCATATCTCCTCTATCCTGCCTTTCCTCTAAAGTATATATATTGATATCTTTAAGTTTGTCCCCATATGGTTTATAATGAAAACCACTAACCATTATTTGTAGCCACCCTCTGCACCAACTCTATCCTGTTCATATCCTTTCAAAGGTGTGGTCTTTAGAATTGCACACAATACTCCAAATGAGGTCTCACCCAACTTCTACAGAGGCACTATTATCACCTCATATTTCTGATGGCCATTCCTCTCCCTATTCACCCAAGCATCCTTCTGGCTTTTGCGGTCGCCTTTTCTACCTGTTTAGCCACTAAGATCATCAGAAATGATCACGCCCAGGTCCTGCTCTTCTTTCATAAGAACATAAGATATGCCATACTGGGTCAGACCAAGGTCCATCAAGCCCAGTATCCCGTTTCCAACAGTGGCCAATCTAGGTCATACGTACCTAGCAGTTTCCCCAAAAGACACAGGTTCTGCAATGCTTGTACTGGGTCAAGCATTGATATCCTGGGTCCCTTCTTAATAATGGTTTATGGACCTTTCCTCCAGGAACTTGTCCAAACCTTTTTTAAACCCAGCTACACTAACAGCCTTTACTACATCCTCTGGTAACAAATTCCAGAGTTTGATTACATGTTGAGTGAAAAAATATTTTCTTTTATTAGTCTTAAATAGTTTACCCTGTAGCTTCATTGCATGTCCCCTAGTCTTTCTATATTCTGATAACGTAAACAATCAATCTACGTTTACCCGTTCCACTCCGTTCATTAATTTATAGACTTCTATCATATCTCCCCTCAGCCGTCTCTTTTCCAGGTTAAAGAGCCCTAGCCTTTTTAGCCTTTCTTCATAGGAGTATCCTTCCATCCCCTTTACCATTTTGGTGGCTCTTCATGCACAGAAGTACTTCACCCCTTATATTGTACCACTCCCTTCAATTTTTGCAGCCCAGTGCAAGATCCTGCATATTTTAGTGTTAAACCTCAGCTGCCAAATTCATGGCCATTCTTCAAACTTATGTAACTCATGTTATCTAATCCATCCTGGGTGTCTACTCTATTGTAGATTTTGGTAGCAACCGCAAAGAGGCAAACCATACCTGACATTCCTCCTGCAGTATCACTAACAAAGATGTTAAAAATAATCAGACCACGGACAGATCCATTCCTAGGGTGCTCAATTTATTTATGTCACCTATAATGGTGTCAAAGGCTTTACTGAAATCTAAGTACACCACCTCTGGGGCTGTCCTTCGGTCCAACTCTTTGGTCACCCAGTCAAAGAAATTAGTTTTGTCTGACAAAACTTGCCTCTAGTAAACCCATGCTGCCTCAGATCCTGCAATCCACTGTACTCCAGAAACCTCACCTTCCTCTGTTTTAGCAGTGCTTCCATTAATTTACTCAGCACAGGGGTCAGACTAACCAGTCTGTGGTTTTCAACCTCATCCTTATTTCTGCTTTTGTGTATTGGGACCACATGTAACTCTCTCCAGTACTTTGTGACCACTCCCAACTCTAAAGAAGCATTGAAAAGGTCAGACAGTGGAGCCTCTAGATCTTCCTCAAGTTTCTTTAATACTCTCAGATGTATCCCATCGCTTTGTCTTTTAGTTTAGCTAGTTCCTCATGAACACAATTTTCTGAAAATTGTTCAAGATTCCCTTCACTTCTGCCCCTATTTTGGGGTGTTTTCTGAGGTCCTGCTCTGGGCCCTTCATCTGTGAACACAGAACAAAAACATTTGTTAAGCAATTCCACTTTATCATCATCAACTTCTACATATTTTTCCCCTTCACCCTTCAGTTGGACAATACCACTTTTGCGCTTCCTCCTCTCGCTAACATATCTGAAAAATGTCCCATCATTTTAATGCATTGGCTATTTCTTCTTCTTGTTGAATCTTTGCTTTCCTGACTACTTTCTAAGCTTCTCTAAGTTTTTCCAAATATTGATGCTGATCTTCCTCTTTCTGTGATCTCTTGTACTTTATGAAGGCCACTCTTTCTTCACCTTTTCAGCTACTTATTTTGAGAAACATAGTGGCCTCCTTTTCCTTTTACATTTATTTACTTTTCTAACAAAAAGGTATGCTATCCTTATAATATCCCCTTTCAGTTTTGCCCATTGTTTTTCTACATTCCCCAGCTGTTCCCATCCCACTAATGAGTCCTTGATGTATTGTCCCATCTAAGATCCCTATGGAGCTGAGCCATGTTAGTTTTGAGTTCTCAATTTTAGTTTCTCTCCATTTTCACTCTGCTTGTCTACAGTTTCTTCATTACACCATGGATTTGGGTGGCCGTGTCTGCTATTTTTTGTTTTCAGAGGGGCTATTTGGTCTGTTGTTGTTGTTAAGTGCCGTCGAGTCGGTGTCGACTCATGGTGACCCTCTGGATAGTTGTCCTAAATTGTGTTCGGTCTTCTGTTAAGCGGCTCATTGCTGACAGACTGGTATCCGTAATGGTCTAAGGTGATAGAAAGCATTTCCTGTTAGAGATCTAACATTTATAATGCTGTGAATCATATGTATTTTTTAACGTGGGTATTATCAGTAGCCATAACAAGTCAGTATTGATTTTGCACATGGAGAGAGCATTTTTATTCTGTTTGGGGATATGCTGAGGTTTTAGGTCTTTCCACAGTAATGTAAAATAAGGGAGATAGTGATCTGACCAAGGCTGAAGAGTAGAGACACAATTATAAACAACTGAGGAGCCTGAGTTTTTGTTGGAGGAGATGATGAAGTCTAACTGGTGGCTTTTGTTGTGGGTCTGATCCAGGATGTGGACTCTTACATGTAGGTATTGGATAAAAGATCATAAAGATTTAATTAGGGGGTCCTTTTCTTCTAGGTATAGGTTTAGGTCACCCAGTATGAGGATATTATTATGAAATGAATGTGTGGTGTAGAAGGAAGGTGAGAATTGTTCTTGTACCTCAGAAGTCCTCTGGTCTTGTGAAGATTAACAGTATGCTATTCTTATTAGATGAGTCAGGCATGGTGACCATGGCGGCTAGGGCCTCTAAGTTGTTAGACCGAGTTGTTGCTTCTATTCTTATATTGATGACATTTTTGAATATAATGGCAAAACCTCTGGGGGAATGTTGGTATCAGGTATCCAGCAGGGCATAAGTCGTTTAGTAGAGGACCTTCATTAGGTGTTAGCTATGTTTCAACTAGAAACATTAATCCAAGTTATGAGTCACCAATTAGGTCATGTACACTGAGCAGGCATTTATGTAGCCGCAAAGTATTTGGAGATCTTGAGGCCTATTGGGGGGTAGTTGATTAGAGGTTATCCTGATTAGATTGGGTCTCTTGTTAGTAAGAGGCATACCTTTGTGTTTTCTGGTGCAGTGGTGATTGCATCTGAAAAGAGGGGTGATTTAGTGATGCAGATAGTTCACACAGTTAGTTCACACAGTTGATTAGAATCATATGGTTCGAATGAGTTTAGAGAAACTTTTTTTTAAAATTTGTTTTGCAATAAGATACCAAACAAGGATCAAACAACCAATAGCCATACAGGTAGCAGACCCCCTAATACAAAGGGTACATCATCCAATATTTGCACCTATGTACATATCTATCTATCCCCCACCCCCTCTCCTTCCCTCCCCCTCTGACCCTCACTCTCTCCCTGCAAGTACCGCTTGAGTGTTGACTATTCATCCTCAAAGCGATCCAAGCTCTATCTGCTACAAGCTATCAGCCGTTCCATCTGCACCCCCTGATGCAACCATTCCACACACTAATCCATCCCCAGGGCTTCTAGTTGTTTCCAACAAGACATCACCGCACATCTCACTGCGCTTAAACAAGCCATTTCAGACTTCCTCCCTCCCCCTGGCCACCAGGACAGAAGGAAGACTCCTGGTTCCAAGGGCAGATCCTCCTCCACCACCTGCTGTATCCACCCTCAGACCATTCCCAAAAGTGTTTGATTTTTGGACATGCTCACCATATATGCCAAACAGAGCCCTGCTCCCCACGCCCTCTCCAACAATTGGTAGAGACTGCTGGGAACATCTTGTTCAACCTCTCCAGAATATAATACCACTGCATCAGGACCTTGTAGCAATTTTCCCTAATTGCAACCGATTGTGGATCAGATCCGGAGGGTTCCTCTATCTGCTTCCAGTCCTTCTGCTCCATTTCCACCCCCACATCTTGCTCCCATTCCCCCATATAAGGTAAGTAGTGAAAGCCAGTACAACTCACTGCTCCATACAGAGCAGACACTACTACTACTATTAATCATTGAGACCTCTGGATTGTTTGTGTCCATACCACACCACTTCCAATGTACTCCCTCTACAATCCTCTCCGTCCCAATTTACCCTGCAGGAAGTGAAGCACCTACCCATACCTGAACCTGCCCCCTTCCCAGAGACTATATGATTCTTGAAGATCTGCAAAGGGTACATAGGCCTCATCATCAACAAACTGATGAAAGTATTTCAACTCCGTTCTCTCCCAGTGGGAGTATACCCCCCTCCCCCCTCCCCCCCGGAGCAAACTCCCTCATAAAACGCAAGGACAGCATCAATGAAAAATCCCATCCCCTCTGGCATTTATGCTCCCATTTCATCATGGTGTCCCATACCCTAAGCACATGATGCATACTCCGCTACACATACCCAAGCACCTCCTGTCCCCTTGGGCACCCAGGGCATACTCTCCAAGGATCCCTCCCCCACTCCTCCTTGTTCAATGGCCACATATCACTTCTGTTCCCCCCCCATCCCGCCAATCCATTGAATGTCTAATCCAAGCTGCCCAGTAATATGCCTGGAAATCCGTGATTCCCAGACACCCCCCCCCTTCCTGGGACGGTAAAGAATCACGTGTGCCACGCATGGGGGTTTGCGCTGCCAAAGATATTGGAAAACTTTGTGCTGTAATTCCCGAAGTACCTCCGCCAGCACCAGGGTTGGCAGAGTCTGAAATAGATACAGCACTCTAGGAAGGATATCCATCATCACTGCCGCAATACACTCTAGCCAGGAGACCTCCGACTTCATCCAGCCCTATCGCCCAGAACAGCGATGGATAGTTTACCTGGTACAAAGAGCTTTACAATGTGGTTAGCCACACCCCTAAATATTTGAGGGCCCTCTGGACTCAGCAGAAGGGGAATCGTGCTTTTAGCCAGGCCACCACCTTTTTGCAGCACTGACACACTAAAGGCTTTTGTTTTGTCTAAATCATTTTAAAACCCGAGACCCACCCTCACCGATGCACTTCTTCCACCATGGCCGGCAACAACTGCATCAGATCCGCCAAGTACAGCAGCACGTCATCCGCAAAGATGCAGAGAACTGCAGCAGGTAGCGCGTACTGCACAGAAGCTGTTTGTCTCTGCCCCGAAGATGGCTTTCGTGTATCATATCATCATCCCACTTAGCCCTCTCTGCCTCCCGGTAGCAACAGCTGCCGCTTCACAGGCTAGTTCAAGCCCTTAGCATTAATTGTGCCAACTTGCACCATTTAGGTGATCTGCTGCCACCCCCTCGCCCCCACTCAACCAAGTTTTCCCTGTCCCCTTACCCCCTCTCCCACCCCCACCCCCCTAGTTGCAATCTCTCTCCTAGGATCCCACCATCCTATTTCAATTTCTCACACAACCCCGCCCTCTGCTGCCACAACCATTCATCCCTCACTCACACCATATTCAGCCTCATTCCACCGCCAAAACCATTCCCTCTCCCCCAATCTCCTGTGCATACCAATACCCAGCATTACCCCATGATACCCGCTCCCCCACCAAACCGTCCAATCACCTGAACAAACAATACAAACCTCTTGCCTTCTTGTCAACTCTCCCTCCATATATTACTCAATCCCCTCATCCCGCCCTTCCCCCCCACATAATTATCTTTAGCAGTTCCCCTCTAGGTTAGCTGTAGCAGTCCTCCACATTCCAGAGGCAGACCCCCAATACTGCTGCCATCCAGGTCTCTCCATGTCCGATCCTGGTCCACTCTCAGCATCTTCTCCTGGCTGCACCTCCTGTGAGAGTTTCTTCAGTCTCCATCTCTTGGCAGCCACTTCGTATATGCCCTGTTCAAGGCTGCCACCCCCGCTTCACTTCACAGTTGGTCCCCTCTTTGCAGCAAGTCCTTATAACCCAGGTCACTCAAAACCTGTCAAGCCTCCTGAGCCTCCCTGATGCACTGGGATACCCCTTTATGGTAAGCAGAAGTCCAAAGGGAAACATCAACCAGTAATGAATCTCTTCACCCCGCATATACACTGTGACCTCCCGCAGGGCCCTGTGTCTCATCAACGTGCCCCAAGAGAGATTACTATATAGCTCCACTTCACATCCTCCCAGGAAATGCAGCCATGCTTTTGCACCAATGTCAACGAATGGTCCTTAATTTAGTAGGAGTTGAGGCACACTATCATGTCCCTGGATCTATTTTCACAGTTCGGACCCAAGCTCTGGTGTGCACGCTCCACCACTTCCCTCTCCATAGCGTCCATATCCGCCGGGATTCCCATTTGCAAAATGTGGCTGAACGGCTTCTGCACCATCTGCATACAGTCCTTCCCGGATCCCTTGCACCCACAGATTGTTGCGGCAGGACTGGTCCTCTAGATCCTCTATTTTTTCCTGCAATTGTTGCTAGATCTGATGGACTGGCTGCCAGACCTCCACCAAGTCCTCCAAGGCCACACGATGCTGATCCATGTGGCTCTCTATCTCAGCAACATGTGTCCCTAGCTCAGTGAGATCATGCTGCAAAGTTGCCATGGCCTCCTTCAATCCTCCCTTAAGGAGCCAATGTCAGCTCACACCTCCTTTCTGAAATCCTGGAGCCAAGTCTTCAGTGAGTCACCCTCCATTGGTCCCCTTTCTTACCTCCGGGTTATGATCTGATCCCTCAGATCCGCTGACCACCATGCACCTCTCAGTGCAGGACGACTTGCACTGCACATATGTTGACTGAAAAACCTCCAACTTTTTTCTGCCGGACATCCTGCTACTCTGGGGAATGTGAGTATCACTTTCGGGGCCGCAGATCCGCTTTTAAAGTGGGATTCAGACAGAACCTCACTGAGCTGCATCCATCCAGGCCGATGATGTCACCAGAAGCCTGGAGGAGCTTTTCAAAGCCATAATTCTCCCTGTTGGTAATCTGACTGGGATATTAAAGACATTGTTCTCTGTTAGAAGAACTTCCAATAGAGCCAGTAAGAGTGAAATTAGACAATAGTGGAGGCAGAGGAGCCAAATTAGAACACACATTTCACTGGGACGCAGCTGCAGGGTGAACGCCTGATGTTGGAGGTCTGCCTTAAGACTTCCTTTAAAGTGTCGAAGAGGGTGCCCAAAGAAGACATCTGATGTGACAGAGTTAAGATTGCCATGGGTCTCTGTTCAGCAGTCCAAAAGATTTCAAAGCAGTCAAGTAACTCTAAAGCAGTTTTTAGAAGTGGGATCAGCAAGGCCTATAGAACACACTCTCTGCCATTCAATGAAAAAGTAATCCACAGAGCATAAAAGTTTGGTCTGAACCAAAAACAGAATATCATTGCTAAGGCTTGGCGCCTTCCACTTCTCTGCTACTGGGAGGAGTATGGAGGCTGTAGCAGCTCTAGTCTGCTTGATTAATGTAGTCCTTTGCTGCTGGGAAGAGTGTGGAGGCTGTGGCAGCTCTTTCCTGGCTGTCTCACAGTGACCTCTGGAGTCCTCTACTGGGGCTGCGGGGATAGATACACAGATGAGTCTTCTGGTCCTCTGCTGTTGCAAGGAATGCGGCTTTTTGCCTGCACTCCTCGCAGCATAAAGCCTTCAAAAACTACACCTACATGGAATGCAAGGAAATTATGCTTCCTCCTAAGCAAGAATAAATGTGAGCACATACTTTACATGCGTGTGTGTGTATTTTGTAAAATACATGCATAAATTGGAACTTGTGGCAAGGAGGTCTATCCAGAATCCAGGGGAGGACAAAGAGACAGGGAATCCACCCTAGTAAAGGGCCCCCTTTACTCAAGTCAGGGTAGGAAAGCCATAAACACCTCCAGGGATCAGAAAACTTCCACGTGGACCACATTTCATGCTCCCCCTAATGGAGTGGAGAGGATACAAGGCTCAGAACCCCTTAGGCAGTGAATGCTTCAAGCACTCAGGTGCCCGGAGTCAGGCTGATTGCCGTCACCTGAGTAGGGTGGGGTTGGAGCTAGAGCCCTGGAAGTATAAACCCAGAGCAGAGTATGACTTAGAGTGTGGAAGGAGAGGAGAAGCAGGAAGCAAGGCTGAGCAGAGCAGAGCAGAGCAGAGGAACGGTGCTTCCAGGTGGAGAGAGTACTATTTGGCATGTAGCACGGCTGCAGGAGAGTTTGGAGCCAGGAACAAGAGACTCCAAGATCCCCCGGGAGGCTGTTAGCTGAGCAGGACGGGGAGACAGAGCCTATGCAGCTGGGAGAGCCTGAGGTGAAGCTGATTGAGGAGGACACTCCCATGGACTGTTCTTTGTGCCAAGCTATAAACCTAGGGAACGTAGAGAAAGCAAGCCAGTCCTGAAAGAAGGTTATCCAGGAAAAGGTACCCTTATTCCACAAGCAGGGTGGCTGAGAACCCATGTGTTTATAAAGGGGAAGTTTACCACAGACTTTAAATGTGCTTTTTGTTTGGTGCTTTAGCCAGCAAGGCCAAGAAGGGAATACAATTAGGCTTGCTGGTAAAGACTGTGTATCCTGCAATAGAGAGAATCTTTAAAACTGCATTTTGTGGTTGGATATGTTTTGGACAATTTTTGCTTCAAAGAGTCCTGAACCAACAATCCTATGTGTGGTATGATTGAACCATTGTGTATATAAAAATAATAAATTTCTGTCATTTGCCTTACCTACTTGAGCCTGACTACAGCTTTCTGCATGGTGCACGCATACAGCTGAATAAGGACTACATTTCCCAGAGGGCATTGCTGGGAAATAGTTTAAAAAAAAGCTGAAAAAGCATACAGCAGAAAGTTCCTGCAATAATCCACGCCCCTCTAACCTAGAGGCGAGTGCTGGTGGCGTGACAAACTCCACCCACACTCTGCCCTAACTTGTCCCGTTAGCATGTGAACTCTAAAAGTATGTGCCTGTTTGCACCTCTCTTATTTTTAGGCATGACCTAATTTTAAGAGAGGCCTGTTACACATGTGTTTTACAGACAGAGAATGTTTATAAAATTAATCCTCTCCCCCTCCAATTCCCCACAAAAATCAACTACTTCCCCTTACCTCTTCTTCACTCCCAACTTTCCCCATCTACCTCTGCTACCCTTTCTTCCTTTTCTATGATCTCTGAGGAAGAAACTGCACATCTTCTTTCCTCCTCCAAACTCACTACCTGCTCCTCTGATCCTATTCCCACCTGTCTCCTAAGCCCCATCTCCTCCACTGTTGTCTCTTCCATCTCATTTTCTCAACCTATTGCTCTCCACTGCAACTGTCCCTACAACCTTCAATCATGCTGTAGATGCACCTCTCCTCAAGAAACCCTCACTTCATCCTACCTGTCCTTCCAACTAATCTCCCTCCTCCCCTTCATTTCTAAACTACTTGAATATGCATTTCACCGCCGTTGCCTTGACTTTCTCTCCTTTCAAGCCCTCCTGGATCCTTTACAATCTTGCTTTCGTCCTTTACATTCTACTGAAACAGCTCTTGCCAGTCTCCAGTGATTTGTTCCTGGCAAAATCCAAAGGCCTTTACTCTATCCTCATCCTTCTTGACCTCTCTGCTGCTTTTGACATTGTTGACTACAATCTTCTCCTCGATACTCTGTCCTCGCTTGGTTTTAAGGGCTCTGTACTATCCTGGTTCTCCTCTTATCTCTCCCATCACTCTTTCAGCGTTTGTTCTGGTGGATCTTCCTCTGCTACTATCCCACTCTCAGTTTGTGTACCCCAAGGATCTGTCTTGAGTCCACTCCTTTTCTCTCTATATGCCCAGTCCCTTAATGCACTCATCTCTTCCCATAGCTTTCAGTACCATTTTTATGCTGACTCCCCCCAGATCTACCTCTCTACACATGAAATCTCTCCGGCAATCCAGGCCTAGATCTCTGCCTGCCTTTCTGACATTGCTGCTTGGATGTCTCACTGCTGCTTGAGATTGAACATGGCCAAAACTGAGCTTCTTATTTTCCCCCTAAAACCTCCTGAGAAAGGTCTCTGTGAATAACTCTCTACTCCTCCCTATTTCCTCGGCTCGCAACTTTGGAGTCGTCTTTGACTCCTTTCTCTCCTTCTCCACACACATCCATCTGACAGTTAAGACTTGCCGTTTCTCTCTCTAACATCAACAACATCTGCCCATTCCTTTCTGGACACACTACTTAGACACTTATCCACTCCTTAATCACGTCCCATCTTGACTATTGTAACCTACTCCTTGCTGGTCTCCCGCTAAATCATCTCTCTCTCCTTTAGTCTGTTCAACTCACTGCTGCGTGGCTAATCTTCCGCCAATCTCGTCATGCTCATATTACCCCTCTTCTCAAGTCTCTTCATTGGCTTCTTATCCATTTCTGCATCCAGTTCAAACTTCTCTGGCTAACCTATAAGTGCATACACTCTGTAGCCCTTCCCTACCTTTCCTCTCTTATCTCTTTCTAAACCCCTCCTTGGGAACGCTGCTCTCCTAGTAAATCACTTCTATCTTCTACTGCTAACTCCAGACTTCGCTCCTTTCACCTTGCTGTTCCTAAAACCTGGAACAAACTACCTGAGTCCATAAGTCAGATGCCTTCTCTGGCCTTTTTCAAATCTAGGCTAAAAACTCACCTCTTCACTGCCGCTTTTGGATCTTGACTCACCTGATCTCCTTTGTGTTTCCTTACCATTCCCCCTAGATGTATTCCATATCTACACCCACTGTGTTGTCTGTCTTGGCTAGATTGTAAGCTCTGATGAGCACGGAAAGCACAGTTACCTACCTGTAACAGGTGATCTCTGGGAACAGCAGGAATGAGTCTTCACATATGGGTTTCATCGGTACCGACGGAGCCTGAGTGGGAACGCTCCCCAGCGTCCAATCAGAAAGCTTTTGGGAGCATCCCACAGCGCCTGCGTGCTGCCTTCCCGCCTTTCCCAACTGTCTCTCCTCAGTTGAGTTTTAAAGCTGAGAGAGAGAGAGAGAGAGAGAGAGAGGGAAAGGAAAGATAGACAGAGAGATACAACTCCTAGGGGAGGTGGGTGGGTTGTGAAGACTTATTCCTGCTGTTCCCAGAGATCACCTGTTACAGGTAATTAACTGTGCTATCTCCAGGAACAAGCAGGAATGAGTCTTCACATATGGGGACTCCCTAGCTTCAGATGCCAGGGAGAGACCCCAGAAGTTGTGTGTCCCTAAGACGGGCTGCAGTTCCCCTCATGGATCTCTGGCATCCTACCAGGGATGGTGGGTAGGAGTTGATTAAGTATGGAACAGGTGTTTGAGAACAGCCTGACCAAACAAGGCATCCCGACGGGAGTCCTTGTCCAAGCAGTAATGGGCTGTGAAGGTATGAACCGAGGCCCAAGTGGCTGCTCGACAGATGTCGTCAATAGACACAGAGTTCAGATGAGCCATTGAGGCTGCCTTGGCTCTCACATTGTGAGCTGTGACATGGCCCTCCAGAGAAAGGTTCTTACTCTGATAGGCGAAAGAAATACACTGGGCAATCCAGTTAGATAGTGTTCTCTTGGAGACTGGTAGTCCCAAATGAGAAGGATCAAAGGCAACAAAGAGCTAAGAGGACTTTCTATGTTGCTGTGTCCTCTGTAAGTAAAAAGCCAGAGCTCTTTTACAGTCCAGGGTATGAAGATTCCTCTCTGCACTTGATGCATGAGGTCCTGGAAAAAAGACAGATAGGTAGACCTCCTGGTTGAGGTGAAAAGGCGAGACCACCTTAGGCATAAAGTGTGGATGAGTCCTAAGGACTACCTTGTCATGATGGAACCTTGTATAAGATGGATTATCTACGAGTGCTTTCAATTCACTAATACGTCGTGCTGATGTGATTGCAATGAGAAAGATAACCTTCCAAGAAAGGTATTTCAAGGAGGTGGTAGCCAAAGGTTCAAAAGGCGGCTTCATGAGCTGACCAAGAACCAGGTTCAAGTCCCATGCCACTGGAGGTGGTCTAATGGGAGGCTTTGTTAAAAGGAGGCCTCTCATAAACCTTGCTACAAGAGAATGAGAGGAAATAGGTTGTCCATTTAGAGGCTTAAGGGAAGCTGCAATAGCACTCAAATGGACCCTTACTGAATTTGTCTTAAGGCCTGCATTAGACAAATGGAGGAGATACTCCAGCAAAGATTCCAGAGGAATGGCCAGGGAGTTAAGACCCTTCTCAGAACACCAAATAGTAAACCTCCTCCACTTGAAAGCATAAGAATGTCTAGTGGAAGGTTTTCTGGAAGCATAAAGAACATCTTTCACCTGTTGAGAAAGATGAAGATCTTGGAGATCTAGGCCTTCAGCAACCAAGCCCTGAGATGCAGAAACTGGGGATTGGGATGCCATAACTTTCCGTCCTCCTGAGATAGGAGATCTGGAGCAGACCCTAACTCCAGGGAGGGAGCTTGAGAGAGATGTAGAAGCAGAGGGTACCACACTTGCCGTGGCCAATGTGGAGCTATGAGAATCATGTGGCCTCTGTCTCTCTGAAGCTTGAACAGGGTTTTGGGAATTAGGGGAATGGGTGGAAAGGCATACAGGAAGTCTTGACCTCAGTGAAGGAGGAAAGCATCCCTTGCCTGAGCTCCCTGAGCCGGAGTTCTGTAACAGAACCGGGGAAGTCTGGCATTCCACGGACTTGCAAAGAGGTCTATGTCCGGGATTCCCCAAATCTGAAAAATCCTGGCCACTTGGTCCACATGTAGGGACCAATCGTGTGGAAGCAGAACTCGACTGAGTCTGTCTGCCCAAGAGTTTTGAACGCCTGGAAGATAAACTGCCAGAAGATGAATTTGATGCTCTCTGGCGAGGGCCCACAGTCGCAAAGCTTCGTTGCAAAGCGACAGAGAGCCGGTTCCCCCCTGCTTGTTCACGTAGAACATGGCTACCTGATTGTCCGTGTGGATAAGGACTGTCTTGTAGATCAGCAGGGTGTGGAACACCCGCAGAGCAAGACAGATTGCTCTGAGCTCCAAGAGATTGATATGTAGACAACTCTCATAAGAACATAAGATATGCCATACTGGGTCAGACCAAGGTCCATCAAGCCCAGTATTCTTTTTCCAACAGTGGCCAATCTAGGTCATATGTACCTAGCAGTTTCCCCAAGAGACACAAGTTCCACAATGCTTGTACTGGGTCAAGCATTGATATCTTCGGTCACTTCTTAATAATGGTTTATGGACCTTTCCTCCAGGAACTTGTCCAAACCTTTTTTAAAACCCAGCTACACTAACAGCCTTTACTACATCCTCCGGTAACAAATTACAGAGTTTGATTACACGTTGAGTGAAAAAATATTTTCTTTTATTAGTCTTAAATAGTTTACCCTGTAGCTTCATTGCATGTCCCCTAGTCTTTCTATATTCTGATAACGTAAACAATCGATCTACGTTTACCCGTTCCACTCCGTTCATTAATTTATAGACTTCTATCATATCTCCCCTCAGCCGTCTCTTTTCCAGGTTAAAGAGCCCTAACCTTTTTAGCCTTTCTTCATAGGAGTATCCTTCCATCCCCTTTACCATTTTGGTGGCTCTTCTCTGAACCTTTTCTAAAATCGCTATATCCTTTTTAAGATACGGCGACCAGAATTGCACACAATATTCAAGATGCGGTCTCACCATGGAACGATATAGAGGCATTATAATATCTTTTGTTTTATTTTCCATTCCTTTCCTTATCATACGTAGCATTCTATTTGCTCTCTTGGCCGCCGCTGCACACTGGGCCGAGGGTTTTAACATGGTATCCACAATGACGCCTAAATCTTTTTCCTGGGTGGTGGTTCCTAATGTGGAACCTTGCATCGTGTAACCATAGTTTGGGTTGTTCTTCCCTAGGTGCATAACCTTGCACTTGTCCACATTAAATTTCATCTGCCATTTTGATGCCCAGTCTTCCAATTTATCAAGATCCTCTTGCAATTTTTCACAATCCTCTTAGGTTTTAACAACTTTAAATAGTTTTGTGTCATCTGCAAATTTGATCACCTCACTCGTTATTCCACTTTCCAGGTCATTTATGAATATGTCAAAAAGCAGCGGACCCAGCACAGATCCCTGGGGTACACCACTATTCACCTTTTTCCATTGGGAAAATTGGCCATTTAGCCCTACCCTCTGCTTTCTATCTTTTAACCAGTTCCTGATCCACAATAGTACACTGCCTCCTATCCCATGACTCTTTAGTTTTGCCAAAAGTCTCTGATGAGGTACCTTGTCAAAGGCTTTCTGAAAGTCCAGATACACAATATCAACCGACTCACCTTTGTCCACCTGTTTATTCACTCCTTCAAAAAAACATAACAGATTAGTAAGACAAGATCTTCCTTGTCTAAAGCCATGTTGGCTGTCTCCCGTTAGGTTGTGACTATCTACATGCTGAGTAATTTTATTCTTTATGATGGTTTCTACCATTTTTCCTGGTACTGAGGTCAGGCTCACTGGTCTGTAGTTTCCCGGATCACCCCTGGAACCCTTTTTAAAAATTGGTGTTACATTGGCGATCCGCCAATCTTCAGGTATTAGAGATGATTTTAATGATAGTTCACCGATTACTGATAGCAGGTCTGCAATCTCATATTTCAGTTCTTTCAACACCCTTGGATGTATACCATCTGGCCCAGGTGATTTGCTACTCTTCAGTTTATCTAATAGTTGTAAGACATCTTCCCGATGTATCGATATTTCCTTCAATTCTTCCACACCTTTAAATACCACTTCAGTCATGGGTAACATCCCTACATCTTCCTCAGTAAAGACCGAAGCAAAGAATTCATTCAGTCTCTCCGCTATTGCCTTGTCGCCTTAGTGCTCCTTTAACCCCTTTATCATCTAATGGACCAACTGACTCTCTCACAGGTTTTTTGCTACGAATGTACTTGAAAAGGTCTTTATTTCGCGTTTTTGCTTCCGCAGCAAGCTTCTTCTCAAATTCTCTCTTTGCCTGCCTTATCAATGCCTTGCATTTGACTTGCCAGTGCTTGTGCTGTTTCCAGGTTTCGTCGTTTGGCTCTTTTTTCCATTTCCTGAAAGATGCTTTTTTGGCAACAACAGCCTCTCTGACCTCACCTTTAAACCATGCTGGCAGTTTTTTGGACTTCCTTCCACTTTTCTTAAAGCGTGGAATACAGCTGGTCTGGGCTTCCAAGATAGTATTTTTCAACAACACCCAAGCTTGATGTACGTCTTTAACCTTTGCAACTACTCCTTTTAGTTTTTTCTTAACTGTTTTCCTCATTTTATCATAGTCTCCCTTTCGAAAGTTAAAAGGTAGTACTGTGCATTTCCTTACTATCCCTCCTCCACTAATTAAATCAAAGGCAATCATGCTATGATCACTATTGCCAAGTGGCCCCAACACCCTTATCTCTTGCACTAGATCTGGTGTTCCACTAAGGACTAGGTCTAATATGGCTTCCCCTCTGGTCGGTTCATGAACCAGCTGCTCCAAGAAGCAGTCATTTATTTCATCTAGGAACTTTATCTCCCTAGCATGTCCTGACGTGACACTGACCCAGTCGATACCGGGGTAATTGAAATCACCCATTATTATTACTGCGCTGTAACTTTTGTTAGCTTCCTTGATTTCTTTAAGCATTTCATCATCCATTTGGTCATTCTGGCCAGGTGCTCGATAGTACACCCCCACTGCCATTGCCTTCCCCCTTTTATATGGAATTTCAATCCATATAGATTCTGTGGAGACCAGATGCCCTGGGTGGAGAGGTTTTGCAGATGAGCTCCCCACCCCATTGGAGAAGCATCTGTTGTGAGAGTTGCCTGGGGCAGAAACTGCTGAAAGGGGGACCCCAGCAACAGGTTTTGAGGGGACTTCCACCACTGGAGGGACAAAAAGAGGCGACTTGTGTTTGCTATTTTGTCTGACAGGCAGTCTAATGCCTAGGTCCATTGGGTGGATAAAGTCCACTGAGCTGCCCTCATGTGAAGGCGAGCATATGGTACCACATGCATGGTGGATGCCATGTGGCCTAGCAACTGTAACATTTCTCGAGCAGTTAAATGGGGCTTTAACTCTGCTTGAGAAGCTAACTGCACCAAGCGAAGGCAACGGGCCTGGGGGAGATAGGCCCTTGCCCTTGTGGTATCCAGCAACGCCCCCTATAAACTCCAGGGACTGAGTAGGGATTAAATTGGATTTTGGGATGTTTATTATCAGCCCTAAATACTGAAGGATACACATAGTGCAGGATAGAGAACTCTTGGCCTCTGACTGAGTGGGAGCTCGATTGAGCCAATCGTCCAAATAAGGGAAGACGAATATTCCCAGAGTGCGCAGAAATGCAGCTATCACTGCCATGCATTTCGTGAACACTCTTGGTGCAGAGGCCAGACCAAAAGGGAGCACTCTGTATTGATAGTGCTTCTCTTGAAAAAGGAACCGAAGGAACCTTCTTTGAGTTGGATGGATGAGAACATGGGTGTACGCATCCTTGAGATCTAGGGAACAAAGCCAGTCCTGACTCTGAAGGTATGGTCGCAGAGTTCCCAGAGAAATCATTTTTAATTTTTCCTTGACTAGGAATTTGTTCAATTCTCTGAGGTCTAAAATGGGTCTGTAAACCCCTGTTTTCTTTGGAATAAGAAAATAGGGGGAGTAGAACCCTGTGCCCTGTTGTTGAAGAGGCACTTCCTCTATTGCCCCCTGGGCGAGAAGGGTGGCAATCTCCTGACCTAACAAGTTGAAGAGGGAGGTCGGAGAATTGAACTGGTTCACTCTTGTGTGAGGAGGCAAGCTTGAAAAATGAAGTTTGTACCCCTCTTTTATGATGGAGAGTGTCCAATGCTCTGCTGTAATTTGTCCCCACCTTGGAGCAAAATGACATAACCTTCCTGGAATGGTGGAGGGCTCTGGTCCTTCCAGAGCTAGGAAGGCTAAGTTCTCTAGCAGCAAGTCAAAGGCCCTGAGGGGGTTGAGGTTGCTGGGCCGGTGGAGGCCTAGCAGCCTTTGCTTTGTTCTGTTTGGATGATTGCTGATGTTTGGTAGGGAACTGAGCTGCAGAAGATGCCCGCTGACTATAAGCAGGATAAAATCTTCCTTTTTTAGAAAAAGGTGCTTTCTTGAACAACCTTTTCTTAACAGGAACAGCAGTAGACTTGGATAGTCTATCCAAGGCAGAATTTTCAGCATCCATCTGATGGGCCTTTGCTTGCCAATCTTTACCAAACAGGTTCTCACCTGTACAAGGGATATTTCCCAATTCATCTTGTACCCAGATCTCCAAATCAGATGCTTGAAGCCAAGCAATTCTATGTGCACCTATGGCAATAGCCGAGGCTCTGCTTACACATTCAAAGGAGTCAAAAGCTGCACGGTTGGAGAATTTGGAGATATCTTGGGCATGTTGGAGCCAAGTGAGAAAGTCCTGTCTTTTATCTTCAGAAATGAAAGGACTTAAAGCCTGCAAATGATCAGTGACTTCTTTTAGGAACATTCCCATGTAAAGACTATAGGAATTAATTCTCGCAGCAAGCATGGAAGCTTGGAAGACTCTACGTCCAAAAGCATCCAGGGTTCTACATTCACGTCCTGGAGGATTAGAGGCATGTCTTTTGGCACTTCTAATCTTTCTCATAGCAGACTCAACCACAATAGAGTGGTGAGGAAGCTGAGTTTTATGGAAACCAGGACAGGGACACGATACATGGTATCTAACCTGCGAGAATGAGGAGAGGTGGTAAGAGATGTTTCCCACATCCTCAACATGAGATCATACAAAATCTCATGAACAGGCAAGGTAGCTGCCTCCTTAGATATTTTACAATATCCTAAAACTCCTAACTCCTTGGCTCTGGGTTCTGTCTCAGGGGCCACCGTGATGGATAGGCCCCGAGCCACCTCTCTGATGAAGTCTTGAAAAGACAAGTCCTCTGGAGGAGACATCCTTCGTTTAGGAGAGGACTCCTCCTGTGGAAGCATCATCACTGCATCGACAGACGCCTCAGAATCCTCAGAGTCTTCAGAGGAATCGAAGTATCGTCTATCCGGATGCTCTTGCAAAGCCAGATACCCGTACCGACTGGGATCGGTACCGGGAATAACTGGTACCGGGGTATCGGTACCGGAGGGCTTCAGAGGACAGAGTACCGGCATAGCGGACACCGATGCTAATGTCAATGCCACCGGTACCGTGATCGGTACCGATGGCGGTGCTAGAGCCGGTACTGGTGGAGTAGTCTGTTGCGGTACCAGGGGCGGCGATGCCACAAGGAAAGCCGCCAGACTGCGTTCTATGGACAGAATCCTCTGGTCCATCGATGCCGCCAATGCTTGGAAGTCGGTACCGGTGGAAGCCACCGGTACCCCAGAGCATGGCACCAGGTGATCTGTCGAGGCCAAGCCATCGAGATCATCCTGGAACCCCGATGATGATGCTTTGGAGGCTGAAGCCTCCCGCCGGGGTAATTTTGCCGGTGCAGAATCCTCGAGGGCAACGCCAGAGGCATCTCGATGCTTAGAAGGAGATCTACCCTTCGAGGACCGGCTGGATTTATGTTTAGTTACCTGAGATCCATGTGAGGAAGAAGCAGCCCTGGAAGACGTCGATGCCACCGAAGCCGCATCAGAGGGAAACAGGGTACTGAGCTTGGCAGCTCGGTTCTGCCGACCCCTTTTAGACATCATAGAACAGGACATACAATCTGTGATGGAATGGTCAGGACCTAAACATTTTAGACACCAGTCGTGGGTGTTGGTGACGGAAATGGTACCGCCACACTTTGTGCACTTCTTAAACCCTGAGGTAGGCTTTTCTATATTAAGGAAAAAAAAAATTTTGGGCCTAAGGCCCAAAACGGAAGTGCACCTGAAGAAAAAAGAGAAGGAAATAGTTTTTTGTTTTTTTTTAAAAAAGAAGAAAAGAAGGACCGGCGGTACCGGTAGAGCGTCAAAGAAGGCAGATGCGATACAAAAGAAATAAAGAAAAATAAAGAAATTCTTCTGCGGTGACAGGAACACGACCTGCTGGCTCCGCGGAAAAAGAAGAACTGAGGAGAGACAGTTGGGAAAGGCAGGAAGGCAGCACGCAGGTGCTGTGGGATGCTCCCAAAAGCTTTCTGATTGGACGCTGGATTGCTCTTTGTGTCTAAAGTCAGAGTGAAAGGGGGCCAACGGTTTTTAAGCCAGAAAAAACAGGAGCCAAAGCAATTAATGGTCCTGATACTCTGAGGGCTGGAAACCCGGGAGGTAAAGAGAATTGCTAATGAGAAAAGCCAAGAGGAATGTTCAAGTGTGAAGTGAATGTGTTGAAGAAATAGCTGTGCTGTTTGTAATACAAACAAGCAAGAAAAAGGCTGTTTTAAAACCCTGAACAGTTGAAGGGAACTGAAGTGTGCTAGACGGTAATAGGAAGCAATAAGCACTGGTTTCAACTGTGGCAGGTAAAGAAAGAAAATACTTTTCTGTTCTATGTAAAGCTGATTGAAGCAAGTTTATTTGGTCACTGCAATGTTTGTATGATACCTTTTTGGGTGAAGAAATACCCTTTCTTTGTGTTGTCCTGTTCAAACTTCCCAAGAAGAATTGTTTGCAAAGCTTAAACCACAAAAAGAATACATTTCCTGTGTTCGCCTCTAAAACCACTCGGACTGCTTTATTTGCCCACAACTACAATTCCAGAAGCCTTAGCTCTGGGGCTAGAGCATAAAAAGAGACATTAGATGGCACGCTGCCTCCTATAGGCAACCGCCTAGACGGGGTGCAGCGCCACACTTATAAAGAATGAGACCTCACCTAGCCTGCTGGCACTGTACCAAAACAACAAATTAAACTAAAGCAAAACTGCAGTGGCATGTTAACTTTACTTAATGTACGTTAACCTTTAGTAAACATGTGTTAGGTGTTGCAACTGCCCATTCATTTCTATGGGCCACTGCACTACTTAACGAGTGTTAACTTTACTTAATGCACGTTAACCTTTAGTAAGCATGCCCCAGCAGAGTCTTTTCTATACTACTAATTTGATCTTAAAATGTAACCTGAAACATAATGTTAGTGTTATTGCCTATCGCGCCCATCAAGTTCATTAAGATCACTGTGAGGAAATTTATTAAAATGCTAGTTGCTTCTCTCTATTCAAGGAGTTCGTATTCTTAATCATTGCCTGTCTCTATTAGCTCATTGAGGATGGTACAAACCACTGTTAGAGCTGCGCTTGCTCTCTGAGTCTCAAGGAAGCTAAAGGTTTTTTTTTAAATTTCCATCAGGCTTTTGATTGAAGATGTTGGTTTTAATAATTTCTACTGTAGTTCATTTGATTATATATTTCTTATTTATTTTATATGCATCTATTTTGTATGGTTTTGTTTCCTGATTTATTGCAAACCACATAGAATTTTTAAAGATTTAGCGCTATATCATCAATAAATAAAAACATTTGCCATGATCTGCTCATTTCAGATGCTCAGTAACACACTTCAAGACTCTGTTTTCGCAGAAGCAATAGTGTAACTTAAGGAAACAGCACCGCATGTAATTTGTAGATCTTCAGCACTAAACCACAACAGGAGTCCCCCAGGCTTTAAGTTCTATGCAAATTAAAGCCTGTTGCACTTGTAAGTATTTAATTTGGGGAAATTCTCTAAATCTTGAGGAAAAGGGAATTCTTTGCATTAAAACTGATAAATCTGTGTATTTTAGAATCCAATGTATTTGCTAACTCAATTAGGACTCAGTAGCACCAATGCGCTTTTAATTTAAAGTTTAAACCTCAGTCAGTAGAAGCACGGAGTGTTTAATTTAAATCAAATTAGAGTAGAGCTAGCATAGAAGGAAGAATAGGGTAAATATTTTTGAGCAGAAATAAATACATTATTTCTAGAGACCTTTACAAAGAGGCCTTCCATTTAGGGGGAAAAAGACCTGTGAAATAGTGTTAAATAGGTGTTAAAGCCAAGTGACAGCTCAAAGGGGCAATTTGAAAGGCTCCCTTTATCAAACCAAGGACTGTGTGAATTGCCCAGGAAATTAAGAAATTAGAGATGACCTTAGAAGCACAAGTCAGGGCACTGTGTAGCAAGCTAACTTTCACTAAGTATTCTTTCCCTCCCTCCTACTTACCCCGGCATAATCTTAGCTTTATAGGCTCTTAAACTTATTAAAGGGGAAAAGGGGTTCAAATTCACTTTCAGGTTCAGCTGGTTCTTCTCACCAGGAATTGATTAATTAATCTTGAGGTGAAAAAAGTCCCTTAAACTTATTAGCTATAGTTGTATCAGTAAAGTATCCCTAGCAACTTTAAGTAGACAAATAGCTAAACAAAACCTTAAAACTAAGATGCAGATAGCAGTACAGCAGCAAGATGGGGGCTTATTCAGTCTTTGCATTCAGTGTCACATGTACAATTTTCTCCCAGCTCGTGAGGGGTCCACGTGTGCACTAGGTGCAAGGAGCTCTTTGCCCTCAGGGAATGAGTCTGATCTCTGGGGGCTAGAGTGACAGACTTAGAGGACATAAGGAAGACAGAGAGTCATATAGACAAGACCTACAGGGACCTAGTACTGAAATCGCACCTCCAGTTTGGCAGCCTTTCAGTTGCCATGGAGGAGAGAGATCATGTTAAAGGAGAGCATAACCTTGGTGTGGCAGGAAATAATCCTATAGCTAGGATGTGTCCTTCAGGTGATGTGAAACCCTCTCACACAGAGAAGGTTTCTCCAGAGCCATATGACCATGAGGGAAGGGTTAGGACAGCCGTTATAGTTGGCAATTTGATCATTAGGCATGTAGATAGCTGGGTGGCTAGTAAACATGAGGATCACCTAGTAACATGCCTGCTTGGTGCAAAAGTAGTGGACCGCATGCACTACCTAGACAAGGTTTTAGATAGTGCTGGGAGGAATCTGGTGACTTTGTACATGTTAGTACCAGTGACATAGAAAAGTATGGGAAGGTTCTTGAGGCCAAATTTAGGCTTTTAGGTATGAAATTGAAATCCAGGACTTCCAGGATAACATTCTCTGAAATGCTTCCCCTTCCATGCACAGGACCCAAAAGGCAGACAGAGCTCCAGAGTCACAATGCGTGATGAGATGATCATACAACAAAGAGGGTTTTGGATTCGTTAGGAACTGGGCAACATTCTGGGGAATGTAGGGGCTTTTCTGACGAGATGAGCTCCACCTTAACCAGGATGGAACTAGGCTGTGGCATTAACCTTTAAAAAGGAGACAGAGCAGCTTTTAAAGTAGATAATAGGGGAAAGCTGACAGTCAGCCAAGAGTGTATGGTTCGGAATGATGTATCCTTGAAGGATACTAGTGAAAGAGGGAAGTTAGAGCATCCCAATAGACAGGTTCCACTAAAGACAAAAATAACCCAGATGCCCTTAAGTACAGAGTTGAAAGAGTCCACATTATCCCTATCAACTGATAGCCATATTAATATGAATAAAATACAACCTCTAAAATGCCTGTATGCAAATGCTAGAAGTCTAAAAAATAAGATGGGAGAGCTAGTATAGCACTAAATGAAAGATTAGATATGATTGGAATCTCAGAGACCCGGTGGAAGGAGGACAACCAATGGGACACTGTGATACCTGGGTACAAACTACATCACAATGATAGGGTAGATCAAATTGGTGGAGGGGTTGCGCTCTATGTTAGAGAGGGCATTGACTCACATAGGATTAAGTTTTGCATGAAACACACTGTAGAATCTCTATGAATAGAAATCCCATGTAGAAAGGGGAAGGCAATGGCAATGGGGATGTACTACCTACCGCCTGACCAGAATGAACAGATAGATGATGAAATCCTAAGAGAAATCGGGTAAGCTAACAAACATTACAGCACAGTAATAATAGGCGATTTAAATTACTCTGGTATTAACTGAGTCAGTGTCACTGCAGAACATGCTAGGGAAAAAAATTACCATTTCTTGGAACAGCTGGTTCATGAACAGACAAGAAGGGAAGTTATTTTGGATCTAGCCCTTAGTGGAACATAGGATCTGGCGCAAGAGGTAAGGGTGTTGGGATCACTTGCCAATAGTGATCTTAGCATGATCACATTTGATTTAATAAATGGGATTTCAATGGGATTTCAAAAGGGAAAATAGTTAAGAAAAAAATAAAAGAAGCAGCTGCAGAGGTTAAAGATTTACATCAAGCATGGGAGTTGTTTAAAAATACTATCTTGGAAGCCCAGACCAGATGTAGTCCAGGCTTTAAGAGAATAAAAGGCCGGCCAAAAAACTTCCAGCATGGTTTAAAGGCAAGGTCAAAGAGGCTGTTGTAGCCAAAAAAGCATTTTTCAGGAAATGGAAAAAGGAGCCAAATGACGAAAATGAGAAACACAAGCACTAGCAAATTAAACGTAAGGCATTGATAAGGCAGGCAGAGAGAATTTGAAAAAAAGCTTGCCGTAGAAGCAAAAATGCATAATTAAAACTTTTTCAAGTACATTCGTTACATAAAACCCACAGTCAGTTGGACCACTGGATGATAGAGGGGTAAAAGAGGTGCTAAGGGAGGACAAGGCCACAGCGGAGAGACTGAATGAATTCTTTGCTTCAGTCTTTACTGAAGAAGATGTAGGGAAGTTACCCATGCATGAAATGTATTTAAAGGTGATATATCAGAAGAATTGAAAGAAATTGGACCATACTGGTCTTTATCTACCATCATATACTATGTTACTAAATATCGATAAACCAGGAAAATGTAATACAAGTATTTGATAAATGGAAGAGTAGTAAATCACCTGGACCGGATGGTATACATCCAAGGGTGTTGAAAGAACTGAAATATGAGATTGTAGACCTACAATTGGTAATCTGTGAACTATCATTAAAATCATTTGTAGTATTTGAAGATTGGAGAATGGCCAATGTAATGCCAATTTTTAAAAAGGACTCATGGAGTGATCCAGGAAACTACAGACCAGTGAGCCTGATGACAGTACCAGGCAATATAGTAGAAACCATTATAAAGAATAAAAATACTGAACATGTAGATAGTTATAGTTTAATGGGAGAAAGCCAACATGGATTTAGCCAAGGAAAGTCTTGTCTTACTAATCTTTTATGTTTTTTTGAAGGTGTGAATAAACAGGTAAACCAAGGTGAGCCGGTTGATATAGTGTATCTGGATTTTCAGAAAACCTTTGACAAGATCCCTCATGAGAGACTCTTGGCCAAATTAAAAAGTCATGGAATTAAAGGCAGTGTACTATTGTGGATCAGGAACTGGTTAAAGGATAGAAAGCGGAGAGAGTAGGGCTAAATGGCCAATTTTTTCAGTGGAGAAAGGTGAATAATGGAGTAACCCAGGGATCTGTGCTGGACCTGCTACTTTTTAACATATTCATAAATGACCTGGAAAAGGGAATAATGTCTGAGGTAATCAAATTTGCAGAGGACACAAAATTATTCAGGTTGTTAAAATGCAAGAGGATTGTGAAAAATTGCAAGAAGGCCTTGATAAATTGGAAGACTGGATGTCCAAAAGAAGAGCAGGACCTAGGTGTGATTGTGTCTGATGATCTTAAAGTAGCTAAACAGTAGAAAAGGCGACAGTGAAATCTAGAAGGATGCTTGGGTCCAGAGAGGAATGGCCAGCAGGAGAAAGGAGGTGATAGTGCCTCTGTATAAGTCCTTGGTGAGACCTCATTTGGAGTATCGTGTGTAATTCTGGACATCGCACCTTCAAAAGGATATAAAAACAGGTTGGAGTTGGTGCAGAGGGTGGCTACTAAAATGGTTAGTGGTCTTTGTCATAAAGTATATGAGGACGGACTTAAGGATCTTAATATGTATACTTTAGAGGAAAAGCGGGATAGAGGAGATATGATAGAGATGTTTAAATATCTCTGTGGCATAAATGCACAGGAGGAGAATCTCTTTCGATTGAAAGCAAGCTCTGCTACAAGGGGTCATAGAATGAGGGTGAAAGGGAATAGACTCAAGAGTAATATGTGGAAATATTTCTTTATGGAAAGAGTGGTAGATGTGTGGAATAGTTTCCCAGTGGAAGTGGTAAACGAGAACAGTATCTGAATTCAAAAAAGCATGGGACAAACAGAGAAGATCTCTAAAGGAAAAGAAGGGACTACTGTAGTTGATATGGAAGGGCAGACTAAACAGACCATGTAGTCTTTTTTCTGCCATTATGTTTCAATGAATTAAACTTTGATTTGGCATCAGGATAAACAGTAAATTTGGAAGGTGCTTATTCTTTCTGGAAAAATGATAAAATTAGGAGAACTGCTGTTGATAGTGCAAGTATCTGCGCTGAGGAAGGCACAACGTGTGTGCATCGTATGTGCAAGCAATTAATTATTAAACTCAAAGTCATAATGGAGATATGTAGGAATATTAATCTCACCAGGTAGCACTTTCAAAATCCCATACACACCACCAGCTTCCTTATAGTAAAATATTTTTGTTGGACTATTGCACCAAAGGTTGCTATTAAAGAGCTGCCCCACTTATTAGTCCTTTTTAATCTTAAAATAGTAAATAATGATCATACAAAGATTAAAATCTTAGTGTCCAATACCAACACGTCATCATGTTTTGAACTTGCAGTTTGCTAAGTCTTGCCTCAGGGTAACATTAATAGACTCATCTGTAACAGAGATTACTGCTTTATGATGGAAGACAGCCAAAGAACTCCTCAAACTGGAGCCCAGAGCTTCACCTGTTCATCATAATATATTGGGAATATCTCTGGCTTCTAGCTAAGATAGCCATGGCATCTTTTTAAACCTTTAAACTATACCCACCATTGGGCTTTTAAAGAAGCACAGTTCTGATGAATGTAGTGTTCAAGGTATAAATCCAAAATTGTTCTTTATAATTCAAACGTGCCTCTTGATTGCCACCGCTCCAATTTGGCAGGATATATTCAATCGCTCACCACCGCAATTGTCTAGAAGAATGAGCATATTGTATGCAATGTTCTACAAATGGAGCTGTTCTATTTTGAGTATTTAAGTGAGAACGATGTTCCTGCAACTGCTATATCATTCTATGTTAGTATGACCAAAAGCATATACTACAAAGGCCGTCTGACATGTAGTAAGATTTCTGGTTTTCTTAGATGATATTCTTTGCCTTTGGCAAGGACATCGGGCATCTCTACAGGCTTTTGTTACATGGCTGAATAGCAAGAAATCTAATTTTCAGTTTGAATGTTCTTATGATCAGAAGATTATTTCTTTTTTGGGACATTACTATTATTCATACAGACACTTCAGTAATGACAACTTTATATCAAAAATCTGTAGCACAGAATAATCTGTAATAGTTTTCTAGCCATCATCCTAAAATATTTTTTAAAAAAGGGGTCACCAGTAAGTCAGTTTCTCCGAGCTTATAGAATCTGTATGACAAAGAAAAATTATGAAGTACAAGCTTGATTGCCGATGAGGAAATATCTGGATCGTGGTTACCCATTTTCAGTTATCAGGAAGGTATACCTGCGAAGTTTATATGCAGAACGGGACTTGCTATTACATTCAAAGCCACAAGAGGCGTCAGCTAATAATGAAAATTTTGTTATGTGTATTGCCATTCTCTGAATGGGTGGCCGATGTAGCAGCTTTAATTTGTAAACATTGGCATATTTTGCAAGTTCATTCTTATTTTGCAACTTTATCTATAATTGTTCATCGATGAGAAAAAAATATTGCTAATTTTGTGAGTAAATCCATCACTTGGGAGGAAGATGGTCTTACTTCTCAATCATTGGGCCATTTTGCCTGTGGTATATGTTATACGACCTTCACAATATATGCTTTGATATGTCCTTGTAACAGAATATACACAGGTGGTACTAAACATAGTGTGGTACAGCAGTTGCGGGAACATTGTTCTTGCTTAAATACTCAAAATATATACAATGCTCTACAATCCAATCTGTTCTAATATGATCATTCTTCTGGACAATTGCGGTGGTAGGCAACTGAACATATCCCACCGCATTGGAGAGATGGTAATTGAGAGGCACATTTGAATTATAAAGAACAGTTTTGAATTTATACTTTGAACACTGTACATTAATCAGGACTGAACCAACAAGTGGACTGGTATACCTTGATCAGTTAAAAAAAAGTTGTGCTTCTTTAAAAGCTAAATGGTGGGTGGAGTTTATAAGGTTTAAAAAGATGCTGCACTCACTTGGTTTGCAGCTTGTCATGCTGTGAGGGATTGTATGCATCAGTGATGCTGAGAGCTAAACTATCGGTAGATTAACTACTGGCAGGGTCTCCCAAGATGGACAGGTCTCAGCTGAGGTGCCAGACTAAGACAAACCACCCATCTGGGCAGCAGCAGAATGGGATAGTGTTGACGGCGGAGGATTACATTTCTGTGACAACGGCAACAACACCAAACTTAAACTGCGCGGAGGAAAGGCCCGGCAATCTACTTCTGTATCTTGCCATGAAAACCCAATAGATAGTTACAACAAAACAAATTGTGCTGGAAGATGAGACCCCCAGGTCGGAAGGCACTCAACTAGCTACTGGAGAAGAGCTGAAGACTTTTCAGAGTAAAGCCAGCATTTATGATGTGGTTGGATCAAAGCCCTCGGGACGTCTGACTGCTGATGTAGCTGCGCATGAAATGAGAGTCAGAAGCTGTAAAGATGTCTTACGCATTGGAACATGGAAGGTACAAAACATGAACCAAGGGAAGTTGGAGGTGGTCAAGAATGAAATGGAACGTGTACAACTTGATTTGTTGGGTGTCAGCGAACTGAAATGGACTGGCATCGGGCACTTTGCATCAGATGATCACATGGTCTACTATGCTGGAAATGAAAGACAAAGAAGAAATGGTGTTGCATCTATAATAAAGAAGAAACTTGCAAGAACTTTAATGAAATACAATGCAGTCAGTGAATGCTTAATCTCTATTCGTCTATGAGGAATGCCTATCAACGCAACTATAATTCAAGTATATGCCCCAACAACAGCTGCAGAAGAGAATGAAATTGAAGAGTTCTATGAACAAGTACAAGCTGAAATTGACAGAACATGCAAACAGGATATCCTGATAGTCATGGGTGACTGGAACGCAAACATTGGCAACAAAGAAGAAGGCAAAGTAGTTGGAAAATATGGACTTGGCAACAGAAATGAATCTGGAGAAAGACTGATAGAATTCTACAAGACCAAGGATCTATTCATCTCAAACACCTTCTTCCATCAACACAAGCGGCGACTGTACATATGGACTTCACCCAATGGATTGTATAAAAATCAAATGGACTACATCTGTGGAAGTCAATGATGGAAAAGTTCTATAACATCAACAAAGACAAAACCTGGAGCTGACTGTGGTACAGATCATCAGCTACTAGTATGCAAACTCAAGCTAAAGTTGAAAAAGAGCAAACCACTGATGAACCTGACCTTGAGAAAATATGACCCTGAGAATATACCACTGGAATTTAAAGACTGCCTGCAAAATCGATTTGCTGATTAAGAATCAAATGACAGAGCTCCAGAAGAGTTATGGAATGACATCAAGAAGGTTGTGTTGGAAGAAAGCGAGAAGTCTCTACAAAAGGTGAAAAAGCAAAAAAACGGCCAAAATTGATGACGGAAGAAACTCTGAAAATTGTTCAGAAATGCAGAGAAGCTAAAGCTAGAGGAGAAAGAAAGACAATAACAGAACTCAAAAGAGATTTCCAACATGCAGCAAGACAGGACAAGGAAAAGTACTACGACAACGCATGCAAGGAAATAGAACCAGAAACTATTAGAGGAAGAACAAGATCGGCTTTCCTAAAGCTACGAGAGTTAAAGAAAAAGTTCCAGCCTCGAACTGGAATGTTACAAGATGCTCAAGGTTCTATGCTGAATGATGCTGTGGAATGGAGGAGTGGCCTAGTGGTTGGGGCAAGGTACTTCAGGCCGGAAGGTCGGGGGTTCAAATCCCACTAGAGGACAGCAACCTTGGGCCGGAAGGACTGGGGTTTCTAGTCCCACAGGTGCTCCTTGTGGTCTTGGGCAAGCCACTTAACCCTCCATAGTCCATGTTCCCTGTAAAATAGTTATCTCCAAGTTATAATGCCCTGTTCAATGTAATTTCAGTTTGTTCAATGTAAACCGCACTGATGCAGAATAGCGCGGTATATAAGAGAATATAAATAAATAAATGCTGAGAAGATCAAGAAAAGGTGGAAGGAATATACAGAGTTTTTATATGATAAAGTGGACCAACAGCCGTTTCAACCTGTACCTTATGATCGGGAACCATTGGTGATGAAAGAAGAAGTTGAAGCAGCATTGAAAGCCTTATCAAAGAACAAAGCACCAGGCATTGATAGCATTCCCATAGAAGTATTACAGCAATCTGATGCAGCTGTTACCATACTTACAAGGCTCTGCCAAGAAATATGGAACACAACATCATGGCCAACTGACTGGAAAAGATCTGTGTTTATACCAATACTAAAGAAAGGTGATCCAACTGACTGTTTAAATTATCGCACAATCGCTCTGATCCCACATGCCAGCAAGATTCTACTGAAGATTATTCAAAAGAGACTACAACCATACCTGGAACAAGAACTACCTGATGTGCAAGCAGGGTTCAGGAAAGGGCGAGGAATGAGAGACATCATTGCAGATGTGAGATGGATCCTTGAAAAGACTAAAGAATACCAAAAGGATATCTATTTGTGCTTTATCGACTATAGCAAGGCTTTTGACTGTGTAAACCATGAGAAACTCTGGGCCACGTTAAGAAGCATGGGTATACCAGAACACCTGATCATTCTCTTGCACAATCTGTACATTGATCAAGAAGCAACAGTTAGAACGGAACAAGGAGAAACAGAATGGTTTAAAATAAGCAAAGGTGTAAGACAAGGCTGCACACCTTTCCCCTACCTGTTTAATTTATATGCAGAACAAATCATCAGAGAAGCAGGATTGTATGAAGACAACAGAGGTGTGAAGATTGGTGGAAGACTCATCAATAACCTTCGCTATGCTGATGATACCACATTACTGGCTGAAAGTGAAGATGATCTGAAACATTTGCTTCTCACAATCAAAGCACATAGTCTCAAAATGGGCCTGCACCTTAATGCAAAGAAGACAAAGATCATGACAACTGGCATATTCAACAGGTTCATCATTGAAGGAGAAGAAATTGAAATCGTGAACAACTTTAACCTACTTGGATCAACTATCAATAAAGAAGCAACAAGCAGTCAAGAAATCAGACGACGCATTGCTCTTGGTAGAATGGCTATGAAAGACCTAGATAAGATTCTCAAGAGAAGAGATGTCTCTCTCCATACAAAGATTCGACTTGTTCAAGCCATGGTATTTTCAATAACATCATATGGATGTGAAAGCTGGACAGTGAAAAAGATACACAGGAAGAAAATTGATGCCTTTGAATTATGGTGCTGGCAGCGAATACTGTGTATACCAAGGGCTGCCCGAAGAACAAACCAGTCGGTACTAGAGGAGATCAAACCTAAGCTTTCTTTAGAAGCTCAGATGACAAGACTTTGACTTTCATACTTTGGACACATCATGCGAAGAGAGAGATCATTAGAGAAAGACATCATGCTTGGCAAGATAGGTCAATGCAAAAGAGGAAGGTCAGCAATGAGATGGATCGATACAATAACAGCAGCTACGGGTACCAGTCTGTCAACAATGAGCCGCCTGACTCAAGACTGAACACAGTTTAAGATAGCTAGCCAGAGGGTCGCCATGAGTCGACTCCGACTCAACGGCACTTAACAACAACTACAACAGTCCAACAAAAATATTTTGCTATAAAAGGAAGCTGGTGGGGTGTATGAGATTTTGAAAGTGTCACTTGGAGCAATTAAATATTAGCATCAGGACAAACAATAAATGTAGACAGTGCTTATTGTATCTGGAACAGCGTTAGCATCATGATAGCCTGGCCACCTATGTGGTGAACTGGCGATTATACTTGTAAATGTCCCCTAAAATTATGCACTGCTTGTGAGGGAGGAGATGGCCTAAATAGGGAGCATTTGTGTGGAGTGAGGGATTGGAGGGGGTGGAAATGTTCATGGAGTCAACTAAGGGATGCATGTGAGTGTGCAGGTAATAGATGTGTGAATGAGTGTGCGAGGGTAAGTTTGTATGTGCATCTTATGTGCAAGCAACCGTTTTGAGGCAGACCATGATGTGGGCAACCTTATGAAGATTAAACAATATTGCCGTATTACTATTAAAATGGAGTCGAGGAGTAGCCTAGTGGTTGATGACCAAGAGACCAGGGTTTGATTCCCACTGACACTCCCTGTGGACTCAGGCAAGTCACTTAACTCGTCATTGCTTTAGAAGACCTGGCAATTTACTTCTGGTCACACTGCAAGAAGACACAGGAGATGCTGAGTCACCAGGAGTCAGCATTGACTTGAAGGCACACATTGTATTTACTATTAAAATAAACATTAAATAAATTTCCTTCTTAGTCATTTCTGATCTGGTTCATCATTACCATTTCTAATTGATAGCATCCACAACACAAAGTGACACAGATTTGGTAGGTGGAAATTTTCACACAAGCCATCAATTCTCAGAAGGAACACTGCTTACACTGGGGCAACTTGACTCCCTCAGGACAGCAAGAAGCCACACTGCAGCACTCATAGGGTTAAAAGGGGCAGTGCAATGGCAGCAGTCAGGATCAATGAGCACCAGGACAGCAATTTGAAACTGAGCACAACACTTTTTTTTCTCTGGGCAGCAGGTGCTGAGCCACGAGGTATGTGGAGTATGCTCAGTGTCTCTCAAATGCATGGCTAATGTTTTCCATAGTACTTGCATCATGCCAAAGAGCGCCTCCTTCTGGAGTTCATAAGATGTAACATGCAGGGCCGGCCCGTCCATTGAGCAAGAATGTTCTTTGCACAGGGCCCCGCGTTTCAGGGGGCCCCGCGCAAAGAACATTCTGATTTTTTTTTTTTAATTAAAAAAAAAAAAAGCTGGCTCTGGCTGCTGCCGCGGCCTCCGCAGCAAAATGGAGTGTCCCGCGGGGCCCCCTCTCCTCGCTGAGCCTCTCTCTGCAAGGGCTTTCAGATTCGCGAAGGGAGAGTGTCTCCCTCGCGTCTCTGTTAAGCCCGCAGGGGCTAATGGGAAATTTCCCATCTGCCCCTTTAGACGCGAGGGGCTGATGGGAAATTTCCCATTAGCCCCTGCGGGCTTAACAGAGACGCGAGGGAGACACTCTTCCTTCGCGAATCTGAAAGCCCTTGCAGAGAGGCTCAGCGAGGAGAGGGGGCCCCGCGGGACACTGAATTCTGCTGCTGCTGCGGCGGCAGCGGCAGCAGCCAGAGCCAGGTTTTGTTTTTAATTTTAAATTTGCCATAAGCCGATATGGGGGGGGGGGTGTTAAGACTGGGCCTGGGCTGGGCTGTTAAGACTAGGGCTGGGCTGGGGGGGGGGGGTGTTAAGACTGGGGCTGGGCTGGGCTGCGGGGGTGTTTAGACTGGTGCTGGGCTGGGGGGGGGCTAGGACTGGTAATGGGCTGGAGGGGGCTAAGACTGGTAATGGGCTGCGGGGGGGTTAAGACTGGTAATGGGCTGGGGGCTGATGGGGGCTGTCTGGAAATGGGGTGATGGGGGGGTTAGTACTGGTAATGGGCGGGGGGGGTTAAGACTGATAATGGGCTGTGGGGGAACTAGGACAGATAATGGGCTAGGGGGGGCTAGACTGGTAATGGGCTGTGAGCTGTTGGGGGGGTTAGGACTGGTAATGGGCTGTGGGCTGATGGGGGCTGTCTGGAAATGGGGTGATGGGGGGGTTAGGACTGGTAATGGGCTGGGGGGGTTAAGACTGGTAATGGGCTGTGGGCTGATGGGGACTGTCTGGAAATGGGGTGATGGGGTTTAAGACTGGTAATGGGCGGGGGGGGGGGGGCTAGGACTGGTAATGGGCTGGGGGGGCTAAGACTGGTAATGGGCTGCGGGGGGTTTAAGACTGGTAATGGGCTGGTGGCTGATGGGGGCTGTCTGGAAATGGGGTGATGGGGGTTAAGACTGGTAATGGGCTGGGGGGGTTAAGACTGATAATGGGCTGCGGGGGGGAACTAGGACAGATAATGGGCTAGGGGGGGCTAGGACTGGTAATGGGCTGTGAGCTTTTGGGGGGGGGTTAGTACTGGTAATGGGTTGTGGGCTGATGGGGGCTGTCTGGAAATGGGGTGATGGGGGGGTTAGTACTGGTAATGGGCTGGGGGGGGTTAAGACTGGTAATGGGCTGTGGGCTTATGGGGGCTGTCTGGAAATGGGGTGATGGGGGGTTAAGACTGGTAATGGGCTGGGGGGGCTAGTACTGGTAATATGCTGTGAGATGTAGCCGGGGGTAAGGACAGTAAAAGGAATAAGGGGGGTTAAGACTGGTAATGGATGTGGGATGATGGGGGCTGTCTGGAAATGGGGTGATGGGGGGTTAGGACTGGTAATGGGCTGGGGGGGGGGTTAAAACTGGTAATGGGCTGTGGGCTGATGGGGGCTGTCTGGAAATGGGGTGATGGGGGGTTAGGACTGGTAATGGGCTGGGGGGGGTTAAGACTTGGAATGGGCTGTGGGCACATGGGCGCAGTCTGGAAATGGGGTGATGGGGGTTAGGACTGGTAATGGGCTATGGGGGGGATTAGGACTGATAATGGGCTATGGGGGGGGGCTAGGACAGGACATGGGCTGATGGGGAGGGGTTAGGACTTGAGGTGGGCTGATGTGGTTAGGACTGGTAATGGGCTGTGGGCTGATGGGGGGGGGGTTAGGACTGGCAGTGGGCTATGGGGGGCTGACTGGAAATGGGCTGATGGGGTTAAGACTGGAAGTGGGCTGATGGGGGGTTAGGACTGGTAATGGGTTATAGGGGGGGCTTAAACTGAAAATGGGGGTGATGGGGGGTTAGGGCTGGAAGTGGGTTGATGGGGGGCTAGGACTGGTACTGGAAATGGGCTGTTGGGGGGAGCTAAGATTGGAAATGGGCTGTGGTGGGGGCTTGAATTGAAATGGACTCATGGAGGGGCTAGAACTGGAAGTAGGCTTATGGGGGGGCTTGGACTGGAATTGGGCTGAGTGGAGGGGAGCTAGTATTTGACATGGGCTGATGGTGGGGCTAGGAAATGACTAGAAATGGGCTGATGGGGGGCTAGGATTGGAAATGAGCTGATGAAGGGACTCAGATTGAAAATGGATGGGGGAGCTAGGACCGGAAATGGGTTGATGGGGGCTAGGACTGGAAATGGGCTGATGCAGGGACTAGAAGGGAATGGATGCTGGGTGAGACTGGAACTAGAAGAGAGCTGATGTTGGGGGAGGATTAGAATGGGATGGGGCTGGGAGAGTAAAATGGAGAGGGGAAAAATATTTTGTGTGGGAGGGATGAAAATCTACAATTGGCCGGTTATTGGGAGAGTAAGTGGGGATTGAGGATGGAGGGGTAAAATTTGTGTGGATGAAATAGGAATGAGGAAAGAGCAAAAGGAGAAAGATTAGTATGTTAAAGCAGATGTAGAGAGAGAGAATGGAAAAAAAAAACTAGAAGAGAGAAGAAAGAACAAATGGACAGCAGACGATGGAGAGTTAGCAGAAAACATGAAGAAACCAGAAGAAAGTGGCTGGAGCAATTGCAACTGAAAAAAAAATGCACAAAAGGTAGAAAGATCTCTTTATTTTGAATTTATTAACTGGAATATGAAAACTCTGGGAAATGTGCATCATTAACGTCTGCGGTTTGGTACAAGAGGAAATTAATTTATAGTTTTATTTCTACAGTGTTGTTGTACATTCCAAGTTTGGCTTTTGGGGTTCCCAGTTTAATTATTGCCTTCCTGTTTCTAAATTGTGATTCCTTGTTTGATGATGGTCTATGTTCTGCATGTGTAACTGAGCTGAGGTATTCTGTTTATGTAATTCCTATTTGACATTGCCACTTGTTCTCTTTCCCCAGTATTCTCTGAAATGTATTGGTTTAATATTTGCAGTGTTGCCTTTTGATAGTTAGGGTATGGTGCTTTGTGAGTCCTGGTAATGCTGTCAGGATATGGCGGGTTTGCTATGGGTTCTAAATGGGCAGCGTTTGTAAGTAGTTCCTAATGTGCCTGGCGGTTGGCACTGGATTATAGTAATGTAGAAATCTTTTAGTCTTTCTTTATCCATACCCTCATTAAGAGACATGTTTACTAAAAGTTAGTGTATGGTAACATTATGCAAATATTTATGCAAATAAGGCCACTTATGCAAATGAGGCCCCGCACCGAGTCTCCGCACATGGCCCCGCACCCCCCTTGGGCCGCCCCTGGTAACATGCATGGGTAATTTATCCTCTTAATCAAGCCTGTGGCACCCAGCATGATGGGAAGTATCTTGGTATCTTTCTGCCGCATTTTCTTGGTCTCTGACTGCATTTCTCGTGACCTGAAGAATGTACAAGTCTCTCGAGGACAATTTTTCATGAATCTCACTCCTAAACTAGGAAACGTGGAGCATGTTTTCAGTGTCTCACATTTATTTCTAACGCTCACCGCAGTACTTGCATCTTGCCAAAGAGAGCATCCTCCTGAAATTCAGAAGACTTAACATGAATGGGTCGAGAATGTGACTAGAAGTTCTTCTTTATCAGGCCTGTGGCTCCCAATATGATGGGAAATACTTCTGTATTTTTCTGCCACACTTTATAAGGACATAAGATATGCCATACTGTGTCAGACCAAGGTCCATCAAGCCCTGTATCCTGTTTCCAACAGCGGCCAATCTAGGTCATAAGTACCTAGCAGTTTCTCCAAAAGACACAGGTTCCTCAATGCTTGTATTGGGCCAAGCAGTGATATCCTGGGTCCCTTTTAATAATGATTAATGGACCTTTCCTCCAGGAACTTGTCCAAACCTTTTTTTAAACCCAGCTACACCAACAGCTTTTACTACGTCCTCCGGTAACAAATTCCAGAGTTTGATTACACGTCGAGTGAAAAAATATTTTCTCTTATTAGTCTTAAATAGGTTACCCTGTAGCTTCATTGCATGTCCCCTAGTCTTTCTATATTCTGATGATGTAAACAATCGATCTACGTTTACTTGTTCCACTCCATTCATTAAATTTATAGACCTCTATCATATCTCCCCTCAGCCGTCTCTTTTCCAGGTTGAAGAGCCCTAAGCTTTTTAGCCTCTCTTCATAGGAGTATCCTTCCATCCCCTTTACCATTTTGGTGGCTCTTCTCTGTACCTTTTCTAATAACACTATATCCTTTTTAAGATACGGTGACCAGAACTGCACACAATATTCAAGGTGCGGTCGCATCATGGAAGGACACAGAGGCATTATAATATCCTTTGTTTTATTTTCCATTCCTTTCCTTATGATACCTAGCATTCTATTTGTTCTCTTGGCCGCTGCAGCACACTGGGCAGAGGGTTTTAACATGTTATGCATGTTTAACATGTGCTTAAATCTTTTTCCTGGTTGGTGGTTCCTAATGTGGAACCTTGCATTGTGTAACCATAGTTTGGGTTGTTCTTTCCTAGCTGTATAACTTTGCACTTGTCCACATTAAATTTCATCTGCCATTTGTATGCCCAGTCTTCCAATTTATCAAGATCCTCTTGCAATTTTCCACAATCCTCTTGGGTTTTAACAACTTTAAATAATTTGGTGTTATCTGCAAATTTGATAACCTCAGTCATTATTCCCTTTTCCAGGTCATTTATGAATATGTCAAAAAGCAGCAGACCCAGCATAGATCCCTGCGGTACTCCACTATTCAGCTTTTTTCATTGGGAAAACTGACCATTTAGCCCTACCCTCTGCTTTCTATCTTTTAACCAGTTCCTGATCCACAATAGTACATTGCCTCTTATCCCATGACTTTTTAGTTTTGCCAAAAGCCTCCGATGAGGGACCTTGTCAAAGGCTTTCTGAAAGTCCAGATACACTATATCAACCAACTCATCTTTGTCTGCCTGTATTTTTTGGTACTTACAGTCAGCATTTAGCAATCATATGGGCCTATAGTTCTGGACATAACATGGATCTCTGCCAAGTTTCACCATCACCACCACTGAGGTGAAAGAACCTGCAGAACACCCTTTTCCAGAAATTCCCAGTACAGTCTCAGTAGCTGGGGGGAGGGAGGGGGGCAAGCAGTGCTGCACAACTCTGATAGAACTCTACACCAAAACCATCCTCACCTGGGGTCTTCGCCTTAGTTTGATGCCAAACAGCAGTCAGAACTTTTTCAAGTGCAATAGGCCTCTCTAATTGTTTGGCAGCTTCTGCTTGTGGGATGTGGCAGTTTACTTAAAAAAGACTGAATATCTGCCTGTGACCCAACACACTCCGACAAGTATACGTGACAGTAATATTATGCTACAAAAGCGTTTTGTATATCATTAGTCCTGCTTAGAACTGACGATATAGAAGAGATCTCTATTTGAGTATATTGCATAGGAATATCCAAATTTTAGAAGTACTGATCATAATAAAATAATAAAATAGACTAATATGCTAAAAGTGGCTTTTTCATAGCAGCTTTGAATGAAAAGGCCTGACAAAAAAATAGTGTAAACAATATCTTTAAGCTGTGAGCAGATTCTTCAGACAGGACATCGTGGTAGCATTAGTGAAATATTTTCCTGTAAGGTTTCAAATAGTAAGATTTTGTTAACTACTGGAGCAAAGTCTTGCTCCACCCAAAGTTCTGAATTAAAACGCCAGGGCCTTCTCACATCAGCTTCCAGATTAGTACTTAAAACCAAAGAAATAAATGCATGATATGATACATCACTTTGACCGATGGTGGTATCCTTCATCAAAGAGAGATCGGGGAATTTGAAATAAACACATGAATAGCCCTTAGGTTCCACACAGTGGGGCATGCTACTGGCTAGCGTGGGATCCAAGAGTACCATGCACTAAAAATGTGGCGGTGCTAAAAATCCCACACTACCTGAGCAGCGCTGGTCGGGGCGGAGAATGGGTGGGTCTTGGGCACAGCATCCACATCGTGCTTCACCCCTGCAGTACACACAAAGGCAGCCTCATTCTTTATGATTTAAGTGTCACCATCCATACAACCGCTATTGAGAGGCGATACAAGACTGGTAGGTGGAGCTCCCCCTTCATGCAGCTATCTAGTGCCCAGCCCAAGAGTGCCTGCCTCACCCTTTTTATTGGTTTTGAATATAACAGTGAATAGCTTGGTGGGTGTGGCATACAACTTTATCCTCCCTCCTCCCCCGGGCTATGGCCTGTGGTTGAAAAGCTGGTCTGTGGATTCTTCTGAGGGCTACTTGCTTGAATTCCTGTTGTAGGTGAAAATCAATTTGGACCTCAGGTTGATGAGCTGCTAAAGGAAAAGAAACAGCTTACAACAGAGAAATCTGGACCCAAGCTGTTTCCCTTTAGTTTCCTTGGGAGGAAGTCCATGAGGAAAGGGAGGCTCTAATAAAGAACATCTCAAAAGCAAGTTCTGAATCCCAGAACAGCGTGCTCCAGCAGCTATTAGATAGGTTTGAGACCTACTTTCTAGTCCGGGAAAATTTCATTTAAGATGTTTTAGGTCCTGGGGTTATGTCACAGAATTCACAAATATGGTGATAATTTTCTCATGAGCTTGAAAATGCCCCAATAAAGAGGAAAGGCTCTAGCCCTCAGCAAGCTCTGAAGCGGTTTGTTAGCATGCAGGCCACATTGCCCGCCTCTGTAACACACAGGATTTTATTTCAGCTATTTTCTAGACCTAAAAATGTCTGGGATGCTTCCGGTTCATTCTGCACCTAAAGAAATTGAACAGATCCATGAAAATTCAGTACCTCAGGATGGAATCAGACTAGGGGACCTTCTCTGCAATTTGGATCGGCAAAAAGTGTCCCTGCACATCCTTGCTGTCTGATGAATCCTGGCTTCTGCTGGAATTATTTTTTTAAAATTTAGTTTAGTAAATGCTGGCTATTTATTGTAATGCACTGGGTCTTGTATCTGTGAGCAAGTAGAATACGTTTATGGGGCAGATGGCGAAGGAGGGAGCTATCTTACAAAGACCGAGTCCCTATGCAACTTGCTGGTACTGTCCTGAAACAAGCACTTCACACAGAAGTAGCATATGACTAAAGAAACAGAAATATTTCTACATATACCACTAAAATACAGCTAATTTTCACCTTAAAATGTAAACCTGAAATGTAAAGATGTTAATTCTTGTCCGCAAAATTTCCCATGATCTGTATTTAAAAAAAACCAAACATACAATACCAAATGTCCTGTGTTATTAGAAGTACTGTAGATTTTCTCTAAACAAATAGTTTTATGAACACAGGGCTCTTGCATATGGTTTAACCTTGCCCACTCTCTCCCCCTGATACAGTTTACCAAGGCGTTGCTTATTCTGATAGCCCCTGCACCTTGAGCTTGGCACTCTGCCCCTCTGTATCCAGATGGCATCCATGCCAGATGACAGATGTACCCAAAGTGCTGTAAACTGCTCAAGGTGACTGTCTTGTTACAAAAGCACAAATGGATTATCAATTGAGACAAGAACTCTTCATTGTCCTTACTCTCTTAGGTGCAAAATTTGATAGAACTTGTGCAGAGCTCAGCCACCCAGATTTGAACTGAAATACAATGTTTTGCCCAGATCCTGCCTGTGTTACAAGCATTACAGTGGCTCACAATTCTTTGAATGTTCAAGTTTATGATCCTAACCTTGATCCAAAAGAGTTTGCGTGGCAAAGCACAGACGAGTATTTGTACAGTGTTAAAAATATATTGCCCTGTTCACCAGGTTAGATCTGCAGAACAGAATCTACTTCACATTCCTTCAATTCAACTGCATTTATCCGAGATGTGTGCAAGAGCCTTTGCTGCTGCTGGACTTCCTTTGTGGAATGTGCTTCCATCAGAGCTGAGACTCAAATTATAGTCTATGGGTAGTCCTGGTTTGTTTGTTTTTTAACATGATATGGGTACAGGGGCTGTTGGAGACAGGTGGAAGAATTCCCTCCAGTGCTCTCCAGTGGAGGAATGAAATCTCTCGTAACAGCGGATGGTTTTACAATTAAAACAATCCACACGCATCTCGTCTTTTTACGCTGATGCTGACAAATACAGCTGTGGTCAACATTGACACCTTTGCAGTTCAACCCCTTAATGTCCAATATCTCCTAAAAGAAAGTAGCCGGTGAAATGGCTTTGGACTATACATGCACACATATTTGACTCAAAAGAATAACATAAAACGTAGGAAATAGTATAAAAACGGAGACATTCCCAGGACATGATTATCAACACCCTTATAAACAATTCAAATATGTTTTAACCGAAGAACCACATTCCTATTGCAGTAAACTTAGATGCACCTGTGATTGTCCGTACTCGCATGACTTGAATCAACCAATGAACGATGGCTCTAATGTTCAAAATGGCCACATTCAGTCACTGTTCCATTTTCACTATGGCAAAGACAAGAGAGCTGCCTGAGACCATCAGAAATGCCATTATTATCCAACTTCAAAGGGGCACATTGGGATTCTTGTGTCTACAGTTCGCAATGTTACTAAGATGTTTTCTGCTCATTGAACGGTTAAGAACCTTCCAGGACGTAGTGGGAAGAGGAAAATTAATCCACGAAGTCTTCGAAGGTTAGTGCGAACTGTTGGAAAAACACCACGTACAATATCCAAATGGGCCAATGCAGAAAGCTAGCACGGCCTTAAGAACACGTAACGCCACATTTAAGTGCACTTTACAAACCTTTTGTATGCAGAAAACAGATGGAAAAACCGATGGAAAAACTAATGCCCAATTAATGCCACGTGTATTTAAATGCATTTTAACCAGCTGCACATAATGGTCTGGTATGCAAATCATGGCTACGCCCGATGCAGAGACAGACGTAGAGGATTTCATAACCAGCAACAGCACCAAAATTTTTACTGCAGGGTCTGAGGTGATTTAAACCTCTAATACGTGACCCCGACAATACTTTGATGGCACTGGGTGCTTTCCCAGATGTCTAGATCATCTTCTCCTCTGATGATCAGGCATCAAGAAAACCTCCCAATGCCATTAAGACAATGTTGGGGGCCGGTGCCCCGACAATAAGTAAGTGCCTAGTGGTCTAGCGGCCCCCGTATCCCCCACTAAAAGAATATAACCTGGTGGTCTAGTGATCTCTAAATCCAACCCCCCTCTGTACCTTAAAGTAGGCGGGAGCACTGCTTACATGCTCTTGCTCCAAGTCCGCCATCTTGAAAAATGGCGACGCCTGGCCCCACATGGTGCATCCTGGGATGCACTGGGTGAGGTCAGACAGCCATATAAGGTAGACTATGCCTTATATGGCAGTCTAACTTCACCTGGTGCATCTCAGGATGCACCATGTGGGGCCAGGCACTGCCATTTTTCAAGATGGTGGACAGAGCAGGAACACATAGGCAGCACTCCTGCCTATTTTAAGGTACCGGGGGGGGGGGGGGGGTTGGATTTAGGGGCCGCTAGACCACCAGGTGATTTATTTTATTTTTTATTTTGGGTGAGGGGGGGGGGGTGCAGGGGGCACTAGACCACCAGGTATGTACTTTCTGTCAGGGCACCGACCCTCAACAGTGTTTTCATGGCATTGGGGGCTTTCCCCTGATGCCGTGATCATCCTTAATGCCATCAAAATACTGTCGGGGGGGGGGGAGAAATGGGGCTGCTAGGCCACCAAAGTTTCTCTTTTGTCAGGCACCAGCCCCCGACTGTAGGAAGAAGAGAGAAAGGAGAGAATATGATCAACTACATTAAAAGCTGCAGACAGCCATGGAGAATCAGAATAATGGAAAAATCAGAAGAGTGACATGAAGTTGGGTAGAAAGATAAAGAAGGTAAGTTTCAGTAGCATATATCAGATGAGAACCAGATTGAAAAAGACCAAATGCACTGGTGGAAAGGAACATAAGAACATAAGCAATGCCATAGTGGGTCAGACCAAGGTCCATCAAGCCCAGTATCCTGTTTCCAGCAGTGGCTGATCCAGGTCACATGTACCTGGCAGGTTTCCAAAAAGGTACACAGATTCCACAATGCTTGTCCCAGGTCCTCTTTAATAATGGTTTATGGACCTTTCCTCCAAGAACTTGTCCAAACCTTTTTTAAACCCAGCTACACTAACAGCTTTTACTACATCCTCCAGTAATGAATTCCAGAGTTTGATTATGCGTTGAGTGAAAAAGCTGAAAGTTGTGAACAGTTCCGAAACTGGAGAGCATAAAGTAGTTTGTAGTTGGCAGGAGGTTAGGTTTTTTGACAACAGGTTCAAATGTATAAGGAACCGTGCCTAAGAAAATGATGAATTAAGGAGAGCTACAAGCAGTAACACTACGACCATGCCACCCTGAGTGTACCTGACCTCCTCTAATCTTGGAAACTAAGTAGAGTTATGTCTGGTTAGTACTTGGTATTCCAAGGTGGTCACCAATCCTCGCGCTGAAGGCTTACTGCATAGGAGAAAGGACTGGCAATCTACTTCGTCGCATCTTGCCAAGAAAACCTAGGGGGTAGTCACAACATGGATAATTATCCATAGGGTTGCCAGGAATCAGCACTGACTCAACAGAACTTACCAACAAGGAGCAACCACTGCTGAGGCTGCTTGTCAATAATGTTCATATAGAAATTACACTTACCTGGTAATTGTAGTTCCTGGAGGGTCCAGTTTAGTCCTCCACATCAGGGTAGTGCACCTCCTCCTGCAGCAAGGAGACTGGACCAATCAAATCCTTTCCCTATGGTGATGTATACTACTGGAGCTCCCATCAGCCCCCCAGTGAACTGTTAACAAGCAAAACCTAAAACGAAGAATATGCATGGAAAACAGCAAAGATACCCCTCCCCAAAAAACTGGACTCCCTCCCCAAAGGAGGGAACCGAAACTGTGCACATCGCGCCCACCTGGACCACTGAGCGAAAAGAAGGCACTGCCACTAGGACAGAAAAGAAATGACTGGACTCGAAGGAACCCAGGCAAAACGCCAAACCAGCATTCTCTCACAACGTAGCAACGCGCCAAACGTAAAGGCAAAAGTCCTCGGGAGGGAATAAGGACTAAACTGGACCCTCCAGGAACTACAATTACCAGGTAAGTGTAATTTCTATTTCCTGAGCGGTCCTCCAGTTTAGTCCTCCACATCAGGGATGTAACAGAGCAGTACTTAACGGGAGGGACCACCCCAACCGGCGCGCAGAACCGCCGCACCGAAGCAAGAATCTCGGGACGCTAGAACATCCAGCCGGTAATACTTACTAAAGGCATGTAGCGTGGACCATGTAGCCGCCCTGCAAATGTCCAATGGCGGAACCAAACTATGCTCCACCCACGATGTCGTCTGCGCCCGAGTAGAATGGGCGCGCAAGCCCACTGGGACCGCCCGGCCATGCAAGATATATGCCGACGCAATGGCTTCCTTGATCCATCTAGCAATGGACGACTTTGACACCGCCTCCCCCTTGCGTTGACCACCAAACAAAATAAATAGGCGGTCCGTCTTACGAACCGACTCGGTAGCTCGGAGGTATCGACGGAGCACCCGCCGAACGTCCAGACGATGCAACCCCCCTGACCCGTCTGCCTCCGGGGAGTCAAAAACCGGAAGGAAAACGGCTTGATTTAAATGAAAAGGAGACACCACCTTAGGAAGAAAGGAAGGGACAGGACACAAAACCACTCTGTCCCGAGAAAAAGATAGGAAGGGTTCACGACACGAAAGCGCCTGCAACTCCGAGATATGGCGAGCCGAACAGATGGCCACCAAGAACACAGCCTTCAACATGAGATCCTTGAGACGTGCAAGATGAAGAGGCTCAAAAGGCTTCTGAACCAAAGCTTGCAACACCAAGTTCAAATCCCACGGAGGAACGGTGACCCTGCGTGGAGGACGCAGCTGAAACACGGCTCTCAGAAAACGTTGTACATCCGCGTGAGCCCCCAGGGGAACCCCCATGACCTTACCCCTGTAGCACGCCAGAGCCGCCAATTGCACCTTTAGAGAGTTCGCAGCAAGACCTTTGTCAAACCCGTCCTGCAAAAAATTGAGAATGGCAGGAACGGAAGCCGTCGCGGCCCGGAGATCATGCCTCGAACACCAATCTTCAAAAAGTCGCCAGACGCGCACATAAGCGAGCGACGTAGAAGCTTTTCGCGCCCGAAGAAGAGTCGCAATAACCGCTGAAGAATAACCGTTCTGCTTCAACCTAGCCCTTTCAATGGCCAAACCGTAAGCGAGAATCGATCCACTTGCAGCATCTGTAGCGGCCCCTGAAGCAAGAGGTCCCGCAAAAGCGGCAACCGCCACGGAACCCCGTCGAGGAGTCGAACGAGATCCGCATACCACGGACACCTGGGCCAATCTGGAGCCACTAGGAGGACCTTCCCCGGATGCGCTTCTATGTGTTGAATCACGTGACCGATCAACGCCCACGGAGGAAAGACGTAAAGGAGCCCGGGAATCGGCCATGGGCAAATGAGAGCGTCTATGCCCTCTGACATGGGTTCTCTCCGTCTGCTGAAGAACCGAGAGGTTTTGGCCGACTGAAAGGTTGCCATGAGATCCATGATCGGTGGCCCCCATCTGCAGACTATCTGAGCGTATACTTGCGGGTGAAGTTCCCACTCCCCGGCATCCACGTGCACTCTGCTGAGGAAATCCGCCATCACGTTTCTTTTCCGGCGATATGCCCCGCCGAAATGGCTAGCAGTCGCGGCTCTACCCACTGGAACAACATTTCGGCCTCCGCTTCCATCGCTCTGCTGCCCGTGCTGCCCTGACGGTTGAGGTATGCAACTGTCGCCGAGTTGTCTGAGAGTATCCTCACCGCCCGGCCTGTCACCAGAGGTTCGAACGCCTGAAGAGCCCGCAGCACCGCTCGCAGCTTGAGGCGGTTGATCGACCAAGAAGCTTCCAGGGTCGACCACGCGCCCTGTGCGAAGCGACTGTCGCAATGAGCTCCTCAGCCCGCCATGCTCGCATCCGTTGTCACCGGCAGCCACACTGGCTGCTCCAGGGGAACTCCCGCCTGCAACGCCCTCGAGCTTAGCCACCAGCGTAACGACTGCCGCACTCTCCTTGGACAAGGTAACTTCTTGCTCAGCGAATCCGTCTGATTCGACCAACGCCATAAAAGGGCTCGTTGCAGCGGACGCATATGAAACCTGGCCCAGGGAACCACATCTAGAGTCGCCGCCATCTTTCCAAGAACCCGAAGGTACCACCAAGCTGACGGAGCTGGGAACGCTAAAAACTTGCGAACCAAGAGGCGTAAGGCTCGTGCTCGACGATCCGGCAGAAACACTAACCCTTTCGCCGTATTGAAGAGAACCCCGAGATATTCGAGGGACTAGGTCGGCACCAGCTGGCTCTTTTTCCGGTTTACCACCCAGCCGAGACTCTGCAGAAGAGCTATCACCCGGCTCGTGGCCCGCAAGCTCTCTCCCTTGGTTTTCGCTCGAATTAACCAATCGTCTAGATAAGGGTGAACTAAAACCCCTTCCTTTCTCAACGCCGCGGCGACTACCACCATGACCTTGGTGAAAACCCGTGGCGCTGTGGCTAGGCCGAATGGCAGCGCTTGAAACTGGTAATGGCCCCACGGAAGAGCGAACCGGAGGAACTTTTGATGAGCCTCTCTGATCGGAATATGCAGGTAGGCTTCGGAGAGATCGAGAGACATCAGAAACTCTCCGACGCACCGCAACTAAGACGGATCTCAGAGTTTCCATCCGAAAATGAGGGACCCGAAGGCAGCGATTCACCCCCTTGAGATCCAGGATAGGACGGAGGGACCCATCCTTCTTTGGCACCACAAAATAAATAGAGTACCGACCCGTACCGAGATCGGCATCCGGAACAGGTACCACCGCCCCCAAGGCCAGCAGATGGTCCAATGTTGCGCGAACGGCTAACACTTTTTGAGGACCCTTGCAGGGCGACAGAACGAAGGCATCCCGGAGAGGACAGATGAATTCTAGAGCGTACCCCTCCCGGACGATCTCGAGGACCCACTGGTCCGAAGTTACCTGGACCCAGGAAGAAAGAAAATGACGAAGCCGCCCTCCGATCACCGGACTTCCTTCCGGGGTCCGCCTCGGTTCATTGCAGCTTGCGACTAAAGGAAGAGGAGGAAGAAGAGGAGGCAGCCGAGAATCCTCTACCCGCTCCTCGAAACCCTCGAAAAACCGAGGATCTATTTGCCAGTCGTCCGCGCTGGGACCCCCCAAACCTGGACGCCCTGAACCGGCGAAAGTCACGAAACGAACCTCTAGCTGAGGAGACACCCCTATTCTGTCGGGGCTTATCCTCCGGCAGCCACCCGCCTTTAGATTCTCCGAGGCCCTTGACCAACTTATCCAGATCGTCCCTGAATAACAGCCTGCCCTTAAAGGGGAGTTTGCTGAGGCGCGCTTTAGAGGAGCCATCAGCAGCCCAGTTGCGCAGCCAAATAGAACGGCGCGCCGCCACGACAGACGCCATGCTGTTGGCCAAAGTCCGAATCAAGTCATAGTGAACATCCGCCAAATAAGCGGACCCCGATTCCAAGCGGGCAACCTCCAACAACCCTTGTTGGTCTAGACGGGAATCTTGTCGCAAATGCTGAGCCCATCTCAAACACGCCCTAGAAACCCAGGCTCCACAAATAGAGGTCTGTAAGGCCAAGGCATTAGTCTCAAAGGCCTGCTTCAACAAACCATCCACCTTTCTATCCTGGATATCCTTCAAGGCCGCGCTGCTCTCAACCGGAATCGTAGTTTTCTTGGTTACCGCCGAAACCTGTCAGACGGCTGCCTGGGTGAGAATGTTCACAGTCTTGGCAAAGGCATATATCAATATGATTTGCAAGGGATTGTGGGAAATGCAGTCCATTCACACCAGACACAGCTGCTCACAATAATTAGTTGTGCTTGAGTGTAAAGCCAATAAGATATTTATTTATGGGGTTATTTCTCCCAACACAGATATGCTTGGTAGCACATAAAACAGGATACTTGCTTTCAGTGTTAAACTTAGAAAAAACAAAATCAGGAAAACAACAGCTGAACTTGTCAGGCAATCAAATCAAAAGAATAAAGACATGGTTGGTAACAAACTGGTCTTTTCTGTAGGCCCTAGCTAATATTTTCTTAGCAAGGCATCAAACAAGCAAAACCCACAAAGAAGGGAAAAACTGTTCTTTTCAGGTTAACTTCTTATATCTTCACACATAGACTCAGAAGTGATTTCCTCAGAGTTCACAAGCAATTAGGTAAGGCTCAATTGCTGGCAGTTACCCAGCTGAAACCCTTTAGCTGGCTTACTTTCCACTGCGTGGCTCAAATTCTACTCAGGAGCTTTTCTGAGTAGATTAAAGAACAAGTTTGTATTTCTTTGTGATGGTTGTTGTACTTTGTAACAGTAAATTACCAAAGGAGTTTAGACAGAGAGCAATCCATGTATTCACAGCCTGTATCTATAACCGCTCCCCCTTCTTCAACAATCATGGGTTCAATATCATGGATTGGCACAGAGGAATTTCTCAATGGAGCACTCTCAGGAGAATACTTGTTTCCCTGCTGTCTTTCAAGGGTATAGCTAGGGCATAGATCAGTGTTCATACCTGAGCTTCCATTGTTGTTAGAGTTCCTCTCTAAATAGCCTGGCCAATATGTAGTCCAGTTCTTATGTCCAGCCTTCCAATCCAGATCCCTGGACACTGGATCTCTCTTCACATACCTTCTGGCACGGGTCCTAGGGTCCCTTCCACGTGCAGCCGTCTCCCTCACAGGTACCGTCTGGAGATTCCTAGCTCTGCAGCACCATTCCTCTGGCTTTCCCCAGCCCAATGGTGTATGCTGGCCTTTTGAATGTCTCCCAGTATACGTACTGCTCTGGACTCCTTTAGACCTCCCAAATGCTTTTCTCTTCTTTCTTCCAAAGGGTTTCTTGCCCTTTCTGTCCGTCCGCTCTGGCTTCTGCTTCTGATGATCCTCCAGATGATGAAGACCTCCAAGCTGAGGATATCCAAGCTGATTCTGAGGATCTCCCAGATGAAACTGAGGATGAGGATCTGTAGAATAAACTCTACCTTTATTCTGCTTAGATGAGTGCTCCACCCTAGCACAGCGCAGCTGTGCTGAATCAGGCCCTGCCCTTTGAGATGAGTGCTTAGGGATTACCTCATAGCCCTCCTGATTGAACACACGTTTCCCCACTTCAGCTCCTCTAATGGCTGTTGGAAACCTGGTGCATTCTGGGACTGGTAGTCTTTTATAGAAAAATTCTGTTTTCTTATTTCTACCAGAACTGACAGGTTGCTTGTTCAGAGTCACTTCACCTTTACTATAGCTCCTTCCTGAGCTATGATAAGCTTCCTTATCACAAACCGCAGCGTCAGTTTGCGGAGAACGAAATCTCTCCTTATCCTTGTCCGCCAGAGGGTAAAGATGATTCATCGTTCTGATACCCTTCAAGCCCGAATCAGGGTGATCCCACTCAGCTTGAATCATCTGATCCACCACTCTGTGAACCGGGAACACCGTCTGAGAATCTCGAACCGCTTGAATGAGAGGATCTTCCAAAACCTCTTCCTCCCCGGGTTGCCCGACCGTCAAATTCAGGGCTTGGAGAGATTCTGTAATTAAAGGAATCAGTTCTTCTTTGCGAAAAACACGGATGATCCGAGCCTGTTCCTCAGGTTCCGGAATCTCCCCTTCCTCCAAATCCTCGAGTCTGTCCTCGGGATCTACATCAGACCAGTCCTGCTCTTGCCAGGCCAGCTCAGGGAGTTCCATGTCAGAAACGCGAGGCCGCTTAGCCGCCTTAGGGATGTCCGCTCTCGCTCCCTCCATTCTGAGGGATGGCGGAGCTGAGGGAGCCATGCCCGGCTCAGAACCTTTTCCCAAGCGGCCCCTTTGGAAAGCTTGGTGCATAAGAAGCACGAACTCAGGAGAGAAATCCCCCCAGGCCATCTCGGTAGACCCCAAGGCCTGGACACCCGCCTGCGCAGTCGAAGTAAATGGAAGAGAAGGCAGGATAGCCCCCGTAGCCAGTTCCTCCCCACTAGAAACTGGAGGGACCACGGAATCCAAAGGAACGCTGGACTCCATTGGGTGTTGTAGCTCTGGCGGATTGCAGGCACAGCCCTTGCAAACTCCTGCGTCAGAGACGGAGCCTTTGCAGGACCCACAAATCACGCACTGCGGCCGACGAGACATGTGAAGAGAACCGCAACAGTGTGAAGAGAACCTCAACAGTGCAGAACTGTCAGGAGAAGAACACAGCCCAAAAGTGCCACAGGACTGCAAAGCCCAGCCCGTGCAGCAAAGGCCCCCTCTTTTTTTTTTTTTTGGTTTTTTTCTTACACACCCCGACTCACTGCTAAATAAGTAGCAAAGTAAGCAAAGCTGTCTGAGTCAGGACGCTCCATATCAAACGCGCCACAGCACAGACCCTGCAGAAAAAAGCGGGATCCGAAAATAAAATGGCCGCCGGCACTCCGGATAGCCGAAAAAAAGGCGCGAAAAATAAAGAAAAAGGAAATCAATGAAAATAAACGAAATCGCCGCGATCCAGCTGATCTGAAGAACGGAGCCACCTCAAAACGGGCTAAAAACAAAAGCAGACTTACCCCGAAGGCAGGACAGAGAACGGCAACGGAGCTGAGCCCAAGAAGAAACAAGCTGTAATGGCCCCGCGGTGTGAGAGAACACCGACTGACATGGAAGGGACCTGGGGTCCTTCGAGTATTAGAAGGTACTCCCAAGCTAGGAGAGGGCAATTGTGGCCAGATTCCTCCTCCGAACTGTCTTGGAGGGGAGATCAGCAGCAACAGAAGTGCAGCCGACGTGCCGTTGCTCAGCAGTAGGCAGACGGTCTGCACAAGCTCGGCTCCCTCCTATACAGAATTAGAATTTAAAGATACAGACACCTAAACTGCAAGAAAACAAAAAGTGCTACAAGGAGCAATGAAAATGAAAAACAAGTAAAAACTGTATAGTCCTAACACACAAGTGAGCCCACAAAAGGCTCACACCGCCTCCTGCTGCAAGGAGACTGGACACACTGGGGGGCTGATGGGAGCTCCAGTAGTATACATCACCATAGGGAAAGGATTTGATTGGTCCAGTCTCCTTGCTGCAGGAGGAGGTGCACTACCCTGATGTGGAGGACTAAACTGGAGGACCGCTCAGGAAAATGTAATTAAATTTGAATCACTGGAGGGAGGATCTACAACTACTACAGTAGCATTTAACTTTAAAAAGGGAGACTATGAGGAAATTAGTTACAAAGAAACTAAAAGGAACTAGAGAACATATTTCTTTATGGAAAGGATAGCAGTTGCATGGAACAGCCTCCCAATGGAGGTGGAGGTGGACGAGATGAGAAATTTATCCAAATTCAAGAAAGCATGGAACAAATACACAGTATCTCTGAGGGAGAAGAAGGGATTGCAGAAGTTAATAGTTTTAATGGATAGGCAGAGTGGATAGGCCATATGGCTTTAATCTGACATCATTTTCTGTTTCTGTGTAAAGTTGCAAGGGTTAACAGTTTGCATGAAGCATGTAGATTATTTAAAAATGCCATCTTGAAAGCCCAGACAAACTGTATTCCACATAGTTTAAAATAAAGGTTTAAGGAAGTCCATTATAGTTAAATACTGCTGTAAAAAAGAGGCTAGTAAAACCATAGAAACATGACAGCAGATAAACACCATAGGGCCTATCCAGTATGCCCTTCCATACCAAATAATAAGCTCTACAGGCCCTTTTTTCCCCTTTAGAGATGTCCTGTGTTTGTACCATGCTTTCTTGAATTCAGATACAGTCTTTGTCTCTACTACTTCCACTGGGAGATTATTCCATGCATCTACCACTCTTTCCGTAAAGAAATACTTCTGTAAATTACTCCCGAGTCTATTTTCTTTAACCTTCATCCTATGCCCCCTCATTGCAGAGCTTTCTTTCAATTGAAAGATGCTCTCCCCTGTGCATTTATGCCACGGAGGTATGTGTCTATCATATCTCCCCTCTCTCATCTTTCTTCCAAAGTATACAAATTGAGATCTTTAAGCCTGTCCCCCAAAAGGGCATCCTTCAAAAACTGGAAAGTAGTTCCAAACAAGGAAAACAGGAAAGAGCAGATGCACTGGCAAGTCAGATCTAAGACATGAATAAGGCATATCAAAAGTTGGCATATCATATTTCCTCTGTAAAACACTCTGTGTAATAAGTAAAGTTGTTATGGTGACCTATAAACTGCTTTGACCTAAGAATAAATTGGAAAAGAGGTTTGCCACAGATACAAAGAGTAATAATTAAAAAAAAATGTTGTTTTCAGGTGTATCAGAAGCAAGAACCTGTGCGGGAAATGGCTGCTCCATAAGATGACCAGGAAATAAGTGACATGGGCATCTAGCTGTTTGCTGACAGATGCCATCTCTCCTTGTCTAAACTTACTATATAAATGCCGATTATCCAGGTGGACTTTGGAAAGCCTTCATTTATTGCTGTGAGTGAGCAACAAGAAATGGATCTCATGCAACTTAGATTGGCCACAGTCAATGATCTTTTGTTCTTCACATATCTAGGGTAGATTCCGCTATTTAGAATTCTCTGTCCCCTCTACCTGCTCCTTCCCTTAAAGCCCAAAAGATGGACCTTATAACCGTTATCTACAGTCTGATTTAGTCTGACTCATCTCATTTTAAATTGTTAGCATGGGATCCAGGAAGAAGAAATGGAAATTACACTTACCTGGTAGTTGTAGTTCCTTGAGTGAATCCAGTTCAGTCCTCCACCTCTGGGTTGTGCACGTCCTCCTGCAGCTTGGAGACTGGGCATGTCAAAATCGTGACATCACTGGATATAGCCTGCTGATCTGTCCCATCAGCCCCAGTGAACTATTGACAAAGCAGACTCAAAAGAGCAACAAATAAGTAGCTATTATGGAAACCTTAACTTTAACTTAACCATAACCAACAGTATGTACACCTGACTTTCCCTCAGGCAGACCTTTCTTGTTCCCTTCCCTCCCACTACACGTAGAATCTGCATGAAGAAAGAGTAAGAATGACTAACTACAAAGAGAAATACTCAGAGTAGGACAGACCCCACAACCAACAGACTTACCTGTAGTCTTCCCGTTCTCCCAACGAACCATCCACTGCCAACGACAGCACCCCGGGTGGGAATGAGGACTGAACTGGATTCACTCAAGGAACTACAATTACCAGGTAAGTGTAATTTCCATTTCCTTATCATTCCTCCAGTTCAGTCCTCCACCTCTGGGATGTAATAGAGCAGTAATCATTGGGAGGGACCTTTCCAGCCGGCTCATAACACTGCCAACCTGAAACAGGCATCATTCGCTGCCGCAACATCGAGGTGGTAGTGCCTACTGAAAGTATGAAGGGACGACCAGGTGGCCGCCCTACAGATTTCCCCAGGCGGAACCAAACTGTGTTCCGCCCAGGAAGTCGCTTGCGCTCTGGTAGAATGAGCTCGTAAGCCCGTCGGAACCGTCCAACCTTGCAGCAGATAAGCTGATGCAATTGTCTCTCTAATCCACCTGGAAATGGAAGCCTTCGCCGCCACTTCCCCTTTGCGGATACCTCCAAACAACACGAATAGACAGTCCGACTTGTGAAAGACTTGCAAAACCTTCAAGTACTGCCGCAACACCCGCTTTACATCCAAATGGCGCAAACTGCGGTCCAAGTTGCTCCCCTGCAGCGAACATAGCACCGGCAGAGACACCGTCTCACGTCTGATTCAGGTGAAAGGGAGACACCACCTTAGGCAAAAAGGACGGAACGGGCCGCAGCAATACCTTTTCACTGGAAAAGAACAAGAACGGTTCCCTACATGATAACGCTTGTAACTCCGAAATGCGTCTTGCCTTAACGGAGGCCCGGTGTAACGGCTCAAATGGTGCTTTGGTTAATGCTCCTAACACCAAATTGAGATCCCATGGTGGCACCACAACTCTATGCGAGGGCCTCAGTCTGGTTATTGCTTTGAGGAAACGCAACACATCAGCATGGGTGCCGAGAGCAATGCCTTGTATTTTGCCTCGATAGCACGAAAGAGCTGCAAGCTGGACTCGCAAAGAACTGGCTACAAGACCCTTATCAAATCAGTCTTGTAGAAAGCTTAAGATCAAGGGAACGGAAACTGTAGCCACCCGGATTTGCCGACTCGAACACCAGTCCTCAAATATACGCCAGACACGGACATATGTAAGCAACGGGGACTGTTTCCGTGCTCTAAGCAAAGTCGCAATGACTGCCGCCGAATAACCCTTTTTCTTCAGCCTCGCCCTTTCAATGGCCAAACCGTAAGCGAGAAACCGATCCACCTGAGGCATGTGCAGTGGCCCTTGGACCAACAGATCTGCTGACACCGGCAACCTCCAGGGCTCCCCGTCGAGTAGGCGAATGAGATCGGCGTACCATGGACGCCTTCGCCAGTCCGGCGCCACCAATAGCACTCTCCCCAGATGAGCCTCGATCCGCTGAATCACCCGGCCTATTAACGCCCACGGAGGGAAGACATAAAGAAGACCTATTGACAGCCACCGATGCAACAGTGCGTCTATGCCTTCAGACATTCTTTCTCGCCGCCTGCTGAAGAAACGACTGACTTTTGCTGACTGAAAGGTCGCCATTAGGTCCATCATCGGCGGACCCCATCGGCAAACTATCTGTGCAAAGACGTCCGGATGCAGCTCCCACTCCCCCGCATCCACTTGGACCCTGCTGAGAAAATCGGCTATCACATTGTCCTTCCCTGCAATGTGCGCTGCCGAAATCGCTGTCAACCGACTCTCTACCCAAGAGAACAGAGTGTCCGCTTCCTCCTCCATGGCTGCACTTCCCGCGCTGCCCTGTCAATTGATGTAGGCCACCGCCGCAGCGTTGTCAGACAACACACGCACTGCCCGACCTACCACCGATGCCTCGAACACCTGAAGCACTCGAAAGACTGCTCTCAGCTCCAGCCGGTTGATCGACCAAGAGCTTTCTTGAAGGGACCATTCGCCATGCGCGAACCGATCTTCGCAATGGGCTCCCCATCCCGCAAGACTCGTGTCCGTCAATAACGGAAGCCACTCCAGCTGCTACAGAGACATCCCGGCTGTCAGCGCATTCGGAAGCAACCACCACCGAAGAGACTGCCTGACCTTGACCGGGCAGGGGAGCCGTTTGTTCAATGAATCGGAGTGATGCGACCACTGGCAAAGCAGCGCTCTCTGTAAAGGCCGCATATGAAATCTGGCCCAAGGTCCCACTTCCAGGGTCGCCGCCATTGTTCCCAGCACGCATAGATAAGTCCACGCCAAGGAAGCCGGAGTGGATCTGAACTTGCGCATCAATTGCCGAAGTACTTGGACTCGACGGTCCGGCAAAAACACCTGTCCACTCTGCGTGTCGAACCATACCCCCAGGTACTCCAGATCCTGGGAGGGTACTAAGCGGCTTTTGGCTGGGTTGACTACCCAGCCGAGACTCTGCAAAAAAACTTTACCACTTTGTCCGTCACCTGAACGCTCTCGGCTTCGGACTTGGCTCGAATTAACCAATCGTCGAGATATGGATGAACTAGAATTCCTTCCTTGCGCAACACCGCCGCTACCACCACCATAATCTTGGTGAAAGTTTGCGGCGTTGTCGCCAGACCGAAGGGCAACGCCTGGAATTGATAGTGTCCCCAAGGCAGAGCGAATCTTATAAACTGTTGATGAGCTGCTCTGATGGGGATGTGTAAGTACGCTTCCGTAAGGTCGAGGGACGTCAAGTACTCTCCCTGATGCACCGCCACAATATGTATTTATTTATTTATTACAATTTCTTATATACCGCGCTATTTAGTATCAGCGCGGTTTACATCATAACTTAACGACCATAACAACAAGCTGTCAGGTTTTACATCGAACAGGAGTACAAACTTGGATAACGGGGTTAACTATATACATAAGCTATTTACACTGGAAGGATAGGTAAAAATCAGATAATGCATGTAAGGGCCTTTCTAGATTGGGTCATTTCCTGAGAGGTATATCTAGGTTCAATTGCTGTCTGGGAAGTATTAGAGGAAAAGGTGGGTTTTGAGAGCCTTCCTGAACTGATATAGATTGGCTATGGCCCTAATGTCAGGGGGTAGAGCATTCCAGCATTTGGGGACATAAAAACTGAATGCCCTGTTTGTGGTTGTCGTGTTGGACTTTGTCAACACTGATTCACCCCTTTCAGGTCTAATATAGGGCGCAGAGCCCCGTCTTTCTTTGGCACCACAAAATAAATGGAGTATCACATCGTAGTCTGCCACCGGCACCGGTAGGACAGCTTCCATTTGTAAGAGCCGATCTAATGTTGTGTGAATCACCAGGGTTTTCCGTTGACCTCTGCAGGGAGACATTACAAAAGAGTCCCGCACGGGACGCGCCAATTCCAGTGCATAATCCTCGCGAATTATCTCTAACACCCACTGGTCGGACATGATGTGGGTCCAGGCAGGAAGAAATTTCCGAAGTCGCCCGCCTATCTGTTGACCTCCCACCGGGACCCGCCTCCTTTCATTGCAGCTTCCCAGTGGCTGCTGCAGAGCTTGCTTCGAAACCTCTATTTTCTCCCCCAAAATCCCTGGGCCCTAAAAGCAAACCGTTCCCTTTGGGAACCCCCAAAACGAGATGTACGAAATCTCCAGAAATCCCGAAAGTGGCCCCGAAAGGCCTGCATGGACTTCCCCTGTTTTGGCCTATCCTCCGGGAGCCTACCACCCTTAGACTCCCTGAGATCCTTTACCAACTTGTCCAGGTCCTCCCCAAACAGCAATTTCCCCTTAAATGGGAGTTTACTGAGACGGGACTTGGACGAACCATCGGCCGCCCAATTTCTCAACCACAGAGATCTGCGTGCGGCCACCACGGAAGCCATACTGTTAGCCAGTGCCCTAATCAAGTCGTAATGGACGTCCGCTAAATACGCCGAACCGGACTCCAGACAACCCAGCTCCCTGATTTCTTCCTGTTCCAGGCGAGTCGACTGCCGTAGACGCTGAGCCCAGCGGAGACACGCTCTTGCCACCCAAGCTCCACAAATGGAAGCCTGCAAAGACAGAGCATCCGCCTCAAATGACTGTTTCAGTAAACCACTGACCTTCCTATCCTGCGCATTCTTTAGGGCCACGCTACCTTCCACCGGTATAGTTGTCTTCTTCGTAACCGCTAACACCGCCGCATCGATTCGCGGAGATCGGAACTTCTCTTTGTCCTTATCCGCCAAGGGATATAGCCTGTTCATAGTCCTAATCCCTCTTAGGCCTGCTTCCGGCTGATCCCACTCCTCCTGGATCATCCGGTCTACCACCCGGTGAACCAGAAACACAACCTGTGTTTGCCTCACCGTTTGAATAAATTGAAATTACACTTACCTGGTAATTGTAGTTCCTGGAGTGACTCCAGTTTAGTCCTCCACCTCTGGGTAGTGTACCTCCTCCTGCAGCTTGGAGACTGGGCATCTCAAAACTTGTGACATCACTGGACATAGCCTGCTGGTACTTCCCATCAGCCCCAATGCACTATTGAAAAAGCAGACTCAAAGGAGCAACAAGTAAGTAGCTAAAATTTAATTCTAACTAGCACTACAACTAACTGAAATGTTCAACAAGACGACCTTGGCCTTCGTCCATGTAATCATTTATAACGACAGGACTTTTTATTTTTTATTTTTACACTCCTGCTTGCTATCATCCTTTTACCTTCTCTACGCCACCCTTTAACCGCTCAAAGAGAAGGAAAGGAAAATATGAAAAACAGCCATACTCACAGCAATCCAGAGAGCGACAGAATCCTCTCAGTCTTCACAACGAATTCTCACCTCCATCTGTAAATAATCCGAAAACTGATCACCCAAAGGGCGGGATGAGGACTAAACTGGAGTCACTCCAGGAACTACAATTACCAGGTAAGTGTAATTTCAATTTCCTTATCGTTCCTCCAGTTTAGTCCTCCACCTCTGGGATGTATCAGAGCAGTAATCATTGGGAGGGACCTTTGCACCCGAATCAGGCATCACTCACCACCAAAACATCTGGGCAATAGCGTTTACTAAAAGTATGAAGAGAGGACCAGGTGGCCGCTCTACAAATTTCCGCTGGAGGAATCAAACTGTGTTCCGCCCAGGAAGCCGCCTGTGCCCTAGTAGAGTGAGCTCGTAGCCCCACGGGCCGACCCTGCAAAATATATGCTGACGCAATCGCCTCCTTAATCCATCTGGAGATAGATGCTTTCGCTGCTGCCTCCCCTTTGCGAGGACCTCCAAACAGCACGAAGAGATGGGCCGATCTGCGAAACGTTTCAGAGACCTTCAAATACTGTCGCAAGACTCTCGATATATCCAACTGATGTAAACTGCAGTCTGATCTGTTCCCCCCCCGTAGAACTGAGCGTCGGAAGGGAAAACGTTTGATTTAGATGAAATGGTGACACTATCTTCGGTAAAAACGATGGTACTGGTCTCAACACCACCTTTTCTCTTGAAAAAGATAGAAACGGCTCTCTACATGACAACGCCTGTAACTCGGAGATGCGTCTTGCTGAACAAATAGCTACTAAAAATACCGCCTTTAAGGTTAAATACTTTACTGACGCCTGGTGTAACGGCTCAAAGGGCGCCTTAATCAATGCCCCTAAAACTAAATTAAGATCCCATGGCGGAACCATCATCCTCCGAGAGGGACGTAGCCTAGTGACTGCTTTGAGAAAACGCAACACATCTGGATGTGCTCCCAAAGCCACCCCCTGTACCTTGCCTCTATAGCATGCCAGTGCCGCCAACTGAACTCTCAAGGAACTGGCCGCCAGACCTTTATCAAAACCATCTTGCAGAAAACTCAACACTACCGGTACGGCTACAGTCGCAGTCCATACTTGCCTCCGAGAACACCAGTCCTCAAAAATACACCAAATACGCACATAAGCCAGAGATGTGCAACTTTTTCTCGCCTGAAGCAAAGTAGCAATGACTGCTGCCGAGTAACCTTTTTTCTTTAACCTTGCCCTTTCAATGACCATACCGTAAGCGAGAATCAATCCACTTGAGGCATTTGGAGCGGATCCTGAAGTAAAAGGTCCTCCGAAGTCGGCAACTACCAGGGATCCCCATCGAGTAAGCGAATGAGATCGGTATACCACGGGTGCCTTGGCCAATCTGGAGCCACTAACAACACTGTCCCCACGTGAGCTTCAATGCGCTGAATTACTCGCTCCAGCAGTGCCCACAGAGGAAAGACATAAAGAAGGCCCGACGACAGCCAAGGCTGAATCAAGGCGTCGATCCCTTCCGACATTCTTTCTCGGTGCCTGCTGAAAAAACGACTCGTCTTCGCTGACCAAAAGGTCGCCATGAGATCCATGATTGGAGGACCCCATCTGCGAACTATCTGCGCAAAGCTGTCCGGATGCAACACCCATTCTCCAGCATCCACCCGAACTCTGCTGAGAAAGTCCGCCATTACACTGTCCTTTCCTGCAATGTGGGCCGCCGAGATCGCCAGAAGTCGAAGCTCTACCCAAACAGCGCCTCTGCTTCCTCTTCCATGACCACACTTCCTGTACCGCCTTGCCGATTGATGTAGGCCACCGTCACAGAGTTGTTGGAGAGGACTCGCACTGCTCGCCCCGTTACCGTAGTTTTGAACTTCCGCAATGCCAGTGAGACCGCTCTCAGCTCCAAGCGGTTGATCGACCACTTCCTTTCTTGTTCGGTCTAAGTGCCTTGCACGAAAAGAGCACCGAAATGCGCTTCCCATCCTGCTAGACTCGCATCCGTGAGTAAGGGAAGCCACTCCGGCTGTTCCAGAGTCACCCCTGCCGCCAGAGATTCTGGACGAAGCCACCATCGAAGCGACTGTCTGACCCGGAGAGGGCAGGGGAGCCGTTTGTTCAATGAATGTGACTGGTGTGACCAACGCCCTCTGTAATGGCCTCATATGAAAATCGGGCCCACGGCACTACCTCCAAGGTCGCCGCCATCGCTCCCAGCACCCGAAGATAAGTCCACGCCGAGGGTGCCCGAGTCGTTCTGAACTTGCGCACCAACTGCTGCAGAGCTAGTACTCGCCGCTTCAGAAGACACACCACCCCTCTCTGCATGTCAAGGCGGACCCCCCCCCCCCGATACTCAAGATCCTGGGATGGAACTAAGCGACTTTGGCCGCAATGACCACTCAGCCAAGACTCTGCAGAAACTTCACCATCTTGGCTGTAACTTGAACGCTCTCGGCTCGACTTCGCCCAAATCAACCAATCGGCGAGATAAGGGATGGACCAAGATTCCTTCCTTTCGCAGAGCCGCCGCCGCAACCACCACCATAATTTTGGTAAAGATTCGCGGAGCTGTTGCCAGACCAAAGGGCAATGCATGGAACTGATAATGTCCCCAAGGCAGAGTGAGTCGTAGCAACCTTTGATGAGCTTCTCATCGGAATGTGTAAGTACGCCTCTGTAAGATCTAGAGATGTCAAGAACTCCCCTTGACGCACTGCTACAATGACCGAGTTTCCATTCTGAAATGAGGTACTCGCAGACAATGATTTACCCCTTTGAGATCCAGAATAGGACAGACCGATCCGCCTTTCTTGGGCACCATGAAATAGATGGAGTATCGACCCACGCCGTAATCCGCTCTTGGCACCAGCGTGACAGCTCCCAACTGTAACAACCGGCCTAATGTTTGTCGAATTTCGAAAGTTTTCCATTGACCTCTGCAGGGGGACATCACAAAAGAGTCCAGAACCGGTTTTGCCAATTCCAGCGCATATCCTTCGTGAATGATCTCCAACATCCACTGGTCGGATGTGATTTGGGCCCAGGCAGGAAGAAACCCCCGAAGACGCCCCCGATCGGTAGGCTTCCCACCGGAGCTCACCCCCTTTCATTGTGGTTTTCGAAATGTCGCAGAGGGAGATGCTGTGAAACCTCTACTTGCTCCACGGAATCCACAAAACCCTTGGGATCTAGAAGCAAATCTCCCCCTTTGAAAACCACCTAGCCGAGAAGTACGAAATCTCCTGAAATCCCTGACCTGCCCCCGATAGGCCAGTAGGGATTTCCCTTGTTTAGGTTTATCCTCTGGAAGCATGCCACCCTTGGATTCACCTAAATCCTTGACCAACTTATCGAGGTCTTCGCCAAACAACAACGTCCCTTTAAAAGGCAGCTTACTGAGTCGTGCCTTAGATGACCCATCGGCTGCCCAATCTTTCAACCACAGGGATCTCCGGGCGGCCACTAAGGAATCCATACTATTAGCCAGCAATCTGATCAAATCGTAATGCACATCTGCCAGATATGTTGATCCCGATTCGAGTTGATTGAGTTGCCTGATACTCTCCTGCTCTAACTGCGGAGACTGACGCAAATGTTGCCACCATCGGAGACAAGCTCTCGCCACCCAAGCTCCACAGATGGAAGCCTGCAAGGAAAGTGTGTCAGCTTCAAACGACTGTTTCAAGAAACCATCTACCTTCCTATCCTGCACATCCTTTAAAGCCGCACTACCTTCCACCGGAATGGTGGTCTTCTTTGTCACTGCTGCAACCGTTGCATCAATCCGTGGAGACCAGAACCTCTCCTTGTCCGTATCCGCTAATAGGTAAAGCCTGTTCATGGTCCTGATACCTTTTAGACCCGCTTCAGGCTGATCCCACTCGTCTTTAATCATCTGTTCCACCACTCTATGGAAGGGAAACACCACCTGAGCCTGTCTCACTGCTTGAATGACAGGATCTTCTACCGCCTCGTCCTCCGCTGGTTGAGCTGTAGCAAGTTTCAGCGTCTGAAGCGATTCCATGATAAGCGCCGTCAGCTCCTCCTTCCGGAACACTCAAATGATTTTCGCCTGGTCCTCAGGCATCTCTCCTTCTTCCAAGTCATCCTCGCCGGCCTCTAGTTCCTCCTCCACCTCCTCTGACTCGGGCCGGGCCAGGCCATGTCTGAGGGAGAGAGGTCGCTAGGCCGTGCTCTCTTAGGAGGCCGTGGAGGAGCTCCACCAGGCTCTCCAGTCCGAGGCTGTGACGTAGGGCTTGCCATCTGCAAAGCCTCAGGTAACTTCCCCTGACACTTCAAGCAGAACGCCTGATGCATGATTAGCACGAAATCCGGACAGAAATCCTCCATCTGCCCTCCCACGGACATCATAGATGGCGCCGATGACGGCCCCGCCAGGCCCTCAATACTGGATCCTGGCTGAGAGACCATCAGTGCCTCTTCCCCGGCCAAAGCCGCTGGCTCCAGAGCATCCAAAACTACCAAAGATTCCATATGCTGTTCCTCACTGCTGGATACCGAAACGCAGGCCCAACAGATGCCTGTGTCAGCCACCATCCCTCTGCATGCGCCGCAGACCACGCACTGAGGCCGTGCCGACATCTGCTTGAACTAACAGTAGCTGTCTACCCATTCAGGACCTTGGGTTAACCACAGCTTGAGCTTTTATATTCCTGTTTTTTTAACTCAACATTAATATCACCAGCAAATTAAATTAAAACACAAATAGACCCCCCCGAGGGAATCCCCCATGAACCACTGTAAAGCCAACCAAAAAGAAACTTCAGCTTTAAGCTGTGCCGCGGGCTCCGAGACCCGCGGGCCGATAATACTCCAGCCACGCGGTCCTCAGAAAATGGTGTCTCTTCGCCCCGGCCCGATTTTGGCACCAAAACTACACTTGCCGATACAGCTCCGTTACTGGCTGTAGCTCCACACTAGGCCCTGGCAGTGCTAGGGGCATAAAAGACGCGGCCCTGTTCCCCGCAGTGCTGCACTTACCCCGGAGGTTGCAGAAAAGCAGGCCGTGTTGCTGCGTTTGTTCTCCGTGAGCTGCAGCGTCTCTATGTGAGTCTCTGGCTCCGGGGTAGCGCTGTGGCTCGAACAATGCCTCTGGCTGCTGCGCTCTCCGTGCGGCGATGGGAACCACAGGGCTCTCCCACATACAGTCCAGGGGGAGAGATACCAGTGGAGAGCTGCTTCGGTAAAGAACGTCAAAGCTTGCCAGACCAGCCAGTCATTCTTAAAGGGATAGGGCAGCAAATGGAAAGGCAAAAGGATGTAAAAATTAAATGAAACCAATCATTAGTTTAATTTACAAGTAAGTTAAAGGTAATTTAAAAATAATTTAAAAGTAACTCAAAAGTAATTTAAGGAAAATTTAAATCGGACTCAATCTGTGCTCCCTCTACAGGGAAGATCAGGCCAAAGATCATAGTACCCTAACTAACTAATTGCTCCTTAATTGTTCCCTAAGTGAGCCCAGCACCTAGGCTCACTACATCCGCCTGCTGCATGGAGACTGGACACACTGGGGCTGATAGGAAGTGCCAGCAGGCTACGTCCAGTGATGTCACAAGTTTTGACATGCCCAGTCGCCAAGCTGCAGGAGGAGGTACACTACCCAGAGGTGGAGGACTAAACTGGAGGAATGATAAGGAATAGGGTCTTCCACCTCTTCTTCATCTGCCGCCTGTGCAGCGAGATTTAGCATCTGAAGGGATTCCATGATCAGCGCCATCAGCTTGTCCCTGCGAAAGACCCGTATGATTTTCGCCTGTTCCTCTGGTTCTTGGATCTCCCCTTCTTCCAAATCCTCCATAACCTCATTGTGCTCCAGCTCGGGGTCCTCAGTCTCTGGCCAGTCGCCATCTGAGGGTGAAAGCTCACGGGTCCTCGTCCTCTTAGGAGAAGCCTGGAAAACGCCCTCAGCGTCACCTACCACAGACTGTTGCATAAGACGAAGCAGAGCAAGGGCTCCGGCCCTTTTCCGTGACGTCGCAAGCAAAAGGCTTAGTGCATAATTAGCACAAAGTCCGGGCAAAAATCTCCGAGATGCATGCTTGCTCCCGAGACCGGTAGTGCCCCTGACGGACCTGCCGAGACTTCCAGGCTGGGCCCTTGCAATGAGGCCCTCACTGCCTCACCTACCGCCCCAGCCAGCGCCTCCTGAGTCTCGGGAGCCACCTTGACTTCCATCTGCTGCTCCATGCTGGTAGACAGCGTAGCACAGCCGTGGCAGATACCACAGTTCCTCTGCGGGTGCCGCAGACCACACACTGAGGGCATAAAGCCATAAGGCAGACACCCCCAGTCGAATAACCTTTAAAGATAGTTTGTTTGTTTTTTAAAGTACTGGCAAAACTAGGAGTGGCAAAACCTCCCCCCACTAGGAGAGACCCCTGGGTCTACTGGCCTAAGTCTTGAAGGCACCCAACATTCAAGGCAGCATTAAGATGAAGAAAATGAAATTTAAAGAAAATAAAGAAATTAAAGAAATGAAAGAAAATAAGCCCTCTATACTGACAGGGGCAGGGCTTCCCGATGGCCGTGTTGCAAATCGGGCTGGCAGCCACGCGGCGCACACGCACCCTTCAAAATGGCCACCGTCAAACTCAATCTGGAAATGGCGCCAAACAGCAACGCTGTGAAATCCCCGACTTCAGGCCGGCCCACCGTGTGGCGGTCTGAGGCTCTTGCCGGTCCCCCCCTATGCCCGCCAAGACCTTACCCGAGGCCTTTTGCGCTCCATCCGGGAATCTCCTGCACAGCGCGGCCCCGCTCAACACCAACGGGAGCGAGCCGCCGGCGAGACAACACACTCACTCACTGCCCTCTCTGCGATCAACCGCAGCTCAGATCGCTTCCTGCACAGTGCAATCGGTGGGGTGAGTGTGCCTGCAGCAGGGCTCTCCTCCGGATAGTCAAGGAGGAGAGATCTGACTTTTCAGAAATGTTTTTAAAGTGCCAACAGGAAAACAGGCAGGCAGGCAGGGACCGTATCAAGAAGGTTATGCCTTTTTTTTAAATTAAAGGTACAGTAACCAAATTGATAATTTAAATGAGGGGACCCAATCAACCTAAGCTACTCTACACTACAGGTTCCTTATCTGTTCCTCAAGTGAGCCCAGATCTAGGCTCACGACGTCCTCCTGCTGCATGGAGACTGGACACACTGGGGCTGATGGGACAGACCAGCAGGCTATATCCAGTGATGTCACAATTTTCACATGCCCAGTCTCCAAGCTGCAGGAGGAGGTGCACAACCCAGAGGTGGAGGACTGAACTGGAGGAACGATAAGGAAGTGGGTTTGAAAGCCCTGCGATCAATTACATTTTGAGTAATAGCTGAAGGTGACAAAAGTGTGCAGCATGGAGGTTTAAGGACTCCACTCCCCCAAGTAGAGCCATTTCAGCTTTGAATGCTGTCATCCATAAAACTGCTGACCACATCATTTGTTTAATGAATACTTTATGTTCATGTGTCCTGACTGGCCCAGCAGGGACCAGCCTAGATGGTCTGGGGTATCTTTGTCCTATCTCTGGGCTTGTCCCTGGCTCATCTGGTACTCTTGTTCCTCAGGCATCTTAGCTCCTGATTTCCTGTGTTCCAGCTATGCCTTTTATCTTGTTCCCAAGTTCCTCTGCTCCATGTCGTGTTTCATTCTTGCTCTTATACTGCTGAAGTAAAGTGAGAGTAAACTCGCTTTGAACTGCTCTTTGGACTCTACACTTCTTGCTACTGGATGTGGCTTTCCTACTGGCTTAGCCCTGAAGTAGTGGTTCTGAACTCAGTCCTCGGGGCACAACCAGCTGGTTGGGTTTTCGGGATATCCACAATGAATATGCATTCTTTGTTAGCAAAGCTTGATATACCGCCCAAGCATAAGCATCAGGGCGGTATACAATAAAACATAAGCTGCCATGAAAGAGAAAGAAAGAAGGGAACGCCATTAACTTTACAGGAAAGAAATAGGTAGAGGGCAAAGAGAAAAGAAAGGCAAAGAGACAGGAATAGAACTCCAGTCATTTGAAACAATAGATTTGCATGCTCTGCCTTTATCTCATGCATATTCACTGTGGTCATCCTGAAAATCAGACTGGCTGGTTATGCCCCATTGCCCTAAAGAACACCCCAGTTTCCTAAGGCCACCTATGTCCTGGTCAGGGGCCCTGAAAAAGAGGAGGAGACATTTGTGGGCAATCTGCCAAGAGTAGTATATGATGAAATAGCAGAGCAAAAATTACAGGTATTGTCCATGAAGTGGTGCAGGAAGGTGTCAAGAGACAGGATGATAACCAGGATAAGGAATGGAACCAAGGACAGAAATAATGATTAATCAAGAACTTGGATACATGTTGGAAGTAGGCTCTGCTAGATGTTGTTACAGATCCTGGCAGGCATGGTATTTACTACAGAGATGATTAAATGGGATGGAGTTTGTACGAGAGACCTGCTATACTGGCTCCCATATAACTGGGCAATATCCATAACAGATCAATTGTTTTAATGGAACCTAAAGAGAGAGAGATCAAAAATTATTTGTCCTGTGGATGATCACATTTCACCTAGACAGACCTAAAAGCCAGAGTATGCTAGAGTGGGTACAGATCACCAGAGTCTGTCTGCTTAGGGGGTTTCTACAAAACCTTATGCAGGAATTTCCTGGAAATAGGCTCTATAATTACAGCCTTTGTAACTTTTCAAAATCAGCTTCATCATAAATGGTCAAGAGTCAAATCTGACAATGTAGTGATAAAGCAGCTGCCTGAACAAAAAAAAGAAGGCAAAAAGGATTACTAGCATTATTTAAGAGGCATTTAAAGTGCAGTGGCAGAGTGAAGAAATAGCCTTATGGTTTGAGCAATGAACAGAGGTTTGAATTCTACTACTACTGCTGCTCCTTATGACCTTAGGCAAGTCACTTAACCCCCCAGTGCCTTAGGTACAAATTAGACTGTAAGCCCTCTGAGAACAGGAAAATACATACACAAGAATGGTGTGGGCTAAATCCAACAGGGGAGCAGAGGTTCAAGATGGACTCCTTCCGGTTCACCTGTACTCAATGGGCACCCTAGTCATGAAAATGTGAATAGACTTGCCCAAGACTAAAAATATGATTTTCAAATATGTTGTGTCAATAAAGATAAGATCTAAAAAAGCGGACATAGTACTGGCAGCACCTTTCTAGGGCTAAGAGGGATTACATTTCCAGAGTTGTTGAATATGAAGGTAGAAGACCCATTCTCATAACCATACATTTCAGACACTAAGGAACATTCTGAATCTTGATGGCCTGAAGAAAAAAGGGATGCAGATTATTCAAAATCTTTAAGCATCATATTTCCTTAGGAATTAAATAAAAGGAGGAAGGCATCAACAAAGTTGCTAGCAATCTCTTATTTCAAGGGAGGTGTCCCATTTTGGTTTAAAATAGGCAAGTGATTTCCATTCACTATGAGGGCTGAAGACCTGCTTGTTTGGTGCCAAAACTGCAAGATTCAATTTAATACCAATTCATCTTTTTTTGTGTATCCAGTAAAAGCTGACATATGTTTCCATCTGGTTTGGCACTAGGAATACCAGCTGGCCCCATATTTTCTCAATAGGATTAATCCAGTTCTAGGATTACCCCATTCCATGCAGAGCCTTGTAGTCTTGCTTTTCTTAGGACAGGCAATTCAGAAATCAGAACTACAAGTCCCTCAGCGAGAGAACTAGATGAGGGCAAGTACCCCTTGATCTAGGGGCATGCTTTGAAGCCAATAAATAAATAAACAATGAAGGTGAAATGCAAAAGAGAGAATTTGGAGAAAGGATTTCCACTCCTGAAGAGGGCACAAAGTGTTCCCATGGCAGCAAGTGATGCTGGACCCCCTCCCCCCATCATTTTCATCTTCTTCCCTACAGGAAAATGGACCCACAGCCTTCCCCACCCCCTTCAGTGTGCCACTGTTCTTCCAGGAGCCCTCCTCCCCAAGCACCACAGAGGAGAATAAACCATGATTTGAGAAGTTCTCCATCTGCTATGGGAGTAGGGAAATTTTTAGCGCAGAGCTAAGGATGGTGGTAATTCATTTGATTCTGTGCATAACGACAGCAAGCCTAGTTAGGTTGTGTGCTCTGTCAAAAAGCCAAGGAAGAAGGCAAAAGTCAGAAGGGATAGGTTACACTGGTCAACATTGAAATCGTTACTGACTTTAAAAGGCCCTAATCTGTAGTATCTTGGTGAGCTGAACACGAATATAACATTAAAAAAATGTATTGGCTCTCGTTTTGAAGATAGTACATGTAGTTCATTTTTGACGTTTCACCGTGTAAATTTATCCAGTAGGACATCAACAACATCCCAAATAAGCCTTGAATGATGTAATATTGCATAATACCAGCATGCACACATCATCCAGAGTTGATTGCATCTTTTTCTGATGCAATGCAATACTACTGCCAGATGGCTGCTGAAGCCATCTGACGTCAGCAGTGTACTATACGCAGTCGGAAAGGTTGAGCATTTAAAATATTTCAGACTGTGTGCGAGACAGTTTAAGCTACTGTTACATGTAACTTATTAATCATATAATTTTAGCCATTTAAGTACAATACAGAACAGTAATGCCGCGAAAATGCGTTAATACCGTTGACAATTTCTGCTACATTTGTGGGGAAGTGACATTTGCCAACCAGAAGAAAAGTATCACTTCTCAACTGAAGAAGGCATATCATCTTTACTTCGGATGCAAGACTGGTGACCAAGACAAGCCTTGGGCCCAGGAAATATATGCTGCGCTACATGTACAACACAGCTTTTACAGTGGTTGAATTGCAAAAGACCATCAATGCCGTTTGCAGTCCCCATGGTGTGGAGAGAGCCAAGCAACCACATAAATGTTACTTCTGCTTGGTACCTCCTCTTTCCAGCGGAATAACGAAGCAAAAGAAATCGAGCATAGTCTACCCAAACATTCCGTCTGCATCGAGACCAGCTCCACATGGTAAGGGACTTCCTATTAAACAACCTCCACCAGAATATTCTCTTGATTCATCTGATGAGGACAAGGGTGAGCTGACCTGTTCTTCTCCTGGTCCGTCAGCATGCAGTGACCGATTTTCACTGGATTGCATTATCAACTCCACACAGGAAGAACTAAATGACCTGGTTCGTGATTTGGACTTATCCAAGAACAAGGCAGAATTGCTAGGATGAAGACTCCAACAATGGAATCTTATAGAAGAAGATGTCAACATTACTTCATATCGAAAGCGCCACCAGCAGCTGGAGCTTTTCTTCAGAAAGGAAAGTAATCTTGTATTCTGCTCCGATATTGAAAGCCTCATGAATGCCTTAAAAATCACTCATGACCCACAAGACTGGAGACTATATAGACTCTTCGAAACTGAGTCTGAAGGCTGTGCTTTTGAACAATGGAAACCGTCTTCCATCTACTCCAGTAGCGCATGCCGCCCACATGAAAGAGACATACGATAACTTAAAGCATCTACTAACTTCCATTAACTGGTTTTCTGTTCCATGTAAACCGCGCTGATGCAGAATAGTGCGGTATATAAGAAATTGTAATAAATAAATAAACAAGTACAGCTGGCACCTCTGTGGTGACTTGAAGGTAGTTGCCCTTTTAATGGGACTGCAGCAGGGATATATAAAATACATGTGTTTCTTATGTGAGTGGGATAACCGAGCAAGGGATTGGCACTACTTGCGGAAGGAATGGAATTGCAGACAAAATGTAACAGTTGGAGAGAAGAATATCCAGCACCCAGCTCTGGTTGAGGCTCACAAAATCCTGCTACTACCCCTTCACATCAAACTAGGTTTGATGAAAAACTTTGTGAAAGCCATGGACCGCATTTCGCCAGCTTTCCGATACCTGCATGAAAACTTCCCTCGACTCAGCGAAGCAAAGATTAAAGAGGGAGTTTTTGTGGGTCCTCAAATTCAAGAGCTCTTCAAAGATGACCGGTTCAACAACATGCTGCAGGGTGATGCAAAACAAGCATGGAATGCTTTTTGCCTAATGTCGTCAAACTTTCTCAGGAATGTTAGGGCAGAAAACTACAAGGAACTAGTAGAAGACATGCTGATGCAGTAGCAGAAACTTGGCTGCAATATGTCTCTAAAGATCCATTTCCTTGATTCCCATCTCGATTTCTTTCCTGACAACTGTGGTATGGTTAGTGATGAACAGGGCAAATAGAAATTACACTTACCTGGTAATTGTAGTTCCTGGAGGGTCCAGTTTAGTCCTCCACATCCGGGTAGTGCACCTCCTCCTGCAGCCTGGAGACTGGACCAATCAAAATCTTCCTCTGTATGATCTATGCTGTCGGAGCTCCCATCAGCCCCCAGTGAACTAGTAACAAAGCTGACTAAAGAAGAAGCAACACCAGAGTTTACTGAGAAGATATATTTACAACAAGAAATTGAAGTTAAACCCTCTTATGAATTTGCTGACCCCCTCCCCAAACGAGGAAGCCAGAGTTCTGCCTATGGGTTCCACCGTCTTATGGAAGAAGCGATAGCCCAAACCCAAGCTCCTGACAACAGGAGCAAGACAGAAAAAAATGGAAAATCCGACAGAGAACCGCATCCCGAAAAATGAAATACAGAAGGGCGAACAAACGTCGCCGCAATCAGAGACACGCGCCGGAACAGATCCAGTGACAGATAGGGCGGGACGGAGGACTAAACTGGACCCTCCAGGAACTACAATTACCAGGTAAGTGTAATTTCTATTTCCTGAGCGGTCCTCCAGTTTAGTCCTCCACATCCGGGATGTAACAGAGCAGTTATCACCGGGCGGGACCTTGCCATCCGGCGCGCAACACTGCCGAACCAAAACAAGAATCCCGAGCGGCGAGTACATCCAACCGGTAGTGTTTACTGAAGGCATGCAAGGACGACCAAGTCGCCGCTTTACAAATTTCCGCCGGCGGAACCAAGCTGAGCTCAGCCCAAGAAGCCGCATGAGCTCTGGTAGAGTGGGCCCGCAGACCCACTGGAACCGGCTGAGAGTGTAGAATATATGCCGACGCTATAGCCTCCTTGATCCACCTAGCAATGGATGCTTTAGCCGCCGCCTCTCCTTTTCGCGCTCCGCCAAAAAGCACGAACAAACGATCTGTCTTCCGGAAAGACTCGGAGACTTTCAAGTAACGCCGTAGGACCCGACGCACATCTAGGAAACGCAAACCCTCGTCCCCAGCGCCAGCCGAACCGCCACGGAGGACGGGAAGGAAAACCGCCTGATTTAAATGAAAAGGCGACACCACCTTAGGCAAAAAGGAGGGAACGGGCCGAAGCACCACGCGGTCCTTAGAGATAGATAGGAACGGTTCCCGGCAGGAGAGCGCCTGCAACTCGGAGATTCGGCGCGCCGAGCAAATGGCCACCAGGAAAACTGTCTTGAGCGTGAGATCCTTGAGAGACGCCTGGCTAAGGGGTTCAAAAGGCTTGCCAACCAGAGCCCTCAACACCAGGTTCAAATCCCACGAGGGCACCGCCACCCTACGCGAGGGCCGCAAACGGAACACCGCCTTAATAAAACGCTGTACGTCTGGATGAGAACCAAGAGTGAGACCCAGAACTTTGCCCCTGTAACAAGCAAGAGCCGCAAGTTGAACTTTTAGAGAACTGGCCGCGAGACCCTTGTCAAAGCCGTCCTGCAAAAAACTGAGAACTACAGGCACTGAAGCTGTCGCCGCCCGTATACCCTGACGGGAGCACCAGTCTTCGAAGATCCGCCATACCCGCACATAGGCCAAGGAAGTGGAGGACTTCCGAGCTCGAAGAAGAGTGGCAATAACCGCCTGAGTGTACCCCTTCTTACTCAACCGAGCCCTTTCAATGGCCAAGCCGTAAGCGAGAATCGAGCTACCTGAGGCATTCGAAGCGGCCCCTGCAGCAGAAGATCCGGCAGAGGAGGGAGTGTCCACGGAACTCCGTCTCGCAACCTCACCAGGTCGGCATACCACGGTCTTCTGGGCCAATCTGGCGCCACCAGCAGCACCCGCCCCGGGTGCGCCTCGATGCGCTGAACGACCCGTCCGATTAACGCCCAGGGGGGAAAGACATAAAGGAGACCGTAAACCGGCCACGGCTGAATGAGGGCGTCGATTCCTTCGGACATGCGCTCTCTCCGCCTGCTGTAGAAATGCTCTGTCTTTGCCGACTGAAACGTGGCCATGAGGTCCATGAGAGGAGGCCCCCACCGGCGAACGAGTTGCGCGAAAACCTGCGGGTTCAACTCCCATTCTCCGGGATCGACCTGAACTCTGCTCAGATAATCCGCTGTCACATTGTCCTTTCCCGCTATATGCGCCGCCGATATCGCCGGAAGGCGGGACTGAACCCAATTGAATAAAAGCGCCGCTTCATTCTCCATGGCAACACTGCCGGTGCCGCCCTGGCGGTTGAGGTAGGCCACCGTTGCGGAGTTGTCCGAGAGCACCCGCACCGGCCTCCCCCGCACTAACGGCTCGAGGGCGATCAGGGCCAGCCTCACCGCCCGAAGTTCGAGACGGTTGATCGACCACGCCGCCTCCTGAAGAGACCACGTTCCCTGCGCAAATTGACCCTCGCAGTGAGCGCCCCAGCCGGAAAGGCTGGCATCTGTGAGGAGCGGAATCCACAGGGGCGGCTCCAAGGGAAGCCCCTTCCGCAGGTTGGTCGCGCACAGCCACCAATGGAGCGACCGACGAACCATCAGTGGGCAAGGCAACCGCATGTTCAACGAGTTGAATTGATTCGACCACCGACGTAACAGTGCGCTCTGTAGGGGCCGCATATGGAACCGCGCCCAAGGAACTGCTTCCAGGGTCGCAGCCATAGTGCCAAGAAGCCGAAGGTACCACCACGCGGATGGGGCGGACATCCGTAGAAAAGAGCGCACCAGGCCCTGCAATGCTTGGACACGGCGCTCCGGCAGACACACCAATCCTTCCGCCGTGTCGAACCGCACACCCAGGTATTCCAGGGATTGAGTCGGCGTCAAATGACTCTTCGTGTCGTTTATCACCCAGCCGAGGGACTGAAGCATGGACACCACTCTGCCCGTGACCTGCAAACTCTCGTTGTAGGACTTTGCTCAAATTAACCAATCGTCGAGATAAGGGTGAACGAGGATGCCTTCCTTGCGCAAGGCCGCCGCAACCACTACCATTACCTTTGTGAAGGTGCGCGGAGCTGTAGCTAGGCCAAACGGCATGGCTTGAAATTGAAAGTGACCCCACGGACACGCAAACCGCAGATACTTTTGATGGACCTTCCGAATGGGGATGTGTAAGTAAGCCTCCGAGAGATCGAGAGACGTGAGAAACTCCCCCTGACGGACCGCCACAATGACGGATCGTAAAGTTTCCATCCGGAAATGAGGGACCCGGAGACAGCGATTTACGCCCTTGAGATCTAGGATCGGCCGAAGCGACCCGTCCTTTTTGGGCACCACAAAATAAATGGAGTAGCGACCGAGGCCGCACTCGGAAGGAGGCACCGGGATAACCGCTCCTAAGGCCAAGAGGCGGAGCAAAGTCAACCGAATCGCCCGCGCCTTTTGAAAGCCTGTGCTGGGCGATAGAACAAAGGAATCTGGGAGCGGGCAGGCAAACTCTAGAGCATAGCCGTCTCTGATGATCTCGAGAACCCATTGATCTGACGTGATTCGGACCCAGGAAGAAAGAAAGTCGCGTAAACGACCTCCGATGACTAAAGTTCCCTCCTGAGTCCTCCTCGCTTCATTGTGGCTTTCGACTAAAGGAAGCAGACGTGGAAGAAGAAGTTCCCGAGAAACCTCTGCCTGCTCCACGAAACCCTCGGAAACTCTGGGATCGAGAGCCAAAACGACCCCGTTGGGAATTCCAAAGTCGGGAAGAGTGAAATCTGCAGGTCTCGAAACTGACCTCGCGCAGACGGCAAAGTCCTACTCAGCTTGGGCTTATCCTCAGGCAGTCTACCGCCTTTTGATTCCCCGAGGTCCTTAACCAACTGATCCAGAGCGTCTCCAAACAACAACTTCCCTTTGAAAGGGAGTCTACTGAGACGAGACTTGGACGACGCGTCGTCCGACCAATTGCGCAACCAGATAGAGCGTCGAGCCGCTACCAAGGAAGCCATACTATTAGCCAGCGTACGGATTAAGTCATAATGCACATCTGCCAGATAAGCCGAGCCAGACTCCAGTCGGGTTACCTCTAACAAACCCTGCTGATCCAAACCAGAAGCGGCACGCAGGTGTTGAGCCCAACGCAAACAGGCCCTAGCCACCCAAGCGCCACAGATAGAGGCTTGCAGAGACAAGGCATTGGTGTCAAAGGCTTGCTTCAGCAAACTGTCTACCTTCTTGTCCTGCGCATCCTTTAAAGCCGCACTGCCTTCAAGCGGAATGGTTGTCTTCTTGGTAACCGCCGAAACCACAGCATCCACTCGCGGTGACTTAAACCTTTCCTTATCTTTGTCCGCCAAAGGGTACAGACGATTCATCGTCCGAATCCCTTTTAGACCGGAATCGGGCTGATCCCATTCCGTCTGAATCATCTGTTCTACTACACGGTGTACTGGAAAGACCACTTGAGACTCCCGCACGGCCTGGATAAGAGGATCTTCTAAACCGTCCTCCTCGAGAGGACGAGACACGGCCAGATTGAGCGTCTGAAGAGATTCAGTGATCAGAGGCACCAGCTCTTCCCTATGAAACACCCGAATAATACGGGCCTGATCTTCCGGCTCCGGTATCTCGCCATCCTCCAATTCCTCAGCACCAGGCTCAGGATCTACGTCCACCTCCAAATCCTGCCAATTCAGCTCGTCCTGTTCCACATCCAAGGACTTCAAGCGCTTGGCCGAATGGGGAAAACTGCACCTGGGCTCCTCAACCTTTAACGAAGGTAGGGACGCCGGCCAGGACTCGGGCAACTTACCGGAGCGACTTAAGCGAAAAGCCTGGTGCATGAGCAAAACAAAATCTGGAGAAAAATCAGCGGAACAGGATGCAACCTCATCCATTGGTAATGTGCCAGTTTGTCCTAAGATAGTGACAGCAGGGCCCGAGGGGGGGGCCCAGACGAGGGACCGCTCTCCATGGGCACCGAGGGACTGTCAGAGTCCGTCAGCTCCTTAGAAGGCTCGGAGACTGAGGAACCTGAGGCACAGGTTTTGCATAGGCCAGTGTCCGCCAGCAGCGCTCTGCGCGATCCGCAGATCACGCACTGCGGCTTAGTAGTCATGCTAGACCCGGAGGTGGCTGGAGAGTAGCTAGTGAAAAGATAATCCAATCAAAAAGAAAAATAGTTGAAGCCCTTCTCCGAATAATGGGAGAAGCTCTTTTTTTTTTTTTTTAAATTTAATCTATCAGACCTGCATGCTGTGAAGTCCGCAGGCAAAATCGCCAGGAAAAACACTTGAAAAAATGCAGGGGAAAGGCATGCCCATCTATTGAAGTGGGCAAGAAAGAAACAGAAACGGGAGCTAAAATGGCCGCCGGCAGACTGTCAGCGCCGAAATTAAAAAGGGCGCGAAAATTAAAGTAACCCAATGCAGAAGCAAAAGAAATAAATTAAATAAGAAATTGCCCCTCAATCGGGATTTTTTGCAAAGGAGAAGGCAGGAACCGATGATCGGACGTCGGGAGCAGTCTCACCGCCCGATTCGAGGGCGGGAGCACAGTACCGTGCTGGACTTACCAGACAGCCAACAGCCCTGCAAAGGTAATCAGAAGGAAGGCAAAAAGATCCCTGTAGCAATCAGAGGCACGGCAAAGGCAGATCTCTTCCCCGTACAGTCAAGGGGAGAGATCAAACCAACGGGACTGCCAGCACTCCTCCCAAGAGCAGGCAGAAGACCCAAGCATGTCTGGCTTCTCCACACCAGCGTGCCTTTCTCTTTTTTTTTTTTTTAAAGAAACAGTTACCTACAAATAATTAAATAAAGTAAAAGGTCCCCAAACAAAGTAAAACTCTATAGTGTTGCTCTCAAACTGTCCCTAAGTGCACCTAACACAGGTACACACGTCCTCCAGCTGCAAGGAGACTGGACACACTGGGGGCTGATGGGAGCTCCGACAGCATAGATCAGTGATGGCTAACCTTTTTGAGCCCGAGTGCCCAAACTGCCGCACAAAACCAAAGAATTTCCTCAAAGTGCCAGCACGTCATTTGCATAAGTGGTCTTATTTGCATAAATATTTGCATAATGTTACCATACACTAACTTTTAGTAAACATGTCTCTTAATGAGTGTATGGATAAAGAAAGACTAAAAGATTTCTACATGACTATAATCCAGTGCCAACCGCCAGGCACATTAGGAACTACTACAAACGCTGCCCATTTAGAACCCATAGCAAACCCGCCGTATCCTGACAGCATTACCAGGACTCACAAAGCACCATACCCTACCTATCAAAAGGCAACACTGCAAATATTAAACCAATACATTTCAGTGAATACTGGGGAAAGAGAACAAGTGGCAACGTCAAATAGGAATTTCCTCTTGTACCAAACAAAGCGCAGATGTTAATGATGCACATTTCCCAGAGCTGACATATTCCAGTTAATAAATTCAAAATAAAGAGATATCTTTCTACCTTTTGTGCATTTTTTTTCAGTTGCAATTGGTCCAGCCATTTTCTTCTGGTTTCTTCATGTTTTCTGCTAACTCTCCATCGTCTGCTGTCCATTTGTCCTTTCTTCTCTCTTCTAGTTTTTTTTCCATTCTCTCTCTCTCTACATCTGCTTTAACATACTAATCTTTCTCCTTTTGCTCTTTCCTCATTCCTATTTCATCCACACAAATTTTACCCCTCCATCCTCAATCCCCAATTACTCTCCCAATACCTGGCCAATTGTAGATTTTTCATCCCTCCTACACAAAATATTTTCCCCTCTCCATTTTACTCTCCCAGCCCCATCCCATTCTAATCCTCCCCCAACATCAGCTCCCTTCTAGTTCCAGTCTCACCCAGCATCCATTCCCTTCTTCAAGCCCCCCACTTCCCCTCAGCCCATTTCCATTCCAAGCCCCGTCCCCATCAGCTATTTGCAGTTCAAGCCCCCCACTTCCCCTCAGCCCATTTCCATTCCAAGCCCCATCCCCAACAGCTATTTGCAGTTCAAGCCCCCTTCCACTCAGCCCATTTCCAGTCCTAGCAACCCCCCCAACCCATTACCAGTCCTAGCCCCCCATAGCCCACTCCCAGTCCTAATCCCACCAGCCCATTTCCAGTCCTAACCTCCCCATCAGCCCACTCCCAGTCCTAATCCCCCATCACTCAATTTTTAGTTTAAGCCCCCCCAGCGCCCATCACCACTCCTAACCCCCCCAGCGCCCATCACCACTCCTAACCCCCCCAGCCAGCCCAGTGCCCATCACCACTCCTAACCCCCCCCAGCCAGCCCAGTGCCCATCACCACTCCTAACCCCCCCAGCCAGCCCAGTGTCCATCACCACTCCTAACCCCCCCAGCCCAGTGCCCATCACCACTCCTAAACCCCCCCCACCCCAGTCCATCACTACTCCTAACACCCCCCAGCCCATCACTACTCCTAACCCCCCCCAGCCCAGCCCATCACCACTCCTAACCCCCCCAGCCCAGCACCACTCCTAACCCCCCAGCCCAGCCCATCACCACTCCTAACCCCCCTCCAGCCCATCACCACTCCTAACCCCCCCAGCCCAGCCCAGCCCATCACCACTCCTAACCCCCCCCCCAGCCCAGCCCAGCCCAGCCCATCACCACTCCTAACCCCCACCCTCCCCCAGGGAAAATTAAAAAAAAAAAGAAAACCTGTCTGCTGCCGCTGTCGGGGCCGCCGCGGCAGAAACGAGCGTGCCGCGGGGCCCCCCTGTACCCACCCGGCAGAGCCAGCCCTCCCCGTAGCAGCTCTCTCTTTGGAGCTGCAGTCAGACGCGCCGGCTTGCAGAGCGCAAGGGAAGAGTTCCCTCGCTGCTCTGTTAAGCCCGCGGGGGCTGATGGGAAGTTCCCATCAGCCCCCGCGGGCTTAACGGAGTCGCGAAAGGGAAACTCTTCCCTTCGCACTCTGCAAGCCGGCGCATCTGACTGTAGCTCCAAAGAGAGAGCTGCTACGGGGAGGGCAGGATCTGCCGGGTACAGGGGGGCCCCGCGGCACGCTCGATTCTGCCGCGGCGGCCCCGACAGCGGCAGCAGACAGGGTTTTTTTTTTTTCGATTGCGGACCTTCCCGCGTGCCAGCTGCAAGGCCTTCGCGTGCCACAGCTGGCACGCGTGCCATAGGTTCGCCATCGCTGGCATAGATCATACAGAGGAAGATTTTGATTGGTCCAGTCTCCAGGCTGCAGGAGGAGGTGCACTACCCGGATGTGGAGGACTAAACTGGAGGACCGCTCAGGAAACATTTTCACCAGGATATCGCAACGATGGAGCAAAGATACCAGGGAAAACGGTCCACTACAATGCTGGCTGACTACTGCTGGACACTCCCCAGAGAAGCTCCCGAACAGCTGTACAAGAGACAGGCAAAAAAAATCTAAGAAGTAGTCTATGACTTGGTTTTTTTACAGGTATTAACCAAAGGCCTATTATATTTACTATTGACATGCATTTCGTGATGTAAACATTAATTCTTGTAGATTACAAAAAAATCTAGAGCTAACTTTGCAATTTCACTGTCATATTCGTGTTCAGCATATAAAAAATGATAAGAAATGACTTTTTATTTCAGTAACATGACTTTTGTAAAAATCTGTTGACCAGTGTTATTAGAAGGTGTTGCCAGAGAACTGCGGGGGCCCTATCCTTTTATGGATAGTACAGTGAAATCCCCAAAGGCAGGAAACGCTGCTACCACACTCTCATTACCCTTGTCTTGCTTATCAGGGTGAAGAATCATCACCCCTGCCCTCTCTCCCATCCAGTATCTTCTGATTTGGCTAAAGTTGGCCCAGAGTTAAGAAGGAATGGCAAACAGTCAAGGGGAGGGGGCAGCCTAATGTATCAATGCAGACCTCCCCCTCCCCTGGTGGTGGAGATGAACCCCCACAGCTGAGCTAGGGAGCTCTCTCTCTCCTCTGCCTGCTCCTAGGAGAGAAGGGGACGAAGAGAACAGGCGGATAATGGTTCCTTTCATTGTAGCGAACAAGAAGAGTCATGCTCTGAGCACAGGGGTAAAGTCCTCTCCTCATGGTCAGTCTAGGAAGAGCACAGCTCTAACTCAGACCTATCCACCACGCCGAAGCCCGAGTCCGTAGCACGCATCCCATCAGCACGGGGGAAAGGTAACGAACGAACACACGCGAGACCCTTAGTTTCTTCTCCTCGACCCCCACAAAGGAAACGTCCACCTGCGGCACCAAAGCAAGACCCAGAAAAGAAAGCGGCTTTCAACCGAAACATTCAGGCGTGCTGTCGCCGGGGCTCTGACGTCAGCACGCAGGGGACGCGTCGCCGTAGCCTGTCCAATCAGGCCGCTTCCCGGAAGCAGGGGGCGCGCGCGCGCGGAGCAGCGCGCGTGTTGTATGAGGAGAGCGCGGGGGCCCGGGCCGGCGGCGGGAGCCATGGCGTACGCGCTGCTCGTGGTCTGCGTGCTGGCGGGCTCGCTGCTGCTCACGCTGCTGCTCCAGTGCCTGCTGCTCTACCGACGGAGCCCCGAGCCGCGGCCGCGCACCTCCCGCCCGCCCCGGCCCGTGCAGCCCGAGGCAGCGCTGCGGGACTACCTGAAGCAGGAGCCGGCGGGGACGGAGACGTGCCTCTTCCTGAACGCCATCTTCCTCTTCCTGTTCCGCGAGCTGCGCGACACGGCGCTGCTCCGCCACTGGGTCACCAAGAAGATCAAGGTGGAGCTGGAGGAGCTGCTGCAGACGCGCACCGCCGGCCGCCTGCTGGAGGGTCTGAGTCTGCGCGACGTGTCGCTAGGCGACGCGCTGCCCGTCTTCCGCTCCGTGCGTCCGCTGCCGCCCGCCCCCGAGGAGCTGGCCTTCGAGCTCGACGTGGAGTACGGCGGCGGCTTCCACCTGGCCATCGACGTGGAGCTGGTCTTCGGCAAGTCCGCCTATCTGTTCGTGCGCCTGTCGCGGGTGCTCGGCCGCCTGCGGCTGCTCTTCTCCCGCCTGCCCTTCACGCACTGGTCCTTCGCCTTCCTCGACGACCCGCTCATCGACTTCGAGGTGAAGTCGCAGTTCGAGGGCCGGCCCATGCCCCAGCTCACCTCCATCATCGTCAACCAGCTCAAGAAGGTCATCAAGAGGAAGCACACGCTGCCCAACTACAAGATCAGGTGAGAGGCTGCGAGCAGCAGCAGGGCACAGTGTCGGGGAGTCCGGGCTAATGCTTGGCCACCTAGCCCTGGGCTTTCTTGGCAAGATGCAATGGGAAGTAGATCGCCAGGTCCGTCTACAGCACTTGCTATTCCAAGGTAGTCCCCCTTCCAAGTACTAGCTAGGCCTGGCCCTGCTTAGCTTCTGAGATCAGCCAAGATCGGGCTCGCTGAGGACAGCCAGGAAAGCTAGGTTCAAATTCCACTGCTGCTCATTGTGACCTTGGGCAAGTCGCTAAATCCTTCATTGTTGTCTATAAGGTAAAACAAGCATTATCTGGTTCAGTCACAGAGCTGTCATTAGTGAATGGAGATACACGAGGGAGGGGCAAAGAGGAGGTGATGCCATGAAGGGAAGGGATTCAGCTTGTATGTTTTCGGGAGTAACTCAAGGAGAGTTACATTCAGGTACAGTAGCTCCCAAGCTCTGCCCCTAGCCCACCACAGCTGCCGCCTCCTATAATGTTCATGGGAGATCCGATCTCCCATGGACACAAGAGAAGGGAATGGTTGCAGTTGTGGCAGATTCCTGTCTGCCCATAGGAGATCAGATTTCCTGTGAGCAGGAAGGGAAGGCAACCATGATTGCAGCAAAGGTTCATCCTGTCTACCCTCTTGAGATTGGAACCCCATGAGCAGACAGGAGGAGTCTTTGCTGTAGTTGCAGCAGCCTTTCCCTTCTGCCCTCGGGGATCCAATCCCCTGCAAGCAGACAGGAGTAGTTTGCTGTGATTGTGGCTGCGCTCTTTCTGCTGGCTGACAAAATTTTGGTGGGGCCAGGGCCTATGAGTAATTCCATAGAACAGCTGGACCTTTACCACCTCTTTATATCTTAATGCTCTAGCAGTGATTCTGCACAAAATTACCTTCCCTGTTCAGGAATTACACATGAAAATTAGTTTATTAAAAACTTGATATACTACCCATAAGTGATTTGTATTAGTGATAAAAGTACAGCTTTGATAACCTGAATAAGCCTGATCTTAGAAGCTAAGTAGGGTCAGGCCTGGCTAGTACTTGTATGGGAGACCACCTTGGAATACCATGTGCTGTAGACTTGCTGCACTGAAGAAAGACCTAGCTATCAACTGCCAGTCACATCTCACCAAGAAAAGTCAGGGGCTAAGTCTCCAGGAGTCAGCATTGCCTTAATGGCACATGCTTTCTTTCACAACTTTAAAGGACTTATGCTTCCCAAAAGAATGTTGCCCAAGTGAGAGTACCTGTCGTAGAAGCTGCTTATATTTGTACAGCTTTCAGGTTAGATGACATAAAACCTTGCCCATATGTTTCAGATGTAATCCATGAATGTAGGGTGGGGAGATTTGTCCTGCTGCCTGGCACAGCACACTTCTAATTTGTGTACAAATTTAGAAACATTTTTTATGCTTCTGCCTAGGGGCAGTGTCTCCAAATAATTAGTTTTGCATGTACTATGACGCTAGTAGACATCCCTAAGCCAGGGTATATCCTTTGTTTTCCAAGGTCACTGCTAGTGCTCACCTTAATACTTCTATTGCACCAACTTCATAGGATGTAAAAGATATATATTTTATTTGACTGTTTTTTAATACTGCTTTTCACTGGTGCAAAGCAGTGTACATTTCAACAACAATGTTACAGAGAACAGTGGAACTTATATACATAATGAATCATATACATACATGCATGCAACTAATTAAGCCATGCTTGGAAGTTTTTTGATCAAGCCAGTGACTTCTTAAACAGCCGAGAATATTTCTGTAATCATTTTGGCATGTTTCCTTATGCTCTGCATGTTTTGATACCTGAGGATCTTCTCTCTCTCCGGAGGCACCTGGTAGTGACACTTTTATTAGTAAAGCTGTTCTTGTGGTTTTCTCCTTTCCTCTGTGTTGCTGGTAAGGCTATGCCTCACCAGGACACAACAATTCTCTTGTTATTTATTGCAGGGTTCTGGTACTACTACTTATCATTTGTATAACTCTACAAGGCATACTCGTCACTTTACAGAGACATATAAGAGACAGTTCCTGCTCATAAGAACTTATAGTCTAGACAATACAGACAACACAACAAGTTGGGGGCTAGGGTATATCTAAGGAATGCTAAGGAAATACCCTAGTTTCCTGTTCCCCTCCTGTGTATCAGGATCCAAAAGCAGTCTCAAAGAAATGAGTTTTTAGCTTGGATTTCAATAGGGCCACGGATGGAGCCTGACATTCCGACTCAGGTAGTTTATTCCAGGCATAAAGAGCAGCAAGGTAGAAAGATCAAAGTCTGGATTTGGCATTGGAAGAAAAGGGCACAGATAGGGATCTGCCAGAAGAGCAGAGTTCCTGAGGAGGAGTTTAGGAAGAGATAAGAGAGGAAAGGTAGTGAGGAGCTGCAGAGTGAATGCACTTATAGGTCAGTAGTAGAAGTTTGAACTGGATGTGGAAATGGATAGGAAGCCGGTGATGTGAGCAGGGTCGGCCTAGACCAGGGGTCTCAAACTCCAGTCCTGGAGGACCGCAAACCAGTCAGGTTTTCAGGGTATCCCTAATGAATATGCATGAGATATATTTGCATGCACTGCCCCCATTGTATGCAAATATATATCATGCATATTCATTAGGGATACCCTGAAAACCTGACTCGTTTGCGGCCCTCCAGGATTGGAGTTTGAGACCCCTGGCCTAGACACTAGACAAACTAAGCAGTTGCCTAGGGCAGCAACTACCAGAGGGCAGCAAAATCAGGGCATTCAAAGCTAAATAATAGATTTTGACAGTGAGGGGGGGGGGGGGTTGTAAAGCTTGAGGTTCGCCTCGGGCACCAGCACTTTGAACCTAGGGTCAGCCCTGGATGTGAGCATAGAGACATTGGTGGAAGATGAGCTGTGCAGCTGAGTTTTGAACAGATGGGAGGGGGGAGGGGGGTGTAAAGCTTGAGGTTCACCTCGGGCACTAGCACTTTGAACCTAGGGTCAGCCCTGGATGTGAGCATAGAGACATTGGCGGAAGATTAGCTGTGCAGCTGAGTTTTGAACAGATGGGAGGGGGGAGGGGGGGTGTAAAGCTTGAGGTTCACCTCGGGCACTAGCACTTTGAACCTAGGGTCAGCCCTGGATGTGAGCATAGAGACATTGGTGGAAGATGAGCTGTGCAGCTGAGTTTTGAACAGATGGGAGGGGGGAGGGGGGGTGTAAAGCTTGAGGTTCGCCTCGGGCACCAGCACTTTGAACCTAGGGTCAGCCCTGGATGTGAGCATAGAGACATTGGCGGAAGATTAGCTGTGCAGCTGAGTTTTGAACAGATGGGAGGGGGGTGTAAAGCTTGAGGTTCACCTTGGGCACTAGCACTTTGAACCTAGGGTCAGCCCTGGATGTGAGCATAGAGACATTGGCGGAAGATTAGCTGTGCAGCTGAGTTTTGAACAGATGGGAGGGGGGTGTAAAGCTTGAGGTTCACCTCGGGCACCAGCACTTTGAACCTAGGGTCAGCCCTGGATGTGAGCATAGAGACATTGGCGGAAGATTAGCTGTGCAGCTGAGTTTTGAACAGATGGGAGTGGGGAGGGGGGTGTAAAGCTTGAGGTTCACCTCGGGCACTAGCACTTTGAACCTAGAGTCAGCCCTGGATGTGAGCATAGAGACATTGGCGGAAGATGAGCTGTGCAGCTGAGTTTTGAACAGATTGAAGTGGGGAGAGATGATTCACGGGAAGACCAGCGAAGAAGAGGTTGCAATAGTCTAGACGGGAGGTGACTAGACAATAGATAAGGGTCTTAGTAGCATGTTCAGAAAGGAAGGGATGAATTTTGCCAATGTTCCAGAGAAAGAAGGACATGCTTTAGTTATCTGTTGGATGTGTGTGGAGGAGGAGTCAAAGATGACCCCAAGGTTGCAAGCTGAGGTATCAGTTGGAGAGAAAATGGACTTCTTGGCAGGCTGTGTTTTACTGGCTCAACAAAAGAATGGTGTGAAAATAATGTTGTGTGTTAATGTTTGAGGTCATACAGATCCCCTTTTAAAATGTTTCACTTTTGAAGTGGGACCTTATGTGGGCTTGAAAGTCCATGTATGATATTATATTTGATGGTGTAATTTCTATGAATGTCAAATGAAAGTTATGTAAATCTACAGCCCAGACCGAAAATGTCATTAGCTTATCTTATCTCAGTGGTTAGTAAGTGCTGTAGCTAGATGCTAAATTGTGAAATCATTAAGTATTGCAACAAGATTTCAACTAACTGGACTGAACATACTTTCTGCAAAGGAGCTGGAGAAGAATTCAGAGAAAAATGATAAATTTGGAGGAGTAGTCTAATGGTTAGAGCACTGGCTTGGGAAATAAGAGACCAGAGTTCAATTCCCATTAGCCCTTCTTGTGGCCTTTGGCAGGTCACTTAACTTGGATTTTTCTGAGGCAGTGGAGTGTTGGTAATGTACATTAAAACAGGGACATTGATAAGTTTAAGTTGACTTAAATAATAAAGTGGCATAAAAAAACCTGTTAAATATTTTAAATAAATAAATGTTAGGAGTATGCAGGCAGAAAAATATCCTTTTTGATTTCCCCCCCCCCCCCCATTTGGGTCATTCTATTTCTACCCCTACTGGGTTAGAAACTGAGTGGGAGGCAACAAGGGGTGCAGGTAAATGAAGCTCACTCTGAGGAGAAGGATGTTGCCAGTGGTGTGCCACAGAAATCTGTCCTTGGTCCGATTCTTAACATTTTTGTGATATTGCGGAAGGACTGCCAGATAAGGTTTGCCTTTTTGTGGATGATACCAAAATCTGCATTAGGTAGACACCTGGGAAGGTGTTAATAACATGAGGAGGATTCTATCGAAGCTGGAAGAATGATTGAGAATTTGGCAGCTGAGACTAAAAAGATGCATTTGAGCTACAAAATTTGAAGGGAGCAGTATAGTATAGAGAGGTGAAGTACTTCTGTTCATGAAAGAAGAACAAGATGTGAAGGTGATAGTTTCTGTTGATCTGAAAGTGGCTAAACAGATAGAAATGGAAACGGCCAGAAGGATGCTCAGGCTCATAGAGAGAGGACTGGCCAGAAGGAGGGAGGAAGTGATAGTGCCTCTGTATTGAGGCAGCCATGAGGTTTAGCTGTGGGTAACCCTTCCCCAAGCCATGAGGTTCTTACATACTGATCAGCTTGCTAAGAGAAGACATAGAGATTTCAGTAGGCACCCTCCCCCCCTCCAGGCCTGAGCACAATACCCCCTTGCCCAGAAATCAGCAGACCAGAGCATACCGGTTTGGACAGGTCACCCAGGCACCTTCCACCAGGGGCTGCTGATTGGTGGACAGGAAATACCTGAGACGAATGAGATTGTAGAATGAGTTTGAAAATGTACTGTATATAAGACAATGTAGGATGTCCTTTGGGGCTCAGATTTTTGTGGAGGGTGCCGGCTCTCTGTCTGGGCCTGTGTGCACATTAAAAGATCCTGTTTGCATTCCAGCCTGTCTGTGTGTTTCCTTCTGTGGGTGAGAGAGAGAATGAGAGCATTTTCAGCTGCTTGGCTGCAACATTTGGCGACCCAGATGGGACCCTATTAAATTAAACAAAAAGCCTTTCTCATCACACCCATGGTGGGAAGACTTCTGCTCTTGCAGCATAGGGCCTCCACCGGTCAGGGACCGGCCCCTCCAGGTGATTAACGGTCCTTGGCGCCACCAGGCCCCTTTTGTGCTCCGGAAGGACACCTTGACTTGTGTGATCGGTCGGTCCCTGCGGCTGACCCCCCCTGATTGAAAACCGGCTGGATAGACTGGCATCCAAACTTTCTCTGATCAGAGGTCTGGTGAGTACTCTTACATTACTGCTTTGGGATATTCTGTAATTCGGTAACTCTGTAATCTGTAGCGGCTTGATCACCCGCACGAGCAGTCAGAGTAAGGGCCCCAGAGGCCCTGAAACCACTGCTCGTCCAGTCTGTGTGGAAAAGGGGGGGCGCTTGTGAACGCCAAAAATGGTCGCAGTAACCTCGGGTACCTTAAAGCATTTTAAAGCGCTGCCAAAACTTCTTAAAATGACCAAAAACATTAGCACTTAACCCCCTTAAGTGTGCCTTTCAAGCTGTTTATTAATAATTGCGCTGATCTCAATTCTCCGATGATCAGGGCGATTTATTTAGAGCCTACACACGCTGTCTCTAATGAAGCATACTTGGGGGCTTCTTTTGTGTTGCCATGTGCTCCTAGTGTTGGGGGTTTCTTTTGTGCTGCCATGTGCTCCTAGTGTTGGGGGTTTCTTTTGTGCTGCCATGTGCTCCTAGTGTTGGGGGCTTCTTTTGTGCTGCCATGTGCTCCTAGTGTTGGGGGCTTCTTTTGTGCTGCCATGTGCTCCTAGTGTTAGATCTCCTTAAGGTTAGAACGCATAGGATCCACGTTTAAGAATTCCCTACACTGAGGTACTAAACAGAAGAAACAGCATGTAAAATGATCCTGGAGCTCCATCTAGTGGACATTAGAAAAATAGCTAGCTATATTTCTCATATTACTATTATCCTCATGGTAAAAGTTAAATCCTATGCTACAGCTAGAGAGAGTGTGTGTAATGTGTATTTGTAATGGCTGCTACTGAGGAAAGAGAGAGTATGAGTATTCGCTGCTGAGACGTCTCTGTTTTCTGTTTTCCCTCTTTTTCCCTTTGTGGTCCTGTGTGTTTTGTGCAACCAAACTCTGCTTGTTACCTGGATTATATTGTATATTGTATTCCCAGAAGTGAGATTAGAAAATTTACACTGTATATTGCATTCCCTAAAATGAGATTAGAAAATTTACACTGTATATTGCATTCCCTGAAATGAGATTAGAAGATTTACACTGAATATTGCATTCTTTGAATTGAGATTAGAAGATTTATATTGTATATTGCATTCCTTGGAGTGAGATTAGAAGATTCACATTGTATAATGCATTTAGTCATTGAACTGGGATTAGAGCATGGGGTCGGGAAAATCAAAGGTGCAAACACCCCTGCAGTGCATGCTTCGTAATTTTAAATCTGGGTTTGGGGAGGATTACGGGGTACCCCTCTCTGCCTCTCGATTTGTCTATTCTATGTGAGCGGGAGTGGTCAGCCTTAGTTAAGCTGTGGCCTCCCGAGGGGTCCACTGATCTGCCCACTGTGTTTTTAGTCCATCAGATTGTAGCGAAAGAGCACCCGGACCAGTTTCCCTATATTGATTCATGGCTGGCCATATGCCAGCACAGGCCAAAATGGCTCCAGCGCTGCCACGAGGATCAGTGTAGAATAATGGTGGCGGCCATGGGTCGCTGAAAGGGGCGAACGCCCGCCCCCATCTACCGGGGGCGGGACTCCCCAGATATTCCTCCATGCCCTCTCTGCTTCACCCCCTTTCCCCGTCCGCATCACTGCAGGATCCGCCCATAGTTGAAGGGTCAGGAGAACCTCCTCTTGGGGTGGGTGGTGCCAGAGTTAGGGAAGATTCTGCAGATTCCAGTCCCTCTTCACATAGGGATACACCCCTCCAGACCCCTCCAACATCCTCCACCCCTCCCACTCCTGGTACCACCTCCAGTGCCACCGTCTTGTCCCCTGAGAGCACTTTGGCTGAGCTTGGACCGTCCACCCCGCTGGCCCACCGCCTGCGGTCGCATGATCTCCAAATGCCACTACGACAAGTACAGGGACTCCCGTACCTTGATGCTGCTGGGCATGTGGCAGTGGGACCATCCAGTCTGATTTATGTCCCCTTCTCCACCACGGACCTGTTGAATTGGAAAACCCACTATGCCTTCTATACTGAAGAGCCTCAGGAACTGACAGATCTTATGACCAGTATTATGCAAACACACCAGCCTACCTGGTCGGACACTAGGCAACTGCTTCCTACTTTATTCAGCCCAGAAGAACGAGCGCGCATTGTGCGGGCCACCCTCGCGTGGTTGGAGGCGCATCCTGCAGATGCTAGAGTTATAGATCCTCGGCAGCAGGCAGCGGTGGATTTCCCGAATGAAGCACATTGGAAGCATGAGTGTCCAAATCATAACACAAGACGAGGGAGGTACCCATCCCCAAGGGGCGCGAGAGCACCTGTACGTACTACACGGGAGCAGGACCAATATGATGCTTTCCCGCCTCCACCGGGACCAGCCATTGAAGGCCTTGCAACTATGGAACATTATGACTCAGATGACTACTAGGCCAGACCGGGCTCCAAGTTTCTGTTGGGTCCCCAGGAGCCTATGGTCAACATAAATTTAGGGGACCGGAAAATGAAATTCATGGTCGATACCGGAGCAACACACTCGGTGGTCACCCAGCAAGTGGCCCCAATCTCCTCCCAATCAGTAACTATTGTGGGAGCCACGGGGGAGAGGGCCCAGAGACTTTTTTTCTGCAAAAACCGCACGTGCCAGTCGGGGGGACGGACCATCACTCACCAGTTCCTGTATATGCCTGAATGTCCTATACCTCTGCTGGGTTGGGATGTTCTGGCAAAACTCCAGGCCCAAATCTCATTCGGGCCTGAGGGCCAGGCTGAGCTAAAAATACCCAGCCTGGGCCCAGCGGTTTTGATACTGTCCGTCCCCCGAGAAGAAGAATGGCCGTTATATGAGGACAGACCCAAATCTGATGTGGCTGCCCTGGATACGTGGGATTCAGTGCCCCCTGGAGTATGGGCTGAAGGAAACCCCCCCGGAATGGCCATCAACATCCCTCCCGTATGCATTGAAATGAAGCCGGGAGCCTCCCCTTTGCATGTGCGACAATACCCGCTGCTGCGGGCAGCTGTGGAAGGAATTCATCATCTGGTGCAGCTACTACAGCATGGTATCCTGCGGCCCTCTCAATCGGTATGGAACACTCCTTTGCTCCCGGTCCGAAAACCGGGAACCACCGACTACCGACCTGTTCAGGATCTCCGTCGTGTTAATGAGGCCACTGTGACTCTGCATCCAGTAGTACCAAACCCTTATACACTGTTGGGCCTTATCCCGGCGACTGCTTTACACTTCTCAGTACTGGACCTAAAAGATGCTTTTTTTTTTGTATACGCCTGGCTACTGCAAGCCAGCACCTGTTTGCCTTTGAGAAAAAGGATCCTGCTACTGGCAGAAAGTCCCAAGTTACCTGGACTCGCTTACCACAGGGATTCAAGAACTTTCCTACCATTTTCAGCTCAGCATTGGCCCAAGACCTCGCTAGTTTCTCCCTGGGAGAGCCCGGCAGACGAGTACTTCTGCAGTACGTCGATGACCTGCTAAATCGCTGCTGACTCTGAGGCTGAATGTATACTGGCAACCACAGAGCTTCTCCAACTCTTGTACGATGCGGGTTGCTGAGCTTCAAGGAAAAAGGCTCAGGTATGCCAGTTGGAAGTGAAGTATCTGGGATTCCATCTGTCAAAAGGAAGCCAACGGTTGGGGAGCGAGAAGAAGGAAGCAGTGTGCCGGATCCCTGTGCCAACAACCCGCAAGCAAGTACGCGCTTTTTCTTGGGGCCGCTGGGTACTGTCGTATCTGGATTCCCAGCTTCGCAAAGATTGCAAAGCCCCTCTGTGAATCCACAAAGGGCCCAGAGAAGAGCCCCCTTGAATGGGGTCGAGACCAACAGGAGGCCTTTGAACATTTGAAAAGGGCATTACTGTTATCACCAGCCCTAGGCCTTCCGGATGTTACCAAGCCTTTCACCCTCTATGTACACGAAGCAGCAGGAACAGCTTTGGGGATCTTGACCCAACAACTGGGGTCTTGGCCGCGGCCAGTCGCCTACCTGTCTAAACTGCTGGATCCAGTGGCCAAAGGATGGCCACCTTGCCTGAGAGCAATAGCAGCAATAGCCTTGTTGGTGGAAGAGTCTGATAAACTATCCATGGGCCAAGACGTTTTAGTCACCGTCCCACATTCAGTCCAAACATTACTGGAGCATAAAAGAAGTCACTGGTTCACCAGTTCCCAGATGTTGATATACCACAGCATGTTATGGGGAAATCCCAGAGTGCAGATAACTACCAGCCAAGCCTTAAACCCTGCTACATTCCTGCCTGTTGGCCCGGGACCACCTGATCACGACTGCCTGGAAGTAATGGATACAATCTTCTCCAGTCGCCCTGATCTGACAGATGTGCCGTTAAGCAATCCGGATGAGACCTACTTCGTAGATGGAAGCAGTCTGGTGTTGGAGGGCCGCAGGTGTGCGGGGTACGCGGGGGTGACGATGGAAGTGATAGTCGAAGCTCAGCCTTAGCCCCCTGGAACTTCCGCACAGAAGGCGGAACTCATTGCCCCTACCCATGCCTTAATCCTTGGGACTAACCATCATGTGAATATATACACAGACTCCTGGTATGCTTTTGCCACTCTCCATGCCCACGGGGCCCTATACAAGGAAAGAGGGTTAGTTACTGCAGCTGGCCCTGAGATAAAGAACGGCCCCCAGGTATTGGCCCTGTTAGAAGCAGTCTGGCGTCCAAAAGCAGTAGCCGTTATGCACTGCAGAGGCCACCAGAAAGGGAACAGTGAGATAGCTAAGAGAAATAGACGGGCTGATGCAGAGGCCCGGCGGGTCGCAACCCCATCTTTGTCCCAGTCCTTCCCAGAGGACTCCCAGGATCCACAAGCCCCCCTGTTTCAGGTCCCACTGAGCCAATGTGCCAAGAGATACACTACCCGAGAATTAGATCTCTTCTGTCAGGAGGAGGGTGGGGTGTTACACACGGATGGTTTGATAAGGTTACCTAGAACAGGGACAGCTCCAGTTATAGTCATCCCAGACAGCCTTGCCCCAGCATTCTTATCATCCTTCCATCAGGCCACCCATATGGGCAAGACAGCAATGGAAACTACCCTCCGTCCATACTTCTTCATTTTCTGCTTATCCTCATTGGCAGCTGCAACTGTTAGACAATGCACCAGAAGTTGTTCCAGTCTGGACCTCAGTCCCGATTCCAGATCAACCCCTGCGTTTGAAGCTGAAGAGGGACCTTTCTGCCCAGTAAGGGGTTCTAACAGACTACCAACGAACTCTGGACCACCGAAGAAACTGATTTACGAGACACCTTTCCCAGAACCGGGATGAGAAACGGTGCCTTAGCCTTACTCCTATCGCTGACATGGACCTGCTTTCAAGCAAGTGCAGAGACTACTAACACAGCAGTATTACTTGCCCAAACTGCTCTGAACATGACAGACTTTTGTATACGTAACTCTCTACAAACCGGGGTGTTTCTGTCAATCTCTCTCATTGCTGTACCGTCTAGTTTATGTGAAATGCAGAACTTTACTATGCTTGCTAATCTGAACTGTAAACAACCTGGAATATATTTTTCTATATTTTTTTACCATATTGGGGTTACCCGACCAACTTCTACACATTTTAACCAGGTGCCTTTTTCCTTACAGGTAGTTTCCACCCTTGACACCCTGGTAGAATGCAAGGCGGCTACCTCTGTCATGGCCCTGACCCAATATACCCCTCTGCGGCTTGCCTCCAGTAATACTGCCCTCTACCGCCCCTAGCGGTTGAGGTCTCACTTAAAAAGGAGGGAGTGAGGCAGCCATGAGGTTTAGCTGTGGGTAACCCTTCCCCCAAGCCATGAGGTTCTTACATAGTTATCAGCTTGCTAAGAGAAGACATAAAGATTTCAGTAGGCACCCTTCCCCCCCTCCAGGCCTGAGCACATTACCCCCTTGCCCAGAAATCAGCAGACCAGAGCATACCGGTTTGGACAGGTCACCCAGGCACCTTCCCCAGGGGCTGCTGATTGGTGGACAGGAAATACCTGAGACAAATGAGATTGTAGAATGAGTTTGAAAATGTACTGTATATAAGACAATGTAGGACGTCCTTCGGGGCTCAGATTTTTGTGGAGGGTGCCGGCTCTCTGTCTGGGCCTGTGTGCACATTAAAAGATCCTGTTTGCATTCCAGCCTGTCTGTGTGTTTCCTTCTGTGGGTGAGAGAGAGAATGAGAGCATTTTCAGCTGCTTGGCTGCAACAGTATAAGTCTTTGAGACCTCATTTGGAGTATTTTGTGCAATTCTGGAGATCACACTTTCAAAGGATATAAACCAGATAGAGTTGGTGCAGAGGGCGGCTACTAAAATGGTTAGTGATCTTCTCATAAGGCATATGGGGGCAGATGTAAAGATCTCAAATACTGTATGTATACTTTGGAAGAAAGACAGGAGAGGGAAGTTATGATAGAGACATTTAAATACCTCTGTGGCATAAATGCACAGGAGGAGAGCTTCTTTCAATTGAAAGAAAGTCCTAGAACAAGAGAGCATAGGTGAAAGGGAATAGACTCAGGAGTAATCTGAGAATATTTCTTTATGGAAACAGTGGTAGATGCATGGAATAGCTTCTTAGTGGAGGTAGTAGAGACAAAGACTGATCTGAATTTAAGAAAGTATTAGACAAACAAAAAGGATTTCTAAGGGCAAAAAGGGACCATAAAGCAGGCCTTGGCAAATTTTCTAGGAATCTGCCAAAAATCTAGGGGTTGGCTGCTGAAACCTAGGTCACACTGCATGCCTCCCCCCCCCCACCCCAAGGTATATTCTAGTTGCTTTTTTAGGGCCTGATTTACTAAGACCGACTTCCCATTTTATATAGGAAAAAGCTTAATAAAGCAGGCTTTTATTGGGTCACTGTACAGGGCCATCAGAAGGCAGTGGCCCCATTCCTCCTCCTCCCTCTTCCATCATCTCTACTGACCCTTTAAGCCAGGCCTTGACAAATTTCCTTTGGATTTAGGAGCCAGCAACTGGGATCCTCTCCATTGTCTCCACTCATGTTGAGAAAAATCCCAGTTGCCAGAGAAAAAATATTAAGCTATACCTGTGTGGTGCTGGGTGTGGGATGCCTGCATGTGTGTGGTGGGAGAGGGGTGCACCTTTTGCACATATATATATTATGCCCTTATTTCTCATTCGACTTTTCCCTCCCCCCTCCACTCCAGCATCTCTCCTGCTTTTCCTTTTCCACTCCCCAATTGCTTCCCTTCCTAACTCTCTCCCCCACCCCTTGCACTCCCCAGGGGGGGACCATTCACCCTGCCATTCTTTATTTATGCTACTACCCCTTTAAAGTTCTTAAGCTGTCTGTTCAGTAATCTTTCCCTGCCTTGCCATATCCAAAGGCCTCTACTCGATTCTCATCCTTCTTGACCTTTCGGTTGCCTTTGATACTGTTGGTCACCACCTTCTCAATACCCTGTCCTGGCTTGGATTTAAGGGCTTTGTTCTGTCCTGGTTTTCTTCTTATCTCTCTCATCACACTTTTAGTGTATGTTCTGGTGGTTCCTCCTCTACCACCATCCTGCTTTCAGTTGGTATACCTCAGGGCTCTGTCTTGGGACCTCTCCTTTCCTCTCTACACTCAGTCCCTTGGTACTGAAAACCATGTGAAGAAATAAGTGCACCATCTTTATGCTGATGACTCTCAGATCTACCTTTCTGTGTCTGAAATCTTTCCAAGAATCCAGGCCTGGATTACTGCCTGGATGTCTCACCACTGTCTGAAACCAAACATGGCAAAAACTGAGCTCCTTATCTTTCCCCCTAAACCCACCTCCTCCCTTCTCTAGTTCTGTGGATAACACTACACTACCTGTTTCCTCAACTCGCAGCCTTGGGGTTATCTGTGACTACTCACTCTGCAAACATCTAACAGATAGCTAAAACCTGTCGCATCTTTCTCTATAACGGCAGAATTTGTCCCTTCCTTTCTACGCACACTCCTAAGACATTTATTTATCCACTTTAGTCACCTCCCTCCTAGACTATTGCAACTTCCTCCTTGTTGGTCTCCCCCTGAATTCTCTCTTTCCCCTTCAATTTCAGAATGCACAAGAAGGTCAGGCTCTGGTTGTTGAGGCATCCTTGCCATTACCTGCTCCTAATCACGAATAAGTTGCAAAAAAGTGCTTGTTTCATGGTTGCAGTGCTTCCAGAGGGAAGAGCAAAATGTGCTTACATTGCTGTGGTTACAATTTCCTGCCTGAAGAAACCTTCCTGCAGATACATACTCCAAGCACAGTACTAGCCTGCCCTTGCATGTCCGAGTATGTGACATGGCAGGGCAGGACGTGCTGTTCTCATAACACAGATGTCCTCCTTATGACCTGCCTAGGCCAAGGTGTCCAAGTGCCGGTTCTGCATTTGTGCTCTTCAGGGACATGCATATCCTCAGCCTTGCTATTTCCAGAACCAGTTATTGGGACAGTAATTTTTGGGGTGGAATGAAGCGATTTCAGAAGGCATTGCTGCCACTTCTCAGGTTTATGGACTTTGTTCTTTCTAAAATGTCACTTCAAACTATTTGTTATTAATTAAAATTAAAAAATAGAAGAGCAACATGGAAATACTACAAATGTTTTCTTTCAAATTTTAAGTTGTAGGTTGCCAGAGCTTTCTCTTCCCAAGTGTTCCTTTTGATGGACTGTATCTGATTAATAGTAGTAGCACACTATGCAAGTAGGAAGAGAAGCTACAAACTTGCCTTTACTGTTCGCTTGGTAACAGTGTGCTCTATTTTTGAAATTTGGGGAGAATACAGAGTGAAGGAACACTAAGTAAGATGTGAGGAAGAAACAATTTATAAATAAACCCCATGTCCTTTTGATAATTTTAATGCTTGATAACCCACCACTCACATTTTTGACGTTAATGCAGTTTATAATAACATTTGCAAACTTACCAATGATTCATAAATACATTTTCAAATAAGAAACCTTTTCTGTGCTGTCTTTCTTACTGCTATAAAGAATCACTGTGATGTGCAGTTCAGAGCTTTTGGCATAATGTTTCTTGCTTTGTACTTGCCGTTTTGCCTATTTTGTTTCATAACTAATAGACCTAACTATACCCTACTGTTGAGTCTTCATGCTGCAGGTTGTGCTCATATTGATTTATCTAAATATGATGAATCTTAATGTGTAAATATAAAGCTGACAATTGGTAGCGCATACCTTGTCAGGTCACCTTTTGGTTCTTTTGTTGTGTGAAACAAAAAAATTGTAAACCTAAGACTTTGGCTATTTCACATTCTTTTCTACTTTAAAAGAAAAATTGTATGTGGTGGTTGCACATTATGTACGATGGAAACTTTTCCGAACAAGTTGACCTTATGCTCTGAGAGATTATTTATTTTCAATTTGTATACCAGACATTTTCCTGGACACTTTTTTTTAGACTTTTGTACGCCATCAGACTGTGGAAAATTGCTGTTTTTATATCTATCTATCTATATATCTATATTTTTTCAGTTGCTTGTAGACTTCTTGCTCCATACAAAGCAAAGTTTTAAGTGCAAACCTGGGATACAGTTGTCTTTTTCTAACGATCAAACTTAAAGATGCTGGAGCTTTTTTAAATTGAAAGGATTTGTAGTACAGTTACTTGCATAAGTTGACAGACTTAATTTAAACCGAAGACTTAAGTACTGTAGCCCATAGCAGATGTGAATCACGCTAAAATCCGATTGACTAGGATCTTGTATGCTACAGAGCCTTGAAATGCCATTAAACGGTAATGCTGAATGGCGTGGAAATTGGGGCTCACAGCTCCAACTGATTCCTTGAGGGAAACTTTACAAGAGGCAGTAAAAACAGTCATCCTTCTACTTTTCTCCTCTGCTCCAACGTTTCCAAGCTTACTAGCACAGAGCCAAAAGAATTTAGAAGTGTGGATATAAAAAAAAGTAAATCCTCATCGTATCAATTCACCAAAAGTAAAGCACATTGAAGGAAAGTTGTACATTGACTTTAAAGCTGCAGATGATTGAGAGGAAAGAAGGGGTAAATGAAACTTAGTGACACAAGCAGGCTAGGAGTTACCTGGGTTGGTACCAGAAAATTGTAGCTTCCAGGATGGTAGTGGAAAGCTGATGACTGGATGCCTAAGGGGTTGAATGTTCAGGCACCAGCTCTGATAACTGCTTAGATATATTATGACGTTTAGTAGTAAAATATGGGGTTATGGTGGTATTTGGAGTTGGAGCTTACATGCTCCTCTAATTGGACATGTAGATAATTAATTTAGCTAAATCAGTTTGTCTCTTCTAACGTTTCTATAGCTGGCAGCTTACCTAGCATGTGGACAGGAATAAAAGGGAAGGCTGCTTCGGTGTGTTAATCATCACAGTATCAACTTAACCTGCTTCCTAACTTTGCTTCTGTATTTGAGGTAGTCTAAAGTTACGTTTGTTCTAGCTGCTAAGATATTTTTCTCCCTTCTTTGCTATATTCTTTGCTTTAAAGTGTCATTCCTACACCTCCTCCAGCAGTTTGAAGACTGAGCATGTCAAAACTTGAAGTCAACAGTACTAGTAAGGCTGGCAGCACCCACCAGCTCCCAGTATGCTGAGTCTCCAAGCTGCTGGAGGAGGTAGTGAGCCAGGGTGCGGGGCTCACCGAAGGAGCAAATAAGGAGTCAGTATAGTTAGGGATTTATTTTGGTTGGTTTCTCCTTTAACTTTCTTTGCTTAGTCTGTTCAAAAGGAAAAAAAGAAAAAGAAGCAGAGAAGATACGGCAGGCTCCAGCCCCGAGGAAAGGGCTCTGTGCTGAGGAGGATTCCCCCCTCGTTGTGTGTCTGGGGGAGTGTTGAGTTAGCTGCCGGGGATCCAGGGCTGGAGGGCAGCTCCCGATCCCGCGAATGGGTGAGGAGCCGCCGGTGTTGAGCTGCAATTGGTGAGTGCTCCTGCTTCTCCCCCTCAATGCTGAAGCTGCGTGCAGGCTGAGCGCGAGGAAGGTAGTCGGGCCGGTGGAATTGCAGAGGACTGCCCGGCAGCGATAGCAGTGAGGTCCGGTGAAGTCGGAGGAGGCCCTTCTTCCTTCCAGCGTGGTGTCAGGTAGAGAGGATTCCTGCGACACTTTGAGTTTCGGCGCAAAGAGGCCTAGCAGGGATTCAGGCCTAGCACCTTGTGGTTTTTGACAGCGGCTGTGGTGGGGGAAGGCAGGACTGCACTTTCTCCCGTGCTTTTTCTCTGACAGTTGGGACAACCCGGTCTGCTGCTAGGGGTGTGTGATAGATCCTGTTGAGGAGTTCTTCCTGCCCTCCTGTGTTTCTGTGTTTTTTTTTTTTGTTAGTTGCAAAGCAAAAATAAATAAATAAATAAATAAGGAGGCAACTAAGCACTGACTGGATTTTTACACGGGCTGTAGGCTAGTGGGCCCTTTGCCTTCCCCGTCGGCGATCGATGGGGTAGCAGGCTTGCTCCCATGCTGTCGCACCCACAGTGCCTGGTCTGCGGAACCCAGCGAGGGTCCGTCTCAGACTAAGGCATATGCCGCGGCTGTGTGGCAGAAGCTACCAGCATGGAGCAGGCACTGCACGACAAGGCGCGGGAGTCTGTGTCCGGCCGGTGCAGGAGGCTCAGACCTTGCTGGAGCCCCCTTCCTCTCCTCTGGGGGCAGTTTCCGGCCCCTCGACATCCCAGGGGCTGGGGCAGGCAGGGGCTATGGGGAGTTCTCCATGGAGTTTGTGCTCTTGTTGCATCAGGCTTTCTGCTTGCGCCAGCAGGGTGCAGCGGGTGACCCCTCCTTGGCAGGGGTCGGTGTGAAGAGAGGCTCCGCGGGGAGGAGAGAGGCTCCTAGTGCGGTGCTGGTTAAGAAAGCCAAGCCCTCAGAGGTGTGGCCGGAGCCGTCTCCTGGGACCGATGGATCGGAGGGGGATGACGTGGAGATCGAGCCGGACCTTGAAAGTGACGAGCTTGAGAAGGGGGAGATCCCGGAGCCAGAAGATCAAGCTCGGATTGTCTGGGTGTTTCAGCGTGACAAGTTGCCTGCCCTGTTCGCGGAGTTTCTTAAGGCCCTCAATTTGCCCGCGTGCCCATCGGCAAATGAGGACTGTCTGGAGGACCTGTTAATATAGGCAGTGCGGAAGTCTCAGTCGGTCTTCCCTGTGCACCGGGTGGTCAAGCAGATGATTCAGGATGAGTGGGACCTGCCGAAGGAGGTCTTAAAGGAGCCAGAACAATGTCACACCTCTACCCCCTGTCAGATCAGGAGCACGCGATATTCCGTTCCTGGTGAGTGGATATCGCAGTGGCAGCGGTTATGAAAAAGACCACCATCCCGATTGAGGGGGCCGTGGCCCTGAAAGATGGTCAGGACAGGAAGCTTGACACCTTGTTGAAGCAGGTGTTTGATGTCAGCGCCCTAGCCTTGCTGGCCTCCATCTGTGGGGCCTGGGTGGCGAGGGCCTGTCTGTGTTGGTCGCAGCGTCTGCAACAGCTGGAGGACTCCATGCTGGAGCAGGGGGATGAGATGGCCAAGCTGAAGTTTGGGGCCACCTACCTCGCCAATGTTCACTATGATCTTATTCGTGGGCTCGCCAGAAGCATGGCATCAGTGGTAGACGCCCATCGCTATCTCTGGCTGCATAATTGGGCTGCAGATAGCTCCTCCAAGTCTCAGCTGAATAAGCTATCCTTTAAGGGGAAGCTTCTCTTCGGGGAGGACCTGGATAAGTTGGTCGAGGACCAGGGAGAATCTAAAAGCGGGCATTTGCTGGAGAATAAGCAGAAGCAGGGTCGTAATATGGCACCGTCTCTGGGCCAGACCCATGACCTTTGGCATTTTTGTACGTCCCGCCTGGGTTCCTTCCAGAGGGGTAAGTTTCCCGCTCGGGGGCAGGGATTCCAAGGGTTCCGAGGGGCAGGCAGGGGTTTCTCTGCCGCCTCCACCTCAGGGGTCAAGAAGCTCCAATGAAGCAAGGGGGGCCCAGGCAGAGGTGCAACCGGTGGGGGGTCGGCTATGGGAGTTTTATCTGCTTGGGCCCAGATAATGGCCAACCAGTGGGTCCTGGAAATCATCCGCGAAGGCTATGCCCTTAAGTTAGCTTGGCCAGTGAGCGAGTCCTTCATCCGGTCCCCTGCAAGGCTCCAGGCAAGGCAGCGGCCATACGGAACACCCTGTCATGGCTTCTTCAGCTCGGGGTGGTGGTCCCTGTTCCCCGGGAGCAGTGCGGCTGCGGTCAATACTCCATCTATTTTGTGGTCCCAAAAAGGATGGGTCCTTTCACCCAATTCTGGATCTCAAGCGAGTGAACCATTGAGTGCGGGTTCTGAATTTCCAGATGGAAACGTTGCGGTCGGTGATGGTTGTGGTGAGGAAAGGGGAGTTTCTGACGTCCCTCGATCTCACAGAGGCATATCTTCACATTCCCATCAGGTCAGAGCACCAGCAGTTCCTGCGTTTTGTGGTACCAATGGGGCACTTCCAGTTTCAGGCTTTGCTGTTCAGCCTGGCAATGGCTCCCCTGCACTTTCACCAAGGTCATGGTGGTGGTTGCCGCAGCACTCCGCAAGGAGGGGATGCTGGTGCACCCTTACCTCAACGACTGGCTGATTCAGGCGAAGTCCAGAGATGAGAGTGTGTTGGCGACGTTGCGGGTTGTGAGCCTGCTCGAAAGCCTTGGCTAAGTGGTCAACGCAGCAAAGAGCCATTTGGTCCTGTCGCAGGATCTGGAGTATTTGGGAGAAAGATTCAACACTCGTCAGGGTCGAGTCTTTCTGCTGGAGCAGAGGGCTCGGGGACTGTTCTGATGTTGCGTCACTTTCTGTGCCAGCCAGAACCGATGACCTGGCAGTATCTGCAGGTGTTAGGTACCATGGCGGCTACCCTGGAGGTGATGCCATGGGTGAGAGTGCATATGTGTCTTCTGCAGAGGGCCCTGCTTGGGCTGTGGTTGCACCAGATGGACTCCCTGTCCTGGAGACTCCCTTGCCCACAGGAAGTCAGCAGGGTTCTCCAGTGGTGGCTCTGTCCGGAGAGGTTGGTGGCGAGCATGTCCCTTGAGGCATCGCAGTGGATCCTGGTGTTGAGAGATGCCAGTCTGGCAGGCCGGGGGGCCCCATTGTGAGGGTTCCGTCGCACAGGGGACCTGGGGCACACAGGAGGCCAGGTGGTCGATCAACCGGCTGGAGATGCAGGAGGTGGCCTGGGCGCTCAGCACCTTTGAGTCAGGTCTGCGAGGAAAGGCGATCAGTCCTTTCGGACAATGTGACCACGGTGGCCTACATCAACAGTCAGGGAGGCACGGGTAGCACGGCTCTAGAAGAGGAGGCAGAACAGCTATTCGCTTGGGCAGAGCCTTGCCTCCAGGTGCTCTCGGCAGCACACATTGCGGGAGTTGACATTGTGATGGCAGACTATCTCAGCCAGGTGCATGTGGACCCAGGGGAGTGGTCCTTCCATGCGGAGGTGTTCACGCAGGTGAGGAGCACCAGTCATGGACCTGATGGCACCGTTTGAGACTGCCAAGGCATGCCGGTTTTTCAGCAGAAAACAGGAAAGGATTCCAAGATTCTGGATGCTCTGCTACAGCAGTGGTTCGTAGAGGGCCTATTGTATACCTTTCCTCTTTTGGTGCTGATCGGCCAAGTGGTACAGCAGATCAAGGCTCACAGGGGGCGGGTCATCCTGATAGCCCCGGACTGGCCATGACGTCTGTGTATGCAGACCTGCTTCGGCTTCTGAAGGATCTTCCGTCTTGGGCCGATCTTCTGGTGCAGGGTCCAGTGATTATGGCTCAGGTGGATTGGTTCTAACTTATGGCTTGGCCCTTGAAAGGGTGTGGTTGAGGAGGAAGGGCTATTCGGACCCAGTGATTTTCTACCTTGTTGAAGGTGCGGAAGAGGTCTACCTTGCTTGCCTATGTTAGGATATAGTGAGTTTTTGAGGCTTGGTGTGCGGAGAAGCAGGTGTAGCCTACGGTGGCCTCCATCCCAGAGATCTTGGCCTTCTTGCAGGATGGGTTTGATAAGGACCTAGCTGCCAGCTCGTTGCAGGTGCAACTGGTGGCTATTGCCTGTTATCATGGAAAGGTGCAACGGGTGCCGTTGGGTTCTCACCTGGATGTGTTGCGCTTCCTGAGGGCAGTAGCTTGTTTGCGGCCGCCGCGCAGGGCGGTAGTGCCGCCGTGTGACCTAATTTTGTTTCTCTTGGCACTCTCAAGGGCACCATTTGAGTCCTTAAGCCGCGCCTCACTGAAAGATTTAACTCTAAAGACGGTTTTCTTGGTAGCGATCTGCGCTATGTGCAGGATCTCGAAGCTACAAGCCTTATCATGTTGGGACCCATTCCTTTCGTTCTCGCGGGAAAAGGTAGTTTTGCTTCCTGTGCCTTCCTTCCTGCCCAAGGTGGTTTCAGTGTTTCATGTTAATCAACCCGTGTCCCTGCCAGGAGCTTTTTTAGTTTGGCTGGGTTTTTGAGTTGCCCATTTAAGCCTCTGCAGAGAGCACTTTGTTTTCTTAGGTAGTTAAAAAATAAAAATTAAAAAAAGGGAAGAAGAGATGGTCTGGTCAGAGGAAGCATCCCCCCCCCCTCCCTTCCTCACTTGATTCAGATTGGTGGGGTGATGAGCAGGAGGTGGTCTGACTGGGGGATCCTGCGGCTCTCAAACCCACAGCGGGGTGAGGAGCCATCGGATACGTTTGGTTTCATACCGGCAGCAGTCCCAGTCCCCCAGAGGTCCTGCGGCGCCAAAGCGTTAACTTCGGGCTGAGCACTGCGGTGCATGGCATACAAGCACATTGCAGGATCAGGTCAACCTACAGTCCAGTGTTGGGAGCTGGTTCTCCGGTGTGGTAAGCTGCCAGGCGTCGAGTGGGCAGAATACAGTTGGGGAATGTCGTGCCACGCTTGAGGAGAATTTCGGGGAGACGACATTTTTGCAGCCTGTCTTCCCGCCAAAGGCCTGTTCAGTGCAAGTTTTTTTTCCCGTGCAAGCTGTCAGCCACGTGGTGGAGGCTTGTGGCTGTGCAGGGGATACAGGGCCGAGTGTTTTACTTTTTTTTTTACGGCATTTGCTTTGTTTTCTTTGATTTTAGTGTCTTTCTTTCTCTCTCCCCCCCTCCACCCTCTTGGAAGCGGTTTATTTTTGAGTGTTCTTGCAAAAAAAAAACAACAGAGAGGAATCACAGGGGGAGCAGAAAGGGAGGGGCAGTTTTTTGCCCTGCTCGGTGTGGAGAGGACTGTTTTCCCGTTTGTTTCCTGCTCTGTTTTGGGGTAACAGACATCCCTTACTAGCTGGAAGAAGGAACAGGCTTTTTCGATCTCCGAAGGTTGACGCAGCAGTCTCGGCTGTCACTAAAAAGGCAACGATTCCCGTGGAAGGTGTGATGGCACTGAAAGATGCACAGGATAGGAAGTTGGATGCACTGTTAAAACAGGCCTTTGATGTCAATGCCCTTTCCCTCCAGGGGCCTCCATCTGTGGAGCTTGGGTGGCGTGGGCCTGCCTTCACTGGTCTCAGTGAGTGCAACAACAGGGGGACACTGACCGGGGGAGTGGGGGGGAAGCAGCCCGGTTGGAATCCAGGGCGGCGTACGTAGCAGATTTTCATTATGACATCATTAGAGAACTTTTGAAGAGTATGGCCTTAGTAATTGCGGCCCGCCTTTATCTGTGGCTCTGTAATTGGGCAGCGGATAGTTCTTCCAAGGCTCAACTCAGTAAGCTGCCCTTCTGGGGCAAGCTGCTGCGTGGAGAGGACTTGGGAAAAGTTGGTCAAAGACTTGGGAGAGTCTAAGGGCGGGAGACGGCCGGAGGACAAGCTGAAGCCGAACCACGTTTCCTCAGCCTCCTGGGGTCAGCACCGGGAATTCCGGCATTTTCGGTCTCCACACCTGGCTCCTTTCCAGAGGGGTCAATTTCCAGCTAGGTCACAAGTGTTTCGAGGCTTTCAGGGAGTCGTGTATGGATTCATGGCTGCCCTGTCTGCTGGGCCTAAGAAGTCCCAATGAAGCGAGGGGGGGGGGGGGACCCAGATGGAGGTGTAGCCAGTGGGAGGCCGGTTGCAGGACTTCTACTCTGCCTGGGTCCAGATCACCTCTGATCAGTGGGTATTAGAGGTCATTTGGGAGGAGTATGCCCTCGAGTTCGCTCGACCGTTGGTCAACTCCTTTGTGCAGTCTCCGTGCAAGGTGCGGGCCAAGGAGACAGCGGTACGAGACACCTTGTTGCAGCTTGTTTGGCTAAGGGCCGTGGTGCTGGTTCCCCCCGACCAGTATGACTGCGGTCGGTAGTCCATTTATTTTGTGGTACCAAAGAAAGATGGGGCCTTCCGCCTGATTCTCAACCTCAAACGTGTAAACCAGTGTCTGCAAGTGCTGCAATTTCACATGGAGACTTGTGGTGGGTCATAGTGGCGGTCCGCAGCAGAGAGTTCCTGACGTCCCTTGATCTAACGGAGGCATACCTGCACATTCCCATATGGCCGGAACATCAGCAGTTACTCAGGTTTGCGGTGCCCATGGGGCATTTTCAGTTCAGAGCGCTGCCCTTTGGGCTCACGACGGCTCTGTGCACCTTCACCAAGGACATGGTGGTGGTAGTGGCGGCGTTACGCAGAGATAGTGTACTAGTGCATCCATACCACGACAGCTGGCTCATTCGGGCAAAGTCCAGGGAGGAAAGCAAAAGTGCAACAGCCCTGGTGGTGCACTTCCTTGGGAGCCTGCGTTGGGTGGTCAAAGTTGCCAAGAGCCAGTTGCGCCCATCTCAAGTCCTGGAGTACTTGGGGGCATGCTTTGACACACAGGTAGGGAGAGTCTTCCTGCTGGAGCAGTGAGCGTTGGAGCTTTGGCACTTGGTGCAGGAGTTCCTTGGGAGGTTAGAGCCTTCAGCTCCTGGGCACCATGGCAGCCACTCTTGAGCTGGTACCATGGGCAAGAACGCATATGCAGTCCCTCCAAAGAGTGCTGCTCCGACGTTGGTCATGCCAGTCTCATCCTCTGTCCCAGAGACTTCCCTGCCCGCAGGGGGGTCAAGAGGGCCTTTGGGTGGTGGCTTACGAGGGAGAATCTGAAAAGAGGGATGCCCTTTGAGGCACCAGCCTGGGTCCCTTTGGTGACGGATGCAAGTATCTCCGGCTGGGGTGCTCATTGTGAGGTTGGGCCAGGCGGCGGTAATTCCCTTAGGGCAGGGGTGGGCAGTTCCGGTCCTGGAGGGCCGCAGACCAGTCAGGTTTTCATGATGTCCCTAATGAATATTCATAGGCCTATTTCCATACAATGGAAGGCAGTGGATGCAAATAGATCTCATGAATATTCCCACCCCTGCCTTAAGGGGTCGGCTGTGGGAGTTTTACAATGCCTGGACCCGAATCACATCCAACCGGTGGGTATTGGAAGTCATCAGGGAAGGCTATACCGTAGGGTTTGCTTGGCCTCTGCAAGAAGCCTTTGTAAATTCCCTCTGCAAGTCATTGCAAAAATGGAAAGCAGTGGAGGAAACGCTCCAATGCTTGTTAAGCTTGCAGGCGGTGGTGGAAGTGCCTCTGGACCAATGCAGGTGTGGCCGATACTCCATCTTTTTTGTGGTGCCAAAGAAAGAAGAGACATTCTGTCCCATACTAGATCTCAAGTATGTGAACCGAACCTTACGGCTGCTGTACTTCCGCATGGAGACTTTGGTCAGTGATAGTGGTGGTACGAGAAAGGGAATTCCTGACTTCCCTTGTTCTCACCGAGGCTTACTTTCACATACCGGTTCGGGCAGAGCATCAGCGGTTTCTCAGGTTTGCAGTGCCAGGTGGACATTTTCAGTTCCGGGTGCTGCCTTTTGGACTGGCGACCGCGCCTCAGACCTTCATCAAGGTCATGGTGGTTGTGGCAGCGGCGCTCAGGTGGGAAGGCATTCTGGTTCATCCGTACCTCGATGATTGACTGATAAGGGAGAAGTACCTGGAGGAGAGCATGTGGGTGATGGAACGGGTTATTACGTTTTCTTCAGAGCCTTGGCTGGGTGATAAATTTTGCCAAAAGTCGGATTATGCCCTTGAGTATCTCGGGGCTCAGTTTCAGACGCGGCTGGGAAGAGTGTTGTTGCCGCTTGCGTGAGTACACAAGCTGCAGAACCAGATTCGGCAGTTCCTGCAGATGGGAAGACCAACAGTGCGGCACTATTTACAAGTGTTGGGCTCTATGGCGGTGTCGATTGAAATGGTCCCTTGGGCTCAGACATTCCAACTCAATACCTAATCATCCCAACCAGACTTAGGAACTCGGTGTATAGTGTTGTGAAGCACCCTCATGCTAAATGTAACCCTCCATAGTGTTAAGTGCCCTCATGCAAATTGTAACCCATCAATTGTGCTGTCTAAATGTTGCTAAATGCCCTCATGTTAAATGTAACCCTCCAATGTGATGTAACCACTTTGATTGTAGGATAAGGTGGTATACAAATCTGTCCAAATAAATAAATAAATATGAGGCCATTATAGAGAGCTGTGCTGTGCAGATGATCTGCACACCTTCACCCCCCTTTCAAAACACAAGCCTTGCACGGAGGAGATGAGGAACACACTCAGCTGGTGGCTCCAGCCATAGAGGCTCCTGCAGGGCATGCCATTAAAGATTCTGCATTGGGTACAGATCACAACAGATGCCAACCTCATTGGCTGGGGAGCGCATTGCAAAGCTCAGTTTGCACAAGGTCTGTGGACGGAGCAGGAGGTGCAATAGCCCATAAATTAGCTGGAGCTCAGAGCAGTGTACTACTAGGTTTTCAGGACCAGCTGTGAGAGAAGGCTGTGAGAGTGTTCTCAGACAATGCTGCAACAGTGGCATATATCATCCGGCAGGGTGGTACGGGCAGCTGGCACCTAGAAGAGGAGGCCGGTCTGTTGATGGACTGGGCAGAGAAAAGACTGGTAGCTCTGTCAGCAGTGCACATCTCCGGGAAAGAGATTGTTGAGGTGGCTCGATGGGCTGGTGCAGCCGTGGCCTACAGAAGGGCTTCTGTATGTCTTTCCTCCCTGGTCTCTGATCAGTAGGATGGTGCAATGGATAGAGGTGCATGGGGGACTAGTTCTTCTGATCACCCCCGACTGGCTGTGGTATGCGGATTTGGTACACCTGATGGTCAACAGGCTGTGGTGTCTTCCGGCTCAAGAGGATCTACTGAGTCAGGGACCCATTCAAATGCCGCAGGTGGATTAATTCTTGCTTACAGCATGGCTCTTGAGAGGGCGCGGTTAAGGAAGAGAGGATATGCGCAAGCGGTAATACCAACCTTGTTTAAGACCCGTAGACGATCCACTTCGCTGGTGTATTTTCACGTGTGGAGAGTATTCGAACATTGGTGTGTGGGGCAAGGTTTTTCCGCTATGTGGTGCTTGGTGCCAGAGATCCTGGTGTTTCTGCAGGCCGGTATTGGCAAGGATCTGGCCTGCAGTTCACTAAGAGTGCATGTGGCCACTCTCTTGTGCTATCAAGGCTGGGTTCAGGGGGGTGTCCCTAGCTTCGCATCCGGATGTAGTTAGTTTTCTCAGTGCATTGAGACAGGTAGGGTCGCCAGTGTGTTCGGTTGTTCTGCCGTGGGACCTCATTCTGGTGCTGTTCATCCTCACGAAGCTACCCTTTGAGCCGTTGGAGGATTGACATTAAAGGTGGTATTTTTGGTAGTCATTTGTTCGGCCAGAAAGATTTCGGAGCTCCAGGCTTTGTCATGCAGGAAGCTGTATCTGGTTATCTCTAGGGATAAGGTGGTATTACAGCCAGTTCCCTCCATTTTACTGAAGGTACTATTAATTTTCCATTTGAATTAGTTGGTGTCCCTCCCGGATTTCTCTGGAATGGAAGGGGATCATCCGTCGGACCATCTCCTGGAGCATTTGGATGTGCATCGGGTACTAAAGAGGTACCTGTCATGCACAGGACTCTTCCGGAAGATGGCGTGCCTGTTTGTGGTGTTTGGAGGGACGCGTAAGAGGAAGGCAGCATCCAACACGTCCATCTCAAGATGGATCAGAGAAGCCATCTCCTCAGCTTATTGGTTGAGGAGGAGTTCCGTTCTTGTTGTTTTACGAGCGCATTCAACGTGTGCCCAAGCTGCATCATGGGTGGAGTTTTTAGTCTAGTGCCGCCAGTTCGATATATGTAGGGTGGCTGCTTGGTACTCTGTCTTCATTTGTGAAGCATTTGACCCGGTGAAAGGCGGTATATAAATGTAGCTAAATAAATAAATTACTGGTTGGAAGTGCAGAGTTCAGCGGAGGTGTGTTTTGGCTCAGCAGTACTGCAAGACGGTTTAGCAGGTCACTCCCGAGGATAGTACTGCTATGGTACATCCCAAAGGTGCCGGCCTGGACTGGAGGAACAAAATGGAAGAAGAAATTAGACCTTACCTGCTAATTTATGTTTCTTGAGTTATTTATTTATTTATTTTATTTATATTCTCTTATATACCGCGCTATTCTGCATCAGTGCGGTTTACATTGAACAAACTGAAATTACATTGAACAGGGCATTATAACTTGGAGATAACTATTTTACAGGGAACATGGGCTATGGAGGGTTAAGTGGCTTGCCCAAGACCACAAGGAGCACCTGTGAGACTAGAAACCCCAGTCCTTCCGGCCCAAGGTTGCTGTCCTCTTGTGGGATTTGAACCTCCGACCTTCCGGCCTGAAGTACCTTGCCCCAACCACTAGGCCACTCCTCCACTCCACTCCAGTCCAGTCCCAAATCCCTCCCTCTGAACGGATATCAGTGAACTGAGGTTGGCGGTTCTCACATGTTCCCCGGCTGCAAGAAGGCCACCTGACTCAAGTTTACATAAGTCTGGGGAATAAGGTCTAGTTGAAGGAGAAAGATGGAAAGTAGGGTGTCTACCAAAGGTGGGGGACCGACGTTACTGATCTCCTGTGAAGTGCTTGAGCTCATGACAGGTGAGCGAAGGGGACTCTCCTTTCCTGGTGGGGAGGGGTTTTTCTTTTGAGTTTAGTGGGTTAATCAAGTTTCTGTACATGTTAGTTATTATTTCTTTCTTTCTTTATTTTTTTAACCTTTTTTTAAATTTTTATACTGTCTTTCTACTAGTCAAGACGGTTTACAGAGAACTCTGTGTAGAAACGTTAACAGTTGAGCAGTGAGGTGTACATTACATGGAACATATAACAGATAAACAGGTAAACAATCTTCAAACATTAGACATGCAACTATTTTCAGAACAGGAAAGTTTTTAGATTTTTACGGAATTGACTGGTTAACTGGATGGATCTTAATTGTGGTGGAAGTGAGTTCCAAAGGGAGGGAGCATACAGAGAAAAAGCCCTGCTGTTGGTTCTTTGGCTTGGTGAGGATTTGTAAGTAGGTATTTGCAGTCTGTTGATTGTGGCAGTTCTTTTGGGTCTTTCAGAGTTGTTGCTCGCTACTAGTGGAGCGATGCTATCTGCTGATTGTTCAAACTTTTTAGTATTTAATCTTTTTATTCATTGTAAGCAGTTAACATATTAAAACATTGCAGACAACATACATTTTGAGACAATATAAGTAGTATACATACCGAAACAATTTAAAGAACATACATATTAAGCAATGTTAAACAACCATATTCATTCCCACTACGGGGAATATATATTTTACTTCCCCCCCCCCCCCCTTTATCCATCACCACCATCCCATACTCCCTCCCAGTCCATACCTTTATCCCCCACCCCCACTCAGTAATAATCCACAAAAGGATATAATTAATACTTTTACTTTTCCCCTTCTCCTTCCTTCACCTTCACCATTTTGCACTTTCCCCTTTTAATTCACATCCTCCCCACTAACCTATTTTCATTTCTCACCCCTCCCCTTATTTTATCCTAACTTAGCCAATTTAAATTGTTAAAATATCATTCCTTGACCTTGCTGAAACCCCGTCAAGATAAGGAGACCAAACTTTTAAAAAATAAGCTCTTTTACGCACATGTTTCCTAGTAGATACTCCTTCCCATAATATCAATTGGTGCAATACGTTTCTCCACTCCCAATATTCTGGTCCTTTAGGATCTCTCCAATTCCGAAGTATACAGTGTTTAGCAAGCAGACAACATTTTCTCACCAAAAGTCTATTCTCTGATAAGGAAAGTCCCATTGAATCAGGAACATCAAGTATAGCAAACCCTGGAGTCAAAATTAAAGCTTGCCTCAATATACCACTTAAAATTTTCTTCACACATATACAAGTCCAGAACATATGCCCCAAATGTGCCTTTTCCATTCTACATCTTGGGCATTCACTACATTGTGCAAAGCCCCCCCTCCATGCTCTATATGGTGATATGTAAGCACGTTCTATTATTTTTTGGGTGTGTAGAATGATTTTGTACTTGATCCTAATCGGGACCCGGTGAAGCTGTTTGAGGAGTGGAGTAATGTGAACCTTTTGAGATTTAGCCAATATGGTTCTAGCTGCTGTGTTTTGAACCAGTTGGAGGGGGTATAGTGTACTCTTGAGAAGGCCCTGGTAGATGGCATTGCAATAATCAAAAGCTGGTGAGATTACTGCTTGACAGACGGCTCGGAAATCCGTTGGGGAGAGGAGTTTACGTAGGTTCCTTAATGTGCGAAGCTTGAAGTAGAAGGATTTGGTAATCCGGCTTATTTATGGCTGAAAGTTGAGTTCTTGGTCTAGAGTGATGCCCAGATAATTGATTTGTGTTTTATATGGTTTATTATAATTGAGGGTGGAGGATTGAAATTCTTGTTTCTTGTGATGTGGAGAGCTTCAGTTTTGCTGTGTTTAATTTTGAGACTATGTTCTTTAAGCCATAGGTTAATTGCTGAAAAGCAGTTGGAGATGTTGGTATAGTCTGGTGATTTTGTGGAGAAGAGGGTAAAGATCATTATATTGTCTACATATATTAAGTAGTTGATGTCATGTTTGATTTCACAGAGGGATTGTAGGTAGATATTAAACAGGAGTGAGAAGAGTGCAGATCTTTGTGGTACTCCTTGAATGAGGAGGAATGGTGCAGATATGAGGTTGCAAAGTTTGACTTGTTGTACACGGTCTGATAAGTAGGAGTGGAACCATTTCAGAGGTGTTCCTTGAATTCCTACATTGTAGTGTTGATTCAGGAGGAGTTGGTGAGAGACAGAGTTGAAAGTGGTTGATATGTCCAGGAAAGTGAGTATAAAGCCTTGTGTCCGATTCCTTTAATTAGTGTGTTGAGTAGGGAAATCATGAGGGTTTCCACACTGTGTTGGGGCGGAATCCATGTTGGTGGATGTCTAGAGGATGGTAGTTTCCGTGAGTCTGCTTTGTCAATAGGATACTGGAGGCAGGAGAAGGAGCCAGCTGTCTATCTAGGGGGGAGGTCATGAAAATCATGACATGCTCAGTCTCCAAGCTGCTGGTGGGGCGTGAATACCCAAAGGTGCCGGGACTGGACTGGAGTAACCCAAGGAACATTAGTTAGCAGGTAAGGTCTAATTTCTTTTTCTGGGGATGTCTATGTAGATGCCCCCGGAGGCGTCCATATCAGGCACATCCACGTTTGTGAAATTGTCTGCACCTGGATATGCTTGCCTTTTTTTTTTTTTTTTTTTTTTCCTTCAGATGTTCTGGCTTAGTCATCCCAGATTTCACTTGGACGTCCTTTCTAAAATCCCTTTCCACGTATCACCTTCTTGGATTATTCAGCTGTAAGGCTGAGGTTGAAGCCATTACAAGATCTATAGCAAATGCTTTGAGTGCTGGATTATGCCTTCTGGGTTTAAAAGAGCAGTGGTCCAGCCTTCCTTTGAAAAGATAGGATCTGGATAGTTGGGGTCTGAGTAATTACAGCCGGTATCAGATCTTCATGTAATGGATACGATTTTGGTGAAACGTGTGCATTGGCAATTAACAGAATATTTTGACAATTCCGCGGGAGGAGGGGTGGCAGCGGCGGTGGACTTGTATGATTGGTGGAGTGGCTTTTGTAAAGGCAACAGAGCCAAAGGCAATGCTTGTAGACTTAACTGATGTACTCTCTTATCAGAGAAGCAACAGGACTCAGTGTTGTAGGTATTAGATGTTGTGTTGGCTCTTGATATCATTTTGTCATAATACTCTGCTGGCTTGCCTTTGTAACCTATTGTATGGGAGGAAAAGGTTTGGCTTAGCTCCAGTCTCTAAGGGGGCAAATGCAGAGAGTAGTTGTGGGAAGAGATGAGATGGGTAATGGTGGGTGTAGGTGTTCCGCAAGATTGTTAGCATTTCTATTTAATATCAGCAGTCAATCGCTGTTTTTTACACTGTGCGTAGTGCAGGGGTGGGGTGTGGATGTGGATGTGGATGTGGGGTGGGGTGGGGGTGTGTGTTTTGTGGATGTGACAAATAATATGGTTTTGAAGATCTCTAAGACAAAGCTATTACGTATTGGAAGAAGTGAGAGCGTGCAGGTTTGGAAGGTCATTGTCGGAGACTGTCCTTAGTGTATGATTTGGGATTTTATTTACATTCTCATCTGTCAGAGCCCAAGTTAAGGCCATAGTGACTCCTGTCCTTTTTTTTTTTGAAGGCTTCTGCTGGATTTTTGGTCAGTCTTGGCAGGCTCTTCTAGGTGGCCTTGACAACTGTAGACCCCTCTTGAAGAATCCCAAACTCGACCCACAGAAAGTCAAATCTTATAGACCCATAGCTAGTATTCCCTTTCTAGCTAAAGTAATTGAAAAGGTAGCTCAAAGTCAAATACAGGATCACATCGACACTGCATCCCCTCTAGACCAATGCCAGCATGGCTTCAGGGAGTTCCACGGTGTAGAAACCCTCCTCACCACCCTCTTCAACAACATCATCACAGGCATTGACAACATCCGCCAAGGCTTCGTGCTTATTTTCCTGGACATTGCTGCCGCTTTTGACTCTGTACATCACGATCTGTTACTAGGGTGGCTAAAAGAAAAGGGCATCAACGACACTGCCCTGGCATGGTGCCGATCATACCTGGATCAGAGATGGCAGTATGTAACTTCAGGAACAGCAACATCCACACCTTTCCATCAAAAACAGGGTGTGCCACAAGGAGCATCCCTATCATCACTCTTATTTAACATATACATACAGCCAGTCTGCAACATCATCAAATCCTTCAAGGTCGACTGTCTAATATACGCAGACATTCTCCTCTACATGCCTTTTTCCACACTCAACATGGATCTTTCACCGATGACCAAATGCTTTGATGGCTTCAATCCCAAAACCTCCGCATTCAACACAGGAAAACGGAGGTTCTCTTCATCACTAGAGACCCATTGTTCACCCCCCCTTCACAGATAAAGGTGAAAGAAGCCGAGCTCCAAACAAAGCCTTCAATCCGATACCTTGGGGTCACCTTGGACCAGCGCCTGGATATGAAATTGCATATATCCAAAGTAGTCAAAGCGATTTATCTCAAAATCCGGACACTCCGCAACCTTCGCTCCTTGCTTGATCCTGAGGACTTCCAGACCATATTCCAAGCATTAACCCTACCGCACCTCGTCTACGCTAATGCTGTTTTTCAAGGTCTCCCACACTCCACCTTAAACCCTTTGCAACTTGCCATGAACACTGCGGCCAGAGTTCTCTACGGAGCATCAAGAAGGGACCATGTAACACCTATTCTAAAACAGCTCCACTGGCTCCCCATACACGGGAGACTGTTGTTCAAAACATTATTACTCACATTCAAGGCTATCAAAGGCATCACCTCCTCCTCTCTAATGAGCCTTATTCAGACCGTTCCACCTAACAGATCTAGGAGAACTATATCTACAAACTCGCTAGTAATCCCTAAGGCAGCAACTAAATGCTCACTAGTGACATCCAACAGGGCATTCAGCTTCTATGCCCCTAAGTGCTGGAACACCTTGCCACCTGAAATTCGGGCTATCTCTAATCTAACCTCATTCAGAAAGGCAATCAAATCCCATTTATTCCCCCACTACTACCTGAACATCCAATCACCGTCCTGACCACCAATCCCCTTTGAACACCCAACCCGATCTAAGAATAAATACTGATGTATATACATGTAAATTCATTGTAAATAGTTTCAGTTAATAATCTCCCCATGTATTATCCAAGTTCTTTTTCCTGTTCAATGTAAAACCGAAGAGCTTTTTGTTCTGGTCTTTTTGTTATATTGTAAACCGCGCTGATCCCAAATAGTGCGGTATATAAGAGCTTGTAATAAATAAATAAATAAACTGTAATGTGATATGATCCCTACAAATGATACAGAATGCTGTCACTGGCGTTAGCAGATCTGATAGGTTTTCACCAGAGCTTAAAGCTTGCATTGATATTGGTGTAACAACGAATCCAGTTTCAACTTTATACCCTTATTTTTATCTCAGGGAGATGTTGGGATGGTATGTTCCTGGTTGAGCTTTCAGATCACTTGGTGCTAATTGGCTGGTGGCCTTGAACTCTAGAATTTTTTTTATTGCTGAGCCAGCTTTGCTGGGATTCACTGGGTTTATGTTTGGAGGAGAACTATTTGCAGTTTCAGAGAGGGTAGAAATATTTAGTTTATTAAAACTTGGACCTTTTTTTAAAGAGGTATCAGATGATGGCTGGTTGGGAGGATATGCTGAATTCATAAGTTTGGCTGTGGGATAGTGCTGCTGGGAGTTTGTTGTTTTGCTGATCTTTTAATATGATGATGTGGTATTGTGGCGTTTGTTTTTAGTCAGTTTAATGCTGTGTTTTTATTTGGAAACTGCCTTTAAAATGTGTTTGGTTAGGTGGCTTATATTAGTAAAATAAATTCTTATTTATATACTTGGCAGGTAAAGGATGCCCCATTTCATCCAAGGAGGCTCATATTATATGGTGTAAGAAGAGACTTTAAAAGCTTCTATATTAAGAAGTTGATATTGATGCATTAGATGGTATCTGATCTACAGTGTTTTCTTTCGCCCAACATGAATGGGCGTCATAACCACTAGACACAGTAGGATTAAGTTCTGCAAGACAAAGATCCTTAGTGTTATAGATACTGTATTGTATGGCGGTGCTTGTGTCCTCTTGTCCTTGTGCTACCTATTTCACCATGGTTCTTGCCACGTCACACTGCTGCTTAGTGTTACTGATGCATGAAGACGCTTCCTGGACAGGGTAGTGAGTGAGTATAATTGACTTTTGGTTTGTAATCTCTAGATTTGTTCTCATTGATTACAGATGGCTAGCAAGTGGATCATAAAATGAAAATGAAAAAGAAGCTCAACCAGAGTGTTGCCTCATAGGCCTTTTTCCCACTCCTTTAAGGAAAATCATTTTTATTAGCATTATTTCAAACAAACACAGTAGCATATTAATGTCAAAGAGCAACAGACCCTCCTGAATCGCGTACAGCACATGCGCTTAGCTGATACATTAATACTGTTGATATCTACTCCTATGGGCTGCCCCACCCTGCACAGGAACTTCTCCTCCCCTCCCCGTGCAGGGCCAAAGCAAGCGGCACCCAGCCCCACTTGCCCACCAACCGACAGCATCTAAACCCCAATACAGACATCAAAGGACAATATATATATCATAACAGCAATACATAACATCATACCCAGTCCCCCGAAAGCAAGATATCAGCATAACGAGTTATCATAAGAACGCAAGGGATAGAAACATCAAAGGGGTGAACAATAATAAACAGATCAGGGTACTCAAAGCCATCAATGTAGCAGAAAGGATGGTACTCCCTAGTCCGCTGTGTAAGGCCCCGCGCCCCCCAATTAGTATCCCCTTACTAGCCCCCCATCTAACCGTCCCCCACTCTATTCGCTGCCCCCCATCCTACCCACCTCACTCCCCACCTCCCCCAGACTCCACTCCCTTCACCCCTCTGTACTTCCCCTTTCCCAACCCCACCCCCCCTCCCTCTCGCTCTTCTCCCCCCACAGACTCACTCTGTTGATTACTCCAAAGCCGCCAACCTCGTTACAGAGAGGCAACTAAGCACACAGTAACCGGACTATCAACATAAAAACAGGATACACATACATGCTCCCCTTCCAGTCCCGCTATACAGTACCATATCCCCGCTGCTCCTCAGGCTGCAATCAAAGGCCGAGCGCCCTACAGTGCGCTATGGGCTGAAGCTCCATATCTGATCGCACCGTCCTACCGCCTCCCCTCCCATGGACCTCGCTGAGCGCAGCTCCAGAGCTTTCAAGTCCCGCATTGCTTGCTGCCATTCCCCTACTCCTGGGGCTTGGTCTGCAAGCCAATGTCGCAAGATACATTTCTTAGCCACTAAAAAACCTTTCTCACAGAGCTTGCGCCTCCCACTTGCTAAGGGCAGCTTCTCTTCGCAGGACCCCAAAAGTACCCATTCCGGGGGACAACTCAACGTCTGACCCACCCAGCTGCTTAAAGTAGCTTGAACCTCCAACCAAAAGCCCTGAATATGTGTACAGTCCCAAAACCGATGAACTAGAGATCCAACAGCTACACCACACAGTATACAGGTATCCGTTTCTATTAGCCCCACCCGCGCCGCCCAAACATTATGGCCATAAGCTCTCCAGAGAAACTTGTATTGTACCTCCTGCATCTGTGCCGACTCAGAGAGCTCCTTAATCGCTCCAAAGGCCACTGCAAGCCTCTCTACGGTTACAGTGGCATATTATCTCTCTGCCATCTCCCCGCCAGATGCTCTAGTCCTCTGAGCTCAGCCGCGGATCTACCGCCCGGCACTAATTCACTCCGCAGCAACTTTGCTGTGAGTTTCCCTTCTAGCGCTCGAAAGAGAGCTAGCATCTCCTTTCCCGCCAGCACCAGACCCTTACACTTCTGGAGACTCTGGACATAGTGTCGTACCTGTAGATAAAAGTAAAAATCCTGCTGCGCTAGCTGGTACCTCTCTCTCAACGAGGTAAAGGAATCCAACTCCTCTGCTCCTACAGTTGTCAAATGTCCAATGTAATGTAAGTCGTTCTGGGCCCACTCTCTCGCCACCCGTCCGTCAACTCCTGGGCTGAAATTCACGTTCCCCCACAAGGGGATGCAATCCGTCCATTTCCACGCTACTCCTTTCTGGTGACATAGGGTCCTCCAGGCCTGCCGCAGCCCACTCAAGAACCTGGACCCCCTCCAGCCAGCCGGCCACGCACCGGGCGGACAATGCAACAACATAACCCTATGCTGATCTCCAGACCTAGCATTCAGCAGATCTAGCGGTAGAATCTCCCCAGTACCCTCTATCCAATCCCTTAAGGCCCTTGTCAGATACAGTAGATTGTAAGTCCGCAAAGAAAGCAGTCCCGCCCCCCCTACCTCCGTAGATCCCATTAACGTTGCCATGGCAATCCGAGGCTTACGCCCTCTCCACAAAAATCGAGATAAATGTCCTTGTAATAGTTGCATATCTTTTCGTGAGATCCACACTGGAATATGCCTCAAGACATATAACCATTTGGGGACTTCTATCATATTAAAGAGTGCTATACGGCCCTTCAGCGAAAGAGGCAACTCCTGCCATCGCATTAACTTAGCTATTGTGCTTTCCAGTCTTGGCGGAATATTAGCACTATACAAATGTGTTGTTGAAGCTGGGATCTGTATTCCCAGATATCGGAGCTGCCCGTCCGCCCAGACTAAGGGGAAAGCACCTCTCCACGCATTCCGCACGTTACCGCTGACGTTGAGCGCCAAAGACTTAGCCTTATTTATCTTTAATCCCGAGAAGGTCCCAAAGCTTTCAATCAGCTGCAGGGCATTCTCCAGCGAGGACTGGGGATCCGTCAGACACAGCATCATATCGTCTGCAAATGCACTAACCTTTAGTCCACCCTTCCGCCACTGCATGCCCTGCACAGTCTCCGATTGCAATAGGGTGAGCAGAAGCGGCTCAAGCTGGAGTACGAACAGCAGGGGCGAAAACGGGCAACCTTGCCTGGTTCCCCGCTTTAACACGAAGGTGTCTGACTTGTCCCCCCCAACTGTAATAAACGCTAGGGGATCTGTATATAAGGCTTTCACCCATTCAACAAAGGCCCCCTCCATACCAAATCTGCGCAATGTCTCAAACATATACTCCCAAGAGACTCTATCAAAAGCCTTTTTGGCATCTAGACTAACTAACAGCAGCGGTGTCCCCTCGTGCGCACAGTGCTCCATCCCCAATAATATGCTGTTCATATTCTTTGCCGCTTCTCGCCCTCGCACAAAGCCCGCCTGGTGCCTGCCCACCAGATCCGATAGTAAAACCTGCAATCTCTCCTCTAAGACAGAGGCCAACACCTTCATATCATAATTTATCAAAGAGATCGGCCTATAGGCCGCCGGATCCTCCGGATTTTTACCCTCCTTATATATAAGAGAAATGGATGCCGTTCGCATATCCCTGGGAAATCTCCCACTCTCCAACACCTCAGCGTATAACGCTGCTAAAGTCGGCGTCACCTGACTTTCTAACATTTTGTAAAACTCGGACCCGTATCCATCCGGACCCGGCGTCTTATGAGGCTTCCCCTTCCGGATCACTTTCTGAATTTCACCCCCTGTTATAGGCTTATTCAAGTCTAATAATCCCTGTTGAGAAATCTGGGGCAATATAACATTATCTAAGAACCTCCTCTCCTCTCTACGATCCTCCGCGTCCGGAGTTTACAGCGTCTCGTAAAATCGGCAAAAGACTTCCGCTATCTTTTTAGAGTCACTGTGCTTTCTACCTTCTGTATCGCGGACTACAGTAATAACTCTGGCGCCTCCTCCCTCCTTCACTAAGCGCGCAAGCAGTTTACCAGATCTGTTGCCGTACCTGAACAACTGATGTCTATAGTACTGTAGCGAAAAGACGGCACGCTCTTGCAACAGATCATTCGGTTGCTTTTGGGTCTCCAAATACTCCGGCAACCTTCTCCCCTTCAGGCCCCTCACAGCCTGCCTCTTCAAGTCCTCAAGTTTATGGGTCAAGCATGTAATGGTGCTGTTGAGTTCTTTCCTCTCCCTTGCCATGTAAGCGATAACATGCCCCCTCAGTACTGCATTGCCTGCCTCCCAGAATGTGGCCACTGAGTTACTACTCCCTTCATTGAATTTGAGGTACTCATCACATTTTTGCTGTAAAAATAGCTGAAACTTCTTGTCCTGCCACTTTTGTCTAGGGAAAGACCATCTATAGCTCCCCGCACCTGCACCTTTCCAATCCAGGACTACCATGGCATGGTCTGATACTACTATGGGCCTTAATTCAGCCTTCAACACCTTCCCAAAGTCTCGCTCCGAGACCAGTATGTAGTCTATTCTTGACCAGGTTCCATGCACATGAGACAAGTGGGTATAGTCACGCTCCCCCTCGTGCAACACTCTCCAAACGTCTAACAAACCGCCCATCTGACATAGATAACTTACCCCTCATCGGACCCATCCCCCTCCCTGCTTAGGATGAGATTTATCTAAAGCTGGGTCATGTGGACAGTTAGTCTCCTGCCAGAATTACGGGCACCTTCGGGGCTGCTGCTATCTTCCGCAACATGTTCCTAAAAAACTCATGCTCATAAACATTCGGGGCATAAACATTACCTATAAATAGTTCTATGCCATTCAGACGCACATGCAGGAACAGGAACCTGGGGGTCCCTCTCCTCGGCCAATACTTCCACCTGGATCCCTTTCTGTACTAACACCACCACCCCTTTTTCCCTTCCCCCCCCTGAGGCAGCATACACATGTCCAACCCAGTCCCTCTGAAGTTTGAGATGCTCCACAGCACTTAAATGTGTTTCTTGCAACAGAGCTACGTGGACCAGCTCCTTTTTCAGGGCTTGGAGGACCTTCGTCCTCTTAACAGGGGTGTTTATGCCTCCCACATTCCAGGAGACTAGTCGAATATCAGGACCCACCTACATCATGTATTGTGATATGCTCCACTATGATGCTACATGTTACACACCCAGCTGCGTAGGGCTGCCCAGCCTCAGCCCCCGCAGTGATCCTCTCCCAGGCCCTTACTTGTGCATAGTCCCTCTGATTAAGGCAGCTCGCGTGATACTCAACCCCCCCATTCTCCCACCCCCCTCTTACGTCCCCATCCCCAAACCCTCTAAAATCATTACTATGTTATACCTCAGTTCAACATCACTGAGGTCGAGTCCCCAACCGATGCTGCAGGGGTGCCTCGAAGCAGCAAACCCCCCCCCCCCAAACCCTCATCTCAATTACAGCACACAACGATAGTTATAGTCATCTCCCCTCCAGATACCTTCCAATACCCTCATAGCCTACAGAGCAGAACATTTTAAACAAACACTTCTACTATAGCATGCTCCATCTCGGGCGTGTAGGCAGCTCCAGTGAAAGTCTCAAGTGTATCAGTCATATCTGGCCCCAAACTGCAGCCATACTTCCTACACGAGCTCCGATCTGCCCTGGCGGCGGCCATCATTCATCAGGACAGTGCCTCCACCGGGTCCCCAGTCGGGGGTCGCTCCAGCCTCTCCACAAACTTCTTTGCCGCCTCCACCTTCTCAAAAGTGTAATTCTTCCCTTGATAGAACACTCTCAAGGTGGCAGGAAACGCTAGCGTAAAGCGCAGATGATGTTTAAAGATCTCTGAGCAGACCGTAGAGAACTCCCTCCGCTTTGCGGCAACAGATGCTGAGTAGTCTTGAAACAATAAAAGTTTCTGATTCTCCATCCGTAGCTCACCTTTCTTCCGATAGGCCTGCAGCACCTGCATTTTATGTTGGAAATTGAGAACTCGCAGTATAACCACCTTCGGCCTGCTCCCCTCGGTCCGCCAGCTCCAATGCGATGCGCCCTTTCAATTTTGAATTGGCCCACCAGGGTGTCTAGGCCAAGCTCTTCCGGCAGCCATTTTTCCAGCATGGGGAGTAACATGTGTTCCGTAGTCGACTCCGGTATCCCCACTATACGCAAATTATTTCTGCGTGATCTATTTTCAAGATCATCGATTTTCAATTGTAAAGCGTCTATTTTCTTCTTGTGTTCCAGAGTCACCTTCTCCTGCTTGCCTTCCCCATCCTCAAGGAACGCCACGCGGTTCTCGAGCTCCTCCACTCTCCGACCGAACTCCGCCAGCGCTTCTCCCACTCCTTCGAGTTTTTTCATAATAAGGTTGAATTTGGGGTCCAGCAATTTAACTACTTCTTTGGCCAGCTCCTCCGGTGCTGAGTCTATGCTCTCACCTCCAGGTGAAGACAGCTGCCGCAGCCCAGCAGATGTCGGCCCAGGCCCCGATTTTCCAGCTTTCTCTCTGTCTTTTTTGGCAGGCAAAGGCATCTTTCTCTCCCACTCTAGACCACCAAGAACAAGTCTCCAGTTCTATAGTTCTAAGTCTCCGCCTATTCCAGAGGTTCAATTAGTGCATATGGGGGTGATTAAAGCAGATTAATGTTCGAGGCAACCCCGGAGCGAGCAAGGAAACGTCCTCACTCACTCATGCATCACGTGGACTCCTTCCCACTCCTTTAAAAAAAAAAAAAATCTAAAAGCAGGTGGTCGGCAGTAGTTAACTGAAATTTTTAACAGTGAAGTTCGAGTTTTGAAGTGAGGTGTATGACTAGGCTAATGAGTGCTTAAAAGGTGCAAGGTGAGGTTCCCAGAGCAATGTATTTAGTCATATGATACACCATGCTACAGGTTGCTTGCACTTTGATATTGTTAAATAGGACTGTCCCTGTGAACTGCATGTCTTTCACACATTAACACTGTAATTTCAAACAGTTCTATTAGAAATAAAGATCCTCTCTTGCAAAGGTATCACTTATAACTTGGTTGCTTCTACAGTTGGGAAGCAACCAGAAGACTCCAGGCATTTGTGTTGAAGGTTAATCCCTTCTGCATTATTGCTTTTGTCACATGCACTAGTTTGTTTGTTTGTTTTTTTATGCTACCCTGTGGTCTAGAACAAATGTCTGGTACTCTAGCTTGCACCAGTTAGTGTGACTGGCACTTTATTTTGCTGCCGCGGTCACATGGACTGTTTATATTTCTCTGTGCTGTGGTTTAATAGAGATCTGCCAACAGGAAGAGGCTGGGAAGCATTGTATTACAAGCATTGTTTACTGAGCGCTAATGGGCTGAGGACAAGTATTTGGACTATCTGCGATTAGCTTGTACCTACTAAGGGCAACTGCGAAGTAACTCATCTGTCCTCTCTCTGACCGAACAGAACAGTGAGAGATGCTGGAGAGAACTTGACCTCTCTCCCTGTACATTTTGACTGCTTGATGTAGAAGAATGTGCTGCTCTTAGCTCAGGCATCTGTGCAGTGTTTTTAGCAGAATTTTCTGCCCTAGTTGGAGTGCACAATGCAGGAAGGAATCCAACGTGTGCAAATGCCTGGGCTAATGGCAGGCCTGAGAAGGTGTTAAGGGTAAGCTCATAGGTGTGAGGTCCGTGCTGGTGAGGAAGTTTTGCCTATTTCTTGGAGAGGGCTTTGCAGAAGAGAGTATTGAAACACACAGCAGGGGAAGCATCTGGAACAGGGGTATGCGCATATGCTGGAGTGCTTATCTGACTCGTGAGCAGATATAACTAGCTTACTGTCCTTGTTAAGCGTGGCCCTTTTGCGCACAGACATTTGCACACTTTTGCTTATAGCAATGCTGAGCAAAATGTCTTTGCTAAACTTGCTTAAGCAACCCTGTGCTAGACCTTTAGCGCTGGGAGTCTTACACAGGGTTTTTGCCTTGGGCTGAGAGAGAGAGAGAGGGAGCAAAATCATCAATGTGTAAATAGTTACCCCTGTTATCCCAGTTATTTGCCCTGTTATCTGTGAACTCATACGTGTTAATTGTACTGAGCATTTTTGTTCCATGTAAACCGCGCTGATGCTGAATAGTGCGGTATAGAAGAGACTTTAAATAAATAAATAAATAAATAAGAACATACACATTTTACCACAAAATGCTCCCGTCCCCCCGCCCTCGAAAGTGCGTTTTGCCTTCTGTATGCTTTTTCATGCAAGGTCTTTCTAGAGGGCTAATTATTTCATCAGTGTGGCATTTATGTTCTTAACTGCCTCACACCTTCCTAATGGAGACTGGAATTTCAGAGATGTGTCCTGTTTCTGGAGAGAGGGTTCACTTTAAACTATTCTAAAACTGCAGCATTCCATGAAGCTTTTAACTTTAAATTCGGAGGCATTTTTGATCTGGTGCAGAATTTGTTCTGTGGGCTCTGAATTCCTTCGGGTGACCTTTTGGCTTCTCTAGTGGTTAGTCTCTGAGGGACATTAAGCCTAATGCTTGTTTACTTCGTTGCTGGCACTACTGTGAATGAGGGGGAGAAAAGGCGCTGTATAAAGGTGCCCAATAGAAGGCACTAGGAATTTTTCCCTGTAGATGCTCGCCTGTTCTCTACTTAGGTTTGGTGTACAGATTTTACAGTGAATTCCTAATGGATTAATTATGCTGTAAGTAATTGAGTACCCAATCTTAACACATTTTGTTCACTGAAACATTTTTTTTTCTGTCTGGGCTCTCATTAGAATCTTTTTAAAGCTTGAAAATAGCCGGAGGAATTGGTACTTTGTCTTAAGGGAAAGAGTTTGGGGCTCTAACATTTACAGACTATGGCACTTACTTGTTCTGTACCACAGAGAGCAACATTTTCATCATAAAAAAGTCCCTTTGTGCTTTTATGCCTAGTTTGTCCTTCCCCTGTTGCATGCAAAATAGTCTTGTGTAAGTACCCTTGTGTGCCCCCGCCACCCCCAAGAGTTGACTGAACTGTATGTTTTGCGTTTTTAACATATAGGCATATAAAATTTAGATAATAGGAGCTATTTCTAGAAACAGCTCCTAATAGTAGTTGTTGCTGGTTGTCCAAGTTGATTTAGTTACTGCTACTTTTGTGTAGACAGTTTTTAGGTGCGTTTCACAATAAGCAATAGCGCCTATTCTGGAGGCTCGAACAGTCTGAGAAAAGTTGTCTGTCTGTCTGCATAGGTTTCTTTATACTTGTGGGAAAAAACCTATGGGTTTGGATTAAGGCAGGCAAGCAAGATTTGTGCTGTCAAAGAATGAAGCAGCCATGACCACTCTCAAGACTGCTGCAGTCTGCTTGCAGAGGAGGAGGACCAGGCTGTGATTGCGCTGAATAACTCCTCTCATGGGCAGAAGAGGAAAGAATCCTACACAGCACTGGGCCTACCTGCAGTCCAGGGAAGCCTTCAAGAGAAGGGGTAATTTACGGAGCTGCAGAGAAAGATGTGGGCGGCTTGGAAAAGAAGGAAGGGAGATAGAGGGCAGGGGCTGAGAGCTCAAAGTGGGAAGGGGAAATAGGGTGGGAGAGGGGCAGCAGGTGAAGTGGTGGAGGGGCGAAGGGAAGTGTGCAAGGTGTTGGACATTGAGGAGACTAATGCAGGGTGTAAAAGGCCAAAACATATATATGCCAAAAGGGTAAATTTCACCTGCGTGCACACACCCACCTGCATACCACACACACACACATGCATGCACACCCCTCAGCATGTGTACATATTTGCCCATCTGACTGACTGGGGAGCCCCCAGTGCATGTTTGGGAACCACTGGTCTGACCTAAACTTTAGTACTTCAATAGGAGACCACCTTAGAATGCCAGGTGCTATAGGCATACTGCACGGAAGAAAGACCTGACAGTCTACTTCTGGTTGCACCTTACCAAGAAACCCCAGGGGCTGGGTCTCCAGTGATCGGCAATGATTCGACAGCACACAACAAGCATTCCCAGAGAACCCCTACCCCTGCCGCAATGATAGATTGTAACATAGTATTATGGGATTTAGTAGGCTGCAGTTTTGTCAATACACATTCCAAGCTGAGTTATCATAATATTACAATAAAACTTGGGTGAATATTGTAATATGGCAAATATTCTTATCTTACCCTGTATTGGCTTTATAAAGATGTTTTAATTTAAATTAAATCTCAATCCACTTGGGGGTCCTCCTTCCCATCCCTTTTCTCAGTCCTGTCAGATTGAGTGATGTAATCAATAAGTACACAACCCAATAGGTCATATCACATAATCCTTTTTTAAGGAAGACCAAATTATCACACACATTTTTGGTCGCACTGAATTGCCATTACTAGCCCAGTGATAGCTAGATGACTTGAAGTCCATTTTATTCTATTTATTTAAATATTAAAAAGTCCACACTGAGCGTGATACTCAATACTTAATATTTTTTCAGTAACAAGATTGCTAACCAGACACAACATTGCTTTTCAAACTCTAAGAAACGTTTTCAGTTTTGCTTCAGGGGAGTTCTGTGTACTTATCCATTGAAGTAATCTTCAGATGTCCAACTTCACCTCACTATAACCTTTTCCTCTTTGCTTAATGACATTCTTTTTCCTTTCACAGTCACTTTACCTTATAAAATGTTGCTGCGTTTTTGCCTCTCTAATAACATCAACACTGAACCATGCATTTTAAAGGTCCTGTGTCAAATTAATGAAAACCATTCCAGTTTGGAATTTAAACCCTTTGGAGCCACCGTTGTTAGGGAAAAAATCCCAAATTGTTCTTTGTAACTTAAACATGCTTCCCGATTTCCACCTTTCATACTCTGAGGAACACAGTCCAGAACTCTTCAGTGGAGCTCGTCAAAGCCATGATGATATTTGAGGCAGTGATCAACTATGGGAGCTGTCAAAGAATGGGTTTGCAATCGAGAGAAATGTTCTTCCAAATGTATCTATATTGCTCTTTTTTGTTCTGCCCAAATATAACATACCACAAGGGCAGACAACAACATAGACTACAAAAGTTGTTGAACAAGTAGTCCTCAATTTAGAGCGCATTATTCTCTTACTTTGTGGACACTACCATGAATCACCTTCTATTGTAATCTGACACAAATCACAATTCCCACACGAAAAGTGACCCGAAGATTCATCTCCTAATATACTTTGGCCTTGTCAGGTAATTAGTTCAGAAACAAAATTGCATATGTTTTTACCCCTCTTGTAGGCAATTATAGGACATTCTGAAAAACAAGGGAATGTAGTCAAAAACTCACAATATTTTAGAATTGTGGATGTAATCATAGAGGTTTTTATCGAGTATGGAATAACACAAGTCAGTCTTTCCTAATCGCCCCTCCAGTCCAGTCCCGCACCTCAGGGTAGAGCACCTCTTCCAGCAGTTTTGGAGGCTGAGCACGTCACAACTTTGATGACATCAGGATATTTAGGCAGCTGGCACCACCTCCAGCCTCCCAGTAAGCTCAGTCTCCAAGCAGCTGGAGCAGGTGTTTTTCTCTGGATTAGGACTCACTGAAGGGACAACTGAGAAGAGTTAGTTTAGTTTGTTTTAATTTTTGGGGTTAATTTCCCTTTAAATGTGCTTGGTTCTTACCTACCCTTTCAGTGCCTTACACGCCTGCCGGTAAAGCTTGGGGAAAAAAAAAAAAAAGAACAGAAGAGCAGAGAAGGCAGATCGCAGATAGACCTGGTTTGCAGGGGCCAAGGAAGTGCCCGGCCAGTCAGCCAGTGTCTCGTGCCACTCCCGAACCCCGCTGGACGGGTGAGGAGCGGTTGCTGAAGGAGTGCAGGCAGCCGTCGGAGAAAGGTCAGCAGCATCACCTTATTCTCCTACGGGGTGGAACGTCGTCGGAAAAGGTAGGCGATCCGCTGCTCGGGAGAGTGTTTGTAAGGGCCGCGGGGGCCCATTTCGGTGTCGGTCGGGCATTTTTCTTTTGCCGCGTGGCAGAGAGAGAAGAGGAGTATTTCAGTGTTCCAGAGCCATTTTCTTTGCGCAGGAAGCGAGGATTGTGGCCGCGTGGCTTCAGTGTAGTTTTCCATTCAGTTTGGTGTTTTTTGTGTCTTAAGCCTGATTGTATGCAAACTCAAGCTAAAGTTGAAAAAGAGCAAACCACTCATGAATGCAGCAAAATATGACCTTCAGAATATACCACTGGAATTTAAAGACTGCCTGCAAAATCAATTTGCTGCTTTAGATACAAATGGCAGAGCTCCAGAAGAGTTATGGAATGACATCAAGAAGGTTGTGTTGGAAGAAAGCGAGAAGTCCCTACAAAAGGTGAAAAAGCAAAAACGGCCAAAATGGATGACGGAAGAAACTCTGAAAATTGCCCAGAAACGCAGAGAAGCTAAAGCCAGAGGAGAAAGAAAGACAATAACAGAACTCAACAGAGATTTCCAAAGTGCAACAAGACAGGACAAGGAAAAGTACTACGACGCATGCAAGGAAATAGAAGCAGAAACTATTAGAGGAAGAACAAGATCGGCTTTCCTAAAGCTACGAGAGTTAAAGAAAAGTTCCAGCCTCGAATTGGAATGTTACAAGATGTTCAAGGTTCTATGTTGAATGATGTTGAGAAGATCAAGAAAAGGAATATACAGAGTTTTTATATGATAAAGATCAAATGGACCAACAGCCGTTTCAACCTGTACCTTATGATCGGCAACCATTGGTGATGAAAGAAGAAGTTGAAGCAGCATTGAAAGCCTTATCAAAGAACAAAGCACCAGGCATTGATAGCATTCCCATAGAAGTATTACAGCAATCTGATGCAGCTGTTACCATACTTACAAGGCTCTGCCAAGAAATATGGAAGACAGCATCATGGCCAACTGACTGGAAAAGATCTGTGTTTATACCAATACTAAAGAAAGGTGATCCAACTGACTGTGGAAATTATCGCACAATCGCTCTGATCCCACATGCCAGCAAGATTCTACTGAAGATTATTCAAAAGAGACTACAACCATACCTGTAACAAGAACTACCTGAAGTGCAAGCAGGGTTCAGGAAAGGGCGAGGAACGAGCAACATCATTGCGGATGTGAGATGGATCCTTGAAAAGACTAAAGAATGCCAAAAGGATATCTATTTGTGCTTTATCGACTATAGCAAGGCTTTTGACTGTGTAAGCCATGAGAAACTCTGGGCCACATTAAGAAGCATGGGTATACCAGAACACCTGATCGTTCTCTTGCGCAGTCTGTACATTGATCAAGAAGCAACAGTTCGAATGGAACAAGGAGAAACAGAATGGTTTAAAATATGCAAAGGTGTAAGACAAGTCTGCATACTTTTCCCCTACCTGTTTAATTTATATGCAGAACAAATCATCAGAGAAGCAGGATTGTATGAAGACAACAGAGGTGTGAAGATTGGTGGAAGACTTATCAACAACCTTCGCTATGCTGATGATACCACATTACTGGCTGAAAGTGAAGATGATCTGAAACATTTGCTTCTCACTATCAAAGAACATAGTCTCAAAATGGGCCTGCACCTTAATGTAAAGAAGACAAAGATCATGACAACTGGCATAATCAACAGGTTCATCGTTGAAGGAGAAGAAATTGAAATCGTGAACAACTTTAACCTACTTGGATCAACTATCAATAAAGAAGCAACAAGCAGTCAAGAAATCAGACGACGCATTGCTCTTGGCAGAATGGCTATGAAAGACCTAGATAAGATTCTCAAGAGCAGAGATGTCTCTCTCCATACAAAGATTCGACTTGCTCAAGCCATGGTATTTTCAGTAACATCATATGGATGTGAAAGCTGGACAGCGAAAAAGATAGACAGGAAGAAAATTGATGCCTTTGAATTATGGTGCTGGCAGAGAATACTGTGTATACCATGGACTGCCCGAAGAACAAACCAGTCGGTACTAGAGGAGATCAAACCTAAGCTTTCTTTAGAAGCTCAGATGACAAGACTTTGACTTTCATACTTTGGACACATCATGCGAAGAGAGAGATCATTAGAGAAAGACATCATGCTTGGCAAGATAGAAGGTCAATTCAAAAGAGGAAGGCCAGCAATGAAATGGATCGATACAGTAACAGCAGCTATGGGTACCAGTCTGTCAACAATGAGCCGCCTGACTCAAGACCGAACACAATTTAGGATAGCTATCCAGAGGGTTGCCATGAGTTGACTCCTACTCGAAGGCACTCAACAACAACAACAAGCCTGATTGCCTCTTTTTGCGGGGAAAAAGAGTTTGGTGTGTTTTATTTTCCTTGCCGTTTCTTCTTGGGGGAAAAAAAAAGGACATTTTTTTTCCTTTGTTTTGGCTTGTTTAAGATCATGCCTTCCAGGCCACAGTGTGGGGCTTGTGGAGCACGCAGGAGCTCACTGTTTGCGGAGGGAGTCTGCAAGGGTTGTACTGCAGAAATCCGCTCTGCGGAGCAGAATATGATGGAGGAGGCTAGTTTGGTTACTGTGCCGGCAGCCCAGTGGTTCACTGCCTTGTCTCGGGGGAGGGGGACTTTAGTTTGGCTTCCTTGGAGCTGCAGCAGGGCCAACAGGGGATTTCTCCTGGTCCTTCGTCCTCACAGATGCCCACGACTACGGTGCCGGGCGATTTTTCCCACAAATTTGTTTGGTTGCTGCATAAGGCATTTTGCCTGAAGCAGCAGGGGAAGACTAAAGGCCATAAGGCTAAGAAGAGGGGGGCTTCGGTGGATGATCTGGCTGTGGAGCCTGATCCATCACAGCCTTCTGTTAAGAGACGTCTGCAGAGTCAGATGGCTGATGAGACTGGTTCTGTTTCCTCAGAAGGTGAACTGGAAACAGGGTTTGAACAGGAGGATCTAGAAGGAGAAATCCCTCTGGAGGATGAGTCCCGGATTGTTAGGGTTTTCCGTAAGGAGGAACTGGCCGGACTCATTACCGAGTCACTCAAGACACTTAACATGCCGCGAGCAGGAGTGCTTGAGGAGGACATGCTTGAGGATCTTATACTCCAGGCAGTGCATAGGCCTCAAAAGGTTTTCCCTCTTCATAGAGTTATTAAACAGATGATCCTGGAGGAGTGGGAACTCCCTGAGATTGGGCTCAGGGGGTCTCGCATCATGTCTCAGCTATATCCTTTGACTGAACCGGAAAGAGAGATGTTTCGTTCCCCAAAGATTGGTGCTGCAGTGTCGACAGTGACGAAGAAGACCACTATTCCGGTTGAGGGCAGTGCTGCCCTCAAGGATGTCTAAGATAGGAAGCTTGATAGCCTCTTGAAGCAGGCCTTTGATGTAAGCATGCTTTCACTTCAGGCCTCGGCTTGCGGAGCGTTGGTGGTGCGTGCTTGTTTGCGTTGGGTGCAAAGCCTCTCGGGGACGACTGGGGGGGGCGCAGGATACAGCGTCTGCTGCACAGCTGGAATCGGGTGTGGCTTATCTAGTGCACACCTTTTATGATCTAGTAAGAGCACTTTCGAACAGCATGGGTTCCATGGTGGTGGCTTGCCGTTACCTCTGGCTCCAAAATTGGTCGGCTGATGTGTCTTCAAAGGCCCGTTTGAGTAAGCTGTCTTTCAAGGGGAAACAGTTGTTCGGAGAGGAGCTCGAGAAGTTGGTAAAGGATTTGGGGGAGTCCAAGGGTGGACGTCTTCCTGAGGATAAACCAAAGCAAGTTCGGGCTGCCGGTCCAATCCGTGGTCAGTCTTGGGAGTTTAGGCGTTTCGATTGGTGAGGTTTTCTCCTTTCCAGAGAGGGTGCCCTTCTTTTGGGGTTTTCGGGGAAATGGCAGGGGATATTACGGAGCTTCTGCTTTACCTCAAACCAGAGGAAATGGCAATGAAGCGAGGGGGGCACAGGCAGTAGTACATCCTGTGGGAGGTCGATTGAGGGATTTTTACCATGCCTGGGTCCGGGATACGTCGGACCAGTGGGTTCTGCGAGTAATTCGGGAGGGCTACGCCCTGGAGTTTGCCAAACCCTATTGCCAGCCTTCGTTCGTTCCCCCTGTCGAGCGCAAGCGAAGGCGAGTGGTGTATGGCAAACGCTACAACGCCTTTTGCAATTGTGGGTGGTGGTTCCGGTGCCCACAGAGCAGTGCGGTACAGGTCAATACTCCATCTATTTCATAGTGCCAAAGAAGGAGGGGTCGTTTCAGCCCATTCTCGATCTCAAGCGAGTAAATCGGTGTCTCCGCGTTCCCTGTTTTCATATGGAGACTCTTTGGTCGGTAATGATGGCCGTCAGAGAAGGGGAGTTCTTGACGTCTCTAGACCTCGCAGAGGCGTACCTGCATATTCCCATTCATCTGGATTACCACCAGTTTCTTTGCTTTATGGTGCCAATGGGTCATTTTCAGTTTCAGGTGCTACCTTTTGGTCTTGCAATGGCTCTGCGGACGTTCACCAAGGTGATGCTAGTAGTTGCAGCCACGTTGCATTGCGAAGGCATTTTGGTTCATCCCTACTTGGACGATTGGCTCATTCGAGCAAAGTCCAAGGAGGAAAGTGCTCAGGTGACGAGACAAGTAGTCAGTTTCTTAACCGAGTTGGGCTGGATCATCAATGTCGACAAGTCAGTTGACCCCCTCGCAGGATCTCGAGTACCTGGGGGCATGCTTCGACACTCTCAAGGCTTGGGTGTATCCTCCTCAGAGGAGGGTGCTGGCTCTTCGAGTGTTGGTACAGCAGTTTCTCCGCATGGCGGAACCGATGGCATGGCATTGTCTTCAGCTTTTGGGTACCATGGCGACAACGATCGATCTAGTTCCCTGGGCGTGAGCTCACATGAGGCCATTGCAGAGAGCTCTGTTACGAAGATGGTCTCATCAGCAGCAGCCACTGACTTGCAGGTTGGTATGCCCTCGAGAGGTTCAGAAAGCCCTCAGGTGGTGGCTGAGTGAGAAGAACCTGAAGTTGGGTGTTCCGTTGGAATCACCGTGTTGGCTTCCTCTGACGATGGATGTGAGTCTGTCAGGTTGGGGTGCCCATTGCGAGGGGCAAGTGGCATAGGGTTGGTGGACTTCAGAGGAACGGACTTGGTCCATCAATTGGCTGGAGATTAGAGCGGTTCGCTTCGCCCTACAGGAGTTTCTACCACAGATTCACACTCGCGCGGTGCGAGTCTTCTCAGACAACGCCACCATGGTAGCATATATCAATCGTCAGGGCGGCATGGGCAGTGCCAGGGTGGAGAACGAGGTATAACTCCTGATGACTTGGGTGGAGATTCACCTACAAGTGATCTCAGCAGCGCACGTGGCCAGCACAGAGAACGTTGCAGCCGACTACCTCAGGCAGGTGCGCTTGGACCCGGGGGAATGGCAGTTGAACCAAGAGATTTTTGGGCAGATTGTGCACTGGTGGTGGGGGGGGGGGGAACCGGTCATGGATCTAATGGCAACCTTTGAGTCAGCCAAGGCCAGTTGGTTTTATAGTCGTCGAAGAGAAAGAATGTCCGAGGGACTTGACACGTTGGTTCAAAGGTGGCCGAGCCAAGGGCTGCTCTGTCTTCCTGCCTTGGGTGCTGATAGATCGCGTAGTGCAGCGGGTGGCAGCACACAGGGGGATGGTCGTGTTCATTGCCCTGGATTGGCCATGGCGGCTGTGGTATGCCAATCTGGTGTGGTTGAGGGCGGCCGAGCCGTGGAGACTCCCTGTCAGGCTGGATCTGTTGCTGTAGGGCCCGATCATGATGCCGCAGGTGGATCGGTTTTCGCTTACAGCATGGCTCTTGAGAGGGCGAGGTTAATGAAACGAGGTTATTCCACTCAGGTGATTTCCACCCTCCTTAGGGCCCGGAAGAGATCTACCTCCTTTGCATATATTTGAGTGTGGAGAATTTTTGAGAGATGGTGTGCTCAGAGCTGGTGCAACCCTTTGTCTGCCTCAGTTCTGGAAATGCTGGAGTTCTTGCAGGCGGGCCTTGATAAGGGCCTTGCTTGGGGCTCACTAAGAGTTCAGGTAGCAGCGTTGGCTTGTTATCGAGGAAAGATCAAAGGTGCGTCCTTGGGGAGGCAGCTGGAAGTCGTTCGTTTCCTAAGGGCCGTTAAGCAGATTCGTCTGCCCAAGACTGTCTTGGTTCCTGCTTGGGATCTTAACCTAGTACTTTCGCCACTGTTGCGGGAGCCTTTTGAGCCATTAGCGTCTTGTACTCTAAAGGATTTGACCTTAAAGACCGGTATTTTTGGTGGTGATTTGTTTGGCTAGGAGAATTTCGGAACTTCAGGCATTGTCATGCAGAGAGCCTTTTCTTATCTTGTCTAAGGAAAAGGTGGTTTTGAGGACTGTGCCCTTTTTCTTGCCAAAGGTGGTTTCTCCATTTCATTTGAATGAGCCAGTAGTTTTGCCGGTACTAACTGGGTTGGCGGAAGGTCTACTAGACCCACAGCTGCGACTTCTCGACCTTAGGTGGACTTTGAAGCGGTATTTGAGGAGAACGGCTTCGTTTTGAAGATCTGATCGGTTGTTCGTTCTGTTCGGAGGTCCGTGTAAAGGGGAAGCTGCGGCTAAGTCCTCCATCTCCAGATGGGTTAAGGAGGCCGTTGCTTTGGTGTATCTGTTACGGGGAGAGCAGGGTTTGCGGGCTCATTCCACTAGGGCTCAAGCGGCTTCTTGGGCAGAGTGGAGTTTGGTTTTGCCCGTGGACAGTTGTTTGCGGTTCTTGGTAGTTTTACTACTTAATTGTTGCTCCGGTGAGTCTGCTTTGTCAATAGGTTACTGGAATGAGAGGACGGACCCAGTGGTTATATATGCCAGTGACATCACAAGAGTGACGTTTCTCAGTCTCCAAGCTGCAGGAGGAGGATCACAACTCCAGAGGTCTGGGACTGGACTTGAGTTCCTTAAGGAACAACAATTAGTAGATAAGTCTAATTTAACCTTCATGGTTAGAATCCGTAGTTAGTAACTCTAAATTCTTCTTACATACATTTTAGCCATTCTAAGAAATCATCAAGTAAAGCACTAGGCCCTATCCAGATCATCAGTATATAATCTATAAACCGTTTCCAGAGTCAAATATGAGCCATCCATCGAGATGGGTAGGTTATATAAGAACATAAGTTATGCCTTACTGGGTTAGACCAAGGGTCCATCAAGCCCAGTTTCCTGTTTTCAATAGTGGCCAGTCCAGGTCACAAGTACCTATCAGGTTCCCAAAAGGTACACAGATTCTATGCTGCTTGTCCGGTGGATAGGCAGTCGATTTCCCTGGTCCTTTTTAATAATGGTTTATGGACTTTTCCTCCGGAAACTTGTCCAGACTTTTTAAATCCAGTTACACTACCAGCTTTTTACTACATTATTTATTTATTTAGCTTTTCTTCTATACCGCGCTATTCACATCAGTGCGGTGTACATTCAACATAACATTATACGTGCAGTCGAACCGCATTGTGGAAGAGTGGAGGAGTGGCCTAGTGGTTGGGGCAAGGTACTTCAGGCCGGAAGGTCGGGGGTTCAAATCCCACTAGAGGACAGCAACCTTGGGCCGGAAGGACGGATTTCTAGTCCCACAGGTGCTCCTTGTGGTCTTGGGCAAGCCACTTAACCCTCCATAGCCCATGTTCCCTGTAAAATAGTTATCTCCAAATTATAATGCCCTGTTCAATGTAATTTCAGTTTGTTCAATGTAAACCGCACTGATGCAGAATAGCACGGTATATAAGAGAATGTAAATAAATAAATAAAATAAATAAAATTGTATTTACATTGAACAGGAGCAATAAACCTGGATATAACTAGGGGTAACTACCTGCAAATTATTTACATTGATGCATATATTCTCCGGCTCTGGTCTATTTGGGCTGGGGAAAATTGGGCTAGCTATCGTTTTTCTTGTTGGGTATATTTATTAGGGTGCTGTAGGTGACTGGTCATCCTTTGGTAACGAATTCCAGAGTTTGATTATGCGTCATGTGAAAAAATGTTTTCTCTGATTAGTCTTAAATGTGCTACATTGTAACTTCATTGCATGTCCCCTAGTCTTTCTACATTTTGAAGGAGTAAGCAACCGATCTACATTTATCCATTCCACTCCATTCATTATTTTATATATCATATCTCCCATCAGCCATCTCTTTTCCAAGCTGAAGAGCCCTAACCTTTTAAGCCTTTCTTCATAGGGATATCCTTCCACCCCCTTCACCTTTTTTGTGCTTTTCTCTGTACCTTTTCTAATTCTGCTATGTCCTTTTTAAGATATGGTGACCAGAATTGCACACAATATTCAAGGTGTGGTCACATCATGGAGCGATACAGAGGCATTATAATATCCTTTGTTTTATTCTCCATTCCTTTCTTTATAATTCCTAGCATTCTATTTACTTTCGTGGCCACCGCTGTACACTGGGCGGAGGGTTTCAATGTATTAACCACTGTGATGCATAAATCCTTTTTCTGGGTGGCAATTTCTAATGTGGAACCTTGCATCATGTAACTGTAACTTTGCACTTGTCCGCATTAAATGTCTTCTGCCATTTGGACGTCTAGTCTCCCAATTTATTAAGGTCATCATTTCCAGGAACACCACCTTTAGCCCACCTCAAAGCATGAACATCCTAAACAAAATGATAACTACAAGGGACAAGGCGAAATACCTGGGCATCACCCTGGACAGGAACTTGAACTTACAATCGCATAAAAAGAAAACCGCATCAAAGGCATACCACCGATTAAAAATTATCAGGAGGCTTTGACCAATCCTCAATCAGGACAAATTCCGCACTTTGTGTCAGGCAGTAATCACCCCCATACTGGACTATGAAAATTCGTTGTATCAAGGACTTCCCAAGCAAACCACCCATCCACTACAAATGGTGCAAAACACTGCAGCACGCATCATCACGGGCACAGCAAGACACAAACACATCACACCTGTACTACAGCAACTCCATTGGTTACCCATAACAGCAAGAGCAAGATTCAAGACAACACAAAATATTTTCAAAATCATACATCAACGTTCAGCAAATATTCTACAAAACATACTGATCAGAGAAACCAACTGCTGGCCCAGAAGAGCCAACGGCATCAACAAACTCCGAACACCCACCGGATACCAAAAGACAAAGCAAACCACCTCCAACAGAGCCTTATCTTTCTCAGCACCAGCCCTTTGGAACCCCCTCCCAGATGAACTGAGAGCACTAAGTGACGGTAAGGACTTCTGCAAGTCGCTCAAGACACTCCTGTTCACAGAACACTTTTCGCACTTAACCTAGGACGTCAAACCCCACTGGCACGCATAAAAGGAATAGAAGGAATAACTATCAGATGTCTAAAAGTCTGCATGTATGTCATGTTGCCCCACCCCTCTCGTTCATTGTAGACCTTTTGTGTTGTCAACCCCTTTGATTGAAGGATAAAGTGGTATATAAAACTGGTTAAATAAACCTTGCAATTTTTCACAATCCTCTTGTATTTTAACAACTTTGAATAATTTGGTGTCATCTGCAAATTTAATCACCTCACTCGTTCGCATTTCCAAGTTATTTATAAGTTAAAAAGTAGCGGGCCTAGCACAGATCCCTAGGGTACTCTACTATTCACTTTTCTCCATTTAGAAAATTGGCCATTTAGCTGTACTGTGTTTTCTATCTTTCAACCATTTTCTAATCCACAATAGTACATTGCCTCCTATCCCATAGCTTTTTAATTTCCCCAAGAGTCTCTCATGAGGAACCTTTGTCAAAGGCTTTCTGAAAATCAAGGGAGACTATATCAACTGGCTCAATTTTATCTACTTGTTTCTTCACACCTTCAAAAAAATAAATTAAATTGGTGAAACAAGATTTTCCTTGGCTAAATCCATGTTGGCTTTCTGACATTAAACCATGATTGCCCATGTGTTCAGTAATTTTGTTGTTTATAATGGTTTCTACCATTTTACCTGGTACTGATGTCGGGCTCACAGGTCTGCAGTTTCCCAGATCACCCCTGGAACCCTTTTTTAAAAATTGGTTTTAGATTGACCACACTCCAGTCTTCGGTTACTACAGAAGATTTTAATGATAAATCGGAGTTTACTAATAGCAGTTCTACAATCTCATGCTACAGTTCTTTCAGCACTCTGTGATGTGTGCCATCCAGTCCAGGTGATTTGCTGCTCTTTAGTTTATCAATTAGCTGTATTACATCTTCCCAATGTATCGAGATTTGTTTCAATTCTTCTGATATTGTTCCTCAAAATAAGCCTGTACAACATGACGATCAATTGAGTGATGTGGCTGTTCACCAGCATTCTTCATGGCCAATCTTTTGTTCTGCTAGACTTGTATGAAAGACAAGGGCTCCCCTCTTCCACCCCCTCTTCCACCCCATCTTTCAACCCACATCATATTCCCATTGATGGTTCAAGGCGTATAAAACCTCCAACCATTTGGATACTGTTGACAGACGCTGCTCTTATGCATTGCCAGTGGCACTCTTCACCTTTGCTTACAATTGGTTTGGGTCTCCCCCATTGTGCTTTAGTGTAGCACTACAAGGCGTATGCAGCGCTCTATAGAGACATGTAAAAGATGATCCCTGCTCATCAGAGCTTACAGTCTAGTCAAGATAGCCTAGTCCCCAACTGTTGTATTGTCTGTGTCTAAGGGAATGGTGAGGAAACACATGGTTGGAGACTACATGGGTCAGGATCCAAAAACAGCCTCAAATAGATGGGGTTTTAGCTTGGATTTGAAAAGGGCGTGAAATGAAGTCTGACATATTGACTCAGGCATTAGGAGCAGCAAGGTGGAAGGATTGAAGTCTGGAGTTGGCAGTGGAAGAAAAGGGCATAGATAGAAGGGATCTGCCAGAAGAGGGGAGTTCCTGAGAGGGGAGGGGTGTAGGGAGAGATAAGAGAGGAAATGTAGTGAGGATCAGCAGAATGAATTCACTTATAAGTCAGTAGGTGAAGTTTGAATTGGATACGTAAACGGCTAAGAAGCCAATGAAACAACTTGAGAAGAGGGATTTACATGAGCATTGCGAGACTGCCAGAAGATTAGCCTTGTAGCTGAATTATGAACAGTTTGATGGGGGTAAAGATGATTCAGAGGGAGACCAGCAAGGAGGAGGTTGCAATAATCTAGACAGGAGGTGACTAATGAGTGGATGTGGGTCTTATTAATGTGTTCAGAAAGGAAGGGTGAATTTTGCTGCTATTATAGATAATGGTTCTTAAACAACCCAGAAATACAAACTATAATATTCTTGACATTTGATATAGTACTGGAGAGGGTAGGCAAGTGAGTGACTGTGCTGGTGTGGGCAGGCAGAATGCAGCATGAGAGCTCCAGTCTGTCCACTCAGTCCTGCTGGTGCCCACCCGCTCCATACATTTCCACCAGTCCCAGCCCTGTCACAGGGTGCAGGATTCACACTCTGCTTCAACCTGCTTCTCTATCCCTCCCACTTCAGGCCTAATGCCCAGGTACATGTGTATATGTAGGGGTGGTGGGGGAAGGGTGGCCCATGAGGCCATGTTAAGTATGACTTTGTTCAAACCAGCAGTTTTCTCCATTTATGGTTGTCGATGGCTTGTGTGCTGTTTGTTGGCATAGTTTCCTTATTCTGCATAATCACTGTTGTAGTCAGTAGTGGAATAATTTTAATCATTTAATCATATGGATGTGGGAACCATTACTTTTAAAAATAAACTAGGTCGGTAATGCTTGGACCTGGAAAGAAAGTCATCCTTCAGGGAATAAAAGCGGTCTGATCTCAGACACCAGGAGCCTGTGAAAACACACTGGAGCCTGACTGGTATAATTAGTAATCTTTAAAGCAGGAAACAATGGCAGTGGAAAGACTATATATCTTCTAAATAAGAATTGCTACTGGTTTGCAGAAAGGTAACATTTTCTTAATTAACAAAAGTAAATTACTACAATTAAGGTTTTTATCATTCTGCTAGTCATATGCTGCCTTTTTTAAAGTCATGTTGCCGTATTAGTCTGCTTGGACAAGTGGAAATTAGGGACCTAGATGAGTTTATACAATTTAAAGCAGTGTAACTGCACTGCTTCATTGGTCTGAAGAGAGGATAACTTTCAGAAGCTTGTCAAAGATACCTTTTTATTGGACTAATTTAATGTATCGTCTACAACTTGTTTGTTGACCCTTTATTTCCACTTGTCTGTATGGATATTTATTTTTCTTTTTTTTTTATTTGATGATGTAGGCATCACCAACGTATTGAGATAGTCTAATGAAAAAAGATCACCTACAATGTGTCAACTTTTATTTCATCTCGATGCAGAGCAAACAAACCACACTGCACAACATCACGACACAGCACCCAAGCTCTCAGTGTCCTAAAACATGCCTGTGCTGCAGCAGGCTAGGAGATAGTACTTGAAAGGAAACACAAAGATCCTGTTGCTATGTCTGACTGCCCTCCTACCAAAGGGAGTTGGGAGCCTTAGACACATTGCTGCTCATCGGTATGTTCCCCTCCTAGGAGGCAGTGGCCGGACCCACATCCACTGGTTTCTCTCCACTCAAGGAGCCATCAGCTGGGGAAAAAGAGGCAGCTGAGTTGCTGAAAATATTTTGCTCTTTAGCTTTGCATAGCTCTTCCACAGCTCCTCCACCTAAAAGAGCCCCCATGCATGGGTGAGTAGATGGGTGCCGCTTTCCTTTCCTTTGTGTTTCATTACCATTCCCCCTAGATGTATCCCATATCTACACCTACTGTGTTGTCTGTCTTGACTAGATTGTAAGCTCTGATGAGTAGGGGACCATCTTTTACATGTGTCTGTGCAGCGCTGCATATGTCTTGTAGCGCTATACAAATGTTCAGTAGTAGTAGTAGAGTGGGTAGGGAGAAGGACCTGACGCCACCAGGTTTACACCCCAAGCATGTTACTGGCCACCAACTGATGTGCCCTCAAATCCTTATCATCCTTTCCATACCAGACTGCACAGATCGGACAACCTCCATCTGCTGGAGAATGAGAGAGACTGGCAAGATCGAGACTGCACAGACCCATTTGTATCATGATTTTATTTATTTATTTAAAAGCTTTTCTATACCGCGCTCTTTAAAATCAGTGCGGTTTACAATTAACATTTCCTTGTACAATGCAGGAAGGACCTGCATTGTTCTTACATTGAACAGGTGACGTAACTTGGATTTATAACTGGGGCAACTATATACAGGCTGAGCCCTTTGTCGCTACAACGTTCAGCAGTATGGCTGGGACTCATAACTATGTACAAAACTTGTCATTTATTTACAGTCTGTCTTTATTTACATTTGTTAGCAGTTCGTTGGCCTATCCTACTGGATTAGAGCTCCCAATAGTCTCGGACTGCATAGGGTGTGTTGGGGATGCTGTTGGGGTGGGCTGGGGTGTGGCAGATGGGGTTGTATCATTGGGCTGTGAGTAATGTCGAAGAAACAGATGGTGCTTTAAAGCCTTCCTGAATTGGGTGAGGTCCGTGATCGCTCTGATGTTGGGGGGGGAGGTTATTCCAACATGTTGGGGCATAGAACGCGAAGGCTCTGTTCCTTGTTGCCTGAGAACATTTTGTTGTTTCCTTGGGGATTACAAGTGTGTTGGTAGCAAAGGACCTTCTTGATCTGTTATGGGGGGTGGGGTTGAAGAGGTCTGTGAGGGAGGAGGAGGATAACTGTGGATGGCTTTGAAGGTCAGCAGTATTACTTTGTATGTGAGCCGGCAGTTGATCAGTAGCCAGTGTAGGTCCTTCAAGATGGGGGTTATGTGGTCTCTTCTGGAGATCCCGGCGAGGACACGGGCAGCAGCATTCATCGCGAGTTGCAGTGGGTTTAGTGTGCTCTTGGGGAGACTGTGTAGAATGGCGTTGGCATAGTCAAAGTGGAGTGTTAACAGCGCTTGGAAAATTGTTCGGAAGTCGTCAGGCTGCAACATGGGTCGGAGATGCCGAAGTGTTTGGATCTTATGATAGATGGCTCTGACGGTGGTGTTTGTGTGCTTTCATGTCGAGGTGCTGGTCTAGCGTGACACCCAGGTAGCGTACTGTGGATTTACTTGGGAGCTCTGCGTCTCGAGTTTTTATTGTAGCGGGAGGGGAAATGTTTTTGTTTCTTGTGATGAAAAGAACCTCTATTTTGTTGAAGTTGATTCGGAAGTTCTGTGCGTGGAGCCAGTCAGAGATTGCATCAAAGCATTTCACTAATGTTGAGAAGTCGGGTTGGTTGATGGTGAATGGGGCGAGTAGCAGGACATCGTCTGCATAAATCAGGCTGGAGATGTTGAAGGAGCGGATGATTTCACATATTGGCTGCATATATATGTTGAACAGGAGAGCAGAAAGTAAGGAGCCCTGGGGAACCCCTTGTCTTTGTTGAAAAGGCTCAGAGGTCTTGGATCCCATCCTTACGTACTGCCGTCTATGTGCTAGGTAGGACTTGCACCAGCTCCAGGCTAAGCCCTGGATTCCCTTCTCATGGAGGCGTGTCAGGAGCCTCTCATGATTGACTGAGTCAAACGCAGCGGCGATGTCCAGGAAGATAAGGGCATATCAGTTTCTGATGTTATCTATTCCTCTGCTTAAGGTATTGATTAGCGTGGTGAGTAGCATCGCAACTCCATGCGATTCTCTGAAACCGTGCTGACATGGATCCAGGGGGGCAGTGGTATCGATGTGCTGCTGAATCTGCCTTTGGACGACCTTCTCGATTATCTTAGCCAGCAGGGGGATACTTGAGATCGGGCGGTATGATTCGGCCGTCTGGGGGTTTAGCTTGTTGTTCTTTAGTAGGGGCCGTATGGAAGTCTGTTTGAGGGTTGATGGGAAGGTTTCCGTTGAGAAGGATAGGCCCATGATCCTGGCTAGGATTGGGCTGAGTTCTGTGCGCATCGATCTTATCCAGAATGCTGGAAAGGGGTCGTTTGGGGCAGTTGTAGTGTTGATGGCTACAATGATGTCCTCGATGCTTCTCTTGGATGGTGGTGTGAGTTCGGTGAGCGGCGTTAGATGGTATGGGTTATGGCTAGGTGTGAGTTTCGTGGCTGTGTCAACTTTCTTGGACTTGGCCAGTAGGTAGTCCGCGTATTTTTGGGGTTGTAGTAGGTTCGGTTGGGGGGGCACTGGTTCTTTCGTTAAGGACTTCACTGTGTTAAAGAGATCCCGCGGCTTATTTAGGGATCGTTGCAGGAGTTCAGAGTGGTGTGCTTTCATTTTCTCTGAGATTGCTTCCCGGTGTAGTTTTAAGTGGGATGTGTATGCATGTGTATGTCATCAGAAAGATAAAGCCAGTGCTTCTCAGTCTCCATCTGTAGGCAGGCGTGAATAACCGATGTGTCTGGATTGGATTGGAGGAAGGATAAGGACTTCTTCCTTATCGTCACTCCAGTCCAGTCCCTTTACTTCTGGGTTACGCAACCCTTCCAGCAGCTTGGAGGCTGAGCCCAACCTTTTTGGGGATGGAGCGGTATAAATACCACTGGGACCACCCACCAACTCCAGTATTCTCAGCCTCCAAGCAGCTGGAGGGTTCCGTAAGCCTAGGGCTTACTGGAGTCTTCCTTCGTAAAACTTTGTTCTTAAAACTTTGTTCTTTTAATTTAACTTCTTTAAGTTCTTTGATTGGATTTATTGTTTTAATTACCTGCCTAGCGTTTTGCTACTGTGCCTTTAAGTCTAGCCTGCCTGCTTCCTCCCTCCCCCCCCCCCTCGCCGGGCCGGGTGTCGGAGGTGATCGCTGCCCGCAGCAGCGAGGAGGACCGGTCAGCTCCCCTCCTCGCTGCTGATCCGCTGGATTTCTGCACTCTCTCCTCTCCGCGGAGTCCTGCTCTGCCTCGCACCGAAGCCTTCCTGTGTGGCTGAGCGCTTGAGGCATGCCGCGCCTGAGGTCCTCCTGCCGGTCCCGTCCCAGAGCGGAGGGACGCGCAGTCGAGCTCCGGAGCCCCGATTTCGGCGGTTTTTAACAGCGACGCTCAAGTCTGAGGGGGGGGGGGGCGGCTTACCACTCCGGTCTGCGCTTCTTCCCCAGATCGGAAGCCTGACTCGCGGCCCTCCGTTTAGGCTCCACGTGGTCTCGGCCTACCACGTGTGAAGCCAAACAGCAAGTATTAGCTTGGCAGGATTTGTTCTACTTTGTCTTTATTTTACTTTTAATTTTAACTTTAATTTTAACTTTAATGTTATTTTAGGTTTAAGTTTATTTCTATCTTGTTTTTTTCAAGGTATTTCTGTCCTTAACTTGCGGAGGGGAGAGCACTGTTAAACTACCTTTGCACAGTTACTTTTCATCTTGCTGGTACAGTTTTATTGCCCAGGCGCTTAAGCATCCCTTTAGTAAGCCTCCTGCAGAGCATGACTGGCAAATCTAGGTGCCGTTCCTGTGGCACGCGGAGGGGCACGGTCTCGGAGGCAGGCATCTGCAGGGGTTGTGCGGCAGTGGCTACCTCCGTGGAGCAAGAACTTAGCTTGTCCATGGCCCAGGTCTCCCAGGGGTCCGGGGACTCCCTGGAAGGGGAGGTAGGCTCCCAGTTACCGCCTGCTATTCGCTCAGAGGTACCCCCTCCTCCTCTATCCCTCCTCCCTCTTCCCTCCGGGGAGGGGGGGGAGATCTTTTCTCCCCTGATTTTGTTCTCTTGCTCCACCAAGCCTATTGCATGCGCAAACAGGGGCTTGGGGCAGGGGAAGCGGGTCCGTCGGCAGAAAGCAGGTTAGCCAGACCTAGGAGGGTAAGCGGTCAGGATTCAGGGATACCGCTGAAGCGCTCCAGGCTAATGAGTGAAGAAATCCCCCCTTCCCTTTCCCAGGGCACTCCAGAGGAGGAGGGCTCTGAAAAGGATTTGGAGGAGGAAGGGGAGGAGCTAGAAGAGGGCGAGATCCCGGAGGAGGACCATTCTCGGATAGTAAGGGTTTTTCGTCGGGAGGAGCTCCCGGCCCTAATCAATGAGTCCCTAAAAGCCCTCAACGTAGCATCAGACTCCCCAGCTGAGGATGAGGCATTGGAGGACCCCTTAATCCAGGCCATCAGGAGGTCCCAGAAAGTTTTCCCTGTCCACAGGGTGGTGCGTCAGATGATACAGGAGGAATGGGATCAACCAGAGTCAGGTTTGAGAGGGGTCCGAACCATGGCTCGCCTCTACCCTCTCCCAGAGTCAGACAAAGAGCTGCTGAAGTCCCCCAGGGTGGATGCGGCGGTTTCAGCAGTTACTAAGAAGACGACTATCCCGGTTGAGGGCGCCACGGCCTTGAGAGATGCTCAAGACAGGAAATTGGATACGCTCCTGAAGCAAGCCTTCGATGTAAGCGCCCTCGCCTTGCAGGCCTCCGTGTCAGGAGCTTGGGTGGCTCGGGCCTGTTTAAGGTGGGCACAATAGATCCAGGCAGCTGAGGGCGCAATGGACGAAACACAGACCAACTCGGCTAGGGTGGAATCCGGAGCAGCCTACTTGGCCGATAGTCAGTATGACCTTATCAGAAGCCTAGCCAAGAACATGGCCTCAGTGGTGGCGGCTAGGCGTTATCTGTGGCTACGGAGTTGGGCAGCTGATGCTTCCTCGAAGGCACGCCTGAGTCGACTTCCCTTTAAGGGGAAGTTGTTATTTGGAGAATGTAAAGGGTCTGTTTCTTGTTGGTCACTCCAGGCCAGGAAATCCCGAACCCTCATCTGCGGTGTGCTGGTCCGGCTGGCTGGAATCCAGGGGAATAAAACTCACAGACCACACAGAAGGAAAGTATGCAAGTTTATTCCTAAGGGTGGAGGGATTGTCCGTATTTTATACATTCTTAGAAACATTGTCATACGTCATTCACCCATCTTCTGGGGGCCCACTATAGTTTATCAGTAACTAATGCAAATACAAGTCATCCTTGAGTAGAACAATCAGTTTAGCTTACACAGCACATTCCTTTTTCCATACCCACCAGAATGTACAAAGGGCACACACATAGAATTCTGATTTCTATAGGATTCTAATTTCTCTTGTGCAGGCCTCCTGTATATGCTCTTAAACTAAGCATTATTATTACAAAGGGCACATATATAGGATTCTGATTTCCCTAACAATCCCCCCTTTGGGCCTGCATAGGCCCACTATAAGAACAGCCTAACAATCTACTACAAAATATCTAAACAGACATTATTAATGGAACATCTGTATGTGGCAGCTCAGGTACATCAGCCACCGTAAAAGCAGGAGTATAGGAATACATAAAAGTGGTAGAGCTTTGTAGGGCCTTTCAACAACAGTCAAGAACAAATGAAAATATACAACAAAAAAGAACAAGAATTATAAAACCGCTCAATAGGGCAATAAGCAGTCCTTTGAGACCACCCCAAAGAAAGATACATAGAAACTTCCCTGTAGTTGAAGAACAGTATAGAGCAGTATTAGGCAGACTAAAAGCAGAAAACAATAAAACAATCCGTAGCATTAAAACTAGAGACAGTTTACAATGAACAAGGGACCTAGTCATATCCCAAAGAGAGGCGAGTAACACCAATGTTATACAAAAAGTAGAAAAAGAAACATGGGGCTGGGTGCAGTTTAAATTGTAAACTTCTGCATTTCACACAGATTAGAAGGTACAGTAATGTAACATGTTGAGAGAAAAGCTCCAGTTTGTAGCGATCTGCGCACACAAAAGGTAAGGCAGTCTGGGCAAGTAGTATTGCCGTATTAACAGTTCCCGAAATGGACTGAAGGAGGCACCACATGAGTGGTAGGAGGAGTCAACACAGTCTTGTGCGTGATGGTCAGGAGGCTGGAACCGAAGATGTCAGTGGAGACGATACACGCTTGATTCTTGACGCATGGATCCACGAAGGGGAGGAGTCACACAGGATGGCTGTCCATGTAATGGTGATCACTGTAGTTTGAAGGTCCGTAGAGCGGGTCTAAGGTACCGTGCTTTTGAGGTGCTCTGACCTGTCACCAACCTTGAAGGGATATATTGGTTCGGTACCTCTAGGCCGAAAGCTGCTTTTCTTCAGGAGTCTTCTCCTCTCCTCTCCAGTTGCTAGGGCCTTGGCTGCCCCGGCGTCAGCTACTTCTCATCCTGGTCCTGAAGCCTGATCTGTATATGGAGAATGTTTCCAGCAAGGGCAATGGCTTCAGGATCTTTTAGCCGCTACCTTCACTGTAATCGATGTTATCAGAAGAACTTGGAACGGTCCCTTACTGGAAAAGGGGCTTGTACTGTGTGCTGGTGGTATGTCTTTACCAAAATCCAGTCTCCGGATTGAAAGAAAAGAGCTGAGTCATCCAGTAGAAAGGACTGGACCTGCTGAGCATACCTGTGGAGGGAAGAGAGATGCCTCTGCTGCTAGGAAATACAAGAGATCAAATGTGAGGCTCAGGAGTATAAAAAAATAAGCAGTCTTCCATATAACAGTTCAGAGGGAGAAAAAGTTCAGTCTACTCCCTTAGGGCAATTTTTTTTTTTTTTTTTTTGAACAGAGTCAAAGGCAAGACAGTTTAATTTCTCAATTTAGCTAATACATTTTGACAAGATGCCCACACTTCCTCAAATTTTTCACAATTTTAGAATTTTACCAATTTGTAAAAACTTGTGTAAGTAACTTTCCTCCTTTAGCTTCATGTGTCGGGCCAGGACACATAGAGGCAAAAAGGGATAAAAGCATCTGAAAAGCACCACATGGCCAGTGTGGGTCTCCCCAAGCTCATTAGGATGAAAAGTGCACTCAGCCTATCTCCAAGTGTCTATTTCCAATTATTGGATATATCTCTGGGCTAGATGACTTCCAAAATTGGAGTTAATGGGGATGGCATAATCAAATATTGTAGAGTATTCATTGTCCGTTTTCTTTCTAGGTGGATACATCGGATACATCATTTCACATTTCAATTTACCCTCACCATTTTATAATGTTAATCTGAGTTCTCTTTTCCAACATGAATATTCCATCACACTCCTCTCAACACCACTTTTTTTCCACTTACATCATTCCATCAAACTACATGCATAGGTCCTTCTGTCTTTTTTATACCATACTAGTGTATCCTTATTTGGCAAGGCTGCTAAGAACATCAACCAATTATTAGAAACTTAGTATTTTTGTAAACAAAGGTATATATACATATAAATGTAGATCCTTTTCAATAAGCATAACAATATGAGTAAACAGTGCTCATTCTAATTAGCAACTGCCTAAACAAAATATAGATAAAGTCCTTACAATATAGACTAGTGCTTCACGGCATTTTATAACATCAATCCCAATAGGAAGGAGTATGGCTCATATCTCTCGTATAACTAAAATCTGTCGTATACACTGTTCTCAGCGAGAGTGCTGTTGGACTGATTTTAAAATTGCAGTGTTCACAAGGATTTGGATAAGCTACTCATTAATTATGGTGTCAAAAAAAGATCCTTTTGAGGTGAGAGATCTAAGAGGATACAAGGCATTGGTGGTTGGGCCTCATCGCGATGTTTCCTCGGGTTCTTCTTGGCTTATTCCCCCCTGCCTAGTCATGTCTCTTCAGAGGCATAAATATGCAAGGTTCATGTTCTTCAGGCCTTGTGGGTCCTCGAGGCGTCTTAAAGCAGTCAGAATTCCGGTGGCATCACATTCGGAGCAGCACGTTTATTGCCTTTTCCAAGGCTGTAGCCTCACCTTCTGTCTCTCTCTCTCTCTCACTCTCTGCTGCTTTTTTTTTTTTCAATGAACTCACGTTAATGTTGTTATTTACAAATATTCTCCTATTTCCTGGTAACTAAGCTCCATCTTTCCACTAAATGTGATCTATGTGCTTGGGAACAGAGCAATTTCAGATCAGCCTCTTTCCAAAATTCTATAATTTCTGTGTATACTGAACCTCTACATAATGTACTGCTACAACAAATATTTTGGTAACATAAAGTGCAAGTGTGTAAACTAAAGAAAACTTGTATGTCATAGTGCTACAATATACTGTATTACTAAAACTGAAATGTTAAAACCTTTTTCTCTCTGGACCCCAACACATCAAATCAGAAAGATAGCCAGCACCCATGGTGCTACTGTCCTGTTCGTCAGTCATCAGCATTGAGCTTAACAATGCAAAGTAATTAACTTAAAATCTTACAGTTCAAGAAACAGACATTCAAATAACATGAAACTGCAAAAAGGTGAATTCAAAATCATGCTTTGTCACATTTAAATTAAAACCTTACACATAATACTTAAGACTGGTATCAAACTGATCTGAAACAAAGAAAAATTATGTTAAAGCAATCTACTTAGAGTAACAGTTCAACCTTAATGTTATCTCAAACACAAATAGCAAAGTAAACAGCAAGTCTGTCTTGAGTCCAAATTCCTTCAGGGAAATGCAGATAGCTGAACAAGAGAGACAGGAGTCCTAAATACTAAAAGTTTAAAAAGAAAAAGTTGCTTGAGAATTGTCACTAATTGTGATTGCTATTAAATTCCTATAGTTACACTCTGTGTTTCTATAATATATGAACAATAATTATGACCTCTGAGGTGCTTGCCACAAAATATAAAATCATTGTTTTTTTTAAACTCTTTAAGTTTACTCAATAGCATACACAAACAAAGACCAGACACATAACATAACCTGTTTTCAAGTTGCAGTCTTTTAATTACTGGCTCAGGATGCCCCATTGTCCTGACAGGGTTCCCAACCCCTACTTTGAAGGTTAAAGAAAAACAATCCAAAACCATTTGTGCCTTCTGTAGCCAACGGGAGGGGCTGCCCCCTTTCCCTCTCTCTTCTTCGTTCTCTTTGTTAAGTTTCTGATTTCGTTTCTGATGTTGTAGGGGAAAGGGATAGCCCCAACCTAAATTTTTTTTCTCTTCAGGACACCCTGAAACCTTTCTTACCCAAGAATTGCAGCAGATTGTGAATGGCTTCTATCACAACTGTTTTCTCCTGCCCTGAACTTTGAAGATCATCTACATAGTGCCTAGAGAGGAAACTCAAACATATACCTCAAATCTACAATACTGAACCATTTGTGTTCATGCAAAATTTAGCTCAATATTTTTAACCAAAAGCATAAATATACAAATCAAGGGGTTTCTTTTGAAATAAGGTTTTCAAAGGAAAGTATCTGTTGCTAGGTCTGGACAATCTTATTCAGATTCCTTAAATCCTGCACCAACCAGCAAGTAAAAGAAAAACAATATTTACTGTAAACAAAACATATATTTTTTTCATCTTGTTGGGAAGGACACAAAGGAGTTACTTATTTGGGAAACTTCTGTTTCAGTTCTTATTTAAACAAGAGACAAATCAAAACTTACAAATGCTTTCTTAAGAAATTTCGCCCTGCATAATGAACTAGACCCTCGGGGTATTGGGAGCGTACCCCACTCCCCGAATTCCTCCACTATTTGCATTATACATCTCACTCACACACAATCAGTCTCAGTTCCCAATAGAATGTACAAACCACCAAGGTAGATACCAAAGTCCCACTTTTCCTTACCTCGATCTGTGCACAAAATTCACTTCCGATTCACAATATCTCTAGTCACCTAGGATCATTACCAGCTAGTAAAGAGATCTCTCCGCAGAGAAGGAGGTGAGACTGTTGAAATCAACAGGACGCGTCTTCGCACCTCCACTCAGCAGGAGTCACTCCACTGTGGGAAAATCCCGGCGAGCCCCAGCTGTTATTTACAATTTTACCTGTGGCCAATTCACCTTTGGCCAAGCTGGCCAATGAGACTCAGAGAGAGATATTGTGAAGCAGATTAAGAGCTCTTTTAGTATTTCATTATTCAGTACATTGCTATAGCAATGGGTGTCTAAATACAGACACACCCTATTACATATTTCAGTGACAGTTATACCGTTGTTAAGTACAAAAGTAATTTTCTTTCTATTTAGCTTGTCTTCTTACAATATGGCAATAAATAGACACTCTGCAAACAAATTTACGTTTTAGTATGCTGTTTAACTTTAAGTTTCTGTTCTGTCTGCCTGTCCGTAACCCTTGAACACACAGAACAGGAAGGGAGGGGGAGGGAAGAGCAAATCAGTGGAAGAATAAACAAACACCACTTGTCACTTGCATTCCAGAGTCATCAGTTCTAGAGAGGGGGGGGGGGTGTCGTATAGGCACAGAGATAAACATGCTAACAGACTCCTGTAACTTACACTGACAATTTGTGTAGAATGGCCGTTTTTTTTTTTAGCTGCAGTTTTAGGTAAATCATTTTTATTGGGGTATTTCAACAACAAGAAGAACAATAAGAGCATTAGAACAATTACAGAGCCACAAGAACAATGCGACACACCCACATAATAAACACAACCCACACAACAAACCTAGACCTCCCTCCCCCCCCCCCCCCCAGCCACAGCACTGCCCCCAAATGGTTGCCAAGTGACAACACAGGACCACAATAACATAATATATCAGGCAACCGCGCTCAGCGAGGAACCGGCTGTCCGGCCCTCCTCTACCCTACCCACCACCCCCCCTCCCCCCTCTCTCCACCCCCCTCCCACAGTCCCGAGTAGACCAGCCAAGCAGACCAAGCCAATCCTCCACCACCCAGCTGCCTCCCATCCCCTAGAGGGTTGGATCACCCAAGGGCCGCCACACAGAAGAAAACCGCTCCCATGCTCCTCCAGCCAGCAACAGGGCGGTACGCTGCTCCATCCCCTGCAGTTCCCGCATAGCTACCTCCCACTCCCCCACCGTGGGTGCCACCTCTTTGAGCCAACCCCGCAAAATACATAACTTAACAACAATGAAACCCTTTGCACAAAGCCGTCGCCCGCTATCCCAGAGGGGTTGCACTCCTTCAAAAGATCCAAACAGACACCATTCAGGGGTAAGATCCACTGTAGTTTGCAACCACTGCCCCAACCGGCGGGTCACCGCCAACCAAAAATTCTGGATATGGAGACAAAACCAAAACCGGTGGGCAAAGCCCCCCTGCTCCAGTCGACATAAGCTACAAAGGTCCGACGACGACAACCCCGCCTTGGCCGCCCACACATTATGAACATAGGCTCGCCACAGAAACTTATACTGAATTTCTTGTAGCTGCACTGTCTCAGAGAGCGCACCAATGCCCGCAAACGCGCCTCGGAGGCGGTCAACAGTGGCCTGCGGAATCCCATCCCGCCGCCACCTCTCCACCAAGCCCACCAAGCACCCATCAGAACCCGCGGGGTACAGTGAGCGGAACAAGGAGCCAACAGTAATTTTCCCCTCTAGCGAAGCAAACAACGCCAGCATCCCGTCCCCAGCAAGCAGCCCCACAGACTGACGCCGAAGCGTTACAATGTAGTGGCGAGCCTGCAGATAAAAATAAAAGCCGCGTGGGCCAAGCCGATAGCGCCCTTGCAGCGAAGAAAAGGAGTCCACCTCCGCTGCCGCCGCCATCCGGAGATGACCCACAAAGCGCACCCCCCGCGACCCCCATTCAGACACCACCCCAGCCCCTTGACCAGGGGGAAAAGCCGGATTGCCACTCAACGGCAAGCAATCCGTCACCGCACTACAGGCACCCCGACGTAGACACAACGCCACCCAAGCCGCACGAAGAGCTGACCAAAACACCGAGCGCAGGCATTGCACAGGGAGGTGCTCCCTACCCCGATGCACTAAGATCAGACGGTGCCACGGGGTAGCCATCTCATCTAAAAGAGCCAAAGGCACAAGCTCAGAAGCATCCTCCAAAAAGTCCCACAGGATCCGCGTCCAACACACCAAATTATACCAGCGAAGCGAAAGCAACCCAGCACCCCCATTCTCCCTGGCTTGCAAGAGGGTATTCAACGCAATGCGGGCTCGCCGACCCCTCCAAAGGAAGCGAGAGAGACAGCTACTTAGCTGCCGCAGATCACGGCGGGATAGCCACACAGGGACATGGCGCAACACATACGCCCAGCGGGGAAACTCGACCATATTGAAGAGTGCTATCCGGCCCCGCAAGGACAAGGGCAAAGCCTGCCAGGCCCGCAACCGGCGAGCCGTCCCCTCCAACAGCAGCGAGATATTCACGCGGTATAAGCGATCAAGGCTCTCAGGGATCTGGATACCCAGGTAGCGGATCTGCCCCGACGCCCAAACCAGAGGGAAGGGGCCACGTCACGTCTGGCGGCAACTATTCCCCACATCTAAACCTAGAGATTTAGCCCGGTTAATTTTCAGACCCGAGAAGGTCCCAAAATGTTCAATGATCTGCAATGCCCACTCTAGGGATACCTGGGGATTCGTTAAGCATAGCAGTACGTCGTCAGCAAAAGCACTAAGTTTAATCTCCCCGGCTGCCCAGGTGACCCCTGCTACCTCCCCCTGACCCAATAACTTCACTAAAAGGGGTTCTAAATGCAGAATAAAGAGGAGGGGCGACAGAGGACACCCCTGGCGAGTCCCCCGGCGCAGAACAAAGGGCTCCGACCGCTCCCGGCCCACCCTAAGAAAAGCTCGCGGTTCAGTATACAGCGCCCGGATCCACCCCACGTAAGAACCGGAAAAACCAAAGCGCGACAGAGCCTCAAACATATAGGCCCAAGAGACTCGGTCAAAGGCCTTCTCAGCATCGAGACTGGCCAATAATAAGGGGCGATTTGCCTGAATACACCGCTCCATACTCAGAAGAACCTGCACAATATTCCGAGCAGCCACTCTGCCGCGCACAAAGCCCGCTTGGTGCGGTCCAATGATACGGGAGAGGACCTCCTGCGCCCTCGAAGCTAACACCGAGGCCAAAATCTTCATATCCATATTAATAAGAGAAATGGGCCTATAGGAGGCAGGGTCCTCCGGGTCCTTCCCCGCCTTGGGAATCAACGAGACAGCCGCCGTCCGCATATCCCGCGGGAATCGCCCCACCTCCAAAACGTCCATATACACCGCCGCTAAAGTAAGTACCACCTGGGCCTCCAAGATCTTGTAGAACTCCATACTATATCCATCAGGGCCCGGCGCCTTGTGCAGTTTCCCCGCCCGGATCACTTTCTGAATCTCTGTCCCCGAAATCGGCTGGTTCAACAGCTCCCGCTCTTGCGTAGTCACCTGAGGGAGCTGTACCCCGTTCCAAAACTCATGGGCCTGGTCGCCGTCCTCACCCTCCGGGGTATAGAGCCGCTCATAGAAACGGTGGAAGACCGCTGCAATCTCCGTCTGATCTGTGTGCACTACACCTCCCTCATCCCGAATACGTGCCACCCCCTGAGGCCCCTGGCGGTCTCGCACCATCCGCGCCAGTAAGCGACCCGAACGGTTCCCAAAACGAAAAAATTGATGCCGATAGTACTGCAGATCGAAAACCGCACGCTCCTGAAGAAGGTCATTCACCCGCCGTTGGGTCTCAATATAGTCCCGCACGGCCCCTCCCCGCGGCCGCTGCACAGCAGCGTGCTTTTGCACCTGCAGATCCTGCATAAGCCGTAACAGATCATCATCAACCTGCCGCCGTCGACGAGCTACATAGGCAATCACCTGCCCGCGAACAACCGCCTTCCCAGCCTCCCACAAGGTCGCTACCGACGAGACACTACCTTCATTGTTCCTCAAGAACTCATTCCATTGCTCCCGGACAAAGTCTTGAAACTCCGCTCGTTGCCAAAGGTGCCGGGGAAAAGACCACTGACCACCCGCCCGACGACATCCAACCCAGGCCAAAGACACCATCGCATGGTCAGAGACCACAATAGGGCGTATCTCAGCCCTGCGAACTCTCCCAACATCCGCCTGCCGAATAAGAAGATAGTCAATACGGGACCAAGTCTGGTGTGCTCGGGATAAATGCGTATAATCACGCTCACTACCATGCAGAATCCGCCAGATATCAACCAAGCCACCGACCTGACACAGGTAGCCCACCCCTTTAGCATCCCACCGACCCGCGCTAGCCCCAGAAGCAGACTTATCCAAAGCAGGGTCGTGGGGAACATTAAAGTCACCAGCTAGGATAACCGGTACACTAGGCAAGCCATTAAGCTTCCGAGCCAGAGTCTCAAAGAAACCATGAGAGTATTGATTGGGAGCATATATGTTCCCCAACACCATTTCTTCACCATTAATCTTCGCATGAACCCAAAGGTAGCGTCCCAGAGGGTCAGGGTCTTCACTGATCACCTCAACAGTAAGGTTCTTATGAAAAAGGAGTGCAACCCCTCTCTTCCGCCCCTCTAGAGCTTCCGCAGCACAGAGACACCCCACCCACTTCTGACGGAGCTTAGCATGCTCAGTGGCACTCAAATGTGTCTCCTGTAAAAATGCCACCTGAGCATTTGCTTTTTGTAGCGCCTGCAAAACCTTAGTGCGCTTTACCGGGGTATTAAGGCCCCCCACATTCCAAGAGACAAAACCTACCTCAGTCCCCATTAGCCCCCATTGCCTACACTAGAACAAGCAGACATCCAGAAATGCAGCCAGCAGGCCGAGTGCTGCCCAGCCTCAGCACCCCCAACCCACCGCTCCCAACTCCAGCTCTCCAACTCCCACCTAGAGGATAGAGGAACTTGAAACGCAGCCGAGCCCACCCGCCCCCCCTCCCACCCTTCCCCTACACAACCCCCCCCCCAGACCCAGCAAAAACAGCAACCCCCCCACCCCAACCCCTCAACTCCCCCCCCCAACCCCTCAACTCCCCCCCCTTCCCAATAAAATCCAAGCATACCACCCCTGGCCTCCCTTGCCAGGCCGGAGACTCACCTCAGTGCGCCACAGGGCTGCCCCACCACCACTTCAATCCAGGCCCATAACCCTCCCAGGAAACAAATCCCACCATACAGCCACCCCAACCACTCGCTCACCCCGAAGGTTCAAAATACACACATCCAGCCAAGAGAGGAAAGTAAGGCTAATAGACCGTCCCCTCAGGCACACTAACACCAACCACAAACATTCTGACATGGGGCACAATCCGAAGCAGGCCTAAAGCAAGGCACCCATCCTGACCCACACCAAAACAACACACACCACTCCACACACGTCTACAGCTCCCACCAAACCAGGCAGTCCTCCTAACAGTGCCAGGACCCAAAGAACTTAACACAACATAGAAACAAATATACAGGCAAGGTCCACTGTCTATGAACAGTCTGCCGGCAGGCACCAGGGGACCCCAGGCCTCAGCGCCGGGCAACTTGGCACAGACTGGATCCAACAAAGCTGCACCACACAAGAGTCCACTCACGGGCCGGCCCCGAGCAGGCCCAGCTTGTCCAGGAGCAATTTCGCCTCCTCCACAGTCGACAGCACATGTTGTTTCCCATCGTGCTGCACCCGGAGCGTCGCCGGGAAAGCGAGAGTGAAACGTACATGCCGCTGAAAGAGGGCTGCACAGAGCGGGGAAAACTCTTTTCTCTTCGCGGCAACCGAGGCCGAGTAGTCCTGGAATAGCAGCACTGCCGAGTTATCCAGTGACAAGCTCCGCTGCTTCCGAAAGGCCTGCAACAGCATCCACTTATGTTGAAAATTGAGAATCCGGGCGATAACCACCCTTGGCCGCTGCCGCTGGTCCACTCGAGGCCCCAGGCGATGAGCACGTTCCACCTTCAAAAGACCAACGATCTCCTCCAGCCCCAACGCACGTGGCAGCCAGGTTTCCACCAGATCCACTAACATAGCATCCGTCTTGGTCTCCGGGACGCCGACCAGCCGCACGTTATTGCGGCGGGAACGATTCTCCAAATCGTCCACTTTGTCAAGGAGGGCTTCCAGTTGTTTTTGCATCCGACTACGCTCCCGGGTTTGTTTCCCCTCCTCCTCCTCGAGCGCCGACACCCGATGCTCAAGCTCATCGACCCGGTGGGTACATTCGGTAAGGGCTTCCGCTACAGTTTCGAGCTTGCTCAAAATGAGGTCGAATTTAGGCTCGAGCAATTTAGCTACCTCTCGGGCAAGCTCCTCAGGACCCGAATCAACGCTCTCGCCACCCGGCGATCGGGGCGCGGCCATGCCTACCGATGGGCCCGCTGCAGTTACGGTCCCCGACTTCGGCACTTTCTCTCTCTCTTTTCTCGGCGGGGCAGGCATTTTGCAGGAAAAGCGCTCACCTACACAACCACCACCAAGGTACCTTACACACCAAGAGTTTTCGGCAGGGCTCCGTCAGGTTAAACACAGGTAAATTGCCGAATTATTAGCAGGGCAGCCCCGGAGCGAGCAGAGACACCTCTCACTCGCTCATGCAGCACGTGGTCTCCCCTTCTTAGCTGCAGTTTTAAAACTTATCACAACATATAGCAAAACATGCACTCCCCGCGGATTCTGGAGCGGCCCCCTCACCTTGGGACCCCCCCATCCTCTAATTAATTCACAACAAACGCACGGCTGGCCAGACACACAAGCACACACACAGCCCTCACAGCAGCCGCAGATGAGAAAGAAAAGAGATATAGCTTTCCCACCGATTCCCACCCAGGGAACAGGAAAGTCTTAATTACCATTTAACCATGCTTAATTACCATTTAACCATGCTACCAAAGCAATAGGGACACTCCCAACCAAAGGGAGAATACCAGTTCTAATTTAACCCGTGCTACCAAAGCACAGGGATCCCTGGCCACCGGGAGTATCCCACTTCTAACACCAAATGTAAAGGGTCTGTTTCTTGTTGGTCACTCCAGGCCAGGAAATCCCGAACCCTCATCTGCGGTGTGCTGGTCCGGCTGGCTGGAATCCAGGGGAATAAAACTCACAGACCACACAGAAGGAAAGTATGCAAGTTTATTCCAAAGGGTGGAGGGATTGTCCGTATTTTATACATTCTTAGAAACATTGTCATACGTCATTCACCCATCTTCTGGGGGCCCACTATAGTTTATCAGTAACTAATGCAAATACAAGTCATCCTTGAGTAGAACAATCAGTTTAGCTTACACAGCACATTCCTTTTTCCATACCCACCAGAATGTACAAAGGGCACACATAGAATTCTGATTTCTATAGGATTCTAATTTCTCTTGTGCAGGCCTCCTGTATATGCACTTAAACTAAGCATTATTATTACAAAGGGCACATATATAGGATTCTGATTTCCCTAACAGAGAAGATTTAGAGAAGTTAGTAAAGGACCTGGACGAGTCTAAGGGAGGCAGACTCCCGGAAGATAGACCAAAACAGGGGCGCTCCTTTCCCCCTTCTCGCTCCCAGCCTAGGAACTCGCGGAGGTTTTGCTCAGCCAGACCAAACCCCTTTCCCAGGGGCCATTTGCCCTCGAAGGGACAAGGTTTCAGAGGGTTTCGAGGAGCAGGTCGAGGTTTTGGGGCTTCCTCTTCCTCCTCCTTCTCGGCACCCAAAAAGCAACAATGAAATGACGGGGGTCCAGGAGGGAGGACAGCCGGTAGGCGGACGCCTGAGGCTGTTTCTTCCCACCTGGTCCCATGTCACATCCGATCAATGGGTCCTAGAGGTGTTCAGAGAAGGCTATGCTCTCGAATTTGCAAAACAAATACTCCCGGCTTTTGTTCGGTCCCCCTGCGGTTCTTCTGCAAAGGGGGCGGCGATAGAGGCAACTCTCGACCGCCTAATAACGCTCGGAGCGGTGGTCCCAGTTCCTCCAGACCAGTGCGGCTTGGGTCGGTACTCGTCGTCGTACCAAAGAAGGAAGGGTCCTTTCGACCAATCCTGGATCTAAAACAGGTCAATCGCTGCCTCAGGGTTCCTCATTTCCGGATGGAGACCCTGCGTTCAGTCATAGCAGCCGTGAGGGCCGGGGAATTCCTAACGTCCCTCGATTTGACAGAAGCCTACTTGCATATCCCGATCAGGAAGTCCCATCAACGGTTCCTGAGATTCGCAGTACCAAGAGGCCACTTTCAATTTCAGGCCCTGCCCTTCGGTCTAGCTACGGCCCCAAGGACGTTCACCAAGGTTATGGTGGTGGTAGCGGCCTACCTTCGGAAGGAGGGAATATTAGTGCACCCTTACTTAGACGATTGGCTGATCCGGGCAAAGTCAGAAGAAAGTCACTCGACGACATCCAGAGTGATCCAGGTTCTAGAAGAATTGGGGTGGGTCATCAATCGGGCAAAGAGCAGGTTGACTCCCTCCCAGGAACTCGAGTACCTTGGGGCAAGGTTCGACACCAACAGGGGCAGAGTATTCCTATCACGAACAAGATCAAGGGAGCTAAGGCTCCTAGTCACGCAGTTCCTGAACAGACGAAACCCCTCAGCGTGGCATTATCTTCAGGTTCTGGGAACAATGGCGGCGGCGATAGAGGTAGTACCATGGGCCAGAGCCCACATGCGGCCGTTGCAGCGGTCGCTATTGCGTCGGTGGTCTCCTCAGCTTCATCCTCTGTCACAGCAGTTACCTTGCGCACCGTGGACCAAACAGGCACTCCACTGGTGGAGGGACCCAAGAAATCTGGATCGTGGAATGCCCCTCGAACCTCCTCAGTGGTTACTGTTGACAACGGATGCCAGCCTGTCAGGCTGAGGAGCGCACTGCGAGGACCAGTTCGTCCAGGGACGCTGAACAGCGTTGGAATCGCAATGGCCCATAAACAGGCTGGAATTGCGGGCCGTCTCCCTAGCGCTCAAGGCTCTCGAGACCTTAGTGCAAAAAAGAGCAATTCGCGTTCTCTCCGACAATGTCACCACGGTGGCTTACATCAACCACCAGGGAGGCACCAGCAGCCCCGCCTTGGAAAAGGAGGCAGACGCTCTCTTCCAATGGGCGGAGCCCCGACTGCAGGCGCTGTCAGCTCAGCACGTGGCGGGCACGGACAACGTCACAGCCGATTTCCTCAGCAGGTGCAGGATAGACCACGGAGAGTGGGAACTGGAACAGGGGATCTTTGACCAAATAGTAGCCCGCTGGGGTCTCCTGGTCATGGACCTCATGGCAAAGTTCTCATCAGCCAAGGTGAACAGATTCTTCAGTCGGCGGAAGGAAAGAATGTCCGAAGGCCTGGATGCCCTGTCCCAAAAGTGGCCGTCGGAAGGTCTTCTCTATGTATTTCCCCCTTGGGCCCTGATCGGAAAAGTCCTCCAGCGGGTAGAGTCGCACCAAGGGTTGGTAGTCCTCATAGCCCCGGATTGGCCTCACCGCCCCTGGTATGCGGATCTGGTGAGGATGCTCGCCGACCAACTGTGGCGGCTCCCTTGCCAAAGGGATCTGCTGAGACAGGGCCCGGTGCGCATGCCGCACGTGGATCGATTCTCGCTTACGGCCTGGCTATTGAAAGGGCGCGGCTGCTGAAACGAGGGTACTTGGGAGCAGTAATCTCGACGCTGTTGCATGCTAAGAAGCGCTCAACCTGTCTTTCCTATGTAAGAGTCTGGCACATTTTCGAAGCCTGGTGTGCGGAGCACCGGCAGAAACCCCTTTCCGCCTCAGTCCCGGAGGTTCTGGAATTCTTGCAGGCAGGATTTGACAAAGGTCTAGCACACAGCTCCTTACGAGTCCAGCTGGCTGCCATCGCTTGCTATAGGGGCAAGGTCCGTGGAAAACCCCTAAGGGCTCACGCGGACGTCTCCAGATTCCTAAGGGCGGTTAGACGACTACGCCCGCAATGGAGGTCGATCATCCCCCCTTGGGATCTTAACCTAGTGCTGAATGCCTTGATCGGGGCCCCCTTCGAGCCATTAAAGAGGGCCTCCTTAAAGGACTTAACCCTAAAGACAGTTTTTCTGGTCGCCATCTGCTCGGCCAGGAGGGTTTCAGAATTACAGGCGCTGTCATCTCAGCCCCCCTTTCTGTCCTTCCTCAAGGACAAAGTGGTTCTGCGCACGGTTCCTTCCTTCTTGCCCAAGGTTATCTCTCCCTTTCATGTGAACCAGACGGTTACCCTCCCGGCCTTCTCGGCCGAGGGGCTTGAAGGTAAGGGTAGCAAACTTCGTCTCTTGGACGTCCAGAGGGCTCTGAAGCGTTACCTCTCTCGCACAGCGCCCTTCCGGAGGTCCAACCGACTATTCCTTCAGTTCGGAGGCCCGCACAAAGGGGAGGCGGCAGCCAAGGCCTCTATCTCCAGATGGCTCAGAGAGGCGATTGCTTCAGCCTACATCCTGAAGGGGAAACAGGTTCCAGCGGGTCTGCGAGCGCACTCCACTCGGGCTCAGGCCACCTCTTGGGCGGAATTCAGCCTAGTTCCTCCACTAGACATTTGTAGGGCAGCGACTTGGTCCTCGCTGCATACCTTCACCAAGCACTACAGGCTGGACGTGCAGAGTTCGGCGGACGCTCGGTTTGGTATAGCGGTTCTTCAGTCCGGTATGCCGGATCCCACCCAGGAGTGAACTGCTCGGGTACTTCCCAGAAGTAAAGGGACTGGACTGGAGTGACGATAAGGAAATAGTAATTAGATCTTACCTGCTAATTAGTGTTCCTGAAGGAACGACAGTCCAGTCCCTGATCCCACCCGGTTCCGGCGAACTTTGAGGCCTATGGTTTACAGAAGGGCCTCGGACCGAGCGTAGAGCTGGTTCGGCATGAGGGAGTGCAGGAGAAAGCCGGCTCGGGCAGGCTCTGACAACCCTCCCCCCCCCCCCGCCCTTTGACATTTCTCCTCGCCCTTTTCCTATGCCATAAAAAAAAAAAAAGGGGAATTGACTGTTTAATTTTTCCTTTGTGGGAATAGGTTATGTACTTAGGTTGTTGTCGGAAGTTCGTTAGGTCTGCTTTTTCAGTCGAATTCTGGAGTTGGTGGGTGGTCCCAGTGGTATTTATACCGCTCCATCCCCAAAAAGGTTGGGCTCAGCCTCCAAGCTGCTGGAAGGGTTGCGTAACCCAGAAGTAAAGGGACTGGACTGTCGTTCCTTCAGGAACACTAATTAGCAGGTAAGATCTAATTACTATTTTTCGAGCATCTCTTTCTCTTTTTCTTTCTCTCTCTTTCTTTCCCGATTTTATTTTCTTTGCCCGCCTCTCAGGTTTCTTCACAGGCCGTGGAGTCATTTGCCAGGCTCATTCGGCCCTATTTTCGACGACTGCTTCATTGTCTGGGGCTTTGGCTGTCTTTTTTTTTTTTTTCCCTTACCCAGCACCACTACCTCTCTGCTGGAAGGAGAGGAGGAAGGGCGTTCCTTCCAGCAGACCAGGCTCTCAGAGAATTCAATTTGGCTTGTCTTCCTTGGGAGTGTTTTGGTGCGAAGAGTGGCCATTTTCCTGGGTGGTTCTTCCTGCTGGGATCTTTGCTGAGGTAGTTGCTGGAACGGTGTCATGCCTTTATAGTTAAACTAGTACGGTGGTATTTAGACAGCTGCTTCTTTTCTGAAGGGGATGTAAATTTTGTTCTTTTTCCCACATCTGGGGCAGGAGTTGGCAGCAGATTCCTTATGCTTGCATGTGGTTTATTTTGGCGCACAAAAGGCCACTTTTGGCTGAGGAAGCACCTCCTTTATGCACGCGATGAGACTTTCAGGTAAAGGATTACCGTATTTTTCGGACCATAAGATGCACTTTTTCCTCACCAAAAAGTGGGAGGAAAAGTGCCTGCGTCTTATGGTGCGAATAGAAGAATTTTTAGTTTTCCTCAGACTGTCTTTTTCCTTGAGGTGCGCTCTCTACTGTTGGTAGCATGCGGCTCTTTTTCACCTTTGCCGCGGCTCCGGAGCACACTGGGAAGAGGAAACCGCAGCGGCACCCTTAACACCACCACTCACCGAGAAGTTTGCTCACACCCAGGGTCAAAGTTTCCAGATAAGACTTAACATTGCCGTTCTTCTCCTCCATCCCACAACCCTGCACCAGTGAGGATCCTCTCTTCACACAAGTCAACGCCCCTTCTCGATGAGCTCACTGGCGTCCCTCCGTCACTAGGAGACGCGCGTTAGAGACTAGAACGCGCTCAGAGACCAGAGCCTTTACAAGACTCGTCGGCGGTCGTCGTCCTGATTACGGTTGGGCTTTGTAGTTTTCTTCGTGTGCTGAAAGAGAGAGACTGATAGGAAAGTAAACTACCAATCCCAGCATTCCTCTCTACCGGTTGCTATATCCTCTCTGTCGGCGCCACTGCCCATGCGAACGTCTGTAGCAGTTCTTGCCCAATAGGAAAAGAGATTGGGGAGGCAACGAGCCAATGGGTTGCGACGTTTTGGGGGTGTGGCCTCGCGCCAGCTGTTGGGTGGTGGCGGTTTGAAGATGGCAGATGTGAATGGTGAAGCGAGAGTGGTTTACTGGAGTAAAGAAAGTATCCTTTCTTTCTGTCGTTTTGACAGAGAGTGATTGAAGGGGCAGAGAGTATCCAAGGCATAGTCAATTAGTGCTTTACGTAGTCTGAACGTGGACCAGTGTAGATAGAAACCAGTGTGTACAGTGTTAGCGGTGCTTCTTTGCTGTGGAAGTAAATAGTGGTTTCTTCTTGCGTGACATGCCTTAAATTAGCGCTACGTCGGTTTATGGGTACTATTCGTGCTGGACGCGTGTTCTAAATAGAAAAACAATACATAGTACTATAGCACTTATGGAAAATGTTGCTTTTCAACCCATTAAAAAGTCTTTATCCCCCAATATCTAATCGCTGGGAGAACGGATAGAAAGCAGTAGCATTTGGCATTACTGTTCAGAAATTTTAAACCTGCTAATTCGAGCAGTTATGCATATTTCTGTTGCCATCTGGGACTGTTACCCATGGAGGGGAGGGTACGGCTTAGTTTTAAGTTTAAGCAACAAGGTCTGAAGGAGGGAAGGGGAGTCATTACATTGCCTCCATCCCATGACAGCAACAATATCACTTCCAAGCAAATAGAGAAATAGAAAGATAATGGGTTTTAAATTCCAAAAGGTAGCATATTAAAATCATTAAATTGAAAATGAAATGTTTTTCAACTCCCTTTGTCCCCATTGGTGTGACCATGCCTTGAATATTGTGTGCAATTCTTGTCGCCATATCTTAAAAAAGATATAGTAGAATCAGAAAAGGTACAGAGAAGAGCAACAAAAATGGTAAAGGCCAGGTACTTCAGGCCAGAAGGTCGGGGGTTCAAATCCCTTTCCCTTCACAGCTAAGGATGTTTTATGTTTCTCATGTTTTCCTGAAAACCATTACTGTTTGCTTCTCCTCCTTTCTTGTAAAATACGCAATAGCTTTAATTATTGAAATTGATATTTTCCTTTGGGAATCTTCTGGTCTCCACCTTCCTGTATATAGCATTAAGGTAAGAAACAATATATGCAGTGTTAGATTTGTTTTAAATGTCGCAATGGTTTTGCAGCTCCCAGTTTTTTTTTTCCCTTCGGAAACGGGTCCAAGTGGCTCTTTATGTCTTAAAGGTTGCAGACCCCTGATGTAGGGGGTGTTTCAGTGGCATTATCTCTTTCTCCTGGCGTGAAGGTGCAGCAGAAGGTAGTTGTGGGAGATGTGCCATCGGAGGGGAAGACTGCAGCTGTACTTGGTCAAGAGGAGGTCCTTTCGGGTGTCGGCATGTTGGCGACACCTGCAGTGATCACAATGGAAATGCTGTGGGAAGGCCTGGCAGCACTGAACACCTCCCTGATTAATGTTTTGGGGTCTGTGAGTACTGAGCTTTTGGTGGTTAAATTAACTTGTGCTAACCTCACTGGTGTCCAGGATAAACAAGTTGGGAGAATCTCCAGGTTGGAACAGGATGTTGGGCAGTTTAAGGACTTGGCTGCTGCTCACATTAAGGACAGAACTGTTTCTATCAGCAAAATTGGAATATCTGGAAAGTCAGGTCCGTCGGTGTAACCTGCGGTTTCTGAATTTCCCTAGGTCTCCTTTGTTATCACCTATGGAGATGGTGAGGAAGTATTTTGGGGAAATTTGGTTCAGAATATTTTTTTCCTATTTTTCTCCTCTAAAAACCAGGTGCGTCTTATGGTCGGGTGCGTCTTATGGTGCGAAAAATACGGTAAATTTGTTTTTGTGTTTCTTTGCATTGCTAGCCCTTTGTTTTCTGGAATGGTTCCTTTGCCCTCTAGTATTGGGTCAGATTTGTTTACGTGAATCTGATTTATTCCCATTTAATCTGTGTTATTTATAAGTGGAGCTTGGTTTACTTATTTCAGCAGATCCCTTTGGGTTTTCAAGACAGGTTCTCTCCAAAGGAGATCCTCATGAGCTAGTCTGTTCTATGCTGATGTTTCAGTTTTTTGAGTGCAGCGCTTGATCCTAGCCTAGCCATTAGCTCTGGGCTTGCTTGATTAAGGGCTGGTTCTGCATTGGTTGCTGTTCAGGGCTTTAGTTCCACCTAGGCCAACCTTGGGATGATTTTGGGCGGGTTCGTCCTGTGTTGTACCCTATTATATTTTGAATTTCTCCAGGAACAAGCAGGAAGTCAGTTGGCACCGATGGAGCCCACGCGGATCATTTCCCCAGCTTTTAAAGAAAGCCTTTGGGAATGCTACCACGTATGCGGGGTCCCTTTCCCACCCAAGGGAGGGAAGGGTGCCATCTTGCTCAGTCTCCTTTTTTCCATGGAGTCCAATGGACGTGGTCCTCTACTCTCCTGGAAAACGTTCTTTGATTTCTTCCTTTTGTCCGGTTTGCGTACTGGTTCCCTTCTCGCCTTGAGGCAGCACCATTGGTGCCTGTCTCAGCTATCTTTTTTCCCCATGTTTCCTCGAGGTTCCACCTCAACCGACCTTCGTGCCATTTTTCACCCGGGGGTCCTCGACTCCAGCCGAGTGTGCTCCCACCATGACTCCTGGTGGGTTCAAAAAATGTGACCGCTGCAGTCAGGCTGTCTCAGTCACTGATACTCACGCCTGCTGTATCCGTTGCCTGGGCCCCGGACCATGACAGTTCCACCTGCGACCGGTGCCAGGCCATGACCCCTAAAACCAGCAGAAGGCAGTCTGAATTGCAGGGGAAGCTTTTCCCAAGGTCTGACTCTGCCCTGGCTTACCCATTATCAAGCCCCAAAGCCGGCCCTTTGCGAGAGGTCCAGACATCATCAGAGTCCCGCGGCAGTGGTTCCTCTGGTGTGGCCCTGGACCCTCCCAAAAGAAGAAGGTGGTCCTGAAGGAGGTGCCTCCAATCAAACCTGGCAAGGTCCTTCGACAGGACTTGGGCAACTCTGCGCAGCACCCTCAGAAAGTCTCGAGACATGAGTCCTCAGCCAGCGGAGACCTCGCCAGGACCCGTGAACCTATAGTCCTCCTCGAGGACGCACTCTCTGGAGTGCTGGTGTTGGACCTGAGGCCTGGTGTCCATGGCGAGTGCTGCACAGCCATCGGGCCTCGAGTCACGCTTGGCAGCCATGGAGCAGAGCCTCTCCTCCATCTTGGCCTTGCAGCGGGCATTGATGTCGGGCCCCCCCCTGCCTCATTGGCCCCAACACCGGGCCCCTGGCCTCAGGGGAGCCTCCGGGCATCGGACTTGGCACCGAGCGCCACTGGCCTTAGGTAAGTCCTCAGCGTCAGTCGAAGTCTCGATCGTGCTCCTTGGGGTTCTGGTCCTCTCCGGCGAGTTTCCGGGAGTCTGATCCCAGGTCCTCTGAGGGAGCCCGGTTCCTTGGAGCCACCCCCGGGGCTGACTTCTCGATGCCCTTGGACTCTGATTGGGAGACCGAGGATGAGACCTCGCGACACCGAATTGTCCCCTCTGAGCTGTCTCCCCCAGAGCCTTCGTGCCACTCCCCACCTGAGGACGTGGCCTTTCATGACTTCATTCATGACATGGCTCAGGCTCTTTCGATCCAGACTGAGTCGGAGGAGGTCCCACGCACCAAGGAGCTTGAAATCCTACAATATGAGTTCCCTCTCAAGGAGAATCTCACGGTGCCGGTTCCACCCATCCTTGAGAGATTGCTCCTCTGGATGTGGGAGTCCCCGTCCTCAGTGCCGGTGGTCAGTCGGCGCCTGGACGCCATCTATTGCGTCCGGAAGGGTCCCAGGTTCCATAAGCCACACCTCCCCCACAACTCAATGGTGGTTGAGTCCTCCATGCAAAAACTGAAGAGTCAAAAGACCTACTCTTCGGTTCCCCCAGCAGGGAAGCCTGGGCCCTCGACGCCATGGGGTTCAAGTGCTACCAGGGCGCCATGCTTGGGCGCTGCATACGGGCATACGAATTGTACATTGGAATGTACCTTAAGTGCCTGATACAGGAACTTTAGGGGTTCTCGGTGGGCCTTGCCGGGGAACCTCTGCAAAGGTTCCAGTCCCTAGCAGCAGGCATCTGGGACTGTTCCAAATTCCTCTCCCGGGCCGCCTATGATGGGTTTGAGTCTGGGGCTAGGGTTGCAGCCATCGACATTGGCGCTCGGTGCCAGACATGGCTACAGACCTTGAACCTGGAGCAGTGGGTACAGGAAAAGCTCCTGGATGTCCCCTGCAATGGTGAGAACCTATTCGGGAAACCGATGTCTGATAAGACTGCAAAGATAGAGGCCGAGGTAGAGTCCCGGCAGAAGCTGTCCAACAAGACCTCGGCTCTCCCAAGGAAAAAACCCTTTTTCCCGAAGAAAAAGGGCTACTCCCAGGCTGGCCACTACGAACCTTACTCGGTGCAGTCTCATCAGGCCTCACGGCCAAAAGACCAGGGACACAGGCCTAGGAAGCCCAAGGCTCCCAAGCCCCAGACACCAGCTCCCACCCAACCGGGAGGTAGCTTTTGACTCCCTGGGCTGGGCCTTCCCTCCCCCAGGAGGCCCACCTCAGCCCACAGGGGGTCAACTGGCCTCTTTTGCCCACAGATGGGCCAGCATCACCACAGACCAGAGGGTCCTACGGGTGGTGCAAGATGGGTATTTCCTTCATCTGCAGCAGAACCCTCCAGACTTTTTCCTAGGAGAGCCACCACAGCCTCTCCTCCACCAGGCCTTGCTCGTCACAGAACTCGCAGGCTTGCTTAGGGACAGGGCAGTGGAACCGGTAACCCATCACCTCTGGGAAAAGGGGTTCTACTCAAGGTATTTCCTTGTCCCAACAAGAACTGAGGGTCTCCGGCCCATCCTGGACCTGCACAACTTGAACAAGTTCCTGGTGAGGGAAAAGTTCAAGATGCTCTCCCTTGGGGCATTGCTGCCCTGCCTCTGCCAGGGAGACTGGCTCTGCTCCTTGGATCTCAAGGATGCTTACACCCACATCCTGATCCACCCCTCCCACAAGCCTTACCTGAGATTCGTGTGGGGGGGGGGGGGCAGGGCAGCACTACCAGTACAGGGTGCTGCCATTCAGCCTTCCCTCCTCTCCAAGGGTCTTTACAAAATGCCTGGTGGTCATAGCTGCCCATGTGCGTCTCCAAGGGACCCATATCTTCCCTTACCTGGACGACTGGCTTATCAGAGGCAGCATACCTCTCGAGGCCTGGCAGGCCACAGGGCTCACTATCCGCACCTTGCAGCATTTGGGGTTCATCATCAACTACCCCATGTCCAGCCTTTCCCTGTCCCAAGACTTGGAATTCATAGGGGCCCAGCTGGACACTCCGCGGGTTAAAGCCTTCCTCCCTGTGGAGAGAGCTCACCGCCTGATGCAGCTGGCAAGGGACGTGCAGAGCTCCAGTTCGATGCCAGCTTGCCTACTCCTCCGCCTGCTAGGCCACATGGCCTGGACATTTCACTTTATGCCTCTGGCCTGCTTGCATATGCGGGCAGCCCAGTGGTGCCTCTGTGCCCAGTGGACGCAGGCAACGGGCAGGCTGAGGGACAGAGTGACTGTCACCCACCAGCTGGCAGCTTCCGTCACCTGGTGGCAGTCCCTACATCACCTAAGGGCAGGAATGCCCTTCCAGGCACCGACCCCCTCAGAGGGTCCTGACGACAGATGCCTTCCTTGTAGGCTGGGGCATACATTGCGAGGGCCAGTGCACTCAGGGCACCTGGTCCCCAGAGGAGTCCCTCCTGCAAATCAATCTCCTCGAGCTCAGGGCCATCTTCCTGGCCCTTCAGGCCTTCCGCCACCTCATGAGCGACCTTCCAGTCCTCATACAGACAGACAAACAGGTTGCCATGTTCTACGTGAATAAGCAGGGGGCATGGACTCTTACTCCCTCTGTCAGGAGGCAGTGGCACCCAACTCCTTTGCTGTGCGTAACCATATCCTTCTGAGGGCGGTCTACTTACCGGGCCAGGACAACTGCCTGGCTGACAGCCTCAGCCGGATCCATTGGCCTCACGAGTGTTGCCTGGACCCAAGAGTGACCCAGAGGCTTTTCTGCCTCTGGGGAGACAGTGGCTGGACCCGTTTGCCTCCCTGGACAACTCACGCTCCCCAAATTCTACACTCCTCAGCCACACCGCAGGAGGGTGGCAGCGGACGCCTTCCTGATCTCCTGGTCACAGGGCCTGCTTTATGATTTCCCACCGATACCTCTGATAGCCAAGTGTCTTTTCAAGATCTAGAGTGATCACGCCTCAGTAATCCTGATTGTGCCCAGGTGGCCTAGGCAGCCCTGGTTCTCCCTGCTGGTCTCCCTGTCAATGGCAACCCCAGTACCACCGGGTCAGGACCTGGACCTCCTGTCCCAGGAGGGGGGCACCCTGCTACACCCCAACCTGGGATCCCTAATGCTGACAGCATGGCTGCTGAAAAGGTAGCACTGGCCCCTTTCAACCTCCCAGGTGAGGTCGAGGAAATCCTCCTGGCCTCCCGGAAGCCTTCCAGCAGAAGGGCTTACGCCTTCAAGTGGAGGAAGTTCTCTGTCTGGTGTGCAGAAAGAAATGAGAACCCATTCTCCTGTCAGGTAGAGCTCGTGCTGCAGTGCTTGCTGCTCCTCTCTCACTCGGGCTTTCAATCTACCTTGGTGTGAAGGTGCATCTCAGCACCATAGTGGCTAGCCATCACCCTATAGAGGGGAAGCCCCTCTCAGGCCAGCCTTTGGTCTCAAGATTCTTCAGGGGCCTCCTGCTATCCAAGTCCCCTCTCTGCCCTCCGGCAGTGGAATGGGACTTCATTGTGGTGCTCTTCCAGCTCACTAGGCCGCCGTTTGAGCCTTTGGCACCTGCCACCTGAGACACCTCTCCTGGAAGGTAGCCTTCTTGGTGGCGTTGACATCCGCTCACAGAGTAACCAGCAGAAAATGTTAATAGTACCATACTCACCTGATTCAATAATGGATGCTAGAATATACTGCCTTTACTGTATGCAAAGTACTTTACAAGGGTTTAAAATCTGTACAAGGAAGAAAGTAACACCTTTTCCAAGCAGGTAAAGTCCTAATGTAAACGCAGGCAGGTACTAGACTAGCTTAATCTGTCGTGTGCAATAGTAGAAGAGACTGACCTCGTGGTCTGTGAGTTCTGTATTAGCTAGAAGGCCTAGTGGAAAGCCAGGTATTCACATCATGTCTGGCTGGCAGTGCAGGAGACTGAGGAAGCTGGATGCTCTGGCAATGGCCATGTGAGTATTGTAGGCATGGGAAAAGCGGGTGCTGGAGGGAACACAGTGGGAATCTTCCATGCTTTTCTGTTGAAGATGATGCAATCACCCCTGGATAAGAGGAAACCATGCAGGCACTCACTCTCTGACTGGCAGCCTTGATGAAGTGTGGGTAGAGCAATTTGTTTATTGTTTATAATCACTTGATATACCGCCCCCCATTACATCAATTGGGCATACTGGATGGGTGTTTTATGCTTTCATTTTTTACTATTTTATTCTGATTAAAATTATGTGTAGTCCTTGAGCTGTTGGAAAGAAAGATAAAAAAAAACAAAGGGGATATTTCAAAATCTTTTAACATCAAGTTTTTCTTATACAAAATGCTGTACAATTGTACATATATTAAAAAGTGAAGATATCTGAGCGGTATTGAAGTCTTGTTTTATGGGAAGACGAGGACTAATTGGCATGAGATGTATACCATCAGAAACCTGCTGTTAAATGAATGTTAGCTGGTCCAACACTTCACTGGCTGAAGCTAGACTTCAAGGTACAGAGCACTGAAATGATAATGCATCTGTATTTTGGTTTGCAGCAGTTCTTGTTTAAAACTGTACCTAAATGTGTGTAGCTCTATCAAGTAACCCCTCCCCCTTGTTACCATATGTTTAGAAAAAAACAAAAGAAAACAAGAGAATGAAATTCTCGGCACATCAGTCTAAACTCTTTCATTTCTTATGGTGAACTTTTCTGTTAAGTGCCATTGAGTCAAAGCTAACTCCTGGACAGCTATCCCATTCTGCTGCTGCCCAGATGGGTGGTTTGTCTTGGTCTGGCACCTCAGCTGAGACCTGTCCATCTTGGGAGACCCTGCCAGTAGTTAAACTACCAAGAGCTTAGCCCTCAGCATCACTGATGCACACAAGCCCTCACAGCACGATATGCTGCAAACCAAGTGAGGGAGAAGTGTGTTATATACCGGGCGATATCCATTCGCCCAGTCTTTACCTGAATACACTTGCTGTATTAGTTGTGTCGTGTGCTGTGGTCGTTGGTCGCTTTATAGTTTGCTTTCATTAAATGTTTTTGGGCAGACACAACAAAGTGTCAAGAATTTGGTGATTTTGGCGGGCTTTTCCAATTTTGTTCTAACTTGAACATAAGATATGCCATACTGGGTCAGACCAAGGTCCATCAAGCCCAGTATCCTGTTTCCAACAGTGGCCAATCTAGGTCATACGTACTGTCACGCCCCCTTTCTCTCTGTATAGGCGGTTGCCTAGAGGAGAGGGAAACGTGACGGATTATCCTTGTAAGTGCTGACGTTTGGGGTTTCCGTGTAGTTGTGGGCCAAACGAAGACAGCCAAGGTTTTAAGTGGTAACAAAAACTTTATTGTTGCACAGGAATTTATCTACCATCCCCTAACCAGAAACAAAAAGTGGATACTTTCTTATGCCAAATAAAGTCCAGAATGTGACAAAGTCCAACCTGATCCTTCTCAGGGTTTGTCAGTTTATATACAAGGTTAATCCAAACTTCTCTTCAGTTCTGAACAGCTTTAGTTGCAGCTAATCATTTGCATAGCATTCACAATTCCCAGCTGCTTAATGACGTTGAGTTTCACTCAAGCAGAACGCTGCTTCTCTTCGTGTAAACTCAATAGCATGAAATAACTTCTCAGCACTTATCACAAGCATTAATATAAACGGCTTCACTCTTGACAACAAAAAGCACAGTCTGCCTCCATCTCAGAATAGCTGCTGTCTGATATAGTTGATCCCAACTGCATTGATTCAACTTCAGAGACAGATATATTCTGATTCACATCAGGGTACTGCAGATCAACAGGCTTCCATTGTTCCAATTGGTGTCTAAGCTGTTTCCACTTATAATTCCTTTCCCTTTGTGGTATCTGAGAGCCACTAGAATCACCAGCCTCCTTTAAGACAGTGTTAAGGGAATCCAACTGGCTTAACCTTCTTCTAGTGTGTCTGGCTTTTACAGGTTGGTAAAAAGGCAAGTCTCTGTCTTTGTACTGTTTCACTATCTCTGGCTCAGCAGGGTCTAGCTCTAGCTTTCGTCTCCGTAGCACATAATCAGCTGATGGGTTAAGAACAACTGGGCTACTCTCAGAGCTTCTGCTAGTAACAGGCTGCCTGCACTTGGAACGTTTATGCAGCTTATCATACAGAACTTTACTCTTGCTCGGTCTCCCACCTTTACTCACAGCTTCTAGGGAAGACTCTAGGGAAGAACTGCTATCTCTTCTGGGTAAGGGTTCCAGCCCCTCCCCACGAGAATGAAAGTAGCTTCTAACCTGCTTCTCCTTGCTGTCTGGTTCGTGGTGACCTCTCTCCCTCAGAGGAAGCTTTCTCAACTGCTTTCCCAGAGACCTCCGTGTCTCTAAACAGTCTGGCTGGCAACTCCCCAAGCACCGTGTGCTATCCTGGCAGTGGTTGCTCCTTCCTTTGCTTCTCTCTGAATCCAGGTCAGAGTCATGTCCTGACTCTCCCACACAAACACTTCCTGTTCTCTCAGGAACTCCTCCTGCTCTCCTTCCTCTCCCACTACTCCTTCCTCTTCTGACTCTCTCTGTTACTTCCTGGTTAAGAGCATGGGGCTGCCATATCCGGTTTGACTCCGCCCCCTTGCCTCTTACGTCAGCTCCCCGGGTTGTCATGGAGCTGGGGTGTGGCTCTCTCACTGCCTTTCTGTGCAGAGAGTTTCTCTGGGCTTGTGCTTTAACCCCTTCCCTGCCTGCATTATTGTGTGCATTTGAGGAAAGCTGTTGTTTTAAACCCCTTTTTCTGATGTTTAAGCCCTCTGCATCATCACAGTACCTAGCAGTATCCCCCCAAAAGACAAGTTCCACAATGCTTGTATTGGGTCAAGCATTGATATGCATTGCCTATGCATTGACTTCGAATTGGTTCAAACCACTGTGACTTTTGCTTGCCTCTGCAATTTTATTTTGCCTAGCCTTTGCGTTGATTCTACACTGCAGTTTTATTTTGCCTAGCTTTTGCGTTGATTCTACACTTTGTGCAGAATTTATTAAATCGCATGTGGTGGTATTTGAACTTGTTTGGCGGTATTTGATTTTATCTGGTTTGCTGGACAGGTGTTTGAGTTTTTTTGATGATTGCTTGGTGGTATTTGATTATTGGTACCAGTATGATGAATTCTTATTTTTACTTTTAGAACTGCATGTGTGGTTTTGGCATCTCCAGTCCTTGTATTGCACATCATCCAGAGGTCTTCAGTTCCTGTTGATCTTTAATACTTTGGGACAGTGACAGTTTTGGACCAGATTCAGCCAGTGTTTATACTAATTTAGCAGATTTGGCCTTCTTACATCCAGCCACCCCAGTATAACGAAGATAAGTGTTCCAAAGAAGAGCAAAACCTACCAATTTCATGATGAATGGGAAATGGACTGCTTCTTCATCATGGTGAAAGACAAGTGTTGTCTAATTTGTAATGCCCCAGTATCCTTGCCCAAAAAGGGTAATCTGGAACGCCATTATAAGGCTCTGCATAGCAATAAGTTTGATGCTGATTTTCCACCCAAAAGTGAAATTCGTAAACTGAAGCTCAAAGAACTTAAATCGAAATTGGCTACTCAGCAACAGTTGATGGCGAAGCCAAGGTCACATTCGGTCAGTGCAAGCATAGCATCCTTCAAGGTCAGCAACCTGATTGCAAAGGAATGCAAACCTTTCACTGAAGGGGAATTTGTAAAAGATGGTTTTCTTGAAGCAGTTGACAATCTTCTTGAAGGATTTAAAAATAAGAAAGAGATCATAACTGCTATTCAAGATGTACAATTGTCAAGAAACACCGTCGTGCGGTGAATAGAAAAGATGTGTGGAGACACAACTGAACAATTGTTGGAGGATGTTTCAAATTGTGTTGCTTTCTCACTCCAACTGGATGAATCTACAGACATAAGAGACATAGCCCAGTTACTAGTCTTTATCCGGATGGTTTTTGAAGAATTCAGTGTTAAAGAATAGCTACTTGGAATGATTTCTTTAAAAGGGAGAACTACCGGTCAGGGAATATTCAGTTCTTTCCATTCTTTTGTGACAAACTGTAATCTTCCATTGCATAGACTTGTTTCCATCACTACTGATGGAGCAAGAGCAATGACAGGTGAGGCTAACGGTTTCATAGACTTCTGTAGACAGCATGACGACTTCCCAGATGTCCTTTCTTACCACTGCATCATTCACCAGCAAGTTTTGTCAAGCAAGAGACTCAATACACAAAGACTGTCATGGACATCACTTTCAAAATTGTAAATTCAGTTCGTGGAAGATCACTTCAAAGACAGCTTTTCAATCTTACTCTTGATGAAAGGGCAGCGGAAATCATTTTGCACACAGATGTAAGGTGGCTAAGTAGGCACAAATTTCTGCAAAGATTTTGTGATTTGCTGAATGAAATAAGAATTTTTTTGAAGGAGAGGGGCGATGACCAAGCAGAGTTGGAAGATGAGGAGTGTTTATGTGATCTGGCATTTCTTGCTGACTTTACAGGCGAACTAAGTGATATGAACCTTGAACTACGAGGTAAAAACAAATGCATTGGTGAGATGAGTACAGTTTCATCCTACAAGAGCAAATTTGAGCCAATGATGACTGACCTTGCAAACAACACTTTTGATCATTTTCTTAATACGCAGAACCATCTGGGACAATATCCAAATTTTGTTTTTCAGAACGAGAAGTATGTGACAGAAATCTGTTCTGTTATCCAGGAATTTGAAAATAGATTCTGTGACTTACAAAAAATTGGAACAGTTGTGGAGTACTTGTCATACCCATTCAAAGTAGATGTGGACATTAAAGAAACGGCAGCTGCTATCAGTAAAAATTACTAATTGAACAAGCCATCTCTTGAAAATGAAATATTAACCCTTAATTAAAAATGACATTTTTCTCAAGACCCCTGCTGAGCAAGAATCGTTTTGGAAGCTAGTGCCTAGAGACAAATTTCCCAACTTGAGAAGATGCAGTGAAGCTGTACACTCCTGTTTCGGTTCAACTTATTTGTGTGAATCTGTGTTTTCCCATCTGAAAATGGCAAAGAGTACACAACGTTCCAACATGACAGATGAACATCTCCAGGATTCCCTGAGACTGTCCCTCACGCAATATTCACCCAATTTCAAAAAGCTGGTGGATGAAATGCAGGCTCAGACATCTCACTAATGAGCAAGAGTGAAATATTAAAGATTGTGCAAGATCAGCCTGGATCAATACTTGACCTAAATTAACTTTTATTGAGTAATTTGTGTTAAAAGAAAGTTATTACTCAATAAAACGTTAAGAAAAAATATACTTTCCATTTACCCTCGCAGTTCTTACTGGATCTTCGTCTCTCTGTTTTGTTTTTGCTTAATTTGCTTAACAGCTGATCACATCCAAGTAAATGACAGAAGGTTCATTAAAAATGGGGAGGGGGGATCCTCCAACTTTATTGTGTTAAAATTTAATTTGAAACTAATTTGAAACTTAATTTTCATTGTGGTAGATCACCAGCACTTTTGGCCGGAAAAAGTAGATCACGACCTGTTCGAAGTTGGACATGCCTGCTGTATGCCTATCCTTTCCTTATCCTGCCTACCCCAAGATTGTGAAGGTGAAGCAGCAAGCATTCTTTTAAAATGTGATGCATTATTTCGCAACCGCCTTTTTCACGCTGTCCTCTCCTAGAAATATATGCACACATCCTATGAGCTACATCATATAAGCTGCTTATTCTTAGCTAAGAATGGATGCTAACATATGCAGTGATGTACTGCAAATATTTCCACTTGCTGTACAGTCTATCACTTCCTTCTTGTTTTTTAAATTTTTTTATTTAGCAATTATTTCTATACCGCTCTTTCACAAGTATCAAGTGCGGTTTACAATTGAACAGTATGTTATATGGTATGGGTGGTATCATACCAAGTCAGTTTACATAGAACATATTGAACTATTTACAGGTAACAATATAAAGTATTAACATTATAATTATTAGAACATTAAACTGTTAGAACATATTTACATTGTTGATATTTACAAATTACGTCATGAATTATAAATTGTGGTATATATCACTTGGGTTGTATTTTAATTTATACTTCAGAGAACATGTAGTTATGATTTGTATTATGATTGTTAACCTGTGTCTCTTTGAGTGGTCTGGGTGAATTCTGCTCCTTTGTTGTAGTATAAAGAGAATAAATGGGTTTTTAGTTGTTTTTTAAATTCCTTTATGTCTGACAGTTGGCGAATGTGGTCAGGAAGGTTATTCCAGAGGGTGGGAGCTGAGTGTGAGAATGCTCTCTTGTTAGTTTGTTTTGTAGCTTTTGTGTAATCCTTTGGTACTGTTATAGTATTTGAGTTTCGACTCCTTTGTGTTCGTTTATCATTTTCTACTTTGATGAGAGTATTGAGTACAGACGGGGCTAAGTTGTTTGTAGTTTTAAATGTTGTTAGAAGAATCTTGTATTTTATTCTGCTGTCTATGGGTAGCCAATGGAGTTCAGCTAGGATCGGTGTGATATGTTCTGTTGAGCTTAAGTTCCTTATTATCCTTGCTGCGATGTTATGGGTTAGTTGTATCTTTTTAATATTTTGCTTTGTGATGCCATTAAGGATTAAGTTTGCAAAATCGAAGTGTGGAGTTATAATAGCTTGAATTATAGCTATGAAGTCTTGCAAGTGAATTAAAGGTCTTAGTTGTCTCAGTGTCTTAAGTTTGTAGTGTATGTTTTTTGTTAGGTATTTTATGTGTGAGTCCATGTTAAGTTTGTTGTCAAGTATCACACCTAGGTATTTTATTTCTTTTTTTGTGTTGATCTCATGGTTATCTAGGGTGATAGTAGTTGGAGGTTTGTAGGTTTGGTTTTTAGTAATATATAGTACATCCGTTTTAGAAAAATTTATGTGTAGGTTCTGGTCTTTGAGCCATAATGTTATTTCTTTAAAGCATTCCGTTATTTGTTGTAGTGGAGGATGTGGGATTTTAAATGGGAGATAGAACATTATATCGTCGGCGTAAATATGGTAATAGACACCGTGACGTTTAAAGATGTTGCTGATTGGTTGAAGGTAAATATTAAATAATAATGCTGATAGTGCAGATCCCTGTGGGAGGCCTTGTGTTTGGTTGAAAGTGTTAGATGTTTGGTTAAGAATTCTTACTGTTTGGGTTCTGTTTGAGAGGTAGGATTTGAACCAGTTGTAAACAGTGGATGTAATTCCTATTTGTTGAAGTCTGTTGAGCATTGTTATATGATCTTGTGATTATGATACGTTTTAACTATCTCCCCCCCAAGGGTAAGATCTGATGTACATGAAGCAGTAATATGCTGTGTGTCCTTATAATAGAACTATGCATTCAGCTTCCAGCAGAATGGGTTTATCATGAGTTTTCTCTATTGGCCCTCTAACAGCATGAGGCAGGTGCAGCTTAAGTCAACGAAGTCCTGACAGATAAGCAACCTGATTCACTTATTGGGCCATTAGCACTCTATGTTAGAGAGGGCATTGAGTCAGAAAGGATTAAAGTTTTGCAGGAAACAAAATTTGCTGTAGAATCTCTAAGGATTGAAATTCCATGTAAAAAGGAGAAGGTGATGGCAGTAGGGGTGTACTATTGACCGCCTGGCCAGAATGAACAAATGGATGATGAAATGCTCAAAGAAATCAAGGAAGCTAACAAATGTTACAGCGCAGTAATAATGATGGGTGATTTCAATTACCCCATTATCGACTGGGTCAGTGTCACAGCAGGATATGCTAGGGAGATAAAGTTCCTAGATGAAATAAATGACTGCTTCTTGGAGCAGCTGGTTCATGAACCGACCAGAGGGGAAGCCATATTAGACCTAGTCCTTAGTGGAACACAAGATCTAGTGCAAGAGATAAGGGTGTTGGGGCCACTTGGCAATAGTGATCATAGCATGATCGCCTTTGATTTAATTAGTGGAGGAGGGATAGTAAGGAAATCCACAGTACTACCTTTTAACTTTCGAAAGGGAGACTATGATAAAATGAGGAAAATAGTTGAGAAAAAACTAAAAGGAGCAGTTGCAAAGGTTAAAGACTTACATCAAGCTTGGGTGTTGTTGAAAAATACTATCTTGGAAGCCCAGACCAGCTGTATTCCATGCTTTAAGAAAAGTGGAAGGAAGTCCAAAAAACTGCCAGCATGGTTTAAAGGTGAGGTCAGAGAGGCTGCTGTTGCCAAAAAAGCATCTTTCAGGAAATGGAAAAAAGAGCCAAATGACGAAACGTGGAAAAAGCACAAGCACTGGCAAGCCAAATGCAAGGCATTGATAAGGCAGGCAAAGGGAGAATTTGAGAAGAAGCTTGCTGCAGAAGCAAAAATGCGAAATAAAGACTTTTTCAAGTACATTCGTAGCAAAAAATTTGTGAGAGAGTCGGTTGGTCCATTAGATGATAGAGGGGTTAAAGGGGCACTAAGAGGCGACAAGGCGATAGCGGAGAGACTGAATGAATTCTTTGCTTCAGTCTTTACTGAGGAGGATGTAGGGATGTTACCCATGGCTGAAGTGTTATTTAAAGGTGCGGAAGAATTGAAGGAAATATCGATACATCGGGAAGATGTATTACAACTATTAGATAAACTGAAGAGTAGCAAATCACCTGGGCCGGATGGTATACATCCAAGGGTGTTGAAAGAACTGAAATATGAGATTATAGACCTGCTATTAGTAATCTGTGAATTTTCATTAAAATCATCTGTAATACCTGAAGATTGGAGGATCGCCAATGTAATGCCAATTTTTAAAAAGGGTTCCGGGGTGATCCGGGAAACTACAGACCGGTGAGCCTGATGTCAGTACCGGGAAAAATGGTAGAAACCATCATAAAGAGCAAAATTACTCAGTATGTAGATAGTCGTGGCTTAATGGGAGACAGCCAACATGACTTTAGACAAGGAAGATCTTGTCTTACTAATCTGTTATGTTTTTTTGAAGGTGTGAATAAACAGGTGGACAAAGGTGAGTCGGTTGATATAGTGTATCTGGACTTTCAGAAAGCCTTTGACATGGTCCCTCATCAGAGACTTTTGGCAAAACTAAAGAGTCATGAGATAGGAGGCAGTGTACTATTGTGGATCAGGGACTAGTTAAAAGATAGAAAGCAGAGGGTAGGGCTAAATGGCCAATTTTCCCAATGGAGAAAGGTGAATAGTGGTGTACCCCAGGGATCTGTGCTGGGTCTGCTGCTTTTTGACATATTCATAAATGACCTGGAAAAGGGAATAACGAGTGAGGTAATCAAATTTGCAGATGACACAAAACTATTCAAAGTTGTTAAAACCCAAGAGGATCTTGATAAATTGGAAGACTGGGCATCAAAATGGCAGATGAAATTTAATGTGGACAAGTGCAAAGTTATGCACCTAGGGAAGAACAACCCAAACTATGGTTACACGATACAAGGTTCCACATTAGGAACCACTACCCAGGAAAAAGATTTAGGCGTCTTTGTGGATAACATGTTAAAACTCTCAGCCCAGTGTACAGCGGCGGCCAAGAGAGCAAATAGAATGCTAGGTATAATAAGGAAAGGAATGGAAAATAAAACAAAGGACATTATAATGCCTCTATATCGTTCCACGGTGAGACCGCACATTGAATACTCTGTGCAATTCTGGTCGCCGTATCTTAAAAACGATATAGCGTTATTAGAAAAGGTTCAGAGAAGAGCCACCAAAATGGTAAAGGGGATGGAAGGGATACTCCTATAAAGAAATTCTAAAAAGGTTAGGGCTCTTTAACCTGGAAAATTGAAGGCTGAGGGGAGATATGATAGAAGTCTATAAATTAATGAACGGAGTGGAACGGGTAAATGTAGATTGTTTGTTATCCGAATATAGAAAGGCTAGGAGACATGCAATGAAGCTACAGGGTAAACTATTTAAGACTAATAAAAGAAAATATTTTTTCACTCAACGTGTAATCAAACTCTGGAATTTGTTACCAGAGGATGTAGTAAAGGCTGTTAGTGTAGCTGGGTTTTAAAAAGGTTTGGACAAGTTCCTGGAGGAAAGGTCCATAAACCATTATTAAGAAGGGACCCAGGATATCAATACTTGACCCAGTACAAGCATTGTGGAACCTGTGTCTTTTGGGGAAACTGCTAGGTACGTATGCCCTAGATTGGCCACTGTTGGAAACAGGATACTGGGTTTGATGGACCTTGGTCTGACCCAGTATGGCATATCTTATGTCCTTATGTACAGTGTTTGTCTTGGAGATGATGATCTGACTGCCTATTTAGTGGGAGAACTTTGCCCAGGGATTTTGCTCCTTTTCAGCATGGGACAAACAGATTTAACCAGGCAATGCAGTCCTGCTGCCATCTCCTTTGCCAACTTGCCCCTGAAGTTGGAACTGCACAGGACTGTGAACTCTCATGATTTCTGTTGCCTCAGTACAGTTGGAGCTTCAGATGAAGGCTAAGAAAGGGGGAACATGTGCTGATTCCTGCTGCTTGCTGGGGGGATAGCACAGAGGACTTGAAAGAGAGCAATCAAGATTTTCCTGCCAGCAGTGGTGACTGCGAGCTGTCCTCGTCTTGCACAGAAGTTGTTTTATGGTACACTTATGTGCTGTAACGCACCAGTTGGGGAAATTCTGCATTCCTTATCGTCCCTCCAGTCTAGTCCGGAATCTCTGGGTTGTGTTCCTCTCACAGCAGCTTGGAGACTGAGAAATGTCATCTCTTTTCTGTTGACACTGGTATATCCTCTCCGGCTCCACCTCCTCACACCAGTTACCTTAGTCTCCAAATAGCTGGAGGATTGATGAGCCTGGAGGTCAAGGCTCAGGTTGGAGGAACAATTAAGGAATGGGTCTTAGGCTAAAAAGGGAAAAGGAAAAGGTTTTATAGATTAGGAAAGAATAAAGCAAAATTTTTGATTTGAAAGGAGTGTTTGCCTTTAAGGCTCAACTGAGGCCTTCCCTCCTCTCCCCCCCCCCCTTTCCTCTGCTTCCTTACCCGCAGCGGGCTATAGCGGTAGTTGGAATCAGCTCCTACACGGGGGTAGCAGGGCTCCGGCTCCCGAACCCAGTTCAGAGGGTGAGGATTCGGAGTGCCTTGTAGTCAGCAAGCGCATTCAGAAGTGTTGCCTGATAGCGCTGGAAAGCACGCATCGTCGGGACCGGCTGATTGGAATTTTCACTTATCTGAATGTGTTTCTCCCATCTTCCCTTAAAAAACATTTCAGTAATGTACTTTGTTGATCATTTGTCTTACCTTCTGTAATCTAAAGTTCTTTATCATCCTTCCAGTCCAGTTTCGCACCTCTGTGTATTGTACCTCTTCCAGCAGCTTGGAGACTGAGCATGTCACATTTTGATGGCACCAGTATTAATACAGGAGGGACCGCCCACAAGCTCTAGTACGCTTAGTCTCCAAGCAGTTGGAGGAGGTAGTGAGCCAGGGTGCTGGACTCGCTGAAGGGACCACTAAAGAACATAGGATTCTCCGGAAACAAGCAGGAAGTCAGTCCTCGCATATGGGTAACATCGGCACCGACGGAGCCCTCACAGAAGCATCCTTCCAGCTTTCAAAGAAAGCCTTTGGGAGATGTCACCAGATATGCATGGTCCCCTTCCCGCCCATGGGTGCCATCTTGCTCAGTCTCCTTTTTTTCGCGGAGCCCTTCAGACGATTGTCTGGCTTGTCCCTGGAAAAAGTGGATTTTTCTCTCCGAGTTTCACACTCTCCTCCGGTATCGCACCGATACTCTTCCCGCCTGTCGACCTCTTTGCCTCTGTGTCGAGTTTGTCCATTTTTGTAGTTTTTGTTCTTTTATTTTCCTGGCATCTTCGTGCCTTTTTTCTTCCACTGGCAGCCCGGAGAGTTTTCGACTTCACAGGGGTACTTTTTTCCCCCATGGCTACCAGTTTCTTTAAGAAGTGTGATCGGTGCTCTAAAGTTATGTCTTTGACTGACACACACAACTGCTGTCTCTGCTGCCTTGGGCCCGACCACGACCTGGCAGCCTGTGGTCTCTGCAAGAGGATGTCCAGTAAGGCCCTCAAGAGCCACCAGCAACAGCACAATAAGTCCCCCCCCCCCCCCGAGTCCACGGTGCCTCTGAAGGCCAGGGCCTCATCTGAGGCCCCGATATCTCGGGTGGAACCCTCTGAACTGAAGCCTCATCGTGGGTCCTCAGAAAGGGGGTCTCCCTCGAGGGAACCTAGGAAGAAGAAACCCTTGAAGGCAATGTCCCTGAATGGCTCTGACTGCACGGGTGCCGCCTGGGCCTGGTTCCGCAGTCCGAGATGCCCGTCCGTGGCGTTGGAGAAGGAGCGGCCTGCGAAGGTCCCCCTGAAGGATCTGACCGTGGACCGACCGCGGTCCCCAGACACTGTCCCCTTCGGGGGAGCTGACGTCGAGCCTGAGTCTCTCGGTCCCGTGCTGAAGATTGCGGAGTCTTCTGTCCTGGAGTCCAGAATGGGGGCCCTTGAGCCCAGTTTGTCTGCCTTCATGGACCAGCAGCGGGCGCTGTTGTCCAGCATGACTGGTTTATCCGCCTCGACCACCAGGCCCTCGATGTCCAAGACGTCCCCAAGGTCGCGATCTGAGTCCCACTCGATGGGACCACGGTCAACCCCTGCAAGTCTGCCGGGCGTCAGGAGCCCCAAGGCCTGTGGAGCAGCCCTCCTACAAGTCCTCGATGGACTACTCAGAGTGGGAGACGGAGGACGAGGATTCCCCTGATACCCATCACCACTGTGACGTCCCGTCTGACTCTCCTGTCTTGGAGCCTCGACGGCGGTCTCCTCCCGAGAATATGGGCTTCCCTGATTTTGTCAAGGACTTGTCCAAGGGCCTAGCATTCCCAACGGAGTCAGAGGAGGATCCTTGGGTGGATGAGTTGGAAATCCTCAAGTACGAGTCCCCTCCACGAAAATCGCACACGGTGCCCATCCCTCCCATCTTGGAACAGCTGATGCTCCAAATGTGGGAGACACCAACTTTAGCGCCAGTGGTGCGCAAATGGCTCGACTCGATGTATCAAGTCCGCCAGAGCCTGGGGTTCCAAAGTCACAGCTGCCATATGACTCCATGGTGGTGGAGTCAGTCATGCGTCAGCTGAAAAGCTAGAAGACTCACTTCTCTGTGCCTCCCGACAGGGAGGCCCGCACCCTGGTGCCCTCTGTAGAAAATGCTACCAGGCTTGATGCTCATCGGCCACATCCAGGCCTACCAGCTGTACATGGGCATGTACTTTAGAGACCTGGCAAAGGAACTTGTCGGGTTCTCAGCTAGGTTCTTCGAGGAACCCCTGCAGCGGTTCAGTAACCTGGCCAAAGCTGAATACTCCAAATTCATATCTCCAGCGGCCTATGATGGGTTTGAGTTGGCAGCTCGAGTAGTGGCGGCTGGCATCGGTGCATGCCGTCAAGCTTGGCTACATTGTCCGACCTCGAGCAGTGGGTTCAGGACAAATTGGTCAATGTCCCCTGCCAAAGAGAGAACCTCTTTGGCAAACCCATGACCGACAAGGCTGCCGAGCTGGAGATCGAGTTCATGACGAGGACAAGGCTCTCCAAAAAGACTGCTGCCCCTCCCCGATGGAAGGGCTCAGGTAAAAAGTCCTTCTACCCGAAGAAGGGAGCTGCTTACAGAAACTACCCACCTTACCAGGCCTCCCCAGGATTACAACTCCAAGGGGAGGAGGGAGGACTGATTCCTGCTGTCCCCTGAGAACACCTGTTACAGGTGAGTAACTACGCTTTAGGCTAGGGGTATCTTTTCCTTTTATTTTCCTGACTTTACAGAAGTTTGCTGTTTTTTGTTTCTTTTAAAAAAAAAAAAAAAGAGGTGAAAAGACGAGAATTGTGGGAGCCAATACAAGAGGAGTTGTTTATCTGAAGTGGAACATCCCCCCCCCTTCACGGCTCTTTCGGGGAGCGGTTGGAGAAAATCTGACTCCTGGGGATACCGACGGCTCCCAAACTAGTTAGTGAGTGAGGAGCCGCTGCGGCTGCTTGCCCAGTACACAGGCAGCTTCCTGGGCACATCCTTCTCCCCCCCCCCCCCCAAAGCTGTAAAAGCTGAACGCAGAGGGAGAGAGGAGAGACAGAAAAACGGTGGTCTGCTCAGGTAAAGGGGCATAAGTAAGAGGAGACATACAGAGGAACAGCGCATGCCGGTTGAGGCAGTTACATGCGGTGTCGGCGCACGGCCTAGCGCCATGTGGCTGGCAGTGTTCAACAGCATGGGAAGATCAGAGGATTTGCCTTGTTTTCTCCCGCTGTATGTTTGCGCCTCATGTGGTGTTTCCGCGGCTTGTTCTTGTGGGTGTGAAACCCTCACTCTGTGTCCCTCATTAGGATCGGGGGCAGTTTAAGAGTGTTTCTTTTCATTTTAAACACTTACTTTCATTTTCATTTTCTTTCAGTTCTTGGGTTAACCACATTGCCTCCATTTGCTGCTGGTTGAAATCCCCATCCTGGGCATAATGGAACGGATGCTAGGGGTCAGGAGTGCTCTCTCTATCTGGGGTGTGGACATAGGGAGGTGCAAAACTCCGTGGTTTGCGTCCTGCTACCGCAGGAGAAAATTCCCTGTCCGCAAGCCATTCCTGGCCTCTCTGCAGCGCAGAGTCTGGGTGAGGTAGGGGTCACGGGTAATTTCTCTTCCTGATTAGGTGCTCCTCCTTCTGGCGTACAGCTGGCGCCAGCAGGAGGGTCCCTCGGTGTTTGAACATGGAGCCAAAAGGATAGGGGATCTTTTTGAGAGCGAGCCGGGGACAGTACCCGCAGAGAGGCCCAGAGGAGGGTCAGGGACAGTCTCCATTGTCCAAGGGTCCGGATGAAGAGGGCCTGCACGTGGAGCTAGATATAGTCTAAGACCTGGAAGAAGGGGAGACCCACCATGCTGACTAGACCGCAGTGCCTGGTAGGTGATGGTATAAGGGGGGTGAACCCCCATTTCATGCCACATCCTTGAACATTACTGGTGTTATACAGCTCAGACTTGTACAGTGCATAATGACTTGTTGCAGACCTGTGGCAAAAGGTCTAATTGTGCCATTGTCTTGTTGCTGGGCAGATTTCAGAGAGTTGGTGTGCTGGGTCAGGAGATGTAAGTCACAGTTTGTTGAGACATTGTGGCTTTTTCCTGAGATGGTTCAGGTAAAAAGTCAGAGGCAGAAATAAATGAAGGGTAGCATGGGTAGCTATAGGTTGGCTCAGTTTCAGGATGAGTGGGATTTGCCGGAGGCGAGTTTTGAGGGGTCAAGTTCTAGGGCTCGCCTCTATCTGCTGTCAGTTGAGGACCGTGAGCGTTTGGCCCCTAAGATGAAGGTAGCTATTTCCGCAGTTACAAAGAAGATGGCGATCCTTTTTGAAGGCAGTGCGATGCTCAAGGATGTTCAAGAAAGGCAGTTGGACACCTGGTTGAAGCAGGGTTTTATAATATATATATGCCCTCTCGCTACAAGCCTCCATTTGCAGAGCCTGGGTGACTAGAGACTGCATCTGCTGGTCGCAGCGGGTTCAGCAACAAGGGGAGGAAGCTGCAGACTAGGATGGGGAGATTAGAGTCCGCAGCTTACCTGGCAGATATCCACAACGTCCTCATCGAGAGTTCTCAAAGAGCATGGCCTCAGGAGTGGAGACCTGCCGTCAGCTCTTGTGAAATAACTGGACAGCAGATAGTTCTTCCAAGGCCAGATGCAGCAAGCTTCCCTTAGGGAAGAAACTGCTTCTTGGAGAAGACTGGGACAAATTGGTGAAAGATCTGGGAGAGTCTACAGGCGGGCGCCTGCCTGAGGATAAACAAATCCACGAATCCAAGATCGTTCATATGGCAGACAAAGTCTTAGGTTCATTAATACCAAAAACTTCTTTTATTTTTACAAAAAGAATGTTGGGTCCAGTAGACCAGGGAAAGAGAAGGCAATCACTCAACCCCCTGATGTCCACGCTTCCCTTTTTAATTTTTTTTTAAAACACCCAATGTGTCTATAATGCAATGATTTTGAAAATTTTTGAAAGATTCCACTTAACTTAGTGCAGCTGTTGAAATCCTTGCAGTATGTCCGATGCACAACACGCGTGTTTCGGGCCACACCAGCCCTGTATCAAGTGCAACTGTTGTACGGTGAGGATAAACAAAAGCAGAGCCGTACCTCTCCCATGGCTGAGAGTCAGTCGCAGGAGTTCAGGCGTTTTGTTCAACAAGCTTTACCATTTTCCAGAAGGGAAGATTCCCTTCCAGGGGGGCAAGGGTTTCGAGGTTTTTGAGGAGCGAGTAGAGGTTTCTGCCACCACTTCATCCTCGGGACTCTGGAAAGCACAATGGAGTGAGGGGGACCAAGGTAGCAGTGCAGCCTGTGTGAGGTCGGCTACGGAGGTTCTGCCCTACTTGAGTCCAGATCAGTTCCGACCAATGGGTGCTAGAGGTCATTTGGGAGGGGTATGCCCTCGGGTTCGCTCGCCTGGTGGGCAACTCCTTCGTTCTGTCTGCCTGCAAGGCACGAGCCAAGGTGGCAGCGGTAAGAGGCACCTTAACGTGGCCGTTGCAGCTCAGGGCTATGGTGCTGGTTTCCCGAGACCCATACAACTGCAGTCGGTACACCATTTACTTCGTAATTCGTAATGCCAAGGAAGGAGTGTTCCTTCTGTCTGGTCCTCAACCTCAAGTGAGGGAACTGCTGCCTGCAGGTTCTGCTTTTTCATATGGAAACGTTGCGATCCTTCATAGTCGCAGTCAGAAAAAGGGAGTACCTGACATCTCTAGATCTAGCGGAGGCATATTTGCACATCCCCATACGGCCGGGGGTGCATCCAACATTTGAGCTCCCCAAACGAAGGAAACTGCTCTCAGCGGCACCAGCATCCAGAGAACCCTTGGCAGCAATATCAAGCAAGCAGCATCTATGAGGATGAGACTGTTTCCTGCTATCCGCTGCACAAGATCTCCTGCACATAGACCAGCACAGGGCTCCCTCTGCTGCACGTGGCTGTTCAGCTCCACCCACAAGCATCATCCCTGAACGGAGAGGGTCTCCCCTTTAAATCGCAGTACGCTGAAGGCGTGCCCATGCCTGAGGGCCTCACTAGCGGGCCCTTTGTCATAGCCCTTGGGCATGGAACCATGGCATGATATACATCCAGGACTCCACCACTACATACCGACATCTCCAGACAAACATGAATGACTGGACAAAACAATGAAATCATGGTCAGTCAGTCATATGCAATCCTGAATCACATCTATCCAGAACACAAGAGCAAACTGCTAGATGTTACAGGACCCTCTGTGAGTAACCAAGCACATGTGTAGTTGCTTTCTATTTGCAATTACGCCACTGTATATTTGTAACCTTATCTGCATGTAACACTCGAATTTACTTAACGGTAATAGCTTCTCTCTCCACACCTACCTCTAAGCTGCTCATTAACTTCAAACGTAGGTGAACACGAACCATCGTTTATCAGCATACAGAAGGGCCATCTGCTCTGTCCCATGTACCAGTCACATACCCTAATCAAATCAGTTCACCCCCCCCCCCCCTTATAGGGTGTAATACCTCTCTCGGGCTGAACTAACCTGCTCCCTTACGTGTCCCAATCAACCTCCCTCAAGCAATTCTTAACTATCAACCAATTAGTAAGTAAAAATGGCCATAGTAGACATACCAGTCCTGTGCATACTCTGTATATGTTATATCCTGTTCAGTTCTCTAGTAATAACTGTCAGACGGCTGCCTGGGTGAGAATCTTCACAGTCTTGTCAAGTGCATATATCTATATGATTTGCAAGGCATTGTGGGCAATGTAGTTCATTCACACCAGACACAGCTGCTGACAATAATTTAGTTGTGCTCTTGGGTAAAGCCAATAAGATATTTATTTATGGGGTTATTTCTCCCAACACAGATATGCTTGGTAGCACATAAATTAGGTAACTTGCTTTCAGTGTTAACTTGGAAAAACAAAGTCAAAATCAGGAAAACAACAAATGAAAAGCCACAAAGCAAGAAACAAACTGTTCTTTTCAGGTTAACTTCTGATTACTTCCCACATAGATACAGAAGTGATTCTCTCCTAGCTCACAAGCAATTAGGTAAGGCTTAATTGCTAGCAGTCACCAGCTGAAACCTCTTAGCTGGCTTGCCTTCCACTGTGTGGGTCAAATCCTGCTTCAGGAGCTTTTCTGAGTAGATTAAAGAACAAATTTGTATTTCTTTATGATGGTTGCTGTACTTTATAACAGAAAGTTACCAACGGAGTTTAGATAGAGAGCAGTCCATATAAACACATTCTTTATCTGCAATAATTCCCCCTTGTTCAACAAGCATGGGTTCAATATCATGGATTGGCACAGATGAATCTCTCAATGGAGCATTTTCAGGAGAATACTTGTTTCCCTGCTGTCTTTCAAGGTTATAGCTAGGGCATAGATCAGTGTTCATACCTGAGCTTCCATTGCTGCTAGAGTTCCTCTCTATATAGCCTGGCCAGTATGTAGTCCAGTTCTTATGTCCAGCCTTCCAATCCAGATCCCTGGACACTGGATCTCTCTTCACATACCTTCTGGCACAGGTCTTAAGGTCCCTTCCATGTGCAGCCGTCTCCCTCACAGGTAGCCTCTGGTGATTCCTAGCTCTGCAGCACCATTCCTCTGGCTTTCCCCAGTCCAATGGTGTATGCTGGCCCTTGGAATACCTCCCAGTATACGTACTGCTTTGGACTCTTCTAGACCTCTCAAAGGCTTTTCTCTTCCTTCTTCCAAAGGGTCTCTTTCCCTCTCTGTCCGTCCGGTTTGGCTTCTGCTTCTGATGATCCTTCAGATGAAACTGATGATCAAACTCAAGCGGATTCTCAGGATACTGAGGACAATTCTCTGGATATCCAAGGTGATCATGAAGATGGTCATCTGTAGAATAAACTCTACTCTTATTCTGCCTAGATGAGTGCTCCTCCCTAATACAGCGCAGCTGTGCTGAATCAGGTCCTGCCCTTTGAGATGAGTGCTTAGGGATTACCTCATAGCCCTCCTGATTGAACACACGTTTCCCCACTTCAGCTCCTCTAATGGCTGTTGGAAACCTGGTGCATTCTGGACTGGTAGTCTTTTATGGGAAAATTCTGTTTTCTTATTTCTACCAGAACTGACAGGTTGCTTGTTCAGAGTCACTTCACCTTTCCTATAGCTCCTTCCTGAGCTATGATAAGCTTCCTTATCACATAACACATGCATTTAACCCCACAAACATCCATCCTATACCATCCATCTATAATATAACTATCACATATATGCAGTCGATATTATACACCGCTTTGACCCGGTGAAAAGCGGTATATAAATACAGCTAAATAAATAAATAAATAAATATTATGATTTATCTCCTGTTCAACATCAATAACCCTTCAACTCCACAAATTACAAACTGTTTCACAGAGATAACACAATGGTTTGCACTCCACAACCTTAAAATCAATGTTAACAAAACCGAAGCGCTATATGTGATAAGAAACTAGAGCTTCACCCCTCCAACTTCTATCAAGATTCAAGCATCTCATTCAAAAGTGAGCTAAAATACCTCGGGGTAATTCTTGACCATACCCTCAACATGATTGATCACATAAAACATATAACAGAAAAGATATTCTACAAACTCAAAATATTTAAAACAACTCCGTCCCCTCCTCCACCATGACTTCAAATCTGTCATCAGTGCAATCATCATACTACACTTCTTCTCCAACATGATCCTACAAGGCATCACCAAACAAACCCTAAGACAACTTCAAATAGCACAACACGTTGCAGCCAGGATAACCATGAATATCAACCCAACCAAACACATCACTTCAGTATTATATGACCTCCATTGGCTCCCTATCCAGAGCAGTATAAACTATAAAATCATTGTCATAACTTTTAAACTAATCAAAGACATCTCCCCCTCATACCTCTCCTCACTAAGGAAACCCACACTCGCACACAATGTGACAGTAACAAAAATAAACTTGCAATATCAATTGATTTCAGGAAATCAAGAAAAATAACAAACAAGGCATTCTCCCACATTGCCCCTATCCTTTGGAATAACCTCCCAGACTATCTAAGAGAAATAAATGACAACCTCACTTTCTGCAAAAAACTTAAAACCTATCTATTCACCCAGCACTTTGATTTCCCAAATAATCATAATTCCTCACACCCCTAAGCTTAAACCCCCCCATTGAAATTTCATCGCCCACTTGCCATTCTGCCCCTGCTAAAATTCCATCTACCTAACAACCAAAATTGTATATAGTTGCATGCAAATGGCCTCTTCATTGTTAATAACAATGTTAATGTATATAGTTATAAACGTTTTATGTATATAGTTATAAAATGTTCCATGTAATTGATTACGTATCGTTCACTGTACTATTCAAAACGTTGTTCCTTGTAAACCGCATTTGATCTGCTGGAAAATGTGGTATAAAATTTATAATAAATAAAATGAAATAGTTCCTCCGGTTTGCAGCATAAATGGGGCATTTCCAGTTTCACGCTTTGCCGTTTGGTCTTGCAATGGCACCGCGTACCTTCAGCAAGGTCATGGTGGTGGTAGAGGCGGTGCTCTGCAGGGAAGGAATTCTGGTGCATCCGTACCTTGACGGCCAGCGGATTCGAGCAAAGTCCAGGGACGAAAGTGAATGAGCCACTGCCCGGGTGGTACAGTACCTTCAAAGGCTAAGCTGGGTGTTCATTGTGGCCAAGAGTCAGTTGGTTCCATCTCAGGAATTAGAGAACCTGGCAGCACGCTTTGGCACCCACGCAGGGAAGGTCTTCTGACGGAACAGCGTGCACAGTCGCTTTGCGGCTTAGTGCGGCAGTTCTGGGAAGGATGGAACCGATGGCCTGGCATTACCTACAGGTTCTAGGGACCATGGCAGCCACTGTTGGACTTGTGCCATGGGCAAGGCCACACATGCGGCCTCTGCAGAGGGCTTTGCTCTGGCGGTGGTTGCACCAGACGCATCCCTTGTCCCAGAAGCTCTCCTGTGACCAAGCGAGCTCTCAAATGGTGGCTTCACCTGGAGAATCTGCCACTCGAGTCGCCACTATGGATTCTGCTGATGACCACCGCCAGTCGGTCTGGATGGGGAGTCCATTGCGAAGGACACATTGCTCAGGGGCTGTGGAGTACATAGGAGGCTGGTTAGTCTATCAACCATCTGGAAATTCAGGCGGTGGCCCTGGCGCTCAGGAGCTCTCAGCCACGGTTGCAGGGAAAGGCGATAAGGGTCCTTTCGGACAATGTAACCATGGGTAGCCTACATGAACCACCAAAGAGGCACGGCTAGCGCAGCCTTGGTGGAGAAATCCAAACGGCTGTTAAGTTGGGTGGAAAGCCACCTCCAGGCGCTGTCGGCAGCACATGTGGAGGGAGTTGTCAACATGATGGTGGACTATCTGAGTCAAGTGTGCTTGGACCCCGGAGAGTGAGTACTCAACTAGGAGGTGTTCACCCAGGTGGTATTACACTGGGGCACCCTAGTCATGGACTTGATGGCAACGTTCAAGACCCCCAGAGAGCTGCTGCTTCAACGAGTGAAAGGAAAAGTATGTCGAGGGACCTAGGTACCTCAATGTATATGTGGCTCGTGGAAGGGCTTCTCTGTGTTCCCTCCGTGGGCTCTGATAGGCCGGGTTGTGCAGAGGATCAAAGCTCATAGGGGGCTGGTGATTGTGATCGCTCCGGATGGCCGTGGTACACCAACCTCAAGCGGATTCTGACAGATGTAGGGGTCAGTACGCATGCTGCAGGTAGTTTGATTCTCGCTTACGGCATGTCCCTTGAGAGGGCATGATTGAAGAGGAAAGGCTACTCTGACTTGGTGATTTCGACCTTGCTGAAAGCAAGGAGAAGATCTACCTCTCTTGCCTATATTTGGGTCTGGCGCATCTTCGAGGCATGGTTTACGAGCAAACAGGCCCGACCATCCACAACTTCTTTACCATACATCTTAGCGTTTTTGCAGGCCGGTTTCAATAAGGGGATGAAGGACTAGAAAAAGGGACTGTTACTTCTGGAGAGAGATCTGCAATTGTGAGTATATACTTCTGGGAATTTTCTGAAAGAAATTATTTCTATTAAAGCTATTTAATCTGTGAACCCACTATTTTTTGTTAAATCAGTCAGGGCCTACTAGCAGCAGTTTAAGTTTAAATTTAAAACACAGAAGAGAACTTTCTGGTTACATTTCATACCCAGCAGAGAGCTTACAGTTTTAATTTAATAGTCACTCAGGGCCTAGTATCAGCAAAGTACTTTTAGTTTAAATTTAAAACACAGAAGAGCGTTTTCTGGTTAAATTTAGAACCCAGCAGAGAGCTTGTAGTTTAAAGTTCATAATATGTTAGAGCCTAGCAGCAGCAAAGAGCTATAATTTAAATCAAATAAGAATATAGCTTACCTCAGCAGCACAGGACAGGGTACTGTGTAGCAGCCCTCCTTTTAATATGCGCAGAGGGGAGGCGGCGGCTAAGGCCTCTTTTTCTGCATGCATCAGAGAGGCAATCACATTGGCATACATCTTGAGGACTAGGCCAGTGTCGGCGGGGTTGCATGCTCATTCCACGAAAGCTTAGGCTCCCTTGTGGGCGGAGTATAGCTTGGTGCTGCTGGTAGAAATATTTTGCAGGGTGGCAACCTGGTCATCACTTCATATCTTTGCTAAGCATTATCGCCTGGACTTAAAAGCAGCAGGAGACACCTGTTTTGGATTAGCGGTGATTCAGGCCGGGTTGGCAGGCCCCTCCCATTAAGTTTAACTGCTCTGTTACATCCCAGAGGTGCGAGACTGGACTGAAGGGACAATAAGGAAAGTGAAATTAGACTTACCTGCTAATTGTTGTTCCTTGAGGAACTCCAGTCCAGTCCCGGATCCCTCCCTGAGAGTCGGTTGTTGGTGAAGAGGGGTTTCCTGTTTAAGGTAGTAACTTGGAGGTCATAAGGTGTAAGGGAGGTCAGTGTTGAGGTAGACCGAAAGATGTCTGCTCTACGCTTAGTGATGCATGCATGCTGCCGTCCAGTCGGGCTACAGGTAAGTCTCTACATTCGGAGGGAAGGGAGAATCTCTTCTCTGCTGAGGGTAAATGTTAGATTGTTAAGATGTAGAATGTTTCAAGTTTTAACCACTTTTTTGTTGCTCCTATGAGTCTGTTTTGTCAATAGCTAACTGGAGCTTGTGAGCTGATGTCATCAAAAGATGACACGCTCAGTATCCAAGCTGCTGGAAGAGGTACACTACCCAAAGGTGCGGGACTGGACTGGAGTTCCTCAAGGAGCAACAATTAGAAGGTAAGTCTAATTTCACTTTTGGGGGAACACACGTTTGCTACCTTCATTTTGTACCTTTGTGGATTCTTCATTTTCTTCTTCTTGCCTCTTTCCTTTCCCTCTTGGATAGGCAACGGTCAGCTTTATTTTTTGTGGGTTGATTTCTCTCATACAGTTTTGTGGTCAACATTACTGGCACCCTTGCAGTTCAACATCTTAATATCCAGTAGCTCCTTTAAAAAGAAAAAAAGTGGCCAGTATGCGCACACATTTGACACACAAAAGAATCAAATAAAACAAGATCAATTAAAAAAAAGAAATAGAATAGGAAGTCTAAAAACTGGGACATTGCCAGGACATGATTATTTACTACAAAGAAAGACTGTAATGGCTTACTACAAAAACATTCCAAAAATACAAGTAAAGCCAGACCCCTGCATTACCAATGACCTAAAATATTCAAGCTCAAACATTCGGTCCCAACGATCTTTGTTTATGAAGTTCATTGGGAACAGTGAAATCTCTTGAGGAAAAGCCGAGAACCTATGGGGACTGAAAACATGGCGCTGTGCCGTGTTTGGTGATGTTAGGCATTTGGTGGTGTTAGGAGTGAGTATGCCTGGACTTGCAGTACTAACCCAGTATTTGGAGTGAAAAGTTAAGCCAATCAGCAACTACAGCTGTATGAGGCTGACGAGGCCCTTTGCATTGGTCGAACGCTGTAAGATCCCAGGATGATACTGGTAGAATAAACAGCTGTAGCAGTGTTTTGAAAAGCTTCATCTTCAGGAAAAGATCTTCTTTTCCAACAGAAATTCATTACGAAAGATAAGTGTGACTGGGGGTTCACTTAGTGCGATATCCCTCGGATTTTAACCCAGAGTGTTGAGCAGTATTTGCTCTTAATAAAGAAAAAGGGAAAGTTTGCTGTGAGAGAGGGGTTCCCTTTTATGGCAAACGATCTGACAAAAAATAGGTTTAGCAAGTGTTTGACCACATTTCAATTACAGTAAAATTAGACGCACCTGTGATCAATTGTCGGTACTCACATGACTTGAATCAAACAGTGAATGATGGCTCTAATGTTTAATATGGGCACATTCACTCCCTGTTCCATTTTCATAGTGGTGAAGACTAGAACTGCCTGAGGCCATCAGAAAAGCCATTATCACCAAACTTGAAACTTCAAAGGGGTACAAGACCTTGGGATTCCTGTATCTACAGTTTGCAATATTTTTAAGACGTTTTCTGCTCATGGAGCTGTCAGGAACCTCCCAGAATGTAGTGGGAAGAAAAAAATGAATCCAAGAAGTCTTTGAAGGTTAGTTTGAACTGTTTCAAAACAGTTGGAAAAACGACATGTTCAACATCCAAAGAGCTTGGCTGACCTGGAGCAATCTGAAGTGGTGGTTTTAACCTGCACCATAAGCCACACACTAAACAGAGGACTTCATGGGAGATGACCAAGGAAGACCCCACTGCTCAAAGACAGACATAAAAAGGCATGCCTCATCTTTGCCCAAACCCACCTTGAGAAACCACAATCCTTCTGGGAAGATGTTCTGTGGACAGATGAAACCAAAGTTGAGCTCTGTGACAATGCAGAGCAACGATACATTTACAGATGAACAAATGAATCTTATAACGAAAAAGCACCCTTGCTACAGTTAAATATAGTAGAGGTTTCATAAGATTGTGAGTCTGTTTTTTGCTACCTCAGGAACTGGAGGCCTGGAACGTATTAAAAGAATCATGAAGTTGCAGAACTATCAAGGTATTTTGGTTTGAAATGCACTACCTAGTGTCAGAAAGCTAGGTCTGGGTTGAGCGTCATGGGTCCTTCAGCAGGACAATGATCCAAAGCATAATCCAAAAGTACAAAAGAATGGTTAAAGAAAATATGGATATTTTAAAGTGTCCAGCAATGAGCACTGATCTCAATCCATTCAAGAACCTTTGGAAAGAGCTGAAATCTGCTATTGGTTAAAGGAATCCTGGAAACATTCATGAGCTGGAACAAATCGCAGTTGAAGAGTGGGAGAAACTACCAGCAGAGAGATGTACGAAACTTACAGATGGCTACAAGAAATGTTTGGAGACTGTCATCACTGCCATGGGTTATGCAACCAAATATTAGAGAAGGGTGTCATTAATCCTGTCCGGGTCATATTTTGCTTTTTTTTTCCTCAGAAATTAGTACGTCTACATTGCACAGACATCTATTTTTTTTTTTTTTTGGTATACCTTTGAACATACTATAAAAATATTATGATGGCATACAATTGGAATATTTCCACTTATTTCTCAAAATATTGTACACAACATACCCTAAAATGCAAGGGTGCCAATAATGTTAACCACAACTGTACTTATTTAGATACAGTCTGAATTTTCCTGTCCCCAGAGCTCTTGTACCTGAGGCAATGGGTCACAAGGAGTGTTGGTGGGGTTTGAACCTTGGCATCCCTGGTTCTTAGTCCATTGCTGTAAGCATAGAGTACACCTCCACTACTACTTGAGCTATCAGGTTACACGGTGTCTGTTAAGGAAACATAACATCTGAATTATTCTGGATTTAATGTTTTTAACATCTGCTTATAAATAACACAAACTTCAGATAATTATAGAAGTGAGATATAAGTTAGAACTGTCTTAGATACCACAGGCTGAGAAAAAAATGTCTCTGCTCCTTGAGGGCTTACAAACTAATGAAGACAGACAAGGCAAACGTATAAAAGCAAACAAAAAGCTTTGAGTTAAAAAGTGAGGAGGTGACTGAGAGAACTAAACCAGGCTGGTTGTAGGTGGGAGCAACTAAGTAAAGCTACAAAAGAGCAGTTTTGCTTTGTGGCACTTGAATGAGCTGATCATGAGAAGCTAGCTGAACAGCGCCTGCTGGCACTGCACTGTGATCTTGTGGAGCGCAGAAGAAAATTACTAGCTTTTTGTCAAAATAAGATTCTCTTAAATCAGCCAGCCTGAAAAATAAAACTTTAACTTGCGGAAAAAAGCTTGGTCTTAGGACAAGATTGCTTTCCCAACTGGTTTTGATGCAGTTTTTTTGGTCATTCTGGGGCACATGTAATAACAGTGTGCCTGAAATCAGTGTTACATTTTTATTACTGGCCTTGTTAAGCCAGTATTTGAAAATGGAGCTAATTTGGGTTTGCCGTGACAACTGGTGTGAAGGCTTATGCAAAAAAGAGGAACTGTGCAAACAGAATTCCTATTACTCAACCTACAAACTAGCCAAGCAGCAACATCCAACTGTTGCCCAATTTAAGGTTTGTGAAAGTAAACTGCTGATCTTTTGCGTTGCTGTAAAACAGTATGACTCATTTTCTGATTTTTACCTATCCTTGCTGTGTAAATAGCTTATGTACATAGTTTACCCTGTTATCCAAGTTTGTATCCCTGTTCAATGTAAAACCTGACAACTTGTCGTTATGGTAGTTATGTTATGATGTAAACCGCGCTGATACCGAATAGCGCGGTATATAAGAAACTGTAATAAATAAAATAAATAAATAATATGACAAGCAAAACCATTTTACATAATTCACTTGGTAACTAAAGCCAATAAAATCTTTAAAACCTTCTTTAAAATTGTGAAGAAATCATTTTTGTAGGTGTTTCACTTAAACAGCGGCACCTATTGGAGAGGGTCTGTCTGATTTTTATCCTGTTGCTATAAAGGGATCCACTATGTCTGTCCCATGCCATTTTGAATTCTATCATTGTGTTTGCCCCCACTACTTCCATCTGGAGGGTATTCCAAGCATCCACCACCCTTTCAGTGAAAAAGTATTTCCTGACATTGCCTTCAGTTTACCCCCTTGCAGCTTCATGTTATGCCCTCTAGTTTTACAGCTTCCCCGTCTTCGGAAGAGGTTTGTTTGTCCATTAATACTCTTTAAATATTTAAAGGTCTGAATCATATCTCCCCTGTCCCTCCTCTCCTCCAGAGTGTACATATTTAGGTCTTCAAGTCTCTTCTCATAAGTCTTATGATGCAGGCTCCAAATCATTTTGGTTGCCTTCCTCTGAACCGCTTCCAGCCTTTTTATATCCTTTGCGAGATAAGTCTCCAAAATTGAACACAATATTTTGGCCAATCAGGCCGAAGAAGCACCCTGGCACAAGACTTTAAATTCTCTAGTGCTCCAAGGCGCAGGAGACCCAGCAACCGGCCCGATCGGCGACGGGGAAGGGAGCAGGCAGGTATTCTCCTTCATGCTCCCCACCACATGGCCAATCAGGCCGAAGAAACACCCCGGCACAAGACTTTAAATTCTGTAGTGCTCCAAGGCATGGCTCACTTTGGCGTGGCCCATCTCCAGGAACAAGCAGGAATGAGTCTTCACATATGGGTATCGTCGGTACCGACGGAGCCTGCGCGGGAACGCTCCCCAGCGTCCAGTAAGAAAGCTTTTGGGAGCATCCCACAGCGCCTGCGCGCTGCCTTCCCGCCTTTCCCAACCGCCTCTCTCCAGTTCTTCTTTTCCGCGGAGCCAGCAGGTCGTGTTCCTGTCACCGCTGAAGAATTTCTTTATTTTTTTTCTAGTTCTTTGGTCTCGCGTCTGCCTTCTTTGACATCGGACTGGTACCGCCGGTCTTTTCTTTCTTTCTTCTTAAAAACCCCCACAAACTACCGTTTCCCACTTCTGTGCAATTTTTTTCTTCGGCCTTAGGCCTAGGAAATATTTTCCTCATGGAAAAGCCCGCCTCCGGGTTTAAAAAGTGCACAAAGTGCAGCGGTACTATTTCTGTCACCGACACCCATGACTGGTGTCTAAAATGTTTGGGTCCTGACCATTTCATCACGGATTGTGTGTCCTGTTCCATGATGTCTAAAAGAGGTCGACAGAACCGAGCGGCTAAGCTCAGTACCCTGTTTCCCTCTGATGCAGCTTCGGTGGCATCGACGTCTTCCAGGGCTGCTTCTTCCTCTCATGAATCTCAGGTAACCAAACATAAGTCCAGCCGGTCCTCGAAGGGTAGATCTCCCTCTAAGCATCGAGATGCCTCCGGGCTTGCCCTCGAGGATTCTACACCGGCAAAAGTACCCCGGCGGGAAGCCATGGCTTCCAAAGCTTCATCTATGGGGTCACAGGCTGACATCAATGGCGTGGCCTCGACCGATCACCTGTTGCCATGTTCTGGGGTACCGGTGGTTTCCACTGGTATCGACATCCAGACATTGGTGGCGTCGATGGATCAGAATATTCTGACCATGCAGCGTGCCATTACGGCATTCATACAGGCTGCGACGCCTCCGGTACCGCAACAAACTTGGTTGTCGGTACCGGTTCCGGCACCGGCACCGATTGCATCGACATCGGCTTCGGTGTCGACTGCAGTGGTACCCTGTCCTAGGATGCCCATTGGTACCGAACCGGTACCGATCACTCCCGATGTCAATACCACTCGGTACGCATATCGGGCTCTGCAGGAGCATCCAGACAGGCGATATTTCGATTCCTCTGAGGACTCTGATGAATCAGAGGCTTCTGTCGAAGCATCGGTACTCCTTCCTCAGGAGCCGCCTTCTCCAAAAAGGAGAATGTCTCCTCCAGAAGACTTGTCTTTCCAAGACTTCATTAGGGAAGTGGCCAGGGGCCTCTCCATCTCTGTGGCCCCTGAGTCAGAGCCTAGAGCCAAATAATTGGATATTTTACAATATCCTAAGGCTCCTAAGGAGGCAGCTACTTTACCAATTCATGAGATCCTTTATGATCACATGTTGGGCATATGGGAGACTCCTCTCACCACCTCCCTTCATTCTCGTAGGTTGGACACCATGTACCGTGTTCCTCCCTGTCCTGGATTTCATAAGACTCGACTTCCTCACCACTCTATTGTGGTGGAGTCTGCCATGAAGAAGTTAAAGAGTGCAAAAAGGCACTTATCTAATCCTCCAGGAAGAGAATGCAGAACCTTAGATGCTTTTGGCCGGAAAATTTTCCAGGCCAACATGCTTACTGCCAGAATCAACTCCTATAGTCTCTATATGGGGATGTTTCTAAAAGAAGTTACAGATCATTTGCAGACTTTAGCCCCTTTTATTTCAGAAGATAAAAGGGAGGAGTTTCTCACCTGGCTTAAACATGCCCAGGATGTTTCCAAATTTTCCAACCGTGCAGCCTTTGACTCTTTTGAGTGTGCCAGCAGAGCCTCGGCTATTGCCATAGCTGCACGCAGAGTTGCTTGGTTACAAGCTTCTGATTTGGAACCCTGGGTCCAAGATGGATTAGGAAATCTTCCTTGTACAGGTGAAAACCTTTTTGGAAAGGATTGGCAAGCAAAGGCCACTCAGATGGATGCGGAAAATTCTGCTTTAGATAGACTTTCAAAGTCTACTTCTGCTCCTGTTAAAAAAAGGTTGTTCAAAAAGGCTTTTTATCCCAAAAAAGGGAGATACTATCCTGTTTATGGTCAGCAGACATCTTCTGCAGGTCGTTTTGCTGCAAAGCGTCAGCAACAACCTAAACAGGCCAAGCCTAAGGCTGCAAGGACTGCTGCGGCCCAACAGCCTCAGCCTCCTCAGGGCCTTTGACTTACAACTAGAGAACTTAGACTTTCTGGCTCTAGAAGAACCAGAGCCTCTCACTATTCCAGGAAGGTTAGCTCACTTTGCTCCCAGATGGGAACAAATCACAGCAGAGCAATGGACCCTCTCCATCATAAGGGAGGGGTACAAGCTTCATTTCTTAAACCTTCTTCCTCACACCATGGTGAGACAGTTCAATTCTCCAACATCTCTCCTCGACCTTCTGGGTCAGGAGATTGCTGCCCTTCTTGCCCAAAAAGCAATAGAAGAAGTACCCCTTCTTCAACAGGGCTCAGGGTTCTACTTCCCCTATTTTCTTATCCCAAAGAAAACAGGGGGCTACAGACCCATTTTAGATCTCAGAGAATTGAACAAGTTTCTATGCAAAGAGAAATTCAAGATGATTTCTCTCGGTGCTCTCCTTCCATACCTTCAGAGTCAGGATTGGCTTTGTTCTCTAGATCTCAAGGATGCGTACACCCATGTCCTCATCCATCCAACACACAGAAGGTTCCTTTGGTTCCTTTATCAAGGAAAGCACTACCAATACAGAGTGCTTCCTTTCGGTCTGGCCTCTGCACCAAGAGTGTTCACAAAATGCATGGCAGTAGTAGCTGCATTTCTACGCACTCTAGGAATATTCGTATTCCCATATCTGGACGACTGGCTCATCCGAGCTCCATCCCAGTCAGAGGCCCAGACTTCCCTAGCCTGCACAAGGCATGTTCTTCAGTATCTGGGACTTGTAATAAACATCCCAAAATCCCATCTCACCCCTACTCAGTCACTAGAGTTCAAAGGGGCCTTGCTGGATACCACAACTGCAAGAGCCTATCTTCCCCAGGCCCGTTGCCTACGCTTGGTGCAGTTAGCCTCCCAGATTCAGTTAATGTCCCATTTAACTGCTCGAGAGATGTTACAACTGTTAGGCCACATGGCATCCACCGTGCATGTGGTTCCTTACGCTCGCCTTCACATGAGGGCAGCTCAATGGACTTTATCCACCCAATGGACCCAGGCATCTGGGTGCCTATCAGACAAAATAGCAACCTCCAGTCGCCTTTTTTGGTCTCTCCAGTGGTGGAAGTCCACTTAAAACCTGTTGTTGGGGTCCCCTTTTCAACAGTTGTTACCCCAAGCAACCCTTACAACAGATGCCTCTCCAAGGGGTTGGGGAGCTCATCTACAAGATCTCTCCACCCAGGGCATCTGGTCTCCACAGGAGACTTCTCTACATATCAACCTCTTGGAGCTCAGAGCAATTTTTCTAGCTCTGAGTCTTCCACACCCTGCTCAGCTGCAAGACAGTCCTCATCCACACGGACAACAAGGTAGCCATGTTCTATGTGAACAAGCAGGGCGGGACTGGCTTTCTGTCGCTTTGCAACGAAGCTTTGAGATTGTGGGCCTTCGTCAGAGAGCATCAAATTCATCTTCTGGCAATATATCTTCCAGGCGTTCAAAACTCTTGGGCAGACAAACTCAGTCGAGTTCTGCTTCCACACGAGTGGTGCCTCCATATGGACCAGATAGCCAGAATCTTTCAGATTTGGGGAACCCTGGACATAGACCTCTTTGCAAGTCCGTGGAATGCCAAACTTCCCCGGTTCTGTTCCAGAATTCCATGTCAGGGAGTTCAGGCCAAGGATGCCTTCCTCCTTCACTGGGGTCAAGGCTTCCTTTACGCTTTTCCACCCATTCCCCAAAACTCTCTTCAAGCTTCAGAGAGATCGAGGGTCTATGATCCTCATAGCACCACGTTGGCCACGCCAAGTGTGGTACCCTCTACTTCTGCATCTCTATCAAGCTCCTTCCCTGGACTTGGGATCTGCTCCAGACCTCCTGTCCCAGGAGGAGGGAACGTTATGGCATCCAAATCCCCAGTCTCTCCATCTCAGGGCCTGGTTGCTGAAAGCCTAGACCTTCAAGATTTGCATCTTTGTCAGCAGGTGAAGGATATCCTTCATGCTTCCAGAAAGCCTTCCACTAGACGTTCCTATGCTTTCAAATGGAAAAGGTTTACCATTTGGTGTGCAAAGAAGGGTCTTAACCCCCTTGCAGTACCTCTGAATTCTTTACTGGAGTATTTGTTGCATTTATCCCATGCAGGCCTTAAAATGAATTCAGTAAGAGTCCATTTGAGTGCTATTTCAGCATCCCTCAAGCCTCTCAATGGACAGCCTATTTCCTCTCATCCTCTTATTGCAAGATTCATGAGAGGCCTTCTTTTAACTAAACCTCCCATTAGACCACCTCCAGTGGCATGGGATTTGAATCTAGTTCTTGGTCAGCTTATGATGCCACCCTTTGAACCCTTAGCCACTACCTCCTTGAAATTCCTTTCCTGGAAGGTTATTTTTCTCATTGCAGTCATCTCAGCTCGCCGCATCAGTGAGCTGCAAGCTTTGGTGGCTAATCCTCCTTATACAAGGTTCCATCATGACAAGGTAGTCCTCAGGACCAATCCACACTTTATGCCTAAAGTTGGTCTCACCTTTTCATCTGAACCAGGAGGTGTATTTACCTGTCTTTTTTCCAGGACCTCATGCATCAAGTGCAGAGAGGAATCTCCATACCCTGGATTGTAAGAGAGCGCTCGCTTTTTACTTACAAAGGACACAGCAACATAGAAAGTCCTCTCAACTCTTTGTTGCTTTTGATCCCTCTCATTTAGGACTTCCAGTCTCTAAGAGAACACTGTCAAATTGGATTGCTCAGTGAATTTCTTTCACCTACCAGAGTAAGAACCTTTCTCTGGAGGGCCATGTCACAGCTCACAATGTGAGAGCCATAGCAGCCTCTATGGCTCATCTAAACTCTGTGTCCATCGACCAAATCTGTCGAGCGGCCACCTGGGCCTCGGTTCATACCTTCACAGCCCATTACTGCTTGGACAAGGACTCCCGCCGGGATGCCTTGTTTGGTCAGGCTGTTCTCAAACACCTGTTCCATACCTAATCAACTCCTACCCCCCATCCTTGGTTAGATGCCCGAGATCCATGGGGGAAGGTAGAACCCTTCTCAGGGACTCACAACCTTGGGGATCTCCCTGGCATCTCCAGCTGGGGAGTCCCCATATGTGAAGACTCATTCCTGCTTGTTCCTGGAGATAGCACAGTTACCTGTAACAGGTGATCTCTGGGAACAGCAGGAATAAGTCTTCACAACCCACCCACCTCCCCTAGGAGTTGTATCTCTCTGTCTTTCCTTTCCTCTCTCTCTCTTTGTCTCAGCTTTAAAACTCGAACTGGAGAGAGGCGGTTGGGAAAGGCAGGAAGGCAGCGTGCAGGTGCTGTGGGATGCTCACAAAATATTTCTTACTGGACGCTGGGGAGCGTTCCTGCGCAGGCTCCGTTGGTACCGACGATACCCATATGTGAAGACTTATTCCTTCTGTTCCCAGAGATCACCTGTTACAGGTAAGTAACTGTGCTTTAGGCGTGGCACTGTAGAATAGCCGCCTCCTCCTCCTCCTCCCCCCCACTCCAGCAACTCCACCAAAGAACAGGCTAGCGGCAACGGAACCATAAACCCCACATGAGAAACATCACCAAGTAAGCATCCTCCACGCCACTCCACTCCACTGTTGCCCTCTCCTACCTCATTGCCTGTAATGTAACCCATGATGCACAGCCTGCTTTTAATGTATTTATGCTGTATGTAGTTGTGCTGCCTAGCCTGTAGTAACCACTGCTTGTAATGTAACCCATTCTTGACTCACCTAATCTCCTTTCCTGATCGTCTCTCCGGGCCAGTCCAGGAACAAGAGGGTTGTCAATCTTCTCCAGCAACTGAGGACTGAAATCTGAAGTTTTGCAGACCTGGTATCTGGCTCCCCCTGCTGGTCGCTGTTCAGTCTTTTCAGTCCTCAGCAGCTGGAAGGGACACGTTCCTGGCTGGCCCCCGCGAAGTCCGTTATTTTCTGTAGATTTTGTTTTTATTTCTTTTGCTATCTTTTAAGCAGTGTTGCTGGGAAGAGCCCTAGCAGGGTTCCCCCCCTCCAGAAATGAAAAACTAAAGCTTATTTGGCAGAGATCTGGCAAAATTATACCGGAGCAGGAAAGGCAGAGCCTGTCTTTTAAGCTGCTCCGATTATCGAGGGAGGGAGCAGTGCAGTGCTGGGAGCCCCAGATACCTTAAGTTCCGAGGGCAGCAGGAAGGTTTCTTTCCCACTAGCAGTGGGAGTTAGTGCCTTATCCCGGTCTAAGGGCTTAGAGCTTTGTTTCCTGCGTTCAGGTATGTTTTGAGTTTCTGGGCTTGTCGGGGCAGAGCGGCTTGGCGGCAGTTGCTGTCCTGTCAGCGTTCAGTTAGTTTTTCACGCAGCAGGGAGTTCCGGGCCGGTTTTCTTGTCTCTTTTCGTGGCGGTTTTTCTTTCTGTAGAGGCCTCTTGTTTGCTGGCTGTTTTACGTTCCGATACTGGTTTAGGGCTCTCTGGGGGTGCCGATAATGGACGGAGCCTCGGAAGGCCGCTCTCAGGGCACTTCAGTTTTGGCGGGAATGGCAGCCATTTCTGAAGCAGCTCAGGTCCTTGTACCGGCTCAGGAGAAGCCTGCTAAAAAGAAAGCCAAGTCCAAACGGCAAGGACAGGTGGAGGATGCTCCTCCACATGCTCTGTCTGAGGTACACAAGGGCTTGGAATCTGTTTTTTCGGCTGACTTTATTTTGGCACTCCATCAGGCTTATTGTATGAAGTGGCAGCAGACCAAGCACAAGACTTCTGTCCCTGCGGCTGACCAAAGCCTGGCATCTCTGCCTTCACTGTCAGATCCGGGAGAAGGATCTTCTAAAGTAGTCCAGGTAGCTGAGGTGAGTGCTGATAAGTCTGCTGAGCTCTTCTCAGAGCTCCAGGGCATGGAGGAAGGAGAGCTCCTCTCGGATTCAGGTATGGAGTGGCCTACTGATGTAGAGGAGGCGGAGATTGCACGGGCGAAGATCCAAACAGGTTTCAAGTTTTTAGGAAAAAGGAATTAGGCGCGCTCATAGCCCAGACTTTGTCGGCTTTGAATATTGCGTTGCCTGCGGCTCAGGAAGAGCCTTTAGAGGATCCCCTTTTGCAGGGGTTTAAGACGGAACAAAGGTGTTTCCCCATACACAGGGTCATGCGGCAGATGGTAGAGTCTGAGTGGGAATGTCCGGAGGCTTCGTTGAGGGGAGCTCGGGCTATTGGCCGGTTATATCTTTTGCCGCAGGAGGAGCAAGAGTTTTTAAAACTGCCTAAAGTGGATGCCTTAGTGGCAGCGGTCACCAAGAAGACGACCATTCCATTGGAGGGCGGTGCGGCCCTCAAGGATCTGCAGGATAGAAAGCTGGAGGCCTTGTTGAAGCAGACTTTCGAGTCTTGTGCCCTTTCGTTGCAAGCAGCTATGTGTGGAGCGTATGTTTCCCGAGCATCCATTCGCTGGATTCAGGGGAGCTCTCTCTCCCGACCCGAGCAGGACGAAGGCGCGAAGCTAGAGTCAGCGGCTGCTTACCTGGCAGATTCTTTTTATGATCTGGTGCGGATTTCGGACAAATCCATGGCAGTGGTAGTAGCAGCTAGGAGATTTCTTTGGTTGCAGAATTGGGCGGCGGACGTCTCCTCCAAAGCGAGGCTCAGTAAGCTTCCTTACAAGGGTTCGCTGCTTTTTGGGGCTGCTTTGGAGAAGATTGTAAAGGATCTTGGGGATTCCAAAGGAGGTCGTCTTCCAGAGGATCGGCCGAAGCCTTCCAAGCTGGCCAATGTGCACAGGGGAGCGTCTCGAGATTTTCGCAGATTTCGGGGTTCCCGGTTTGCTCCTTATCAGAGAGGTCGGTTTTTGGCCAGGGGGCAGTCCTTTCGTGGGGCTTGAGGTTTTGGGAGAGGATACTTCGGGTCCCAGCAGACTTCCTCAAAAAAGCCACAGTGAAGTCAGGCTGGTCCAGGCGGAAGTCCCGGTGGGGGGGCGTCTTCAAGCCTTCCTGTCCGCCTGGGCCACCATAACTTCCGACCAGTGGGTCCTAGAAATTATTCGCGAGGGGTACTCCCTCGAGTTCGCTTGTCCGGTGCCAGAGGCTTTCGTGGTGTCTCCTTATGGTTCGGTGGAAAAGTGCTCAGCAGTAGCTCAGACCCTTCGACGGTTGTTGCGTCTTCAGGCGGTGGTTCCGGTCCCTCCAAGCCAATTAGGCTTAGGTCGGTACTCAATTTATTTTGTGGTGCCCAAGAAGGAGGGTTCATTTCGGCCTATTTTGGATCTCAAAAATGTCAACCGTTGCTTGCGCGTTCCGTATTTCCGCATGGAGACGCTTCGCTCAGTCATTTGCTCAGTGCAACCGACGGAGGTGTTGACGTCAATAGACCTTATGGAGGCCTATCTTCATATCCCGATAAGGCCAGAGCATCAGATTTCTACGCTTTGCGGTGCATTTGGGACATTTCCAATTCCGAGCCTTACCGTTTGGCCTGGCTACGGCACCGCGTACCTTCACGAACACTGTTCCCTCTAAGCTGTGCGCGTGTGCGCACGCACACACCTCGCTGAGTGAGCGCACATACTTTACAATAGAGCGCACAAAAATTACGGTTCTGATTCTGATAGAAAACAACACAGACGTTCTTAAAATTGAAACGTTGTTGTGTATTTATGGTTTTCACAAGTTCTACAATATTTTCTAGTGCAATCAATGTGATGTACATACTGTATTCTGATGTGTAGTCAAATTTTAAAGTATTTAACTCCAAGTGTCGTTATGTGGCGCACAAAAATTTAACCTTCCTTCAAAAGCTGCACAGCTGATATTTTATGCGCACACAGCCTACAGAAAATTAGAGGGAACATTGTTCACGAAGGTGATGGTAGTGGTGGCAGTGGCCTTGCGGAGAGAGGGTGTCCTTGTGCATCCTTACCTCGACGATTGGCTGATTTGGGCACTGTCCGTGTCGGAGTCCCTGGAGGCCACGGCGCGGGTGGTGCGTCTTCTGGAGCGACTTGGTTGGGTGATCAACCAGGCCAAAAGTCAATTGCAGCCGGTCATGCGTCTCCTTTATTTGGGGGCGTTCTTCGATACCGAGTTAGGGGCAGTTTTTCTACCAGAGAGCAGAGTGCAGAAGATCTTGTCGCAAGTGACACAGTTCTCGCGGCTCAAAGCGCCGACAGCGTGGCGTTATCTGCAGCTCCTGGGCTTCATGGCGGCGACCTTGGAGCTGGTGCCATGGGCGAGGGCCCACAAGCGGCCGTTACAACAGGCTTTGCTTTCAAGATGGTCGCCTCAGGAACATCCCCTGGATTGCAAGTTGCCCAGGTTGCACAGTGTCACCGTCAGTCTCCAGTGGTGGTTGGATCCCGTTCATCTGCGAGCGGGAATTCCCTTGCGTCAGCCGGACTGGATTCTAGTAACTACCGATGCCAGCCTCGGGGGCTGGGGGGCGCATTGTATGGGGAGCTTGGCTCAGGGAGTTTGGCCACCAGAGGTGCAAAGTTGTTCTATAAACCTGTTAGAACTCCGAGCGGTTCATTTAGCTCTCCAAGAGTTTTGTCCGCTGATAGAGAACAAAGCGGTGCGAGTCTTCTCGGACAATGCTGTGACAGTATCCTATATCAACCAGCAAGGGGGGACAGGCAGTGCGGTGTTGTTGGAGGAGAGTCAGCAGCTCATGTCCTGGGCGGAGGAGCATCTGGTGGCTCTCTCGGCAGCGCATGTCGCGGGTCGGGACAATGTGCAAGCGGATTTCCTCAGCCGACATGCAGTGGATCCCGGAGAGTGGGAGTTGAACGAGGCAGTTTTTCACGACTTAACCCTCAAGTGGGGCCAGCCGGTCATGGACCTCATGGCCACCTTCGACAATGCCAAAGCCCCAAGATTTTTCAGCCAGCGCAAGGAACGCATGTCGGAAGGTCTCGACGGTCTGGCTCAGCCATGGCCGGACAGCGGTCTTCTTTATGTCTTTCTGCCGAATATGCTTTGATTCTGCCTGCTGATATTTGTCAGGCGGCTTCTTGGTCATCCCTTCACACGTTCGCAAAACATTACAGGCTGGATCTTTTGGCCAGGGCAGATGCAAAGGTGGGGGCTTCGGCTGTCATCGTGAGCCTGGCGGGTCCCTCCCGTGGTTAGATACTGCTCTGGTACTTCCCTCTTGTTCTTGGACTGGCCCGGAGAGACGATCAGGAAGCAGAAATTAGGCCTTACCTGCTAATTGTCTTTCCTGGAGATCTCTCCGGGCCAGTCCAGGACCCACCCGTGGCTTTTTGCTGTTGTTTTTTTCCTGGTTGCGCGGGTGCGTCTGGGGGATGCGGTCTTCAAGTTGTCGGCGGTCGCGCTTTCCTGTCCGTCAGGATTGCTTTTCGCAAAGGTCAGTCCGGGGGGTCTATGGAGCTTCCTCGGGGAGAGTTTATGGTGATTGAAAGAAAGAAAAGAGAAAAAAAAAATCAGACAAACTTTGAGATACACAGTAGCTGCTTCCGTAAGGGGATGCGGGCAGCATATGTTCCCTGCTTGATAGGTTGGCTGTGTTCTTGATTTTCTGTTATTGGTTTTATGTTGTTTCAACTGCTTTGACAGGGTTAGACTGAAGAGCGACCAGCAGGGGGAGCCAGATACCAGTCTGCAAAACTTCAGATTTCAGTCCTCAGTTGCTGGAGAAGATTGACAACCCTCTTGTTCCTGGACTGGTCCGGAGAGATCTCCAGGAAAGACAATTAGCAGGTAAGGCCTAATTTCTGCTTCCTCCCCTATCTACCCCTACATACACCTTTGTGTTTGTCCTAGCTAGATCGTAAGCTCTTTCTGTATTTGTATTGACTAGATTGTAAGCTCTGATGAGCAGGGACTGTCTCTTATGTAATTGTCTGTACAGTGCTGCGTTCGACTTGCAGCTTTCGCAGTAGTAGTAGTAGTAGTCAAGTGAGGCCTCACCAGTGACTTGTACAGTGGCATTAGTTCCTCTTCCTTTCTGCTGATAATTCCTCTCTGTATGCAACCCAGCATCCTTCTGGCTTTTGCCACCACCTTGTCACACTCTTTCGCCACCTTGAGATCATCAGAAACAATCACACCAAGGTCTTGCTCCTGGTCTGTGCACATCAATCTTTCGCCCCCTATCACATACAATTCCCTTGGATTTCTGCTTGCCCAAGTGCATGACGCTGCACTTCTTCACATTAAATCTTAACTGCCAAGCATTAGACCATTCTTCCAGCTTTTGTAGATCTTTCCTCATGTTCTCCACCCCCTGAGGGGAGTCCACTCTGTTGCAAATTTTCGTGTCATCTGCAAAAAGACAGACTTCTCCATTCAGCCCTTCAGCTGTCCCCCCCATATGCATTTGTTTGTTTGCATGTGTGCAACTAGATGTGTACTGATTCACTTGTGTTGCATATTATGGTTATAAAATGCTAGCAGGAGTCCACAAATCCCATTCTCAAGAAGAGAGCTGCAGCAATGAGAAGAGCCAGTGGTATTTCCTGGGTCCCACCAGTAGGAAGAGAGAGCAATGGGCACAAGGACTGGTGAGAGTCCCTGGATTCTGCTGGCAAGGATAGAGGAACAGCATACAGAAGAGCCGGTGGAAGTCCCACTGGCAGGAAAAGAGCAGCAGCAGGCAGAATAGGCAAGGGGAGATCCATGTCCCTTCAGCAGAGAGAGCAGCAGAGGGCCCAAGGGCCGATGGGAATCCCTGAGTCCTGCAGACAGAGAGAGAGACAGACAGCACCATGAAAGAAGTGACAGAGCTAGAGACAGCAAGAAGGAAGGGCAGCCTGGATTTGAACCAGGAAGCCAGGGTTCAAATCCTACTGAGGCTTCTTGTGGCATTGGGAGACACTTAACCCTCCATTCTTTATCATCGCGCTATCCCAGTCCAGACAAATAGGTTATGCTGCCTTGCCAGCAGGTGGAGGCAGACTTGAGCATCTGTCAGTGATGTCATCAGAAGATATAACCACTGGTACAGTACTGAGAAAAGCCAGAAATTGTCTGCTTCCCACAGGTGGAAAGGTCGGTGAAGTGATGCAGCAGTGCAAATAGGTCGGATTCTTCAGGCCCACACTTCTGTGCATTGGTCATTGACATTGAGTTCTGAAGAGCCTAGTGATTCTTGAAGCATGGGTACACCCTTGACTCAAGCTGACAGTTGCTGTGGATCCAGCTTTGTTTCCCATGGATTGCTAGTGCTCAGTGGGCTGAAGAGGAGCAGGAGGACCCCATGGGAGGGGGTGGGGGATAGGCCTAGGCTGCCCTTCCTTCTTGCTATCTCTTGCTGCATGCAAATATTTTTTCTTAAATTTTTCTTTTTACAATTTTGCCCATTGATTAATACAGTATTTGGCTCTATTTGGTGCTCTTGTCTGCTTTAATAAACAGGTTGAAATTAAAAAAAAAAAAAAAAAAAGAGATCAAGCCTTCTCTGGCAGCAGGGCTTCCTGAGCTTGTGTAGGCATTTGGGGAATCCCAGATTGGGTTTCCCCAATCACCCTTTCAAGTGCTGGGACTCCTGATCAGGATTCCCTTTTTGCCGTGGGTATAACCTTTTATCTCCAGGAACAAAGCAGGAAGTCAGTCTTCACATATGGGGTGATATCAGCACCAACTGAGCCCGGCGTGGGAACACTCCCCAGCACTCCCCGGCGTGGGAACACTCCCCAGCATCCAATAGGAATGCTTTTGGGAGCACTTCTCCACGCATGCGTGGCTGCCTTCCCGCCTTCCCTCCTAGTCTCCTCAGTCGTCTCTTTTTTATGGAGTCAGCTGCGTTTAGAGTCTTCAAACAATTCTTCAAAGTACCGTCAAAAGTACACTGGTTACCTTCCCGTTGACCAACTTGACTCCCTGTCGATTCCAGTTCCCCTTTATTTTATTTTATTTTTTCTTAAAATTTATTTTACTTCAATTTTTTCGATAATTCTTCTTTGAGGCCTATGACGTCATCTGGCACCATTGCCCAATTCTATTTTGCCTCCATATTATTTTCAAATATGGAGAAACTCCGAAGTGGGTTCAAAAACTGCTCCAAGTGTTCCAGCACAATTTCCGCCACTAACTAGCATTCTTGGTGCCTGAAATGTTTAGGCCCAGACCATGACGTTGAGTCTTGTCTCTCCGGTCGCCATATGACTTCCAGAGGTCGAAAGATCCAGGAGAAACAGAAGGCTAAGCTGTTTCCTACAGACTCTGCTCCTTCGGTGTGCTCCTTGGGGGTGTTCACTCCATCAAAATCGTCCCATGTGTCTAAGTCCTCACCAGCAAAGGAGAAGCATCGCTCAGAGTCACCAGTGCTTAAGAAAAAGGTGACATAGACTTTGGTATCAAGGTCATCGACTTCCAGGTCGGCGTCGGCTTCCGATACTAAACTTCGGCATCGCCATTCATCGCATTCTGATGCAAACCATCTATCTAAACAACCCAGGTGGGAGGTGTCACGCTTCAAAGCCATACAGGGATTTGGGGATGCCTCCGAGGTCCAATTCTCGGTGGAACCCCCAATACCGACATTGGGAGTTGTGGCCCACACATCTGTGTTTGGAGCCACTCCTCCTCCGGTATCATCATTGGATGACCATGTCATCGCCATCGAGCATAGCATCGCTAAACACTTAGCGGTTTTAATGCCGATAGTATTGACTGCTCCGCAGCCAGCACCGGTACCGGTTCCACTAGTGACCACAGATATTGGCCCTCTACCACAGGCATATCCTGTTTCACATAGCTCAGAGCAACTGATACAGAGGCCCTTGCTGCCATCTGTTCTGATACCCTTGACATCCAAACAACGAACTTCTGAACATCAAAGGTATCGAACATCTCATAGAGATTATTTTGATTTCCTTCCGGACTCCGATTCCGAGGAGGCATCCAAGGTGGAATCCATAGATTCTGATACACCAAAGATGTACTGTCGGATCTGTTGCTTTCTTATGAATGTCGACATTCACCGCCCGAGGACATGTCTTTTCAAGACTTCATTAAAGACATGGTGGCAGCTCTCAATGTTTCAGTGGCTACAGAGACGGAGCCAAGGGCTGAAAAGCTCGATATATTCTAGTATCCATCAGCACCGAAGGAGGCTGCCACCCTCCTCATGCACAACATCTTAAAAAACTTGATGGTTAGAATGTAGGAAGCCCCCATGTCAACCTCTGCGGTAAGCAAGAGGCTTGATACCCTATATAGGGTTCCTCCCTCTCCAGGTTTCCAAAAGCCACAACTTCCCCACCATTCCATGGTTGTGGAGTCCCCAATAAGGAGGATCAAAAATCAAAAGAATAATTCCTCAGTGCCTCCTGACAGGGAGGCCAGGACCCTAGATGCTTTTGGAAAACATTCCAAGCCACCATGCTAGCCTCGAGAATAGATTCATATATGCTATATATGGGTATTTTTCTTAAGGATGTATTGAGGGATTTATCATAATTCACCTTCTTGTTGCCCTCTGATAAGCAGGCAGCTCATCAGGTTTTGGTGACACATGCCCAGAATGCATCCAAATTCTTAAGAGCAGCATTTGATGCTTTTGAGGCTAACAGCAGATCTTCTGCAGCTTGCATAGGACAGCATGGCTCCAAGCATCTGACCTGGTCCATGGCAAATTAATCAATATACTCTGTAATGGTGAGAACTTTGTTAATAAAAGTTTGATATATATCCCTGCTCTTGGTTTGTACCACGTTCTCTGACACTGTGTATGGTGAGAAAGTTGGACAGAGGTGGAGGTTAAAGATTGGGGAGATAGACTGATGGCCTCACCATGAAGAGGCTGTCAAGGAAAACGCAGACCCTTCTAAGAAGAAGGCTACCACCACACCAAGAAACCATTCTTCCCTAAGAAAGAGAGGTTTTATCCTCCATATCAGGCCTATTCTGGCTACGCTGCACCACAACAGCAACAGAGGCATCCAGGCCGGAAACAGATCAGGAAACCCAAGGTTACCAAACCACAGCTTGCAACATCAACTCAACTACCTCAGAGTTTTTGACTACTTCAAGAAGAGCATGGCCAGTTCTCCCATGATTCTCCCTCTTCCTCCCATGATCCCAGGAAGGCTAGTGCATTTTGCACACCGCTGGATCAGCATCTCTTCCGAGCCCTGGAACCTACATTTAGTCAGTCAGGGCCTACAACTAAATTTTCAGAGTCGTCCTTTCACTCACTTTGTAGGACAACCCATCCTGGATCCTTTTCACTCCTTGCTCCAACAGGAAATTCTCTCACTGCTGAAACAAGGAGCCATAGAGGAGTACCCTCTGCTCAACAGGGCCTGGGATTCTACTCCAGATATTTCCTAATTCCAAAAAAGACAGGAGGGCACAGGCCTGTATTGGATCTCCAAAATCTCAACAGATTTCTCATCAAGAAGAAATTCAAGATGATTTCTCTAGGCACTCTTCTGCCATACCTCCAACAAAGTGATTGGCTATGCTCTCTAGATCTAAAAGATGTTTTACATCCTCATTCACCCAGACTACGAAAGATTCCTCAGGTTTATTTTTCAAAGCAACCACTATCAGTACCAAGTCCTCCCATTCAGACTGGCCTCAGCACCCAAGTTATAATGCCCTGTTCAATGTAATTTCAGTTTGTTCAATGTAAACCGCACTGATGCAGAATAGCGCGGTATATAAGAGAATATAAATAAAATAAATAAATAAATAAAAATAAAAAGCACCCAAAGTCTTCACAAAGTGTTTAGCCATTGTAGCGGCCTACTTACGAACTTTGGGAATCTTTCTGTTCCCCTACTTAGATGACTGTCTGCTAAGGGCAGACTCTGCTTCAGCAGTCACTGCTTCAGCAGTCACCTCCACCCTAAATCAAACCATATATGTCCTCCAGGAGTTGGGTTTTGTCACATCTCAGCCCAATTCCAGACCTCAACTTTCATAGGAGCTCGTTTGGATACAGTAAGAAGCAGAGCCTTCCTCCCAGATGAGAGATGCTTTTGTCTCATTACCTTAGCCACACAAGTGCAGCAGCAACCATCAGTTACTGTCAGAACATTTCTGTGCCTCTTAGGCTACATGGCTTCCACAGACCATGTCGTGCCCTATGCACATCGCCACATGAGGATCACACAGTGGACACTCTCACACCAGTGTCAACACCACTCCACAGATGAAGGCAGACCTTCAGTGGTGAATCACACCACAGAATTAGTCGAAGGGTCACCTTTTCAGAAGTCTGCAACGCAGTCTATCCTAACCACCGATTCATCAAAACTAGGCTGGAGAGCCCATCTCAATGGCCTCATAACACAGGTCCTTTGGTTCGCTCAGGAGAAGCTCCTCTAGATCAATCTTCTGGAGCTCAGAGTGGTCTTCAATGACATCAGAGTCTTCTCTCCCCAACTTAAGGGGCATTCTCTTGTACAGACTGACAACCAGGTAGTTATGTTTTATATAAACAAACAAGGGGGGGTACAGGCTCTCAAGTCCTATGCAAGTTGGCCATTCACCTTTGAAACGGGGAAGTTCCCTAAGGCATTCACCTTCACGCAGTCTACTTTCCGGAAGCACAGAATCAATTGGCCGACAGGCTAAGCTGAATCCTCCATCCACATGAGTCCTCAAGTAACCCGATGCTTGTTCCAACTCTGGGGGACACCACTAATCAACCTCTTTGCGTCTCCCCTCAATCCCCAACTACCTCTGTTCTGCTTGAGGATTCCCTCTCCCCACAGGGAATTGTCAGATGCCTTCCTCATCCATTGGGGTCAAGAGCTCCTTTATGCTTTCCCTCCACATCCACTCATAGCAAAAACACTCAAGTTCCAGGCCGAATGGGGACAGATGAATTCTCATTGCCCCTCACTGGCCCAGACAACCGTGGTTTCCTCTCCTCCTTCAACTTGCTCAAGCAAGGACTACCAAATGGGACTGCTACAACTGGAAGTCTATCTACACTTTTGAGTATTAATCTTCTGGAATAAACTCTAAATCGGGGGGGGGGGGACTTCTTGGGGTTAAAGCTGATAAATCTGTATTTTAGAATACAGTGTTTTTGCTGAGTCAGTCAGATCTTAGTACCACCAGAGAGCTTTGTATACAAGTCAAAGCAGACAAGCATGAACATAAAATAAGAGTGAAAGGACTTTGAAATACATTTGTTTCAAGAGAGCTTTCATTTAAATCAGGGGTGGCCGACTTCAGTCCCATAATCCAATCTGTTTTTTAGGATGTCCCTAATGAATATTCACAAGATATATTTGCATACACTGGGAGGCAGTGGATGCAAATATACTTCATGAATATTCATTATCCAAAGTCGTCATCAATTTTGCAAGCTTTGTCTTTGCTGTATCAATCACAAGCAACATGAGGTCTAAAGAACATTTACTAAGAATACTGTTCCAGTGAGAAATAAAAGCTTCATCAAAGCGAAACATTCCTTGTTCTTTCCAGATACGTAAACCGATGGGAATTGCCTCTTTTCTACAATACTCCGCTAACATCAGGCTATGCAGTTCCAAACATATCCCCTTCTGTGATTTATTAACAAATGAATCCCATGTTGGATTTAAGGAATCACTTTCACTTGATAATAAAGATGGACTATCTAAAATTTCCTTAGGGTTTACGTAGTTGGAAAGAACCAGGAGTGTTTCGCGATGATGAAGCTTTTTTCTCGCTGGAACAGTATGCTCAGTAAATGTTCTTTAGACCTCATGTTGCTTGTGATGAATATTCATTAACAACACCCTGAAAGCCAGGCTGGATTGTGTTGCACTAGGACTGGAGTTGGCCACCCTTGATTTAAGTCAAATCAGAGTATAGCTTGACCTAGAAAGTAAAATAGAGTAAATAGTTACTGAAATAAATTTGTTTCTAGAGAACCTTTTTGTTTAAATCAAATCATAGTATAGCTTAGCATGCAAGTAGAAAGAAAAATAAACTTGCTTCTAGTGACTTTCACAAAGAGGCCTTCCAGTTAGGAGGCAAAAGATCTGTGAAGTTGTCTTAAATAGGTGTTAAAGGCAAGTAACATATCAAAGGGGCAATTTAAAAGGCCCCTTATATCAAACCAAGGGCTGTGTGAATCACCCAGGAAATTGGTAAACCTTTACCTTAGAAGCACAGGATAGGGCACCGTGTAGCAAGTGAACTTTTATTAAGTCTTTTTTTTCCCTCCCTCCCTCCCCAACTCCCACCCACCCCTGAGATAAGAGTAGCTTTATAGGCTCTTAAACCTCTTAAAGGGAAGGAGGTGCAGCTGTTTATCCTCATCAGGCATACATTATGGACCTAAAATTAATTATTCTTGAGTTGAACAAAGTACATTAAACGTATTAGGTATACCTTTATCTTTATTCAAAGCTTAATATACCGCTCACACGTAAATGTACTGAGCAGTTTACAATTATTAAAATTTCAAAATAGTTTTATTAGTATAATTATCCCCAGAGAACCTAAGTAAAGAGCTTAAACTCCTAAACACAACCTTAAAACTAAGATGCTGATAGCAGTCCAGCAGCGAGATGGGGGCTTTCCAATCTTTTGAATTGCACAACCCTAAAACTAAGATGCTGATAGCAGTCCAGCAGCGAGATGGGGGCTTTCCAATCTTTTGAATTGCGTGTCACATGTATGATTTTCTCCCAGTTGGTGAGGGATCTTACATGTGCACTAGGTGCAGGGAGCTCTTTGCTCTCAGGGAACGAGTCTGATCTCTGGAGGCTAGAGTAGCAGACTTGAAGGACATAAGGAAGACAGAGGTACATAGACAAGACCTACAGGGATATAGTACTGAAGTTCCACCTCCAGTCTGGCAGCATCCCTGTTGCCATGGAGGAGAGAAGTCATGTCACATGAGAGCATCACCCTGGTGTGGCAGGAAGTGATCCTGTAGCTAGGAGCTGTCCTCCAGGTGATGTAAAACCCTCTTGCATAGAGGTGGTTTCTCCAGGGCCTTGTGCCCACGAGGGAAGGGTTAGGACAGCCGTTAGAGTTGGTGATTGGATCATTAGGCATGTAGATAGCTGAGTGGCTGGTGGACGTGAGGATCACCTGGTAACATGCCTGCCTAGTGCGAAGATAGCGGACCTCACGTGCCACCTAGACAAGGTCTTAGATAGTACTGGGGAAGAGTCTGCTGTCTAGGTATATATTGGTACCAGTGACCTAGGAAAATGTGGTTTAGGAAGGTTCTGGAGGCCAAATTTAGGCTGTTAGATAGGAAACTGAAATCCAGAATTTTCAGGGTACCATTTTCCGAAATGCTTCCTGTTCCACGCACAGGACCCAAAAGGAGATACAGCAGCTTTTAATTAGATGATAGGGGAAAGCCGACAGTTGCCCAAGAGCACATGGTTCTGAACAATGTATCCTTGAAGGATACTAACAAAAGATTCAAGTTACGGCAAAGTACCCTCATGTTAAATGTAACCCTCAAATTGTGATGTGACCACTTTGATTGTAGAATAAGGTGGTATACAAATCTGTCTAAATAAAAATAAATAAATATCTATAGAGATGTTCCAATAAAGACAAAAGTAACCCACATGCCCCTAAGAGTGGAGGAGTGGCCTAGTGGTTGGGGCAAGGTACTTCAGGCCGGAAGGTCGGGGGTTCAAATCCCACTAGAGGACAGGAACCTTGGGCCGGAAGGACTGGGGTTTCTAGTCCCACAGGTGCTCCTTGTGGTCTTGGGCAAGCCACTTAACCCTCCATAGCCCATGTTCCCTGTAAAATAGTTATCTCCAAGTTATAATGCCCTGTTCAATGTAATTTCAGTTTGTTCAATGTAAACCGCACTGATGCAGAATAGCACGGTATATAAGAGAATGTAAATAATTAAATAATAAATAAATAAGTACAGAGCAGACAAGTTAAAGATTCCAACTTACCTCTGCATACCAATAACCAGATCGATATGAATAAAATAAAGCCTCTAAAATGCTTGTATGCAAATGCTGCAAAATGCAAATGCCAGAAGTCTAAAAAGATAAGATGGAATAGTTAGAATATATAGCACTAAATGAGAAGTTAGACATGATGGAAGGAGGACAACCAGTGGGAAACTGTGATACCTGGGTACAAACTATATTGCAATGATAGAGGGAGATCAAATTGGTGTAGGGGTTGCACTCTGTTAGAGAGGGCATTGCGTCACACACAATTAAGGTTTTGCAGGAAACAAAATACACTTGTAGAATCTCTATGGATTGAAATTCCACGTAAAAAGGGGAAGGCGATGGCAGTGGGGGGGTGTACTATCGACCGCCTGGCCAGAATGAACAAATGGATGTTGAAATGCTCAAAGAAATCAGGGAAGCTAACAAAATCAGGGTAATAATAATGAGTGATTTTAATTACCCCGGTATCGACAGGGTCAGTGTCATGGCAGGACATGCTAGGGAGATAAAATTTCTAGATGAAATAAATGACTGCTTCTTGGATCAGCTGGTTCATGAACCGTCAAGAGGGGAAACCATTTTGGACCTAGTCCTTAGTGGAACACATGATCTGGTGCAAGAGATAAGGGTGTTGGGGCCACCTGGCAGTAGTGATCATAGCATGATCACATTTGATTTAATAAACGCAAGAAGGACGGCAAGGAAATGCTCAGTACTATCTTTGAACTTTAAAAATGGAGTCTATGATAAAATGAGGAATATAGTTAAGAAAAAACTAAAAGTAGCAGTTGCAAAGGTTAAAGATTTACATCAAGCTTGGGTGTTGTTTAGAAATACTATCTTGGAAGCCCAGACCAGCTGTTTTCCATGCTTTAAGAAAGTGGAAGGAAGTCCAAAAAACTGCCTGCATGGTTTAAAAGTGAGGTCAGAGAGGCTGCTGTTGTCAAAAAATTATTTTTCAGAAAATGGAAAAAGGAGCTAAATGACAAACTGGAAACAATATAAGCACTGGCAAGTTAAATGCAAGACATTGATAAGTTAGGCAAAGAGTATTTGAAAAAAAGCTTGCTTTGGAAGCATAAACGAATAAGAATTTTTTTTTTTTATAGAGTACATTCATAGCAAAAAACCTGTGAGAGAGTCAATTGGACCATTAGATGGTAGAGGGGTAAAAAGGGCACTAAGAGGGGACAAGGCCATAGCGGAGAGACTGAATAAATTCTTTGCTTCTTTCTTTATTGAGGAAGATGTCTTGATATTACCCATGACCGAAATGGTATTTAAAGGTGATGTTGCAGAAGAATTGAAAGAAATATCAATAAACTGGGAAGATGTATTACAATTATTTGATACACTGAAGAGTAGCAAATCACCTGGACTAGATGGTATACATCCGAGAGTTCTGAAAGAACTGAAATATGAGATTGCAGATCTACTATTAGTAATCTGTGAACTATCATTAAAATCATCTGTAATACCGGAAGATCGGAGGATGGCTAATGTAACGTCAATCTTTAAAAAGGGTTCCAGGGGTGATCCTGGAAGCTACAGACCGGTGAGCCTGATGTTAGTACCGGGAAAAATGGTAGAAACCATTATAAAGAACAAAATTACTGAACATGTAGTCATGGCTTAATGGGAGACAGCCAACATGGCTTTAGCCAAGGAAGATCTTGTCTTACTAATCTGTTATGTTGTTTTTGAAGGTATGAATAAACAGATAGACTAAGGTGAGTCGGTTGATATAGTATATTTGGATTTTCAGAAAGCCTTTGACAAGGTCCCTCATGAGAGACTCTTGGCCAAATTAATAAGTCATGGGATAGGAGACAGTGTACTACTGTGGATCAGGAACTGGTTAAAAGATAGAAAGCAGAGGGTAGGGCTAAGTGGTCAATTTTCCCAATGGAGAAAGGTGAATAGTGGAGTACCCAGGGATCTGTGCTGGTCCGCTGCTTTTTAACATATTTGTAAATGACCTGGAAATGGGAATAATGAGTGAGGTAATCAAATTTGCAGATGACACAAAATTATTCAAAGTTGTTAAAACCCAAAAGGGCTTTGATAAACTGGAAGACTGGACATCGAAATGGCAGATGAAATTTAATGTGGACAAGTACATAGTTATGCATCTTGGAAAGAACAACCCAAACCATGGTTACATGATGCAAAGGTTCCACATTAGGAACCACCACCCAGGGAAGAGATTTAGGTGTCATGGTGGATAACACTTTGAAACCCTCTGTCCAGTGTGCAGTGGCAGTCAAGAAAGCAAATAGAATGCTGGGAATCATAAGGAAAGGAATGGAGAATAGAACAAAGGATATTATAATGCCTCTGTGTCGTTCCATGGTCCGACCACACCTTGAATATTGTGTGTAATTCTGGTTGCCATATCTTAAAAGGATATAGTGGTATTAGAAAAGGTACAGAGAAGAGCCACCAAAATGTAAACAGGATGGAAGTGTGCTCTCACATTTAGATCTCCAAGAGGACTTCTTGCATGTCTCTTTATCATCAAGAAAGGATTCAGTCAGACACTCTTATGCCTTTAAATGGCATAGGTTCTCCATCTGGTGTTCTCTTAAAACACTGGATCCTTTCACATGTCCCATTCTGGACTTACTTCAGTACTTGATACATTGTCGTCTTCTGGTCTCAAGACCAGTTCGTTAGGGCGTCTACATAGAGTACTCTCATCTCAGCGCATCTCTTAGTGGCCAGATTCATGCGGGGTCTTCTCCTAACCAGACCACCTTTCCGTCCACCTCCCACCCCATGGGATCTAAATGTTGTGCTTACACAACTCATGCACAATCCTTTTGAACCAATGGGGTCAGCTTTATTAAAATTAGTCACATGGAAGCTTCTCTTCCTCATAGCAGTTATCTCTACTTGCAGAGTTAATGAACTGCAGGCTTTAGTAACCTATGCACCTTATACCACTTTTCATCATGACAAGGTGGTCCTTTGCACACATCCTAAGTTCTTGCTTCCTTCCACCTTAATCAATCGGTCTCGCTACTGGCTTTCTTTCCAAGACCCCATGCCTCTCCGGCTGAAGCCAAACTTCATATTCTCGATTGCAAGAGATCATTGACATTCTTTCTAGAGTACACTGATTCACTACACATCTCCTTGAGCCCCAGATCTTTCTCACCTCAATAACTGTCTCGCTTCCATCTCCGACTGGTTCCATAGCAATTTTCTTATCGTTAACCCTTCTAAGTCAGCGGCTATTTGGTTCACCTTTGGTGCCCCCTCTCCTACCTTGACGCCGCTTATGTCCAACTCACCAATCCCTTTGGTTCCAACTCTCTGTTACCTTGGCGTTACCTTGGACTCTTCACTCTCATTCCACCAGCACATCTCTGGAGTGGTGCATAGCTCCTTTTTTCATCTTTGCAGGATCAGGGCTGTTCGATCTCTCCTTCCACTCGCATCCCTTAACACACTTGTCCTCTCTTTGGTAATCACTCGGCTTGACTATTGTAATTCACTATTCGCAGGTCTCCCCCAATATCAACTTCGAAGACTGTAACTAATCCAAAACACAGCTGCCCGTCTCCTTACTTTTTCCTCCCACCGAGATCATGTCACCCCCTGTCTTCTCTCCCTTCACTGGCTCCCTATCAAGGTCCGATATCTTTACAAGCTCCTTACCATTACTCACAAGGTCCTCCACACCAACACTCCCCAGTATCTAGCTGATCTTGTCTACAACCTACTCCCCGTCTGCTCCGTTCTGCACACGGCAATCGCCTTTTCCTGCCATCCCCCACCCAGGCCCACCTTGAATCCACCCATCACGCTGCCTTTTTCTTTGCAAGTCCCGCCCTATGGAACTCTCTCCCGCACTCTCTCCGTACCGAAGCATCTTTTCCTCGGTTTAAGGTTCTTCTCAAGACCTATCTTTTCTGTCAGGCTTTTGACCTTCCCCCCCCACCACCCATAATCTGTCAAATACACTCTCTGTCAGCATCCGCCCAACGGCCCAGGTATCCTGTCATTCATCATAATCCCTCCCTCCCTCCCTGATCCACCCATTCCCTTTCCTGTGTCTTTTACCCCCGGTGTTTTCGCTTTGTCATCATCTGTCCTTTACTGTCTTTCTTTCTTTCCTCTCTAATCACTTTCCTATCAATTCAGTGGCGTTCCCTTCTTTCTATATTTTCCTGCAGCCCTAACCTTTGTTGTACACCGCCTTAACACTTCGGTAATAGGCGGTATATCAAATGTTCCTAATAAAGATAAAGATACACTAAGCACCATTGTCAGTTCTCTCCAAAAGAACACTTCAGAGCAGATTGCATATCTTTCGCTTTGTCACAAGCTGGGCTGTCTCTTCCACATCATGTCACAGCTCACAGTGTCAGAGCCATAGCAACTACTATAGCTATCCTTCACTCTGTCTCTATCTCAGACATCTGCCAAGCGTCAACATGGTCTTCTCTACATAACTTTGCAGTGCACTATTGCCTGGATAAAGACTCCAGAGCTGATGCTCAATTCAGATAGGCTGTTCTGCGAAACCTCTTTCAAATTTAGACAACTTGCCCACTGCCCATCTATCTCGCGAGGTGTGCTCTGAACTGAACTGAGCTGAGGAGACGAGGAGGGAAAGTAGAAATGCAGCTACGCATGTGTGGAGGAGCACTCCCAAAAGCATTCCTATGAGACGCTGGGGAGTGTTCTTGCACCGAGCTCCGATGCCGACATCACCCCATATGTGAAGACTGATTCCTACTGTTCCTGGAGATCACCTGTTACAAGTGAGTAACTATGCTTTTCCAGTGGACTTTTTTTTTTTTCCTCCATGCGGCCTGCACTGTTTTCTTCAGTGAGCCTTCTTTGCAGCCTGTTTTAATTCCTTACAGCCATGTGGAGTCTAGAAAGCATGCAATATGCCCACTGCTGTTCCTCATTTGGCATTCACAGGATCAGCTCTATGGTATGTTTCTTTTGTCCCCAGTTTGATGAGGATGTTTAGAGACTCAAATTTTTTTTGCATCAGCAGGACCCCATTGGTGGGGGGGGGGGGGGCCTGGGGCTCAGTGCCGATTCTGGGGCCGCCTATTCTTCATCTATGCCTACTTCGTCTGCAGGATGGGTGGTACTTCATGGATAACTTCATTGGTTCCTTCTGGAGGACCAAGGAGGCCTCAGGCTCAGGCTAGCAGGCTCCTTTATCTTTATTATTACGCTTGATACATTGCCCACACAGGAGCATCCTCTGGCAACAAATTCCAGAATTTGATTACACATTCAGTGAAAAAATATTTTCTCAGTTTAGTTTTAAATGTGCTATATTGCAGCTTCATTGCATGCGTCTTAGTCTTTCTACTTTGTGAAGGAGTAAACAACCAATCTGCATTTACCTGTTCCACTCCACTCATTTTGTAGACCTTTTATCATATGTCCTCTCAGCTATCTCTCTTTCAAGCTGAAGAGCCCTAACCTTTTAAGCCTCTTCTTCTGTCCATCCCCTTTATCATTTTGGTGGCTCTTTTCTGTACCTTTTCTAATTCTGCTATATCCTTTTTTAGATATGGCGACCAGAATTGCACACAGTATTCAAGGTGCGATCACACCATGGAGTGATACAGAACCATTATAATATCCTTGGTTTTCTTCTCCATTCCTTTCTTTATGATTACTAGTATTCTTTTTGCTTCCTTGGCCGCCGCTGCACACTGAGCAGAGAATTTCAATGGATTATCCATGATGACAGATCCTTTTCCTGGTTGGTGATTCCTAATGTGGAACCTTACATTGTGTAACTGTAGTTTGGATTGTTTTTCTCATACCTTTACATGTGTCCATGTTAAATTTCATCTGCCATTAGAACGTTCAGTCCATCCCTCAGCTGTTTGATATACTGGCTTGCTATCCATCTAGTCCTTTTTAAAAATTTATTTATTTATTTATTATTTTACTGGTTTTAATATATTGTTTTTCTACCAGGCAAAATGGTTTACAAGAAACAATTGAAAACGTGTACATGCAACTTTAAATTAGGTACAGCTAAATGAGAAACAGCATTTAACAAGGGGAGTGGGTAAGATACAGGGATTTATTTATTTATAGTCTCTTTTATACCGCGCTATTCGATATCAGTGCAGTTTACATGCAACAAACGCATTTATACGGGCAGAGATCTACACCGTATTTACAAATAACAGGTGATTAAACTTGGATAACCAGGGTAACTATTTACATATTTATGGTACAATATCGGTCCATGTCAGCAGGGTAACTATTTACATATTTATGGTACTATATCAGTACATGTCACAGCTTAATCAAAGCGCGTTATTGTTTGTGAGGCGGGTTGGGGCGCCATTCCTCTGGGTAGCACTTGAGGAAGAGGTGGTGTTTCAAAGCCTTCCTAAATTGTGTTATGTCAGGGATTACCCGGATGTTGGGTGGCAGAGCATTCCAGCATCTAGGTGCACAGAGCCTAAAAGCCCTGTTCACTGCTCCCTGGGTGCATTGCGTCACTGTTTTGGGGATTACCAGTGTGTTTATTGCTGCAGATCTTCTGGCCCTGTTGGGGGGAGTAATGTGAATAAGGTCAGCGAGTGAGGAGGAGGAGGAGAGCCCGTTAATGACCTTGAAGGTTAGCAGTAAGGTCTTGAAGGAGAGCCTACTGCAGATGGGGAGCCAATGAAGCTGTTTCAGGATGGGCGTTACATGGTCGCGTCTGGAGGTGCCATTCAGAACTCTGGCCGCGGCATTCATGGCGAGCTGGAGCGGACCTAGAGTGGATTGTGGGAGCCCTTGGAGGATCACGTTGGCGTAGTCGAGATGTGGAATGGTCAGTGCTTGAAAGATTGTTCGGAAATTGTCCGGTTGTAGCAGGGGGCGTAAGTGTCTGAGAGTCCGAATCTTATGGTAGACCGCTCTTACCATGTTGCTAATGTGTGCCTTCATGTCCAGTCGTTGGTCAAGAGTGACACCAAGGTGTCGGATTGTGGACTTGGTTTGCAGCTCGGCTCCCCTGACTTTTAGATTGGCTGGGGGGATGAAGCTTTGGTCCCTTGTGATAAAAAGCACTTCTGTTTTCTTGTGCTGTATCCGGAGGTTTTGGGTCTGGATCCAGTCGGACACTGCGTCAAAGCAGTCTGTCAGTGGGGAGAGTTCTAACTGGTCGGTTCTGAATGGCATGTAGAGTAGCACGTCGTCAGCATATATCAGGCAGTTCACGTTAAATGATCTGATGAGGTCACAGATGGACTGCATGTATAGGTTGAACATCAGGGCAGATAGAGAGGAACCCTGCGGAACACCCTGCTTCTGGTGGAAAGGTTCTGATGCTGAGGCCCCTGTTCGTACATGCTGCCATCTGTCGGACAGGTATGATTTGCACCAATCTAATGATGCGTCGCAGATACCCTTCTCTTCGAGTCGCCTCAGGAGAATCTCATGGCTTACTGAGTCAAATGCAGCAGCTATATCCAAGAAAACAAGGACGAAACCATGACGAATGTTATCTATCCCCGTAATTATGTTGTTGAAGAGGGTGGTGAGAAGCGTTTCCACACCGTGGGATTCCCTGAATCCATGTTGGCTGGGGTCAAGTGGAGCGGTTTCATTGATGTGATGTTGTAACTGGCGGTGGACGTCTTTTTCAATTATCTTGGCTAGTAACTTTAGAACCTATATTACAGAATGCTTGTGATATTGAAGGGGGTTGGAGGGATGGAAAGGCAAGAGGCGGACAAAGTAGGGTGTTTGAGGTGGGAAGTAGAAAGGGGGGGCTGAACAGCCTTAGATGGTTAAGGGGGGGGGGGGTTAATGGGAATGGTATGTGGGAGTGGAGGATGCTCTTGCTGGCGGTTTGTTGTAAGGGATGCACCATAGTATTCTTCGAAGAGGAGAGTCTTGAGGTGCTTTTTGACTAGGTTCTGAGATTGAATGCAGCGTATTGCAGGGGGGAGGGGAGGGTAGCTGGTTCCAAGTGGTGGGGGCGTAAAATTCAAAGGCTCTTGTGCATGTTCGTTGTGATCACTTGCAAATCTGTGTTGATGGGAGGAGAAGATTTGATGCATTCTGTCTACAGAGTCCGTTGCTGTGAAGACGTCTGATTAATATTTGGAGCTGCTCGGAGGAGGTGGAAGAGAGCTCTGTGGGTGATGGTGAGTACCTTGAACTTGATTCAGGAGGCGAGCTAGTGAAGAGATTTGAGAATAGGGGTGATGTGGGAGTGTCTAGGGACTCCAGCTATAATGCGTGCAGCAAAGTTTTGGGCAAGCTGCAGGCAGTGGTAGCCTTGGGAAACCCATGGAGGACAGAGTTGCAGTAGTCAAGTAGTGGTGTAATGGAGGCTTGGCAAACTGCACGGAAGCTGTCAGGAGATAGGAGGGGGCATAAGTTATGAAGAGTTTGAAGTAGTTGTTTTGGTGGCATTCTTAATGTGAGGTTGGAAGTTTAGATGGTGATCCATGATAAAACCAAGGTATTTGTTCTGAGGCCTAACTTGTATTTTGGTATCTCCAAGGTTAATGATTGGAGGAGGAGTGAAGTTGGGGGTCTCTGGACACATGAAGGATCTCCGTTTTGGTGAAGTTGACCATGATGAGGTTGTGAAGCTGTAGCCATGAGACAATCTTTTTAAAACAGGCAGTAAGACTGGAGTAGTCAGGGGAGGTAGTGTGGAATGGAGTTAATATCATGTCGTCGGCATAGAGTTGGTAGCTGATGTTGAACCTCTGAAGGATGTAACAAAGGGGCCTAATGTAGATATTGAACAGGAGGGAGGAGAGGACGGAACCCTGTGGGAAGGATGTGAGGCGTTGATGATTGGTTACTGATTCTTATCAGTTGATTGGTTACTGATTCTTATCAGTTGAGTGCGCTGGGAAAGGTAAGAGTGGATCCATTTGAGTGGCAATAATGTTGAACTGGTTGAGTAGAGTCTGGTGGGATACAGTGTCGAATGCTGCAGTGATGTCAAGAAATAGTAGCACGAAGCCAGAGAAGGATTTTTCAGTTCCAGCAATGAATGTATTTAAGAGGGATGTGAGTAACGTTTCAGCACTGTGGTAGGGATGGACACCATGTTGATTGTGATCAAGTGGGGCATATCTGTTGACCGACCTGCTCCTGAAGCTGAATTTGCACTGCTTTTTCAATGATTTTGGAAAGGTAGGGTATGCTGGCTATGGGTCTATATAATGCAGGTGAGTTGGGATCAAGGTTTGATTTCTTCAGGAGGGGTCTCGCAGAGGCTTGCTTGAGAGCAGGTGGGAGGTAGGCTTGGATGAGTGAAGTGCGAAGGATAGTAGAGATAAATGGTAACATCAGTGTCTTCATTAGCTTGATCCAGGTTATTGGGCAGGGATCAAGGGGAGAAGTGGTGGCATTGATGTGGGAGATGATACTCAGAAGCTCTTTGGGGGGGGGACTTCCCTGAATGAGGTTCACGGTTGGATGGAAGAAGCTGGGGTGGTAGGAGGAGGTATGATGAGGGTAGAAGAGCCAGGGAACTTGTGCTTAGATATAAGGAAGTCTGCCATTACTTGGGGGTGGATGATATTGTTTTGATGTGGTTGGGATGGATCACTTGTGAGGGTCCTGACAAGGTTGAAGAGTTCCCTTGGTTTGTTTATGGCATGGAGGAGGATGTTATGGTGCTCACGCTTGGTGTTGAGGGTGTTGGTAGAGTAGACTGCACATTGGTCTAGGTAGGTTACTTGAAGCTGCGGGTCCTTAGATTTCCTCCATCTTTGCTCAAGTCTTCTGAGGGAACATTTCTGCTCTCTGAGGAGGGCTGAGTACCAGGGAGCAGGAGAACAATGAGTTTTGGAGGGGACGCGAGGTGGAGCCTTGGAGGCTTCAGTGATAATAGTGTTCCAGGATTTGTACCAATGTGTCGAGGTCTGAATGGTAAAAAGCTTGCTTCAGGGTGGGGATGGTCTGTTGAATGAAAGAGGCTTCATTAAAGTTTATGAATTTTCTTGTTGAAGGAAGTCTGGGAGCGGGGATATTTAAGCAGGAGGGTTGGTAGGGTAAAGGTTATAGGCATTGGTCAGACCACGGGACTAGGATAGATGAGGGGGAAATGGAGTGCAAAGAGGAGAGAGTAGGTCATTAGGGAGAAAGAGTAGGTCCAAGGCACCTCCCTTCAGGTGAGTTGAAGTATTGATGAGTTGTGTAAATTGCATATCATTCATCGCTTGAAGAAAGGCATTGCTTTGGCTGATGTTAGCTGAGGAGAGACTGAGATCATCAAGGAGAATGAGATGATGTTGGTGGGAGGCATGAGAGCATACTGTTTTCAAGAAGCGAGTCAAGCTGGTTTGCATTGTGTTGGGGTGCCCTATAGACAAGGCAGATGGTGAAGCGCTTGTTGCTTATGATGAGGGTATCTTTGTTCCATGTAAACGTTTCATTTGCTGTTCTGTGTAAACTGTTTTGCCTTGTAGAAAAACAGTATATAAAACCAGTTAAATAAATAAATAAATCTAGACCTTGGGAGGCTGTTGTACTAGTTGTAGTGAAGCCAAGTTTCTTGTTTGCGAGGATGCAGGCTCCACCGCCTCTGCTTTTGGTTCATGGACAGCTGTGGATATGGGTCCTGGTATTCAGATGGTTGAGTAGGACATTGTCTCCTTCGGTGAACCAAGTCTCCGTGATGCAAGAAGGTCTACTGCATTATCACTGATGTGGTCAGCAAGAGTTCGTATTTTGTTGTGGGCGGAGCGTGCATTGATCAGACTGCATTTGGTTGTGTGAATAGGGCAGGTAGTGTGAGAGAGTGGTATCTCGGCAAGGGAAGAAGTGGGGATGTAAAGGAGACGGGGATATCTCCTGTATTGGTGGGTGTGTTGTGGGGTTAGAGAGGAGGGTATGATGAGCCTTAGTAGGTGGATGATTGGGATAGAGGAGGGGGAGGATAAGGTGTGTCGAAAGGCAGCATATGAATAGGGAGAAAAGGTATATAAAGGCTAGCCAGCTATGCAAGAGAGACATGGTTGAGAGATATTCTTTGGTGGGGGTATTAAGGGGGGGTTGCAGTACAATAATGAGAGCAGGTACCAACGTAATCAGCAGTGCTTGAGAGACTGGGTAATTACCAGTGCGTTGAGATAAACAAAACTGCTAGTGTGGGTAGAGAGTTGCTTGCTTCGCCTCAGGTCCTCGCCATAGGGCCCTCTGGCAAGGCCCTCAGGTGCAGACCTGCCAGGCGCGGGCACGCCTGCAGCGTGCTCTTCTTTTATAGTGTCCTGCTGACCTCCCGATTGACTTTGGTGGGTGGAACAGGAGGGATTTATTGCTCCTACTTCCTCCCCCGATGCAAAATCAGGCCCGGTGAGGTGTTGAATCCGGCAGTCAGAGGATTTTTAAAGAGAACCATATTGGTCATGCAAATGATATGCAAATGAGCAAACAAATATGCAAATGAAACCACACCCTTGCCCCCCCCCCCCCCCCAAATGAAGCAGTCAAACTATGTCCATGAGGGAGTAACCTAACAAGCATTTCCTAGACTCTGTACTGAGCCTGGTTCAGTATTTTACTGCTGAATGAAAGAGAAAGCAAGAGATGCTGAAACCTCAGCTAATGAGCTTGTTGCTGCCACTGATTGGTTGCTAAGGAGAAGGCAATCTGATCTGCTCGTGGTTTTTACAGCGCTGCTTTGAGAGAGGGTTCTATGTGATTGTGACTTCTTAACCAGACATAGCAGGTGACTGCTTGCTGTTTTCTGAACTGTACCTGTGATGAGCACTGAGCAAACTCGGCAGTACTGTGAGTTAAAGGGACTCTAAAGACTCCTTTCCAGGGTTTCATTCTGTTGAATTAAGCAGCAGGGAAGTTGTTAGATACCACAGCTGAACTGTTGAACTATTCTTTTAAATCAGTAATGTTGTTGTTAAGTGCCGTCGAGTCGGAGTCGACTCATGGCGACCCTCTGGATAGCTATCCTAAATTGTGTTCGGTCTTCAGTCAGGCGGCTCATTGTTGACAGACTGGTACCCGTAGCTGCTGTTATTGTAGCGATCCATCTCATTGCTGGCCTTCCTCTTTTGCGTTGACCTTCTATCTTGCCAAGCATGATGTCTTTCTCTAATGATCTCTCTCTTCGCATGATGTGTCCGAAGTATGAAAGTCGAAGTCTTGTCATCTGAGCTTCTAAAGAAAGCTTAGGTTTGATCTCCTCTAGTACCGACTGGTTTGTTCTTCGGGCAGTCCATGGTATACACAGTATTCGCCGCCAGCACCATAATTCAAAGGCATCAATTTTCTTCCTGTCTGTCTTTTTCACTGTCCAGCTTTCACATCCATATGATGTTATTGAAAATACCATGGCTTGAACAAGTCGAATCTTTGTATGGAGAGAGACATCTCTGCTCTTGAGAATCTTATCTAGGTCTTTCATAGCCATTCTGCCAAGAGCAATGCGTCGTCTGATTTCTTGACTGCTTGTTGCTTCTTTATTGATAGTTGATCCAAGTAGGTTAAAGTTGTTCACGATTTCAATTTCTTCTCCTTCAACGATGAACCTGTTGATTATGCCAGTTGTCATGATCTTTGTCTTCTTTACATTAAGGTGCAGGCCCATTTTGAGACTATGTTCTTTGACTGTGAGAAGCAAATGTTTCAGATCATCTTCACTTTCAGCCAGTAATGTGGTATCATCAGCATAGCGAAGGTTGTTGATGAGTCTTCCACCAATCTTCACACCTCTGTGGTCTTCATACAGTCCTGCTTCTCTGATGATTTGTTCTGCATATAAATTAAACAGGTAGGGGGAAAGTATGCAGCCTTGTCTTACACCTTTGCTTATTTTAAACCATTCTGTTTCTCCTTGTTCCGTTCGAACTGTTGCTTCTTGATCAATGTACAGATTGCGCAAGAGAACGATCAGGTGTTCTGGTATACCCATGCTTCTTAACGTGGCCCAGAGTTTCTCATGGTTTACACAGTCAAAAGCCTTGCTATAGTCGATAAAGCACAAATATATATCCTTTTGGTATTCTTTAGTCTTTTCAAGGATCCATCTCACATCCGCAATGATGTCTCTCGTTCCTCGTCCTTTCCTGAACCCTGCTTGCACTTCAGGTAGTAATAGCTGTGGCATAAAAGGGTTTTGTGCTTGAATGAATTAGACTCCCAGGGAAAGCACAGACCGAGTGTTCTATCGTATTAACGGACTACATTTCCCAGATAGCCTTGCGCTGCTGAGCTGGAGAAGTAAGTGTGCAGTATTCTTGATGAACCTGGGTAATTGCTCAGTGACTCTAACTGAGCTGGCGAACTCAGTTTACCACAATGCCATATTTTTGCTGATAAGAATAAAGTCTTTTTGTTTAAAGATTGTTGTAGAGAATAAAGCAGTTTTGTTTAAAGTCTTGTCTCAGCTATTTTGACCAATTTAAAGGGATAAGTCTGCAAGAGAAGCCTGAGTCAGTAGCTGCAGCATTGTGGAGTGCCCCCTTGCTTGCAACAGTGTTCATCTTGGGAATGTGGTACGTGTGTGTGGTTATGTTCTATGATCAGGAGAGGAAATTAGAGGGGAGGGCTGTTTGACAGGTTCAGTTTAGTAATTGTTACTGTGCATCAGTGTTAAGGGCTGATGCAGAAACCTAGCGCTGCCTTTAAGCACAGATAACGCCGCTTTTAAGCACAATTACTGCCACCGCCAAATGCAAAAGAGAGACAGATGCGCACGTAAACAGCAAAGGGAAAACTAGCGCACAGTTAACGCGAAGAGTATTCAATTTATTTAAATTATAAGCAAATGAGCAGCACATAATAAAATTAATGCTAATATTGCCTGTGCCCGATGCAGAGAACCAGCCTTAGCGCCAGTATCTATACACTTGTCTTGAGGTGCCTGAAACATCTAGTGCATGCTCCCCGACAGTATTTTGAAAGCATCAGGGGCTTTCCCTGACACCTGGATCATCTGAGGGGAAATATCAAAGATGATCCAGGCATCGGGGAAAGCCCCTGAAGCCATCAATATACTGTTGGGGTGTGTGTGTGTGGGGGGGGGGGGGTTGGTGCCCCGACAGAAAGCAAATCCCTGGTGGCCCAGCGGCCCTGTTTTTACTCCCACCCACCAAACCAAAAATAATCCTAATGACCCAGTGGTCCTGAACCCCCCACTCATCCAACTAAAGATAATCCTGGTGGCCCAAACCGCCCACCCCCCTTCTGGTAACTTTACAAATGAACAAGAGCACTGCCATCTTGAAAAATAGCAGCGCTTGGCCTTGCTGGGATGCACCGTATGAGGTCAGACTGCCATATAAGGTAGAAAATGTGTTATATCGCAGTCTGACCCTGCCTGGATCATCGGAGAAAGCCTCTGATGCTATCAAAATACTGATGGGCTCATATGCAGATTAGCCATGCGGTGCCACTGCTTCTCTGGGAGAGCATGCCAAACTAGCGCCAACTTCTGTGCCCATGTTTGGCTTGCTCTCCCAGTTTAATGCTGCTATTTGCGCACAGTTTAAGGTGTGGCTAATGTGTGGCTAATTTGCATACAAGCCCCTCTTTGCATGCCGGCGCTAAAGTTGCATGCTATCGGTACGCTGCAAATAGGCATAAAAAGTTGATAGGCGTAACTTCAGTGCTGGCTTTCTGCATTGGCCTATTAGTATGTTGCAGCTATTGGAACTGCTTTTCCTAGAGAAATGCATTGCATTGAGGAATTTTTGTGGGGAGTAGGGGCTTCACTTATCTTCTAGCTCCCATCACATATAGAAACTAACTAGTACAGCAGAAGAACTTACCCTAGCTCACGTCCTCCTTTTCTGTATCTAGAGCAGCATTCCAGTGCTCCACCCCCACATCCTTCCCATTGGCTGTATCCTACCCACAGTCTCTGCTGCTAGTGACATTGGAAGTAGGAAGCAGTGGCGAACCAAGGGTGGGGCAGTGGTTGCGGCCAGTCCCAGGTGCTGAATCCCGAGTCCACACAGCAGACCCAATGCAGTAACCCTACCTTTATATGGTAGGTGGTTTACCATGCTGCCTTTGCTCTAGACCCGGCAGCTGTTCCCTTCTGGCCGAGGTCTCGCGACGTGCAAGACTTCGGCTCGGGAGGGAGCACCCCAAGGGCCTGGAGCGGAGGCAGTGTGGCAAGCCACTCTCCATGCTAAGGTAGGTTTGTCATGCTGGATCTGGTGTGGTGGGAGGGGAATGGGTGCTGCGAGGGGGGAGGGCGCCCGTTCCAGTTGCAGAGGAACCTAGGCACACCATTGATAGGAAGGATAGGTTCACTCTGAGTAAGATTAAAGAACTGCAGATAGAGGTTTGAAACTCGGAAAAACATGCAGACATGCTAGCCATCCTTCTTGCTACCAGACATTAATGTACAAAATGTCAGACAGTTGTCAATCCTAACCAACTGAGTACTGAGCACATCTAACAGCGCCCTCCTTGAACTATGGACCCTAGACCTGTTCCAGTCTGTCAATACATTCAATCTCCATAGTCCCCTTGATATCCCCTAGGACAAGAAGGCTGTAATATATTATGTATAGTTTGTAACTTTTATTATATCTGTAAATATGTTTAATAGAAGTCTCACCTAGTTCAGAGCTCAATGCAACAAAATTCAGTTGACATTGTTATATTTCAACCCCTTTGATTACCAGATTAAGTGGTATAAAAAAAGACAAATAAATATAAATAAATAGATATGCCCCCTAACTTATCAGTTCCTTAATCTATCCCTGCCCATAGCAACAGATGCTAGCTAACAGTGTAGGCAGCAATCAGTAAGAAATTAGTAGAATAATGGCAAAGAAAATGAAATATATATATAAATAATTTAAAATGTAATACATCAGGGATCTATGTGTCATGTTTAGATCAGACACACACACATTTGTATTTCTGTTGCATGTTTCTACTAATCTCCAGGAACAAGCAGGAATGTAGTCTTCACATATGGGTATCATCGGTACCGATGGAGCCTGCGCGGGAACGCTCCCCAGTATCCATTAGGAAAGCTTTTGGGAGCATCCCACAGCGCCTGCGTGCTACCTTCTCGCCTTTCCAACTGTCCCTCTCCATTTCTTCATTTTCTGCAGAGCGGACAGGTCACATACCCTGTCACTGCAGAAATATTTTGTCTTTAATCTTTGTTTTTGTGGTCGCGTCTGCCTTCCTTTGACGCCATACCGGTACCGCTGGTTCGTTCTTTCTTTTAAAAAAAAAAATTATAGTTTCTGAAGTGTTTTACTTTAGAAACTCTTTTCCTTGGTGCTAGGTGCCATTTTGGGCAGTAGGCCCAATTTTTTCCTTAAAAATGGAAAAGCCTACTTCAGGTTTTAAGAAATGTTCTAAATGTGGCGGTACTATTTCAGTCACTGACACCCATGATTGGTGTCTCAAATGTTTAGGTCCTGACCACTCTATTTCAGAGTGCCTCTCCTGTGGAATGATGTCAAAAAGGGGCCGGCATAACCGAGCTGCTAAACTTAGCACCCTTTTTCCCTCAGATGCGCGGCGTCTGTTGCATCGACGTCCTCCAGGGCCTCATCTTCCTCCCATGGATCTCAGGTAACTAAACATAAATCTAGATGGTCCTCAAAGGGTAGATCTCCTTCTAAATATCGAGATTCCCCTGGCGTTGCCCTTGAGGAATTTTCACCGGCAAAATTGCCCCGGCGGGAGGCTTCGGCTTCCAAAGCACTAACGGGGTTCCAGGATGTTCTCGAGGCCTCAACCTCGGCAGAACTACTAGTGCCATGCTCTGGGGTTGCGGCCGCTTCTACCAGTACCGAAACCCAAGCATCAGCAGCGTCGATAGACCAGAGATTCCTTGCTATTGAACGTAATCTAGCGGCTCTTCTCATGGCTTCGGTACCGTTGAAACCGCTTCAGACACATCAACCGATACGTACGGAACCGGTACAGACTGCATTAACATCGGCGGGTATGCCACCCATACCGAGTCATGCGTCTGTCTCCGGCATTGACAGATCGGTACTGGAACAACCTGATGCCGACTTCGATCGATACCGGTACCGTGCTTTGCACGATCACCGGGATCAGAGGTATTTTGAATCCTCTGATGAGTCTGAAGACTCCGAAGACTCTGCCAATGCAAGAGTACTTCTCCCCGAGGATTCCTCTTCTCCTCAGCGCAGAATGTCTCCGCCAGAGGATATGTCCTTTCAGGATTTTATCCGTGATGTGGCCAGAGGCCTTTCTATCACAGTAGCTCCTGAAAAAGAGCCTAGGGCAAAGGAGTTGGAAATTCTCCAATACCCTAAGGCTCCCAAAGAGGCGGCTATTCTGCCTATTCATGAGATCTTGCATGATCTTATGCCAAGGATGTGGGAAACACCTTTAACCACATCTCCTCATTCTCGAAGACTCGATACCATGTATTGAGTTCCACCTTGTCCTGGCTTTCAAAAAACTCAATTACCACACCATTCAATGGTGGTGGAATCAGCCATGAGAAGGATGAAAAGTGCAAAGAGATATGCATCCAATCCTCCAGGTCGTGAATGTAGGACTCTCGATGCCTTTGGGCGTCGATGCTTCCATGCTCTCAGCTAGGATCAATTCCTATATCTTGTATATGGGAATGTTCCTTAAAGAGATCACAGGAGACTTGGAGCTTTTGAGCCCCCCTCCTTCCTGATGACAAAAGGCAAGACTATCTTACTCTAGTCAAACATGCTCAGGATGTTTCCAAGTTTGTGAATCGTTGCAGCCTTTGACTGTTTTGAGTGCATAAGCAGAACCTCTGCTATTGCCATTGGTGCACATCAGATTTATTTATTTATTTATAGTCTCTTTTATACCGTGCTATTCGGCATCAGTGCGGTTTACAGTAAACAATGAACACACACATTTCCAATAGTACTTTGTGTTTACATATGAACAGGAAATTCAACTTGGCTAACAGGGGAACTATATACAATAACAATATATATAATTCACAGACTAGTCATGTGCTCGTATGGTTTCAGACAGTGGAGATTTGGGTGGTTTCAGCAGTTGGTACTGAGCTTCTATTGGTTTCCGGGTAATGTAGGAGGAAGAGGTAGTGGCTTCAGGCATCTGACTTGGAAATTTGGGTACAGGATAAATTAGGAAACGTTCCTTGCACAGGAGAAAATCTCTTTGGCAAGAATTGGCAGGAGAAGGCTAATGAGATAGATTCTGACAATATCACTTTGGATAGATTGTCCAAATATACAGCCGATCCTGCAAGGAAAAAATCCTCTAAGAAACCATTTTTCAATAAGAAAAATAAGTTTTATCCTTCCTATACCCAACAGGGACACCATCCAGGTCAGACTGCCCAAAAGGGACAACATCAACAACCTAGACAACAAAAGAAGCCAAAAGCTGCAAAACCTCAGTCAGCTCAACAGGTTCAGCCTCCTCAGGGCTTTGACTCATTCCTAGAGAACCTTGCCTTCCTGTCCCTGACCGGTCCAGAACCCTCGACCATCCCAGGCAGGTTATGTAATTTTGCCCACAGTTGGTACCAAATAACAGCAGAAAATTGGACTCTGTCCATTGTACGAGAGGGGTATAAGCTTCATTTTCACAGCATGCCCCCTCCTAAAATTGTAAAACAGTTCAATTCTCAGACCTCTCTCGACAGTCTCTTAGATCAAGAAGTCACAATGCTCCTTGCTCAAGGAGCAATAGAAGAAGTACCCATTCCCCATCAGGGTACATGGTTCTACTCCCCCTATTTCCTTATTCCAAAGAAAACAGGAGGACACAAACCCATTTTAGACCTCAGAGAATTGAACAAATATTTGTTCCGAGAGAGATTCAAAATGGTCTCTCTAGGAGCTCTGCTGCCATACCTTCAAAGTCCGGATTGGCTTTGTTCTCTAGATCTCAAGGATGCATATACTCATATTCTCATCCATCCAAATCACAGGCGATTACTCTGATTCCTGTTTCAAGGAAAGCACTACCAATACAAGGTTCTTCCCTTTGGCCTGGCTTCTGCACCAAGAGTGTTCACAAAATGCATGGCTGTGGTAGCAACATTTCTCTGCACTCTGGGAATATTCGTCTCCCCTTACTTAGACGATTGGCTCATTCGAGCCCCTACAGGGCCAGAAGCCAGCTCTGCTCTGTTTCGCACAATGCAAATCCTTCAGTATTTGGGACTGGTCATAAACCTCCCAAAATCCAATCTTGCTCCCACTCAGTCCCTAGAGTTCATAGGTGCTCATCTGGATACCAGACAGACAAGGGCTTTCCTTCCGCAGCCCCGCTGTCTTTGCATAGTACAACTAGCTTCCCAAGCAGTGCTCAAACCTTGTCTCACTGCTCGGGAAATGCTACAATTGCTAGGCCACATGGCATCCACCGTGCATGTGGTTCCTTATGCTCGCCTCCATATGCGAGCAGCCCAGTGGACTTTATCCACTCAGTGGACACAGGCCTCAGGTTGCCTGTCGGACAAAATAACAAACTCAAACCGTCTTATTTTGTCCCTCCAATGGTGGCAATCACCCAGAAACCTTCTGGTGGGGTCTCCTTTCCAGCAACCCCTATCCCAAGCCACCCTAACAACAGATGCATCACAGGTGGAATGGGGAGCCCACCTGCACGATCTCTCTACCCAGGGTACCTGGACTCCACAGGAGGCCTGTCTTCACATCAACCTCCTGGAGCTCAGAGCAATCTTCTTTGCTCTTCAAGTATTTCACGCCCAGCTCAGCTACAAGACAGTCCTAGTTCAAACAGACAATCAGGTAGCCATGCTCTATGTGAACAAGCAGGGCGGAACAGGCTCTGTTGCTATGCAATGAAGCTTTGCGACTATGGGCCCTCGCCAGAGAGCATCAGATTCATCTCCTTGTGGTGTATCTTCCAGGCATTCAAAACTCTTGGGCAGACAAACTCAGTCGAGTTCTGTTTCCACACGAATGGTCTCTCCATGCAGACCAGGTTGCCCAAATATTTCAGATTTGGGTAACCCCGGACATAGACTTCTTTGCAAGTCCACTGAATGCCAAACTTCCCCGGTTCTTTTCCAGAATTCCGGCTCGATGTTGTCAGGCAAGGGACGCCTTTCTCCTTCACTGGGGTCAGGACTTCCTATATGCCTTCCCACCCATTCCCCTCATCCCCCAAACCCTATTCAAGCTTCAGAGAGACAGAGGTCATATGATCCTCATAGCTCCACGTTGGCCATGGCAAACGTGGTACCCTCTGCTCCTACATCTCTCTCAAGCTCCGCCTCTGGAATTGGGATCTGCTCCAGATCTTCTCTCCCAAGAGGACGGGATGCTCTGGCATTCAAATCCCCAGTCTCTGCATCTCAGGGCCTGGTTGCTGAAAGCCTAGAACTTCAGGATCTTAACCTTTCCCAACAGGTAAAGGATATTCTTCATGCTTCTAGGAAACCCTCCACAAGACGCTTGTATGCCTTTAAGAGGAAAAGATTTACCATATGGTGCTCGCAGAAGGGTTTTAACCCTCTTGCGATACCTCTGGAATCGATACTGGAGTATGTTTATGTTTATGTTTGTTTATTAGTTTTGATAAAATCGCCTTTCTACAAAAATCAAAGCGATGTACAGTATAAAAACAATTGTCTAAAAAGAGGCCGAAGCCTGGAAAGGAAAAGAAATACAATATCCGTTTAAAAGAGTACAATTTCTGTTTAAAAGAGTAGACAGGAGAGACATGGAGGGGGTAGGGAAGAGACAACAAGGGGAGGTTAGGGACGGGAAAAGGAAATTACACAAAAGGAGAGGGCACATCGAAAGCCATTTGTCAAATGCAGGTCTCAAGACAAATTCAGTAAGAGTCCGTCTTAGTGCTATTGCAGCTTCTTACAAGTCTCTAAATGGACAACCTATTTCCTCTCATCTTCTCATAGCGAGATTTATGAGAGGCCTTCTTTTAACAAAGCCTCCCTTTAAGCCACCACCGGTGGCATGGGACTTAAATCTGGTGCTCGGGCAGCTCATGAAACCGCCCTTTGAACCATTAGCCACTACATCTTTGAAATTCCTTTCCTGGAAAGTCATCTTCCTCATTGCAATCACATCAGCACGTCACATCAGTGAATTGCAAGCGTTAGTGGCTGATCATCCTTATACAAGGTTCCACCATGAAAAGGTAGTTCTTAGGACTCATCCACACTTTATGCTAAAGGTGGTTTCGCCTTTCCATTTAAACCAAGCGGTTTACCTTCCTGTATTCTTTCCAAGGCCTCATGCCTCCAGTGCAGAAAGGAACCTTCATACCTTGGACTGTAAAAGAGCTTTGGCCTTTTACTTGCAAAGGACACAGCAACATAGAAAATATTCTCAACTCTTTGTTGCTTTTGATCCTAGTCATTTGGGACTTCAATTTCCAAAAGAACTCTATCTAACTGGATTGCTAAGTACATATCCTTTGCCTATGAGAGTAAGAACCTTCCTCTTGAAGACCATGTCACAGCTCACAGTGTGAGAGCCATGGCAGCCTCAATGGCTCATCTTCACTCTGTGTCTATCGATGACATCTGTCGAGCAGCTACTTGGGCTTCGGTACATACCTTCACAGCCCACTACTGCTTAGACAAGGACTCCCGCCAGGATGCCTTGTTTGGCCAGGCTGTTTTTCAACACCTTTTTCAGACTTAATCAACTCCTACCCACCGTCCCTGGTAGGATGCCAGAGATCCATGGGGGGGAAGTATGGCCCTTTCACAAGGGCTAACTACTTCCTGGGGCCATCTCCCTGGCATCTGCAGCTAGGGAGTCCCCATATGTGAAGACTACATTCCTGCTTGTTCCTAGAGATAGCGTAGTTACTCACCCTGTAACAAGTGATCTCTGGGAACAGCAGGAATTTAGTCTTCACAACCTGCCCACCTCCCCTAGGAGTTGTATCTCTTTCTCTCTCTCTCCCTCCCCCTCTCTCTTTTGTCTCAGCTATAAACTCAACTGGAGAGGGACAGTTGGAAAGGTGGGAAGGCAGCACGCAGGCACTGTGGGATGCTCCCAAAAGCTTTCCTATTGGACGCTGAGGAGCGTTCCCACGCAGGCTCCGTCAGTACCGACGATACCCATATGTGAAGAATAAATTCCTGCTGTTCCCGGAGATCACCTGTTACAGGTGAGTAACTACACTTTACCACTTATCATTTGTACAGCGCTACAAGGCATGTCCAGCTTTCCAGAATGAATAACTTAGCAGAGTCGGGCCTGGCTAGTACTTGGAATACCAGGGGTTATAAGCTTATTGTGTGGAAGAAAGGCCTAGCAATCTACTTCCAGTTGCATCTTGCCAAGAAAACCCAGGATCTGAGTTGCCAGGAGTCAGCATTGACTTGACGGCACACATTGCATTACAAGGCATATGCAGTGCTGTGTACATAGACATAAGAGAGGGTCCCTTCTCAGAGCTTACAATCTAGTCAAGATAAAGACAGACAAACATAATAAATAGGGGACTAGGGGAAACTGTTATACACACATGGTTGTGTTGGGCCTAATAATATTCAACCCAGGATGCTGAGGGAGCTCAGAGAAATTATAACCGCACCTTTAAAGGATAGATTTAATAGATCCTTGGAGATGGGGGAGGTTCCATAAGATTGGTGGAGGATTAATGTCCTTTTTCATAAAAGTGGTAACAGAGAAGAGGTGAGAAACTACAGGCAGGTAAGCCTGACCTAAGTGGTGGGAAAATAATGGAGATGCTATCAAAAGAAAGTATAGTGAACTTTTCAGAATCCAATGGGTTGCAGGACTCAGGCAGCAAAGGAAGATCATACCAAACTAATCTGATTGGTCACCCAGTCAAAGAAGTCAGAGAACTAGAACAAGGGCATGTGCTGGATGTGATCTACTTAATTAAATGTATGTAAGCTTGCAACCCTCAGGCACTTGTACAAAACCCACTGTTTATGCTACCACTCTCGGGCAAAACCTACTGCTTTAAGCCACCACCCAAGGCAACTGTAATAAATCTACTGTTTTAAGCTTCTGCCCTCAGGCTACTATATAAAACAAACATGCTCTCTCTTTACCTTGCAATATACTCAGTACTTGCACTCATACTTCTAGCATCAGCACACAATAACTCCAACACCCCACAATTCTTCCCACACATCCCATACAATAACCGTACAACATACAATTACTGTGGAGCACCCCCCACTACTACCCACACCACCTAACCATTCACAGCAACACTCAACAAGATGACTCATAACCATACAACCCTCTTCTTACATCACCTGAATTACTACTACCCCTGACACAACAGCGTAGGTATTTCGATCTGCCCTGATCAATGCCAGATCAGTCAGAAACAACATACAAACTGTCACAGATCTACTCGCAGAATATCAATTAGACATTCTATGTATAACAAAAACATGGCTCAGACACAATGTCCTCATCAGTCAAATAAAGATAGAAGACTACTTAATGTTCAGAAACAACAGAAGAAGAGGAGGAGGGGTACTACTCCTAACCAAATCACATCTACATTTCCGTCCTCTATCAACTAAAAAGCACAGAGGAAATTGATTCAGTCACCATTCACAAACAACTGTTTTAACCATCATCCTTAGCTACAGAACGCCTTCCTTATCGTCCCTCCAGACCAGTCCCTTCACCTCTGGGTTGTGCTCCCCTTCGAGCAGCTAGGAGACTGAGCACGTCATCTTCTTGATGACCCTAGGGTATATATACAGCTGGCACCTCCCACCAGCTCTAGTAATTGCTCAGTCTCCAAGCAACTGAGGGGATCAGTAAGCCAGGGTGTTAGGCTTTGTGGTAGAGACAGTTAAGGAAAGTTAGGGGTTTTTGTCTGTGTTTTTGTTTTTTCTCCCTTAACTTCTTTATTTAATTTGGTTCAGTCAGTTCTCTTACTTGTTAGCTGGGGAGTGGACCCCCCCCACCTCCCTCGTGAAAAGGTGAGCGTGTCAGGAGGAGGCTTTGGGGTGAGTGCCCAGCAGGGCGTTCAAGCCCGGAGCGACTCCCGATCCCTGAGGAGGGAGAGGAGCCGCTGTACCAGCAGTCCGGTTTTGGTGGGGGCAGCCAACTGATGCCGTTCCGCCTTGCTGCCGAAGCTCTGATAGGCAGCTGAGTGTGGGAACGGGACGGCAGGCATGCACGGAGGGCGCCCATGGAGGAGAGAGTGAGCGGGAAAACTCTGGTGGTGATAGAGCGTGGCAGGCGCCCGCGCTCGAAGGTAGGAAATTGCGTCTGCTGTTCGGGCCTTGCAGGGGCCTGCGGGAACATAAGAACATAAGAACATAAGATCATAAGATATGCCATACTGGGTCAGACCAAGGTCCATCAAGCCCAGTATTCTGTTTCCAACAGTGGCCAATCTAGGTCATACGTACCTAGCAGTTTCCCCAAGGGACACAGGTTCCACAATGCTTGTATTGTTCAAGCATTGATATCCTGGGTCCCTTCTTAATAATGGTTTATGGACCTTTCCTCCAGGAACTTGTCCAAACCTTTTTTAAACCCAGCTACACTAACAGCCTTTACTACATCCTCCGGTAACAAATTCCAGAGTTTGATTACACGTTGAGTGAAAAAATATTTTCTTTTATTAGTCTTAAATAGTTTACCCTGTAGCTTCATTGCATGTCCCCTAGTCTTTCTATATTTCTGATAAGGTAAACAATCGATCTACGTTTACCCGTTCCACTCCGTTCATTAATTTATAGACTTCTATCATATCTCCCCTCAGCCGTCTCTTTTCCAGGTTAAAGAGCCCCAACCTTTTTAGCCTTTCTTCATAGGAGTAGCCTTCCATCCCCTTTAACCATTTTGGTGGCTCTTCTCTGAACCTTTTCTAAAATTGCTATATCCTTTTTAAGATATGGCGACCAGATTGCACACAATATTCAAGGTGCGGTCCTCACCATGGAACGATATAGAGGCATTATAATATCTTTTGTTTTATTTTCCATTCCTTTCCTTATCATACCTAGCATTCTATTGGCTCTCTTGGCCGCCGCTGCACACTGGGCCGAGGGTTTTAACATGGTATCCACAAGGACGCCTAAATCTTTTTCTTGGGTGGTGGTTCCTAATGTGGAACCTTGCATCGTGTAACCATCCCCCGGCGGTGAGGAGTAAAGCTGACATTTAGGCTTGCCTTTGGCGCATTAGCTGTTTTTGTTGGCGGGGTCTCAGTCCATAGGATTGCGTAGAGTCTGGTTTCAACGGCAGGTTATTTTTTCTAAAAAAAAAAAAAAAAAAAAAAAAGCGTTGAGTATAGTGGCCCGGAGAGTTTTTTCTCGTTGGGCATAACGTTATTCTGGTCAGCATGCTTGGTCTGTTGAACCCGGCGGGGTACTGTGTCGGATGCTGGCATGTGCAAAGGTTGCACCATGGAGGTGGTGTACCTGGAGCAGTGCATTCAGGCAAGTATAGGCCAGGAGCCCCCTCTCTCAGGACTCAGGAGATTCAGCATAGGCTGGGGGGGAGGCAAGGGCCTCTTCCTCCCCACAGGTTGGAGCGTTCGGCCTGCCCCCTACCCTCCCTCTGTCCTTCTACCTCACGGGACCTGGAGGATGGGAATGGCTAGGGAGATTTCTCTCCAGAATTCGTATTGCTGTTGCATAAGGCGTTCTGTCTACGTGGAGCGCAGGGTATGGTGGCAGGCCAGGAGTGCCCCAGAAAGAGGGCGGCAGACTCAAGGGAACTGGGTTCGCAGGTGAGGAGACAAAGCGAGCTAGGCTCTCGGGGGATGGAGTTCTAGCTTCTCCTCATTCGGAGGCCCAGGCTGGGGAGGCGTCCGACCTGGATCATGAGGAAGAAGAGGAAGACGAGGAAGACCTGGAAGAAGGTGAGATCCCAGAGCAGCAGGCTCGGATTATTCGGGTCTTCCGCAGGGAGGAGCTCCTGGCTCTCATCAGTGAGTCTCTTAACCCTTTCAAGGCCTACTTTAAATTTTTAATCCACATTCTGCAGCCAGGTTAATTTTTGCATATTTCAGGAAAATTGTACCCGTCTTATTCAATATGTTCTAATAGTGATTGTCCTTCTGCTATGGTCATGTATTATATACCATTTGATAGGAATATTTAGTCAGAATTTTGGATCCCAAGAGTTTTGGGCTCGTCCTGGAAAGGGTTAAGGCTCTTAATATTTCCTCGGGTATCCTGGCGGAAGAGGATACTCTGGAGGATCCGCTCATCCAGGCGGTGTGGAAAACCCAGAAGGTTTTTCTGGTCCACCGGGTGGTCAAGCAGATGATCCCAAGATGAGTGGAACCAGCCAGAGGCAGCGAGGATAGAGTCAGGGGCTGCCTACCTTGCAGATGCTCACTACGACCCTATCAGAGGTTTTTCAAAGAGTATGGCCTCGGTGGTAGCGGCACGTTGCTACCTCTGGCTGCGAAACTGGGCAGCGGATGGTTCCTCTAAGGCCCGTCTTAGCAGGCTCCCCTTTAAGGGGAAGCTTTTATTCAGGGAGGACCTGGACAAGTTAGTAAAGGAGTGGGGGGAGTCTAAGGGAGGTAGACTCCCCAAGGATAAACCGAGGCAGAGTCAGAATCCCACCTCCTCCCGGACCCAGCCTCAGGAATTCCATAGGTTTCGGATGTCCCATTTGGCGCCCTTTCAGAGGGGACGTTTTCCATCTAGGGGTCAGGGATTCCAGGGGTTTCGAGGGGCATGCAGGGGATTTGGAGCCGTCTCCTCCTCCTCCTCAGGCCCTAGGAAATCTCAATGAAGCGAGGGGGGCCCAGGGGGAGGTGCAGCAGGTAGGGGGTCATCTGCAGCATTTCTTCTCTGCTTGGGTCTGGGTCACATCCGGCCAGTGGGTCCTGAATGTTATCAGAGACGGGTGTGCGCTCGAGTTAGCTCGGCCAATTCTTCTGTCGTTTGTCCAGTCTCCTTGCAGGGCTCCTGTCAGGGCCGCAGCGGTAAGGGAGACGTTATTTCAACTTCTGCAGTTGGGGGCGTTGGCCCCGGTACCGGCGGACCAATGCGGCTGCGGTCGGTACTCCATTTATTTCATGATTCCCAAAAAAGAAGGGTCCTTTCGTCTAATTCTCAACCTCAAGTGCGTCAGCCGTTGTTTGAGGGTGCCTCATTTTTGCATGGAGACACTCAGGTCAGTGATAGTGGCGGTACGTTTTGGAGAGTTTTTAACATCTCTCGACCTCAGCGAAGCGTATCTCCATATTGCCATCAGACTATCTCATTGACAGTTCCTACGTTTTGCGATCCCAATGGGTCATTTTCAGTTTCAAGTGTTGCCGGTCGGCCTGGCAACAGCCCCCCACATGTTCACCAAAGTTATGGTGGTTGTCACAGCGGCACTCCGCAAGGAAAGAATTCTGGTGCACCCATATCTCGACGATTGGTTGATCTGGGCAAAATCCGAGGAGGAGACTCCAAGGCGACTGCCAGAGTGGTAGAGTTCCTGGAAAGCTTAGGTTGGTATAATCAACCTAGCCAAGAGCAGGTTGACCCCGTCGCAGGAGATCGAGTACCTCAGAGCGAGGTTCGACACTCGCAGTGGCAGGGTCTTCTTACCAGTTCACTGGGTACAGGGGCTGCGGAGGCTGGTACAGAGGTTTTTGGCCATGAGGGAGCGCTTGGCACTATCTGCAGGTGCTAAGGACCATGGCGGCATCTCTCGAGCTGGTTCCTTGGGCGAGGGCCCATATGAGACTGTTGCAGTGGTCTCTTCTCCGTCGCTGTTCTCATCAGTATCAGCAGTTGTCAAGGAAACTCCCCTGCCTGCCAGTGGTCAGGAGGGCTCTCAGGTGGTGGCTCTGTCAGGGGATCCTGGAGCGGGGCATGCCGCTTGAGTATCCACGGTGGATCCAGATGATGACAGATGCCAGTCTGGTTGGCTGGTGGGCCCACTGCGAAGGACGGATTACCCAGGGAACCTGGAGCCCTCTGGAGGCCCAGTGGTCGATCAACAGGCTGGAGATGAGGGCGGTGGCCCTGGCACTCAGAGCCTTCGAGCGCTGGGTTATCAGAAAGGCCATTCGAGTGTTCTCAGACAACGTGATGATGGTGGCTTATATCAACCGCCAGGGGGTACAGGAAGCCTCTCCTTAGAGGACAAGGCAGAGAGTCTTTTGGATTGGGTGGAGACTCATCTTCAAGCCTTGTCGGCAGCGCATGTGGAAGGGGTCGAAAATGTCACAGCGGATTACTTAAGCCGGGTCCAAGTGGATCACGGCGAGTTGGAATTTTGTCTGAAGGCTAATAGGCAGAGTCATTCAGCGCATAGGGGCTCACCCAGGGCTGGTCATTCTGATAGCTCCAGATTGGCCAAGGCGTCCGTGGTATGCCGACCTAGTAAGTCTACTAGCGGATCGTCCGTGGAGGCTCCCGGTGCGGGAGGACCTACTGACTCAGGGCTCGGTCTGGATGCCGCAGGTGGCTCGATTCTCGCTTACGGCCTGAACTCTTGACAGGGCAAGGTTGTTGAACAGGGGGTATTCTGGTTCGGTAATTTCAACCTTGCTGGAGGCTAGGAAGCAGTCTACCTGCATGTCCTATGTTAGGGTCTGGCACATATTTGAAGGTTGGTGTTCCAATCGGGGGTGTCACTCGATGGCAGCTTCGATTCCAGACATCCTGGATTTCTTGCAAGCAGGGTTCAAGAAGGGCCTGGCAGCCAGTTCGTTGTGAGTGCAGGTAGCAGCGATTTCCTTCTACCGTGGTAAGGTCCTTGGAAAATTGCTCGGAGAGCATCAGGATGTGTTCAATCTGGTGCTGCAGTCCCTGATAGGGGAGCCCTATGAGCCAGTGGGCCAGGCTTCCCTTAAGGACTTGACCATCAAGACAGTGTTCCTGGTGGCTATTTCTTCAGATAGGTGGATCTCAGAATTGTGCGCTTTTTCTTGGAAGCCTCCCTTTCTTACTTTCTCCAAGGAAAAGGTGGCCCTTTTTATCAAAGGTAGTGTCGCCTTTTCATGTGAACCAGCCAGTCTCCTTGCCGTCCTTGTGGAAGGAGACAGATGAGTCTGCAGATGTGTGTTTGTATCGTTTGGACGTCGGTAGAGCGTTAAAACGCTATTTGAAGAGGACGGCATCTTTTCGCAGATCAGATCATCTGTTTGTGTTCGGCGGTCCACGCAAGGGAGAGGCAGCGGCTAAGGCATCTATTTCTAGATGGATTAGGGAAGCCATTGCCTCGGTGTACATTTTGAGGGGTAGACCTATCCCAGTGGGGATACGAGCGCATTCTATGCAAGCACAAGCTGCCTCTTGGGCGGAATGCAGTCTAGTGTCGCCAGCAGATATTTGTAGGACAACGACGTGGACCTCCTTGCATACTTTTGCGAAGCACTATCGTCTGGATGTTCAGGCAGCAGGAGATGCTGTGTTTGTCAGGGAGGTTCTTCGGGCCGGCCTCGCAGGCCCCTTCCAGCGTTAGGACTGCTTTGTTACATCCCAGAGGTGAAGGGACTGGACTGGAGGGACGATAAGGAAGGAGTAATTAGACCTTACCTGCTAATTAGCGTTCCTAATTAGCGGTTTTGTTTGGCATTATAGTATGAGTCCGGTCCGTAGGTTGCGTTTCTGGTCAGGGTGCTCAGAGAGCGGAGGAGGTAAAGCAGAGTGGATATGTTGTCTGCCTCTTACTCGAGGACTTCAGCGATAGACAGAGGTGTTCACAGGTAAGCCGCCTTCTCTTTGGGGGGGGGGAAGGGGTGTCCTTTCTCAGAGGGGAGGTTCTTTAGTTTGGTTTTCTGTTCTACTGCAGTTTTTTCTTAGCAGTTTTAGTTATCAGTTCTACTTAATTGTCTCTCCGTTAAGTCTGCTTTGTCAATAGAGTACTGGAGCTGGTGGGAGGTGCCAGGTGTATATATACCCTAGGGTCATCAAGAAGATGACCTGCTCAGTCTCCTAGCTGCTGGAAGGGGAGCACAACCCAGAGGTGAAGGGACTGGACTGGAGTTCCTTCAGGAACGCTAATTAGCAGGTAAGGTCTAATTTCTCTTTTCTCCTCATCAAACGACTTATCTGCCATAATTGAAAACAGCATCGAACACTCCAAATCCAAGAAAGACATGCTCATTCTCAGAGACTTCAACCTCTCCTCCTTACCTATAACAACAGCAGACACATGGACAGCAGACAGCAATGGAATCATTGAACCTTACACAAAGAGTGACATTCCCCACTCACAACAAAGGAAACACGACCTAATTTTTACCCCCACCCACCCAATCCACACCAGCCTTCCCTCACTAAAAACATACCCCTTGCCTTGGACAGACCATAGCCTCATCACCTTCACCATACCCCTGAAATCGTCAATATCGATAACATCACCAACAAGCAACACGACAATTCAGAAACTTCAACAGGGACACCTTCCTCAAGAATACTCTACCATATTTAACCACAGAAACGGCAGACACCACAATATTAACAGACAACTGGAATAAAGTACTTGGATCCTCAGCGAAACTACCAGATAAGCAACAAAACACCACCAAAAAACATCATATTCATAAAACTCCCTGGTACACCACTGCAGATAAAGCCAAGAAAGACTGTCACTCAAAAATCATCAATACCGCAATAAATCGTCCAAAAGAACTATTTGACCTAGTCAGACGTCTCATTGAACGACCCACAAATCCCAACCAAACAACCAACATCACCCATCAACAACTAGCTGCACACTACAAACAACTGCACCCATACCTGAACCACATCATCTCCCCTCACACCTATGCAATCCCTAACAGTAGCTGCTGGCTCACATTCCAAAAAGTCACTAGTGAAAATATCAAGCATATACTAACCAAGCTAAACACCACCACCTTGCCGCTAGATCCATGCCCAGCTAACTGGATCAAATCAGCAAGAACCAATTTCAGCCCATTTCTAGCCAAGATAACAAATGAAGCACTTCAACAAGGAAGTCTTGCAGTCTTGAGCTCTCTTCCATCTTCCCTACACTGAAGAAACCAAACCTCGACCCATCAGACCCAACATCATACCCGACCCATCACCAGCCTTCCCATTCCTGGCTAAAATCATCGAGAAAACAGTACAACTCCAGCTCCAAGATGAAAACCACCTACTTGATCCTCAACAGCACGGTTTCCGCCCATTGCATGGAAACCCTCATGACCTGTCTCATTAATACCATAATCAACAGCATTCAAGACCATCCATGAACCTACCTTCTGATATTCCTGGGTCTCTCCGCAGCATTCGACACAGTCAACCATAACGCCTTACTACAGAGATTTCACCTATTTTGGAATTCAACATACTGTACTCAAGTGGTTCAAATCTTACCTTACAGAAAGACAACAAATAAAATTAGATTCAACCATCTCCAAACCCTACCAACAAACACAAGGAGTACCACAAGGTTCCACTCTATCTGCAGCCCTCTTTAACGTATACCTTCAACCCCTGTGATTAGTTATCAAAAAACACAACATCCATTATCACATATATGTGGATGATATCATTCTTTACTGTTCACTCCTCTCCAATCAACTTGATTACACACAAATTCAAGACTGCTTCACAGAAGTCACACACTGGCTCTCAACAAATAACCATCAGCTTTAAAAAGACAGAGGCTATGTTCATTACAAAGGACACCCTCAACCGCCATAAAATTAAACAACATACAGATAAATGTAAAAACTGAATTGAAATACCGTGGTATCACTATTGATCAGCAACTATCCTTCAAAACTCAAGTATCAACGACAACCAGAACAATTTATTTCAAAACGAAAACCCTGCAAAGACTCCGTCCCCTACTCGAACCAACAGATTTTAGATCAGCACTGCAAGCTCTCCCCCTCCCCCATGCAGACTACTGTAACAATATCTACCAGGGTCTACCCCAATCTACACTTCTCCCCCTTCAAACTGCATTACACACCGCTGCACGTACCATACAGGGAGCAAATTAATACGACCACATCACCCCCATCCTAAAACAATTACACTGGCTGCCCTTTACCATTAGAATAAAATAGAAATGCATACTCCTCATGCACAAAGCACTTCACTCTCACCAGGAAACCTGCCTCAAATCCTTCTCCAGAAACCACCTACAAACAGACCACGAAGACATACTACAATCAACAAACTTAACATACCACAATCCAAACCTAAATACAGCCAACAAACATGCCGCAAAGCATTTGAGCTCTACGCTCCCTCCCTATGGAACACTCCCTTCCTGACACACTGAGAAATATTACACTTCTTCCGCAAGCATCTGAAGACCCACCTATTCACTGAACACTTTGGTCCCTCCATCCTAACCCCCACCATCAACGTAATGCTACCAAACTGATTCACAATTGTAAATAGTTGTTTGAATATACCATTTAGCTCCAAGTTTGTATATACTACTACAGTTTATAATACTTGGTTAGCAAAATGTTGAACTGTTTCAATTGTTAACTGTTTTGCTGTTCCTTGTACGACATATGTTTACTGTAAAATGTTTTGTTTACCTGGTGAAAAGCGGTATATAAACCTAGCTAAATATTCTTTTTTTTGTGCTGTCAAGTCGGTGCTGACTTTTAGCAACCCAGCTGCCTCTGGGTTTAATAAAATCAATAAATAAAAATATCAACAAAGCTTTTGCTACTGTTTCTCTTAGGAGCTTTATAAATACACTGAGCAACCTGGGGATTGGTCCCAAGGTGGTAAACTGGATCAAACGTTGTATGGCTGGTCAACAGAAGGTGGTGGTGACTGGAATTCACACAGAAGACTGAGTAATGAAGTGCCTCTGGGATTGGTCCTAGGACTGATGCTGTTCAGTGTCTTTGAGTGATATTGCCAAAGAGTTAAAAGGAAAGGTTTGACTTTTATTGACACAAACTGCCGCAGAGTGAAGACCTCAGAGGGAGTAGACCATGTGGAATGTGTTCTACATAATTAAAAGTATGGGATAATGCTTGACAATTAAACTTTAATGTGAAGAAGTGCAAAATGATCACCTGGTGTGTATAAATCCAAAGGAGCAGCATGCGATAGGAGGCAAGAGGCCTATATGCATGGCCTTGGAGAGGTTCCTCGAGGTGGCCAAAGCCAGTAGAATGCTAAGCTGCATACATACAGAAAGGGTGGAGATGGTGTCCCTGTATGTCATTGGCGAGGTATTGTACTCCGCTTTGGAGTCAAAAAGACTTGAAGTAGTTCAGAGGAAGGCATCCAAAATGACATGAGGTGTGTGCCAGAAAGAGTTATGAAGAGAGACGAAGTCCTGGATATGAATATTAGTGCTTCCCAAGCTTTTATTCATTAAGGACCTGTTTTTAGCATTTTGAAAATTGTCAATCCCATATGATGAAAACAAAACAGCAGCCTTTCATTCCCCTCCCATCTACAACCCCCTCTTTTCTCTCCCCCCTCCCAAGCATGATGGCCAGTAATGGCAGCAGTCCGTGTAGAGTCCTGTTTATGTACTCTGCATAGGTTTCCAGCCTCACAAGACAAGACTCCACATAGGAGGAGGGAGCAGGACTAACTCAATCCTCATACTGACCGCCACACTGATTATAGGTCACAGTGGATGTCTAAATAGAGGGGGAGCGGTCCTATTTCTGTGATGCCATCCACTAATGATATGACTCCATCTGGAAACCCACCCCACACTTCAGGAAGCAGTGATGCATACCCTAGAGGAGAGGAGGGACAGGGGCGTTATAATACTGACGTTTAAATACTTGAAAGGTTCGTTCATGAATTCCATTTTCAAAGATGGGGATGCAATAGAATTAGAGGTCATGAAATGAAGCTATAAGGAAGAATATTTAAAAATGTCAGGAACTATTTTTTCATGGATTGGGGAGGGGATGCCTGGAAACCCTCCAGGTGGAGATGGTGATGACAAAAATAATGACTGAATTCAAAAAGACATGGGACAGACACAGAAGATCACTATATAGTAAGAGAATGTAATTAAAGTAAACTTAAATTACTTTTACACCTCAAAAAATAGAGGAGGTAATTGTTTTAAGTTGTAGGTTTTTAATATGTTTGTTTTTTTTTTGTATCCTGCCTTGGGCTTTATGTAAGGGTGGGTACAATATCTAATAAATTAAATGAAATAAACTCTAGCCACCTTACTGGGCAGATTAGATGGATCATACTGTGTTGCTATGTTTTGGGTTGTGCGTCCTTGCTCATGCTGAAAGTTCACCGTATTCCTGATAGTTGTCTTTTAAGGAATTAGTGATTTACTCTCCTGCCGTAGCTGCAGACAGCAGAGCTTTAACTTTGGTATCAATTTAAAAGCTTTGATATCTATTTATGCTTATTTGATATTCCCCGTTTTCCTAGTGTAAAGACATAAGGTGGATTACATGAAGAATAATCATCCTGTTAGGCCAGTCCAGATGAGTGGGTTATGCTTCCCAACAACCAGCAGCTGAGACAGAGAACAGGGCTTCAGTGACGTGCAGACTGACCTGGTATAGCAGGATTCCTTTCAACCACTTGACTATGTAAGGCACAGTCTATACTATAGCCTGTGGACGAGTTTCTGGGGGCAATTTCTCCAAATGGATTAGTTTTGCGCATAACATGACAGACATGAGTCTCACTCCTAAACAAGGGTATGTCTCTCAGATTTACAGCTAATGCTCGGCGTAGTACGTGCATTGTGCCAGAGAGCTTCCTTCTGGAGTTCGTAAGATGTAACAGGTATGGGTAGTTTGTCAAGATGTGACTGGAAGTTCTTCTTTATTGGGCCTTTGGCTCCCAAAACAGTGGGAAATATTTCTGTATCTTTCTGCCACATTTTCTTGGTCTCAGACTGCATTTCTTGGTACTTCAGGATCTTTTCCCTCTCTGTGTGATTGACAGAATAATCACTGGTGTTATTCTCTATTATTACTGTGTTGGGTTTCCTTGCATCCAGTTTTCTTATCCATCGGAATAGGAATGTCCCAAGTTATCATAACTTTATACACGGTAATTCAATTTGAGTCATGATCCCATTGCTTTTCAGGTACAGTGATGGTGTAGTGTTTACAAAGTTTCCAATGGATGAGACATGCTATCTTATAGTGTCTTTCTGCTTGCCTGTGGTGATCCCGGATCCCACAGACAGCTTACACCTATGCTGCGATCATGGCCTTCCCCTTCTCTTCTGCCTGCGGGAATCCCATCTCCCATGGGTAGACAAAAGGGATCTTTGCCACAATTGTGACTATCCCCTTCTCTTCTGCCTGCAGGAGATGGGATCGCCGTGGGCAACGAGAGCCAGTCATGGCTGGGATCGCAGCCTTTGGCAGCACTTCTGCCCATGGGGTATGGGAGCCCCACAAGTGGCTACGATCGCGGCCTCTGAGATCTTCATGCTACTGCACAGATGTTCCAAGCGTCAGGTCTGCTTTTTCTTTTTTTCCGCCCTGGTGCCTGGGGTTTATCAAGCCCTGACTTGTAGGCTATTTATAACTTTCATTGAAAAGCATTAGAAGCATTAGTTTGTCATTGGAGAAGCAAATGAAAAAAAGCCATGGTACACCTCATGCATCCAAAATTAGCAGTCTGACAACTTTGTGATGCAGAAATCATTTTTTTGCTATTGTGCATTTAGGAGGCAGAGATTTCAGTTTTCAAATATTATTTATGCTAGTATATCCTATTGTAATACACTCATATCATATGAAGATTAAGTTCAGTTTGCTTGGTACAATTCCTCTTAAAGCAGTACCTCGAGCTAAGGAGCAGGTAGGTGCTAGTTAATCAAGTCACACACAAATTACAGGTCTCTACCCTTCTAGGATGAGCTTTGTCATTGATTGAGTTATTTAAGCCCATAAGCATATATCTTATAACCTTATCGTGTTCTCTGTGTCACTCCTTTTTCAGCATCTAGCATTCGCCTGCTTGTTTTTATTATGTATTTATGTTTGTTGCAAAGCGTGCAGAAATGGTGTTTTTATGTTTATATTATCTAGCATTCGCCTGCTTGTTTTTATTATGTATTTATGTTTGTTGCAAAGCGTGCAGAAATGGTGTTTTATGTTTATATTATCTAGCATTCGCCTGCTTGTTTTTATTATGTATTTATGTTTGTTGCAAAGCGTGCAGAAATGGTGTTTTATGTTTATATTATCTAGCATTCGCCTGCTTGTTTTTATTATGTATTTGTTTGTTGCAAAGCGTGCAGAAATGGTGTTTTTATGTTTATATTATCTGGCATTCTAGAAAGGGCATTCAAGTGCAATCTGGGACATCCAGGGAAAAATGCTGAAAAACCCTAGTGTCTGTTTTGGCCTGGTTTTAGAAACAGAGGCCCCTGATGTGAATGCCTGCGCTGGCGTCCACACAGACCTTTCCACTACAGAAAAGTGGGGCAGGAGCGTCTATCTCATGCCAGTTTACATACGGTGAAGTCCAGCGGTGTGGCAAAACAAAAGCAAGAGCCCTCCTCCCCATCAGTGATTGTTGTTGACATGGTAAATATAGAAGATCTGAGTGTATCATCTCCTCCACACCCTTTGGGATGTTTGGCTTGCAAAGCGAGCACTTTTCCAGTTTATTTAATTTATACCGCCTTTCAGAATTAACAATTAATTACAATTAATTACAATTAACTCAACATTTTACATGAGTTAATAGAATGTCTGTTTATGCCTGGAGCAGGTACAAACTTGGAGATGGCACAGGATGCGCACAGCGTTTCTGAAATCGGTCAAGGACATCCAGGTTCTTAGGAATGGCCTGGCCATGCCTACACTATAACCCCATTCTGATTTGGATGTGCTTGCACCAGGGATGTCATTAAAACCGCTTTCTAAAATAGCTCAATGGATGTCTCTATGCTTTGGATGTCTGTACAAGGTGTGATCAAAAGGTATTGAGACTTGTGTAGCTATATAACAATACGTCGCACCACGATGCTATTAAGCATGCAGTGACCTAGCTAAGTGCTCTGCATGTGGAGAGTGTAGCGTGTCTGCAGAACACCTGTACTTTTTAAATCATGTGATGTTTGGAATCATGTAAAAGCAGTTTGTCAGGTTTATGATGAGTGAAAAAATTGAACAGCGAATTTGCATTAAATTCTGCCAGAAACTTGGAGATTTGTGCAAAGAGACTTATGACAAGTTACAACAAGTGTATGGCGATGAATGCATGAGCTGTGCCTGAGTTTATGACTGGCACAAATGTTTCCAAGAGGACCGTCAAAGTGTTCACAATGATGAAAGTTCTGGAAGGCAGGAATGAAGACAAAGTTGAAGCAGTGCATGCCACAATATTCTCAAATTGTCGATTGACTATATCAGAGAGCTTGCTGAAGACATGGACATCAGTTTCGGGTTGGTACAGTCCACTCTTACTGTCAATTTAGGGATGAGATGTGTCTCTGCAAAATTTGTGCCGAAATGCTTGTCCTCTGACCAAAAAGAAGATAGACTGTCTGCAGCCAGAGAGTTGTTGGAATGCATTGAAAATGACTCGGATTTCATAAAAAAAATTATTACTAGTGGTGAATCAAGGGTTTATGGTTATGACCTGGAAATTAAGGCTCAATCCTCACAGTGCACGACTCCAAACTCTCCCAGACCCAAGAAAGCTCGTCAGGTGAGGAGCCAATGTCAAGGGCAAGCTCACAGTTCTGTTTGATTATCAGGGTATTGTTCATCATGAGTATGCTCCAAAAGGCCAAACCATCAATAAGGAGTACTATGTCCAAAGTTCTGACTCATTTGAGAGATGCAGTTCATCGTAAGAGGCCAGAGTTGCACAGGAATGGTGAACGGTTGCCTCATCACGATAGCATCCCAGCTCACGCATCATATCTTATTCAGCAGTTCCTTATCGTTCCTCCAGTTCAGTCCTCTACATCTGGGTTGTCAACCTCCTCCTGCAGCTGGAGACTGGTATGTCAAACTTATGACATCACTGGATATAGTCTGCTGTGCTCTCTCTCTCCCTCCAGTGTGTTACCAGTCTCCATGCAGCAGGAGGACGTTGTGAGCCCAGGAGAGGGCTCACTGGAGTGACAGATAAGGAGAGTGTAGGATTAGTTTAGTTAGCTTGGGGTCTTTATAAAAAAACAAAACAAAAAAAAAACATATATAGGAGAGTATTCCTTACAGGGGTTCTGTATCTTTAAAAAAAAGAAAAAAAAAAAGAAAAGGGGATTTTAGCATACCGGGATTAGATCACTGCCTGTCAGCCACCTTTCCACAGGTCGACGCCAGGAGTGTATGTGGGGCGGTAATCGGAGGATCTCTCCCCCCGGACATTACGGGGGAGAGCTCCTGGTGCCTTGCCTGTAGTCTGCCGGGCCGCCGCCGCGCTGGCTGCGGCTCCGGAGAGCAGGAGCGCAGTAGACGCTTTGCGGCACAGGCTGCCCTGATCCGGTGCCGGCGCTGTCCGTCGGACTCTGAGACACTGCAGACCTGCCCGGTAAGCCTAGAACTGGGGCAGGCAGCAGCGTAAAGGCAGGCCGCACGGTGAATTCTCCCACCGTTGGAGTGCAAGCGGTTTGGCGCCTTTTTTCCTCGGCCCGGCTCTTCGGCGGCCATTTTAACTGGCGCGAAGGACCGTGTGGCGGAGCTGTAGTTGGGCCTCTTAGTGAGCGCGCCAGCTTTGCTTTTCGGGGGGTAGCGCCTCCCGGGGTAGCTGGGGGGGGGGGGGTGTTTTCCCTTCGTTTTTTCTTTCTTTTGCTTTTGTTTTATTTTACTTTTGTTTTTTCCCGCGATCACAGAGTACCGCGGGGGGGGGGGGGGGGAACCACGGTGGCATTTGCCTGGGGCTGTTGGCAGGCTTCTCCCTCGGCAGCCAAGGTAGCTTTGGTTTTTAGGGCCCCCGGTCCAGCAGATTGTCCTTTTGGCTGGCTTCTGGGTCCAGGGGTAAACGCCGGTAGTTTTATGACAGGGAGACCACAGTGTGCGGTCTGTGGCACCCGTAGGGGCACAGTAGCGGAGTCTGGCGTGTGCCGTGGCTGTGCTTCTCTGTCTTCCACGGTGGAACAGCTCATGGAAGTCAGAGAAGAGTCAGAGCCCCCGGGGGTGCTGTCTGTTCAGCTGGCGGTGCCTCCTCAGGACCCCGGCCAGGCCGTTCCTGTGGAGGAGCAGGCTGGTCCCTCAGCTCCGTTCTTGGAGCGGCAGCCGGAGGCCTTGACGGAGTTTTCCCCGGAGTTTGTCTTAATGTTGCACAAGGCCTTTTGCTTGCGGCGCCAGGGTCGCTTAGCGGAGGCTGAGCGCAGTTCGCTGTCTGCTGCGCAGTTGGTGTCTGCGAGTGAGGGACTAGAGGGTCCCTCGGCCCCGAAGAGGGCTAGGACCAGGGCATCCTCGGCGTTGGACACTGACTGGCCGGAGTCGGACAAGCCTGACTGGGAGGCGGAAGAGGGGGCCCAGGATCTGGAGGAGGGTGAGATCCTGGAACCAGAGGAGCAGTCTAAGATCATTCGCCTTTTTCGGAGAGAGGAGCTTCCAGCACTCATCACAGAGTCCCTTCAGGTGCTCAATCTGACGGCTCAGGCGTCCGCGGAGGACGATGTGGAGGATCCTCTCATTCAAGCAGTGCGGCAAACGCAGGTGGTGTTTCCTCTGCACAAGGTGGTCGATAAAATGATCCAGGAGGAATGGAACCAGCTGGAGGCCGGGCTGAGAGACGTCCGCACTATGGCTAGGCTTTATCCGTTAGCGGATAAGGATAAGGACAGGTTTAAAACACCGCGGGTTGATGCGGTGGTGTCGGCGGTTACCAAGAAAACTGCCATTCCGGTAGAGGGTAGCGCAGCTTTGAAGGACGCGCAGGACCGTAGAGTAGATGGCTTTTTGAAGCAGACGTTCGAGGCGGACTCTCTCGCGCTGCAGGCGTCCGTCTGCGGAGCCTGGGTGGCGAGGGCATGCTTGCGCTGGGTTCAGCAGTTGCGTCGCTCGCCTCCGTTGGATCTCAGTGAACTCCAGGAGCTCGGGTGTCTGGAGTCTGGTGTGGCTTATTTGGCGGATGTGCATTATGATTTGGTCAGGGCCCTTGCTAACAGCATGGCCTCCGTGGTGGCCGCTCACAGGTCTGTGTGGCTGCGTAATTAGGCGGCAGATGGTTCCTCTAAATCACGGTTGGGTAAGCTACCGTTTAAGGGGCAGTTACTTTTTGGAGAGGACTTGGATAAGTTGGTGAAGGAGTTAGGGGAGTCCAAGGCGGGTAGATTGCCTGAAGATAAGCCGAAACAGGGGAAGGCCGGTCAAGGCTTTCGCGGTCAGTTTCGTGACTTTCGCAGATTTCGGGCATCGAGATATGGTGCCTTTCAGAGGGGCCGTTTTTCCGCCCGCGGTCAAGGATTCCGAGGGTTCCGAGGTGCGACAAGGGGTTTCGCCTCGAGCACCGTTTCAGCAGTTCGTAAGTCGCAATGAGATGAGGCGGGTCCCGGTGGCGGATGCTCCTATCGGAGGGAGGCTTCGGGAGTTTCTGTCCGCCTGGACCTTCATCACCTCCGACCAGTGGGTCCTCGAGATCATTCAGCATGGTTATGCCCTGGAGCTAGCGAGGCCCGTCCGAGATTCCTTCGTCTTGTCGCCATGCAGGGGACCCGGGAAAAAAAACTCTTGCGGTTCGCGACACTTTGGACCGCCTTCTGCGCTTACGAGAGGTGGTGGAGGTACCGAGGCAGGAGTACGGCGTGGGTCGGTATTCCATATATTTCGTGGTGCCAAAGAAAGGCGGGGCGCTGCGGCCTATATTAGACCTCAAGGGCATGAATCGGTGTCTGCGGGTACCCCATTTCCGTATGGAGACGTTAAGGTCGGTTATCGTCGCGGTCCGTCAAGGGGAGTTTCTAACGTCCTTAGATCTCACGGAGGCTTATCTGCACATTCCCATCCGAGAGGCTCATCAGCGGCTCTTAAGGTTCGCCTTGCCCTTGGGGCACTATCAATTCCGGGCGTTGCCCTTCGGCCTGGCAACGGCGCCGCGCACTTTCACCAAGATTATGGTGGTGGTGGCGGCGGCGGCGGCGCTGCGCAGGGAAGGTATTCTGGTGCACCCGTTTCTCGACCATTGGTTGATTCGGGCAAAGTCGGAGACTGAAAGCCGGCAGGTGACCAACAGAGTGGTCGAGTTTTTGCAGGGGCTTGGCTGGGTGGTAAATCTAGACAAAAGCCATCTGCAACCGGTTCAGGTTCTCGAGTATCTGGGGGTACGGTTCGATACTCGCAGGGCGTTGGTCTTTTTGCCACTCAAAAGGGCGCAGGCGTTGCGCAGGTTGGTGCGCTCGTTCCGGGCCATGCCCGCCCCGACGGCGTGGTTCTATCTCCGAGTACTCGGCACAATGGCGGCAACCCTGGAGGCAGTTCCGTGGGCCAAGGTGCATATGCGACCGCTGCAGAGAGCGTTACTGCGGCGGTGGTCGCATCAGGTGGATTCCCTGAGCAAGCGGTTGCCCTGTCCCCTCCAGGTACGCCGGTCCCTTCAGTGGTGGCTGCTTCCGTCCTCGTTGGCGACGGCATGCCTCTGGAGCAACCGGAGTGGGTTCCGGTGATGACGGATGCCAGTCTGTCAGGCTGGGGAGCCCACTGCGGAGGACAGTTTGCACAGGGTTACTGGTCTCCTCTGGAATCGACGTGGTCGATCAATCGGTTGGAATTGCGAGTGGTGGCACGAGCCCTGGAGGCATTCGAGCAGATGGTGTTGGGGCGTGCCGTTCAGATTCTCTCCGACAATTCGGTGACGGTGGCTTACATCAATCGTCAGGGAGGCACTGGCAGTGCAGCGACGGAAGCGGAGTCGGACTTGCTGTTTGCCTGGGTGGAGAGTCGGTTGATGGCTCTTTCAGCAGCGCACATTGCAGGAAGGGACAACGTGATGGCGGATTTTTTGAGCAGAGTTCGGGTGGATGCCGGAGAGTGGGAGTTGCATCCGGAAGTGTTTGCGCAGATTGAGCGGCGTTGGGAGACGCCGGTAATGGACTTGATGGCAACCTTTGCTTCGGCCAAGGTTCCGCGGTTTTACAGCAGGAGAAGAGAAAGAATGTCCGAAGGCATAGACTCATTGTTGCAGCAGTGACCGACGTCAGGACTTCTGTATGCGTTTCCGCCGTGGGCACTGATAGGACGCGTGGTGCAACGGATAGAGGCGTATCCGGGGAAGGTGCTTTTGGTGGCGCCCGACTGGCCAAGACATCCGTGGTATGCGGATCTCATGAGGCTTCTCGACGGCTGTCCCTGGCGTCTTCCCGCTCGGTCGGATCTGTTGCGTCAGGGTCCGCTATGCATGCCCCAGGTGGATCGATTCTCGCTTACGGTATGGCCATTGAAAGGGCTTGGTTGAGGAAGAAAGGTTATTCGGCGGCGGTGATCTCTACCCTGCTTAGAGTGCGAAAGCGGTCTACTTCCTTGGCGTATGTGCGGATATGGCGCATTTTTGAGGATTGGTGTTCGAGGCATCAGATTCAGGCAGCCACAGTTTCGGTGTCTTCTGTATTGAACTTTCTGCAGGATGGCTTTGATAAAGGTCTGGCGGTCAGCTCCTTGCGGGTGCAGTTGGCGGCGCTGTCCTGTTATCGTGGCAAGGTTCAAGGGCTAGCATTAGGGGCGCATGCGGATATTGTCCGGTTTCTGCGGGCGGTGTCTAGGCTACGCCCTGCCCGTCGGGCTCTGGTTCCCTCTTGGGATCTTAATCTGGTGTTGTCGGCATTGGTCAAGCCGACCTTTGAGCCTTTGCATTCTGCGTCGCTGAAGGATCTTACTCTCAAAGTGGTTTTCTTGGTGGCGATCTGTTCGGCGCGGCGCATTTCAGAGTTACAAGCGTTGTCTTCTCGAGAGCCATTCTTGTCTTTCTCGCGAGATAGCGTAGTGCTACGGCCTGTGCCATCCTTCTTGCCTAAGGTTGTTTCTCCCTTCCATTTGAATCAGTCGGTGTGTTTGCCTGTCCTAGGTGCCGGAACGGGCGACTCGGAGGATCGTCGTTTCCGTCGCTTGGATCTTAAGAGAGCGTTGCGGCAGTATTTGAAATCCACGGCGTCGTTTCGCAAGTCAGATCGCTTGTTCCTCTTGTTTGGCGGCAGGCGTAAGGGCGAGGCAGCATCCAAGGCCTCTATTGCTCGTTGGATTAGGGAAACGATAGCTTCCGCTTACTTGTTGCAAAGACGCGCTGTACCTGACGGTTTGCGGGCTCATTCGACTAGGGCGCAGGCAGTGTCGTGGGCGGAACATGGGCTGGTGCCGCCGAGTGAGATTTGTCGGGCGGCTACGTGGTCGTCTCTGCATACGTTCAGTAAGCATTACCGGCTTGATGTCGCCGCAGCTGATGATGCGTGTTTTGGGGCAGCAGTGTTGCGCTCCGGCTGGAAGGGTCCCTCCCGATAGTTACTGCTCTGGTACATCCCAGATGTAGAGGACTGAACTGGAGGAACGATAAGGAAATCATAATTACACTTACCTGGTAATTGTAGTTCCTTGAGTGACGACAGTTCAGTCCTCCTTCCCACCCAGTGATGTTTCAGTAGGAGGACAGCCGGAGGTCGCATAGTCGTTTCTACAGGTAAGTCCATTCATCTGTTACTTAGAAGATGGTGGCTAATAGGTTCGGTGAAAGTTCGGGGCGTATAACGCCTTCCTTGTAACTTACTATATAGCATTTTAGTGTACTTAAGTTAGATGCGGTTGGCATTTCTTGCTACTTATTTGTTGCTCCTTTGAGTCTGCTTTGTTAATAGTTCACACTGGAGGGAGAGAGAGAGCACAGCAGGCTATATCCAGTGATGTCATAAGTTTGACATGCCAGTCTCCAGCTGCAGGAGGAGGTTGACAACCCAGATGTAGAGGACTGAACTGTCGTCACTCAAGGAGCTACAATTACCAGGTAAGTGTAATTATGATTTCTTGGCCAAACACCAGATCGATCAAGTTCATCTGCTTGTGTACTCACCTGACCTTGCACCATGTGACTTTTTTTCTTGTTTCCAAAACTGAAATTACCACTAAAAGGAAGGAGATTTGACGACTTGGAGACCATTAAGCAAAATTCGCCACAGCAGCTTCACAGCATAATGAGAGAGGCATTTCAAAATTGTTTCCAGCAATGGCAGGAGCGCTGGAGGAAGTGTGTTTTATCGGAAGGGGACTACTTTGAAGGAGATTAAGTCCAGTAATTGTCAGTGTTATACTTCTTGTGTTATTGTACAAGTCTCAATACTTTTTGATTGCACCTTGTATGCCATTTTCAGATGTCCAAAGTATGACTAGGGCTCCTAAAATAACCCCCATTGTGTGTTTAAGTTGTTTTTATGTATTTGTAAACTACTTTGAATGTTCCATACACATAAGTGGTTCCATACACATAAGTGGAGTGGAGGAGTGGCCTAGTGGTTGGGGCAAGGTACTTCAGGCCGGAAGGTCGGGGGTTCAAATCCCACTAGAGGACAGCAACCTTGGGCCGGAAGGACTGGGGTTTCTAGTCCCACAGGTGCTCCTTGTGGTCTTGGGCAAGCCACTTAACCCTCCATAGCCCATGTTCCCTGTAAAATAGTTATCTCCAAGTTATAATGCCCTGTTCAATGTAATTTCAGTTTGTTCAATGTAAACCGCACTGATGCAGAATAGCGCGGTATAAAAGAGAATGTAAATAAAATAAATAAAATAAAAAAAGTGGTATAGAAGTGCCTAATTAACAAATACCATTTGGGCGTCTCATAATATGGTTCTAGTATAGGTGTCTGTGACCATTCTCCCCAGAAAAGGTAATTTTGAAGAGAAGAAAGCTAAGACAAACATACCTGCCCAAACTGAAAAGCCACAGATCAAACAATGAACATCCTATAGACCTCAGGCAGTTGATAATTAAAACTCTCTTAAGCAAACAAATGACAGGAGAGAAAAAAGCAACTGCATCCAGAAATCACAAGTTGTATCTCTCTGTGCTCACTGCTGCTGTTATTAACGTCTTCTGCCTCTCAATGACAAGAGTATTTTACTGATTTCCCCTGACTGTATTTTGTGTGCTAGGACTGTTTTACCTTAGGCTAACGGAATGGTTTAACTTGAATGTTGTGAAAGGTATTGGTTCTCGTAGTGGCCTTGAGTGAAAGGGGTTTGTGTGCACAAACAAACCTGATCATTTAACCAATTCTAGGTTCTTTTGGGGATTTGGTTGTGCAATACAAAGAGGTTGCTATCTGAAAAACTGTAGGTTCCTTATCGTCACTCCAGTCCAGTCCCTTTACTTCTGGGTTGCGTAACCCTTCCAGCAGCTTGGAGGCTGAGCCCAACCTTTTTGGAGGTGGAGCGGTACAAATACCACTGAGACCACCCACCAACTCCAGTAATCTCAGCCTCCAAGCAGCTGGAGGGTTCCGTAAGCCTGGGGCTTACTGGAGTCCTCCTTTAACTTTTACTTCTTTTACTTCTTTTAAGTTGGCTACTTTATTTAATTTTTCTTTAATTCCCCTGCAGTTTCTATACTGTTGGTAGTTAGCTGTAATTTCCAGGACTCTGCCTCTTTAATTCCTCCTGCTCTCTTCTCTCCCCTCTCCTCCCCCCCCCCCCTCCTACCCGGTTCGGGCGTCGGAGGAGAGCCGCGGCTCACAGCCAAGGAGGATCTTCAGCTTCTCTGCTTCTGCTGAGACGCGCTGATCACTGCTGCCTCGCGCCGAAGCCCCCCGGAGGCTGAGCGCTTGAGGCAGTACCGCCGGCCTGCCGGGACCGCCAGACCCGTCCAGAGGCAAAAGGACGCGGCGGCGAAACCCGGTCTTTCGAGAACCGCGAGGGTGAAATTAGGCAGCGATCCTCCCCGGGAACGACAATTTACAGCTCCGGTGTGCTAGGAGAGAGTCGGGCAGCTGCCGGGGGTGAGAGTCTGAGAGCTCCCCGTTCTGGCTCCACGTGGTAAGGCCTACCACGTGTAGAGCCAACGTGTAAACATCGCGGAATCAGCACGGATCCTCAGCACAGTGCACAAAACCGCAAGTACTAACTCTGAAAGGGTTTTAGCTGTAATTTATCTTCAGTTTAATTTGTTATGCCCTAATTTGTTTTATTTCATTTCTCTGGAGTGAGTAACTTAATTAATTAATCTCCCTCTATTTAATTCTTCCTCATTACGGGGTTTCTTTGGCCTCAGGAGTTACAGCCGGTTTCTTCCCTTGAGTACCACTTTGGGGGGAAGTGAAAATAAACCGCGGAGCTACTGATCAGGGAGAAAGCTCTCTACATATTAGAGGAGAGTCTCTCTCCCCGGGCCTAGAGGTCTGCTACTGGAAGGCCTCAGCACCAGGTCATGTCAACTAAGTCCCGCTGCCTTTCCTGTGGAATACGCAGGGGTACGTCCGCAGAAACAGGTATCTGCAGGAACTGTGCCGCGTTGGCAGCCTCGGCGGAGTAGGACATTAATTTAACTATGGCCAATGCCTGCCAGGGGTCAGACGAACTCCCAGTAGGGGAGGGGGGATCTCAAGCCCCTCCATCTACGTCCTCGGACTTGCCCACCCCTTCCCTATCCCCCTCCCCCCTCACGGTGGGAGAGGCGGGGGCAGGGGATTTTTTCTCCCCGGATTTCATTCTCTTACTCCATAAGGCATACTGCCTGCGTAAGCAGAACTCAGGGACAGGGGGAGCGGCGCCTACGACAGCAGAGGTCAAGCCAGCCAGGCCCCCGAGGGCGCCCACTGCGGACTCCGACCCTCCACCTAAGCGCCTCCGGATGAGCGAAGAGGAGACCCTGTCCAGGGATCCCCGGAGGAGTCGCCTTCAGACAAGGACTTTGGTGAGGAGGAGGAGGAGCTAGAAGAAGGGGAGATTCCGGAAGAGGACCAGGCTAGGATAATTAGAGTATTTCGTCGGGATGAGCTTCCGGCATTGATTAACGAGTCCCTGAAGACTCTCAATATGTCCTCCGATACGCCTGCAGAAGAGGAAGCGTTAGAGGATCCATTGATCCAAGCCATTAGAAAATCCCAGAAGGTCTTCCCTGTACATAGGGTAGTGCGACAGATGATCCAGGAAGAATGGGATCAACCGGAGTCAAGTCTAAGAGGAGTCCGGTCCATGCTTCGCCTCTACCCCCTCCCAGAGGCAGACAAAGAACTGCTAAAGTCTCCCAGGGTAGATGCGGCGGTGTCAGCGGTCACCAAGAAGACCACTATCCCAGTGGAGGGCAGTGCGGCCCTAAGGGATCCCCAAGACAGAAAGTTGGATACTCTCTTGAAGCAGGCCTTTGACGTAAGCGCCCTCGCCTTACAAGCCTCGGTCTCAGGGGCTTGGGTGGCCAGGGCCGGTCTAAGGTGGTCACAACAACTGCAGACAGACGAGAGCTCCGCAGAAGAAACGCGGACCATCGCGAGCAAGTTGGAGTCGGGAACAGCTTACTTGGCGGATAGTCAGTATGACCTCATCAGAAGCCTGGCAAAGAACATGGCCTCGGTGGTGGCGGCCAGGCGATATCTGTGGTTACGCAATTGGGCGGCCGATACTTCCTCGAAGGTTCGCCTGAGTTGACTCCCTTTTAAAGGGAGACTGTTGTTTGGCGAGGATTTGGAGAAGCTGGTAAAGGACCTGAGCGAGTCCAAGGGAGGCAGGCTCCCGGAAGATAGACCGAAACAAAACCGCTCGCTTCCTCCGGCTCGTTCCCAACCCAGGGACTTCAGGAGATCTCGTCCCGCCAGATCCAGCCCTTTTTCCAGGGGGCGTTTCCCCTCTAGGGGCCAGGGATTTCGAGGGTTTCGGGGAGCAGGTCGCGGCTTTGGAGCGACATCCTCCTTCTCCTCCTCCTCGTCCCTTAGAAAACAACAATGAAGCCACAGGGGCCCAGGGGGGAGAGTTGCCCATAGGAGGACGTTTAAGGCAGTTTCTTCCCGCCTGGTCCCGGGTCACAGCGGATCAATGGGTACTAGAAGTAATCAGAGAGGGCTACGCCCTCGAATTCTCGAAGCAGATACCTCCAGCCTTTATTCTGTCCCCCTGCGGTACCTCCGCAAAGAAGGCAGCGGTGGAATCAACCCTCGCACGCTTAATTGCACTCGGGGCCGTGTCACCAGTGCCTCCAGATCAGTGCGGCTTAGGTCGATACTCGATTTACTTCGTGGTGCCAAAGAAGGAAGACGCCTTCCGACCAATCCTGGACTTAAAGCAGGTCAATCGCTGTCTCAAGGTCCCTCACTTCAGAATGGAGACCCTACGGTCAGTCATCGCAGCCGTAAGGAGCGGGGAGTTCCTGACAGCCCTCGACTTGACAGAGGCCTACTTGCATATCCCGGTCAGAAAATCCCATCAACAGTTCTTAAGATTCGCGGTACCATCGGGCCACTTTCAATTCCAGGCCCTCCCCTTCGGCCTAGCGACAGCTCCGCGAACATTTACCAAGGTGATGGTGGTCGTGGCGGCCTTCCTCCGGAAGGAAGGGATCTTGGTCCACCCATACCTAGACGATTGGCTGATCCGAGCAAAGTCAGAGGAGGAAAGTCGCGCTGCGACGGGCACAGTAGTTCGTCTACTAGAAGAGTTGGGGTGGGTGATCAACCGAGCAAAGAGCAGGCTGACCCCTTCCCAGAATCTCGAGTATCTCGGAGCAAGGTTCGACACCAGCAGGGGCAGAGTGTTCTTGCCCCCATCCCGAGCCAGGGACCTAAAGCTACTGGTCACCCGGTTCCTAAGCAAGCGAAACCCCTCAGCGTGGCATTATCTTCAGGTCCTGGGCACAATGGCAGCGACGATAGAGACAGTACCTTGGGCAAGAGCCCACATGCGCCCATTGCAACGAGCTCTACTGCGACGGTGGACTCCGCAACTCCATCCACTAACAACACGGTTACCCTGCGCTCCACGGACCAGACGAGCTCTTCGCTGGTGGTAACACCCGAAAAACCTGGAACGGGGGATGCCTCTCGAACCCCCCCAGTGGGTTCTCTTGACGACGGATGCCAGCCTATCAGGCTGGGGAGCACACTGCGAGGACCAGTTCGTCCAAGGCCGCTGGTCTCCGTTGGAATCTCAGTGGCCCATCAACAGACTGGAGTTACGGGCCGTCACCCTAGCGCTCAAGAAGCTCGAGCCCTGGGTACGAAGAAAAGCAATCCGCGTCCTCTCCGACAATATCACCGCGGTGGCGTACATCAACCACCAGGGCGGTACCAGCAGCCCTGCCCTGGAGAAGGAGGCGGACGCTCTCCTCCAGTGGGCAGAGGTCCGCCTCGAAGCGCTTTCAGCCCAGCACGTGGCGGGCACGGACAACGTCACAGCCGATTACCTCAGCAGGCACAGGATAGACCACGGAGAGTGGGAACTGGAGCAGATGATCTTCGACCAAATAGTAGCTCGTTGGGGTCTCCCAGTAATGGACCTCATGGCAAGATTCTCATCGGCCAAGGTGGACCGATTCTTCAGTCGGCGAAAGGAAACAATGTCCGAAGGTCTGGATGCCCTGTCGCAGAAGTGGCCGTCAGAGGGACTCCTATATGTATTCCCCCCGTGGGCCCTGATCGGCAAGGTTCTCCAGCGAGTGGAGTCCCACCAGGGCATAGTAATCCTCATAGCACCGGATTGGCCCCGTCGCCCCTGGTACGCGGACTTGGTGAGGATGTTGGCCGACCACCCGTGGCGACTGCCCTGCAGGAGCGGCCTTCTCAGGCAAGGTCCGGTTCGAATGCCTCACGTGGATCGATTCTCGCTTACGGCCTGGCCCTTGAGAGGGCGCGGCTCTTGAAGCGAGGATATTCGGGTGCAGTAATCTCGACATTGTTGAGCGCTAAGAAGCGCTCGACGTGTCTCGCATATGTGAGGGTCTGGCGCATTTTCGAGGCATGGTGCGCGGAGCGCCGAAGGAAGCCCCTGACGGCATCAGTCCCGGAGATCCTGGAATTTTTACAAGCAGGGTTTGACAAGGGTTTAGCACATAGTTCACTACGAGTACAGCTAGCCGCTATTGCGTGCTATAGAGGAAAGATCCAAGGCAAGCCGTTAGGGGTTCACACGGACGTCGCCAGGTTCCTAAGAGCAGTTGGTCGTCTGCGGCCCCAGCAGAGGTCGATCATCCCTCCCTGGGACCTTAACCTGGTACTAAATGCGCTTATGGGGGAACCTTTTGAGCCAGTGAAGAGGGCCTCCTTGAAGGACTTAACCCTGAAGACAGTCTTCCTGGTAGCGATCTGCTCGGCCAGGAGGGTCTCGGAGTTACAAGCCCTCTCCTCCAAGCCCCCCTTCCTGGCCTTTCTTAAAGACAAGGTCGTTATGCGCACGGTGCCCTCCTTCCTTCCCAAGATAATCTCTCCCTTTCATGTAAACCAGGCAGTCACACTCCCGTCCTTCACAGCCGAGGGTCTGGTAGGCAGGGATAGCAGGCTTAGGCTACTAGATGTTCAAAGGATCCTAAAACGCTACCTCTCCCGCACTGCTCCGTTCCGGAAATCAGACCGGCTATTTGTCAAGTTCGGAGGTCCACACAGAGGGGAAGCGGCGGCCAAGGCCTCCATCTCCAGGTGGATTAGGGAAGCGATTACCTCCGCCTACATTCTGAAGGGCAAGCAGGTTCCGGGGGGGCTGCGGGCTCATTCCACCCGGGCTCAGGCTACTTCATGGGCAGAATGCAGTTTAGTCCCTCCGCTAGATATATGTAGAGCGGCAACTTGGTCCTCTCTGCATACCTTCGCGAAGCACTACAGGCTGGACGTGCAGAGTTCAGCGGACGCTCGGTTTGGCCTAGCGGTTCTTCAGTCCGGTTTGCCGAATCCCACCCAGAATTGAACTGCTCGGGTACTTCCCAGAAGTAAAGGGACTGGACTGGAGTGACGATAAGGAAAAAGTAATTAGATCTTACCTGCTAATTAGTGTTCCTGAAGGAACGACAGTCCAGTCCCTGATCCCACCCGGCTATGTCGGACTTGAAGGCCTGTCAGAAAAGGGCAGGACAGCGAACCGAGCGGAGAACCAGTTCGGGGTAAGGGAGGTCAGGAGTGTGTAAGCCGGCGGTCCTCCTACGGCGCCTTCCCTCCTCCTCTCCCTCTCCTCTTACTTCCAATTACCTATGTCCTATATATAGAAGATAAGGGAACGGGTGGGTCAACAGTCGTACCACATCCCGGAGTTTGCATGTTTGTTAGGTTTATGTTAGAGTTGTTACAGAGGCTCATTTATTAGTCTGCTTTTTCAGTCGATTACTGGAGTTGGTGGGTGGTCTCAGTGGTATTTGTACCGCTCCACCTCCAAAAAGGTTGGGCTCAGCCTCCAAGCTGCTGGAAGGGTTACGCAACCCAGAAGTAAAGGGACTGGACTGTCGTTCCTTCAGGAACACTAATTAGCAGGTAAGATCTAATTACTTTATGTCACATTTAATTATAACAAGTAGAAAAGTGCACGTTTTAAAGCAAGACACAATGGTGTGTTTCCCCTTTCTCCATTTGCAGACTCTGTAGTATTGTGAGTGCTGTATGGGAGGAGTTGATGGCTGAGGTATCTGTGTGGGGGAGGATGAGCATGCGGTGTGGTGTATATATTTTGTGACTCGAGTGATGTCTTTGGGTGGTGGTGGTGGGGTGATGGAATAGTGTGTGTGTGTATGTATACAGGCCTTCTCACCACCTCCTCATGCACTCTCGCCTGCCCCACCTGTACTCACTTCCTCAGTCTCCCACCTTCCCTTTCATCCCCCTCCTGCTTATACCCTGCTATCCCTCTTTGCAATTCACACTCTTCCTGCACACACTTTTCCTCCTTACATTACTCTTCCAACTCTCTCTCCCTTCTTGCACTCTAACCCCCCTCCATTGCCTTATATGGTTGCTGGGTGGGCAACCCTCCTCTTGTGCACCGCAGTGATCAGAGGCACAGTCAACTATATGCATTAGAGAAATTAGTGAAAACCGGACTACTTAGGAAAGATTTGCTTGATTAATCTAGACTTAATAAGCTCTCTTTACCATTATTAGCCTAAATTGTCTTAGTTGGATTCTTGAATTTTATGAAATAATTGTGTATGGGTTTTTTTGTTAATATCTTTATTGGCAATCAGGATAGGTACATAATACCCAATAACACAATTTTATATTCCAAAACCATCAACATATGTACATCCAAAGCAGTACAAAGCATAAATCACTGTACGTTCATTTCCATCAGCCCTTCCCAGTTCTTTTCCCATTTTTCCCCCCACTTTCCTCTGCAGTTGCACATCATTCAGCTCCCAACACTCTCAGTAAGCCCCCCCAACACCCTTCTATAGATTGCTACATTCTTTGTCCAATTAAGAGCTGCTTCTATTCCTCACAATAGTCCTTTACCTCACTCTCCACTTTCCATACGAATTTAATTTCCCATTCAGCCGTTTTTTTTTTTTTTCCATGTCGTTGAACCAGTTTTGTATTGGTGGCTCATCTTCAGTGACCCAAAACTGTATAATCATTCTCCATGCCGATAACGAACAAAATTTTGTTCACTTTCCTAATCTGTTTCCTTTTCTTTCTAGACCAGTTCAGGTGAATGGGTTATGCTCCCTTGTCAACAGGTGGAGGCAGACTAGAGCAGCTTTCAGTGATGTCATCACATGGTATATCCTCTGGTGTAGTACTGAAAGAAGTCAGTATTGTTGGTCTTCAGCAGGAGGGAAGGCGCGTGGACTTGTACAGCAGTGCAAATAGGTCTTTTTCCCCTTGCCCTGACTATGGTCCTATGGCCTGTACACTTGAGATCAGTAGGTATGACATTTATTTAGAACTTGGCTATGCCCCAGTCTCATTGAGCTGACAGCTTGCTTTGTGTCCAGTGCTGCTACCTCTGGGTTCTAGTACTTGGTAGACTGGATAGTGGATGGGAGGATCCCATGGGGGTCCCAGGGGGAAGGGGGTAAGTTTTTTGCTATCTTCTATCTGTTTGCTGAATTTGTCTTTGAATATTTTTCTGAATTTTTTTCTTTTCCAGTTGAATTGAATGGACTGTATTTGGCTGTCTTTGCTGCTTGCAATAATGCAGCTCTAAATTTGGAGAACCCCCCCCCCCCCAAGTCATTCTCGCTGGCATTGGTCTCTCAGGTTTCCCCGGCTGGTGCTGGGATTCTTTTTTGGGCGTTCTTTTTTCACCACGGGTTTTTTTTTTTGTGTTTTTCCCCTAAGGCCATTGCAGTGCTTAATTGCAGCCTGTTGCAGACTGCGGCTTGAGTAATTTCTTCTTTTTCCCCCTCACAGCTGCCATCGTTTGCCTTGGGTGCTGTAGATTTGCCTCAGGATATAATTTTGGCATGTTCTGGACCCCCTAGCCCAATGCTATGTTTGATGTCTAGGCTGTGCACCCCCCCCCCCCCTGTTTTTACCTGCTGGTGGGCTCCATGGCCATTCTGAATGACAGCAAGGTCCCTGCAGAAGGGTGGGCATATTGGGGAGGGCACATTCTTGAGTCCATGGCCCTCTGAAGGTCCCTTAGGGCCCTGGGCCTTCTTTCACTCAGCTTGCACGGCAGCTTTTGTAATAGCTCATAGACTCTGTTGCTGATGGCAAGGCGGCTACGTGCTCCCGTGTTGCCCTTCCATTCCTCTGGGAGAGTAGCTTTATCCCTTATAGAGGCTGTCTGGGATGCAGAAGAGTAATCCCTTTTTCTCCAGAGGGTGAGTCAGAGGAGGTAGAGATGATTCTGCTAAAGGATGGTGAGGATCTTCTGTGACCTAATTCAAGATGCTATGGCTGCTTTATTTATTGCTCAGCTTGCTTCCATGCAAGTTTTCCCTAATTTGTAATGTATATGGCCTTGCTTGTACCTGAGCCTATATGGCAGCTCATAGTCTGTCAATGGGAGACCTTCGAGTAGGGATTTAAGATTATCAGCTGTACATCTTCCCAAGGGTGAGTTGGATCTGCATTTTAGGTTTCCTCAGGTGGATGCCTGTATCATGGCGGTAACAAAGCACATGGCCATTCTGTTGGAAGGGAGCACTGCACTCTAGGAGTCTTGTCATATGAGAGCAAAGGTCCTCCTTAAGAATTTCTTTGTAGCCTTAAGCTCTTCAGCGGCATTGTATGCAGTCTTAGTGGCCTGAGCCCTCTTGCTCTGGGTCCAGCAGTTGCTGGACGACCTGGAGGCTGCGCGTTTGGAGTCTGGAGCAGCATATGTGGCAGATGCCCTGTATGACTTGATCATGATCTCTTCCAAATCCACAACAATAATGGTAGTGGCTGGACAGTAACTTTGGCTCTGCAGTTGGTTGGTTGATGCTGCCTTCAAGTTACAGCTGAGCATACTCCAAGGGCAGGTAGCTCTTTGGAGAGGACCTAGAGAAGTTGATGAGAGACTTGGAAGAAGCTTGCCCTCAAAAGCCCAAGGGTGCTAGGAATACTTTTCGCAGGGCCCTTTGTGCAGCATGGACATGCCATTTGTTAGATTGGATTCTGAGTAAGACCTACTCTTCTTTTGGGTCTATGCTCAAGAAATATCGACCCTTTGGGAGCTTGCAGCGCTCTTGAAATGTGATTGTGGTGCCCTCTTTAAATGCATTTGTGGTCCATTGTACAGCTGGTTGAGGGTGGATCTGGCTCTTTCTTTGAATGAACCTGTATCTCATCAGACCAATGGGTCCTCAAGGTCCCCAGGCAGGGTTATGTGCTGGAGTTTGCTGAGCTTCTGTGAGACGCCTTTGTGGAGTCTCCTTTGTCTCCCTGTTCAAGTGAGCAACCATCAAAGAAACTCTTTAACGCTTCCTGCAAATGCTGGCTATTCTGCAGGTGCCCTCCGCAGAGCGCAGGGACAGTGGAATTATTTCATCTGTTTTGTGGCACCTAAGAAGAGAAGTTTCTTCCGGCCTATTCTGGACCTGAAGGCAGTCAGTACAAAAGTCTAAGTTCCTCACTTTTGCATGGGCCTAGCCAAGGAATAGCATTCTGGGCTGCCATTTCCACTTCCAAACTCTCACCTTTGATCTGGTCATGGCTCCTTGCACCTTTTCGAAGGTCATGGTGATTGTGGCAGTTTTCCTGTGTAAACAGGAGATCCAGGTTCATCCATATCGAGATGACTAGCAGATTTTGGTCAGACTCCTTGGAGATGTCCAGGAATGGCACAGTCCTGATAATTCATTGGCTAGAGAGGCTGGGTTTGATAGTCAACTATTCGAAGAGCAGCCTGGTTCCTTCCCATTGCTTGGAGTATCTTGAAGCTCAGTACTGCACTCTCCAGGGTTGAGTTTCCCTTACACAGGAGAGATTGCTCAATCTGCACAGCCAGCCCAGGGAGTTCTGTGCTCTTTCAGCCCTCGGGCCTGGGACTACCTCCAACTAGACTTCGTGGACTTGATCCTGGAACTGGTCCCTTGGACCAGGGCACATATTCCTCCACCCCACCCCCCCCTTCAGAGGCATCTTATGGCTTACTGGTCTCCCTGCTCTAAGGTATTCAACCAGAACCTTCCTCTTCCTTGGGAGATCAAGGAGTAGTTGGTGTGGTGGTTGCATTTCATCATCTGAGGGAGGGGATGCCCCTGGAAGCACCAGTTGGTGATTAATTATAACAGATGCTAGCCTGAAGGGTTGGGGAGCTCACTGTTTTGGTTAGTTTTCTCAGGGTCTCTGGCGTCCACAGGAGGCCTCCTGGCTGATCAACTGGTTGGAGGCCAGGGCAATTTGACTAGCACTTCTGAGAGTCTCACCTCTCTTGTAGGGCAAGGCGGTCCGTGTGTTGGACAATGACACTTCTGTGGCATATGTCATCCAGCAAAGTGGAAATTGCAGTGCTGGAGTGGCTCTTGAGATAGAAGAGGTGCATCTTGCCCTGTCCGCAGCCCACGTAGTAGGCGTTGACAGTGTACAGGCTGATTTCTTGAGTTGGAACGCAGTAGATCCTGGTGAATGAGTGCTAAGCTTGCCCCTATGTTCATCCTCATAAGCTGAGGTGGGGCCTTCCCGTGTTCAACCTGATGATCACTCAGGAGAATGTAAAGGAAGCATCTGCAGGCAGCAGACTTGGATGCTCTGCTTCCAGAGTAGTCCCAAGTAGGGCTCTTTTGTATTTCTTCCCCCTTGTCTAAGCACCTTTGTGAAGTACTACAAGTTGCAAATGGGAGTTAGAACAGATGACACCTTTGGCAGGGCATCTGTCCAGAGCGTCATCTTCCTCCCATTCTAGATCCTGACTGCTTGGGTACATTCCACTCATCTGGACTGATCAAGCAGGAAGATGAAGAAGGGAAAATGTTATATACCTGATAATTTTCTTTCCTTGAATCCTGCTAGACTAGTCAAAGGCCTTTCCTGGAAGACATTCCTGCAGTTTTGGAAGTCCTGCTGCCGTTTGAATTTTATGATATTATATATAGCACAAGGGACTCCAATGGTTAGTTAGAACACACTTAAGCCACAAAATTATTGAGTCCAATCAGAATGATATAAAAAAGATGATCATAAAAATGTTTTGTTGGACCAAAATATATACTGGTATCAATCATTAATTGTCAGCATGACCCACAGTCCATTTTAATTTTTAATTTAATTTGAATATATACTAAAACACCATGTAAAACCAAATTATTCTTCTCGTTAAAAATCAGTTCACTAGTCTTTTACTTCATTGTCACAAAGATGCACCAACATAGCATTATGTTTTGAACCCATTACATTTTTAAGTGATAAGGGTTATGATCATAAGCTATGATGGAAGGACCAGCATGAATAAAAGGAAGAGGTAAGTGGTTTCATTCCTTGTTCTTAAAAATTTAATGTGGATTAGAAACAGCACTGTCTGCATGTTTATAATATTGAAATGAAAGTGAGACACTTGGGGGTATGTTTACTAAACCGGACTAACAATGGGATCTAGTTGCAGATAGCCCGGGTTAACCATCAGCCCAGTTTAGTAAACATACCCATTGATTTTATTTTTAATGAAGAGAATAATTTTGTTTTAAATAGTGCTTTAGTATATATTAAAATTAAATTAAAACTAAAATGGACCGTGAGTCATACTGACATTTTGATGTCTGTGTATATTTTGGTCCAAAAATTGTTTTTTCTGGAAGAGTCTTTTTGATATCACGTTGATTAGCCTCAATAATTTTGTGACTTAAGTTTGATTGATTGACAGTAAGGTAAGAGCCAAATACATGTTCTGCTGTGTTCCAAATTATGTTTTTTGCATAATGCCATTTAAAGTTTTTCTGAGTTTTTCAGTTTTGCTTACTGCTTGGGAGGTGTCCTACTGGCTTCACTCAGTGCTGCACCAGAGGTTATGCTGGTGATGTCATCACTGAAAGTTGCTCAAGACTAAACTGGTTTAACAGGATTCAAGGAAAGACAGTTATCAGGTATGTAAAATTACCCCATAGTCTGTAGAACTCAAGTCCAGAAAGCTTTCAGTCTCGGACATTCCAAGGAGGAGTGCAGCAGGGTTCATGTACAAATTTTACATTTTCCACATTGTTTGGTGATATTTTATTTATTTATTTATTTACATTCTCTTATATACCGCGCTATTCTGCATCAGTGCGGTTTACATTGAACAAACTGAAATTACATTGAACAGGGCATTATAACTTGGAGATAACTATTTTACAGGGAACATGGGCTATGGAGAGTTAAGTGGCTTGCCCAAAACCACAAGGAGCACCTGTGGGACTAGAAACCCCAGTCCTTCCGGCCCAAGGTTGCTGTCCTCTAGTGGGATTTGAACTTCCGGCCTGAAGTACCTTGCCCTAACCACTAGGCCACTGCTCCACTCCTTGGAAGCAATTTATATTGCATTTCCTGAAGAGCTACATTAATTGTTATCAGAAAGATTTCACTAAAAAAAACCCCTCTCCTCCCTCAAATCCTCTGACAAAGCAGCCGCCAAGGACTCCAGAAAGGGGGCTTTGCGGGTGTCTTTATCCACTTTTTTACCACATTGATACCTTATTTCATCTTTGATACACTTGTATAAAATTCCTATCAGTTTTGCAGAATTGGATGTCTCCATACATTGTAGCTTGCAAGGAGCGATGGTAGTATTTTATTTGCAGATACACTAGGGAAGCAACACCCCCCCCCCCTGCCCTAGATATTCACAACCTTTCTTAGCCCACAGGTGGAAAGAAGATACCTCTTTCCCAGGTTAAAATTTAGGATTTCCCATCATTGTGTGGAAAGTTGAACTTCCTTGTGCTTTCCCCAGGCTCTCCCTCCATCATTCCACGCTTTCTTAAAAGACTGCATCAACTGCACTGTGCTCCCTAACTGTTGCCAATGCACCTTCCTTACTTACAGCATACTAAAGAAAGGGGTGACTTCATGTATCCACTGTCTCCTTGGGGGTGTACTTCTCCTGTCCTATATGTAACTTGTAGATCTAACTCATGACTGTCGCAACATTGAATAAGCCAAGGCTCGACAAATCCCAGGTTCCAGGTTGCCATGGTAACTAGACATTTGTCTCTGGTCCCTGGGAATTTTGTGCCCTGCTGGAAATGAGGCCAGTAGACTAAAAGCCTTCTGTACTTTGTGGTCTACTACTACTACTGAGCATTTGTATAGCGCTACAAGTCGTACGCAGCGCTACACAGATATGTAGCTTACAATCTAGTCGAGACAGACAACGCAGAAGGTGTAGAGAGGGATAAAACAAGGGGGAAAGGGAAAGAAACAAGGAGATCAGATGAGCCAAGATCCAAAACCACTGCTATCGCTGTTGCTGAAATCGCTGCCACTGGAGTAAGAGCTTTCTGATTTGAGTGGTTCTGAGTGAACTTGAGCTTTGTGACGCAAGACGTTTTGCGCTGGTCTTGGGGTGTCAAATCTTGTGATACCAGTGCAAGACTTCCTGCACCTCGTGGCTCAAGTTCACTCAGAGCGGCACAGGTTCGAAACCAGCTCTTATTCCAGGGGCAGAGTTTCCAGCAATGGTGGCAGCAGTGATCAGAAGGAAGAAGCTCTTACCTTGGCACCCACTTCAGGCTGTAAGTTGGTTGCTAACTGGCTTGCTGGATACAGATGGATGGCTTACTGGCTAGCTTGGGGAGAGGGGGGACCTGACCAGCTTTCCATTTGGTGAGGGGTAGCTGGGGATGATGTAGAAGCTGGAGGACTATAGCTGCAGTGCTGATTAACTAGTTTCTATGGTGGGGTAGGGGCTGACAGACTTGCTGGGTGGCAGTGGCTAGCTGGGCTGGGGTGGGTTTAGGGGCTGGGGAGGATGGACTGGCTTGCTGGATTGTGAGGATTAAATTGGGCTAGGGGTGCTAATTTTAAGAAAGGTGTGACATGGAGGGAGGAATGGGATAAGAACAAGACAGGTGGCAGCAGGCTGGGGAGGACCAGGATAAGAGCACACAATTGGCTGGCTGTATTTCTGCTAGTTACCTACAGTGTTGCATTGAAGACACGATTTATAAAACTTTTTTTCTTTGACACGGAATGGTAAAAAAGCCTTAATAAATTGGGCCCTAAATGAGTGAACCCTCTCAACTTTGATGGAGATGAGAGACAGTGGGATTGGGAGTGTCTTGGCCCCTGACTCCAAAGTTTTTAGGATGACTTCTAAATCCAGAGAACGTTTGCCAAGCCCTCATTGTAGGCGACCACAGACTTTCTTTACCTCTTCCAAGAGTAAGTTTAGGGAAACCTATCCAAGCATTTTTCTGCTTCCAAAGAAATGTGCATAAAAGCGCTTTATTAACCCGTTCCTCCAAGGCTCTCAGTCAAATGGGTTTAATTTAAAGTGCGTATAACAATTTCAGTAGAATTACAATTTGACTTAACGCTATGCACTCAGTGACCAACAGTGGTAGATCCTGCCACTTATAAAGATTTTTGATCTGGTTCAGCTTTTCTATTATATCCTTTTGATAGATAATATATTGGTTTGCATTTAAATAGACACCACATATTTTGTTATCCTTTGCCCAGGGCAGGGGGAAGTCCTGCTGTTCTGCATACTGACAGTTTCACAAAAACACTGCTATTGCCTCTGATTCGCTAACGTTAAGGAGTCAAATTGTTGTTGGCTGTAGTATGCACCGCAAATTGGTACCTGATTTTCTATGAACAGAATATTGTCCATGGACAGACTGATCCTCTGTTCTTGCTGTCCCACTCTAATTCCCTCCAAATCTCTAGTCTGATGACTCTTCATAGAGATTAAATTGAATAGCAAGGGCAGGAGGAGGACAGCCCTGCCTTGTCCCTCTTCTAAGGAACAAGCTTATTGTTAGAATTTGTGCAGTGGGTGCTCTATACAAAGTTCTTTCCTTATCGTCACTCCAGTCCAGTCCCTTTACTTCAGGGTTACGCAACCCTTCCAGCAGCTTGGAGGCTGAGCCCAACCTTTTTGGGATGGAGCGGTATATATACCACTGGTGCCACCCACCAACTCCAGTATTCTCAGCCTCCAAGCAGCTGGAGGGTTCCGTAAGCCTAGGGCTTAATGGAGTCCTACCTTCTCCTAAATTTTGCTAAATTTGACTATTTTCATTGATAGACTCTTTGTTTTTATTTTTATTTTCATTAGGCAACTTGCTTACCTTTTTATTTTTTATTATCCCAGGGTCTCCTTTTCCTGCCGATTCTTTCTACTCCTCCCCCCCCCCCTCGGCCCGGGCCGGGGATCGGAGGTGGTACAGCTTTGCCTGCAGCAGCGAGGAGGGGCGGTCAGAGAGCCTCTCGCTGCCGGTTCGGCCTGCTCCCTCTCAGTCCTTCAGAAGACCTGCCCAACCTCGCGCCGAAGCCCCCCCCGGTGGCTGAGCGCTGGAGGCAACTCTGAGAGAGAGAGAGAGAGAGAGAGAGAGAGAGAGAGTTCAGCCTCGCAGGTGTGCTCACTCTTCCCCCCGGAGCAGCAGAGTGCAGGGGCGAGCTCCGGAGACGCGAGCACAGCGCTGGTAGAGAGGCGGCGTCCCTGGTTGTGCGGGACACGTTTTCCTACCCTTCTTCTCCGCGGAGGATTCAGAGCAGCGCCGGGAGCAGTTCGCGTTCCTCCGTTAAGGACTCCATGTGGTCGGGGCCTACCACGTGTTGAGCCAACGGTCAGGAATCGCGGCCCCGGACCGGGAAACAGCAGAAGCCTCTAAATCGCAAGTACCCAGCTTATTGGCTGGAATTAGAATTTAATTGCTGGTTTAATTTCTGTTTTTAATTTTAACTTCTGAAATTATCTTTATTTTGTAATTATCTGGATTCCAGTTATTTCGGGGGATTTTCGCTGTTTATTTCTTGTACTGGAGAGAGCATTGGCAAAGCAGGGGATCTAAAGTTTAATTTAAAAGTTTATTTCTGGTAAAACTGTTTGCCTAGGCCGGGGCGCTTAAGTTTTCTTTTAGGATTTCCCCTGGAGAGCATGACTGGCAAGTCAAGGTGCCCATCTTGTGGCACCCGTAGGGGTACTTCGTCTGAGGCAGGGGTCTGCAGGGGCTGCGCTGCAGTAGCTACCTCAGTAGAACAAGAAATCAGCGTGTCTATGGCCCAGGCATCGCAGGGGTCCTCGGATCCTTTGGAGGGGGAAGTAGCGTCCCAGTTATCCCTTCCTTCACGCTCAGAGGTACCCCCTCCTCCGCTCCCTCTCTCCGCCCTTCCCTCTGGGGAGGGGGGAGTCGGGGATTTCTTTTCCCCTGACTTCGTGCTCTTGCTACACCAAGCCTATTGCATGCGCAAGCAGGGGCTTGGGACAGGGGAAGTGGGCCCGACAGCCGAAGGCAGAGTAGCCAGACCCATGAGGGCAAGCGTTCAGGACTCAGGGATACCCCCAAAGCGCCCCAGGCTGTTGAATGAGGAGCCCCCCTCTTCCCTTTCCCAGGGCACTCTAGAAGAAGAGGGCTCTGAAAAGGATTTAGAGGAGGAAGAGGAGGAGCTGGAAGAAGGGGAGATCCCTGAGGAGGACCATTCTCGCATAATTAGAGTTTTTCGGCGAGAGGAGCTGCCTGCTTTAATTAATGATTCCCTGAAAGCTCTCAACGTAGCCTCAGATACCCCAGCGGAGGATGAGGCATTGGAGGATCCCCTAATCCAGGCCATCAGGAGGTCCCAGAAGGTTTTTCCTGTCGACAGAGTGGTGCGTCAGATGATACAGGACGAATGGGATCAGCCTGAGTCAGGGTTAAGAGGGGTCCGGGCCATGTCCCGCTTCTATCCTCTCCCAGAATCAGACAAAGAGCTGCTGAAGTCCCCCAGGGTAGATGCGGCGGTATCAGCAGTAACAAAGAAAACTACCATCCCAGTTGAGGGCAGCGCAGCCCTGAGGGATCCCCAGGATAGAAAATTGGACACGCTCCTTAAGCAAGCCTTTGATGTGAGCGCTCTGGCCTTACAAGCTTCAGTTTCAGGGGCATGGGTGGCGCGGGCCTGTTTGAGGTGGTCTCAGCAACTCCAGGCAGAGGAGGGCTCCTCCGAGGGGGCATTAGATTGGAATCCGGTACGGCCTTCTTGGCGGATAGTCAGTATGACCTCATCCGCAGCTTGGCCAAGAACATGGCCTCAGTGGTGGCAGCCAGACGCTATTTGTGGCTACGGAATTGGGCTGCCGATGCCTCCTCCAAAACGCGCCTGAGTCGTCTTCCCTTCAAAGGGAAGCTGTTATTCGGGGAGGACCTAGATAAGTTGGTAAAGGACCTTGGCGAATCCAAGGGTGGCAGGCTTCCGGAGGACAGGCCGAAGCAAGCGCGGCCCTTAGCACCAGCACGGAACCAACCTAGGGAACCCCGGAGGTTTCGTTCTGCAGGCCGAACCCCTTCCTCAGGGGTCATTTTCCCGCTAGGGGACAAGGCTTCCGAGGGTTTCGGGGAGCAGGCAGAGGTTTTTCGGCCTCCTCCTTATCCTCGGGCCCCAGGAAACAACAATGAGATACCGGGGGTCCAGGAGGGCGGGATGCCGGTAGGCGGTCGCCTGAGGCAGTTTCTTCCCGCCTGGTCCCGGGTCACGTCCGATCAGTGGGTTCTGGAGGTGATCCGAGAGGGATACGCTCTTGAATTTGCAAAGCAAATACCTCCAGCCTTTGTTCAGTCCCCTTGCGGTTCCCCAACAAAAAGAGCGGCTATAGAAGCAACGCTTTCCCGTCTTATAGAGCTCAGGGCCGTGGTTCCTGTTCCTCCAGGCCAGTGCGGTACGGGTTGGTACTCGATTTACTTCGTGGTCCCAAAGAAGGAGGGGTCCTTTCGTCCGATCCTGGATCTAAAGCAGGTCAGTCGATGTCTCAAGGTGCCACACTTCAGGATGGAAACCCTGCGGTCGGTTATAGCGGCCGTAAGGGGCGGGGAGTTCCTAACGGCGCTGGATTTGACAGAGGCCTATTTGCATATCCCAGTCAGAAGGTCCCATCAGCAGTTCCTGAGATTCGCAGTGCCTCGGGGTCATTTTCAATTTCAGGTGCTGCCCTTCGGCCTAGCGACCGCGCCAAGGACGTTCACCAAGGTGATGGTTGTGGTAGCGGCTGCCCTACGAAAGGAGGGAATCCTAGTGCACCCCTACTTGGACGACTGGCTGATCCGGGCGAAGTCAGAAGAGGAAAGTCGCTGGGCAACAGCCAAAGTGATACAGGTTCTGGAGGAGTTGGGGTGGGTCATCAATCGCGCAAAGAGCAGTTTGGTTCCCTCCCAAGAGCTAGAGTATCTCGGAGCAAGGTTCCACACAGGCAGGGGCAGGGTCTTCCTGTCCAGCACGAGGGTAAGGGACCTAAGGCTCCTAGTCACGCAGTTCATGGCCAGGCGACTCCTTTCAGCATGGCATTACCTGCAACTGCTGGGAACCATGGCGGCAGCGATAGAGGTAGTTCCGTGGGCCAGGGCACACATGCGTCCTTTACAGCGATCTCTGTTGCGTCGGTGGTCCCCACAACAGCACCCATTGTTCCTACAGCTACCCTGCGCCCCTCGAACCAAGCAGTCCCTCCGCTGGTGGAGGTGCCCAAGGAATCTGAATCGCGGAATGCCCCTCGAGCCTCCGCAATGGTTGCTGTTGACGACGGACGCCAGTCTAGCAGGCTGGGGAGCGCATTGCGAGGACCAGTTTGTCCAGGGGCGTTGGACGGCGTTGGAATCTCAATGGCCCATCAACCGGCTAGAATTGAGGGCCGTCACTCTGGCGCTCAAGGCACTCGAGACCTCAGTGCTAGGAAAAGCGATTCGCGTACTCTCCGACAATGTCACCGCGGTGGCCTACATCAATCACCAGGGCGGCACCAGCAGTCCAGCCTTGGAGAAAGAGGCGGACGCACTGTTCCAGTGGGCAGAAGTTCGTTTGGAAGCACTCTCAGCACAGCACGTGGCCGGCACGGACAACATCACCGCCGATTACCTCAGCAGGTGCAAGATAGACCACGGGGAGTGGGAACTGCATCAGGAGATCTTCGACCAGATAGTAGCTCTTTGGGGTCCTCCAGTCATGGACCTCATGGCTCGGTTCTCATCCCCCAAAGTAAGCCGATTCTTCAGCCAGTGGAAGGAAAGGATGTCCGAAGGCCTAGACGCCCTGGCCCAGAAGTGGCCCTCGGAGGGTCGTCTTTATGTTTTTCCCCCTTGGGCTCTGATAGGGAAAGTCCTCCAGCGGATAGAAGCTCACCGGGGTCTAGTAATCCTCATTGCAACGTATTGGCCCCGTCGCCCCTGGTATGCAGATCTGGTAAGGATGATCGCCTACCGACCTTGGCGGCTTCCCGGCAGGAGGGACCTACTGAGGCAAGGGCCGGTCCAGATGCCACACGTGGATCGATTCTCGCTTATGGCTTGGCTATTGAAAGGTGCGCGGCTCATGAAGCGCGGCTACTCGGCAGTAATCGCGACCCTGTTGAGCGCTAGGAAGCGCTCAACTTGTCTCTCCTATGTGAGTGTGTGGCGCATCTTCGAGGCATGGTGTGCGGAGTGCCGGAGGAACCCCCTGTCAACTTCGATCCCGGAGGTGCTGGAATTTTTGCAAGCTGGTTTCGACAAGGGCCTGGCGCACAGCTCCCTACGAGTCCAGCTGGCGGCCATCGCTTGCTATAGGGGATAAGGTCTGCGGGAAACCTTTAGGAGCTCACGCGGACGTTTCCAGGTTCCTGAAAGCGGTCAGATGGCTCCGTCCGCAAAGGAGATCGGTCATCCCCCCTTGGGACCTCAACCTGGTACTAAATGCCCTAGTCGCGGAGCCCTTCGAACCAATGAAGACGGCCTCCTTGAAGGATCTGACTCTGAAGTCAGTGTTTCTGGTTGCCATTTGCTCGGCCAGGCGGGTCTCCGAATTACAAGCCCTGTCTTCTCGGCCCCCCTTTCTGTCGTTTCTCAAGGATAAGGTAGTCCTTCGGACGGTACCCTCGTTCTTGCCTAAGGTCATCTCCCCCCTTTCATGTCAACCAATCGATTACTCTCCCGTCTCTTTCGGTGGAGGTGCTAGGAGGGGGAGATAGTAGGCTCCGTCTACTCGACGTCCACAGGACCTTGAAGCGTTACCTCTCCCGCACAGCGCCCTTCCGGAAATCCGAACGTCTGTTCGTGCAGTTTGGAGGTCCTCACAAAGGGGAGGCGGCGGCCAAGGCCTCAATCTCCAGATGGATCAGGGAGACGATTGCCTCCGCCTATATCCTCAAGGGCAAACAAGTCCCAGGAGGACTGCGCGCTCACTCAACTCGGGCGCAGGCCACCTCTTGGGCAGAGTTCAGTCTAGTTCCTCCTCTGGACATCTGTAGGGCAGCGACCTGGTCCTCCTTGTACTCCTTTACCAAGCACTACAGACTGGACGTGCAGAGTGCTACGGACTCCCGGTTTGCGCATGCAGTTCTACGTTCCGGAATGGCGGATCCCGCCCGGGCTGGTACTGCTCTGGTACTTCCCTGAAGTAAAGGGACTGGACTGGAGTGACGATAAGGAAGAAATAATTAGATCTTACCTGCTAATTATTGTTCCTGAAGGAACGACAGTCCAGTCCCTGTTCCCTCCCTAGCGCTAGGTTGCCATTCCGGCCGTTTTCTCAGGGACGGGGGTTCGGCCCGAGTGCAGATTCAGGTCTGTCTGGAGGGTCACTGTGGAGGGAGGGCCATGCAGTAGCAGGTAATCTGCCTCCTCCCTTGACCCTTTCTCATTCTTTCTCCTTCCGTAAAAAAGAAAAAAAAAAAAAAGAGAAGATTTTTATTTTATTTTTATTTTATTTAGACAGTTTTGTATACCACCTTATCCTTCAATCAAAGTGGTCACAACACAATTGGGGGATACATTTAACACGAGGGGATATGAGACACATACACTAATACTTACAGGGAACATGGGCAATGGAGGGTTAAGTGGCTTGCCCAAGACCACAAGGAGCACCTGTGGGACTAGAAACCCCAGTCCTTCCGGCCCAAGGTTGCTGTCCTCTAGTGGGATTTGAACCACCGACCTTCCGGCCTGTAGTACCTTGCCCCAACCACTAGGCCACTCCTCCCTCTGATAGATGTACAGATAATATTGTTTGAGTTGTGTTTTTTTCCTTTAGGCTAGTTACGAAAGTTTGGTTAAGTCTGCTTTTGCAGTAGGTTACTGGAGTTGGTGGGTGGCACCAGTGGTATATATACCGCTCCCATCCCAAAAAGGTTGGGCTCGGCCTCCAAGCTGCTGGAAGGGTTGCGTAACCCTGAAGTAAAGGGACTGGACTGTCGTTCCTTCAGGAACAATAATTAGCAGGTAAGATCTAATTACTTCTTTCTATGCAAAAAAGCTGCCCACAATTTTACAGTTTTCCACCACCCAAAATTAATATAACCAGGAAATTTTTATCAGAAGCTTTTTATGCATCAAGGCTAGCAAGACACAGGCAGCACTTTTAACAAGTTGACAGAAGCACATCTTCAAGGGGCAAACCCAACCTGGTCTTCATGGATCAGCGTGGCAATCGCTCTTCCTAGACATTAGAAGTTATCATATCCTCTGTTATGGGGAGTACTTCACAGGGTACAGGCTTTAATGGGGCTCAGCTGGGAGATCCAAAGGAACTGAGCAGTATATAGTGGGGAGGACAAAGGATTAAAAACAATATAGTGCTATACAACCATATAGGGTTATTTGCCTGATCAATGCAGTAAGATAAGAGTTGCTTGAAGTACAATTAAGTAGCAATGCCAACCTGTTCAACTGAGTATATCATCTGTCAAATGTTTTTTGAATACGGCACCTTTATATTCCACCAGAATTTTTATCTATCATAATTGAAAAATATTAATAATTTAAACATTTAAAAAAACAAACCAAAGTGTCTTTTCTAGCCAATGTAGTACTGTAAGGCTGACTGTTACTGGCCATTAGGTACTGAAGTCATAGTAACAATAGTATATGATGGCAGAATAGCGCGGTATATAAGAGAATGTAAATAAATGAATAATAAAATAAAGACCAGTATGGTCCATCTAGTCTGCCAAGCAAGGCAGCAAGAGTAGGTGCACCTGCCGCTCCGTGCAGGTCACCTCTCCCCATGTCTTTGTTTAGGGGTGTACTCACCGCTCTGTGTAGGTCACCCCTATTTGCTGAGATACAAGAGATAGCTATGTTTATTTTGATTTTATCCTGTTGCTATAAAGGGATTCACTGTGTCTGTCTCATGCCATTTTGAATTCTGTCATCGTATTTGCCCCCACCACTTCCATCGGGAGGGCATTCCAAGCATCCACCACCATTTCAGTGAAAAAGTATTTCCTGACATTGCCTTTCAGTTTACCCCCTTGCAGCTTCATTATCTCGCGGAACAAGCAGGAATGTAGTTTTCACAGATGGGTATCGTCGGTACCGACGGAGCCCACGCAGGAACGCTCCCCAGCGTCCAATAGGAAAGCTTTTGGGAGCATCCCACAGCGCATGCGTGCTGCCTTCCCGTCTCTGTACCTCTCTCACTTCAGTTCTTCGTTTTCCACGGAGCCGACAGGACACGGTACCCTGTCACAGCAGAAGATCTACCTTTATTTCTTATTTTTTGTGGTCACGTCTGCCTTCAATCGACGCCTACCGGTACTGCCGGTTCTCCTCTTCCTCTTTCTTAAAAAAAAAAAAATATAGAGATATATATTTTTTTTTCTTCAGGGTTTTTCCCTATTTTCGGTGCTAGGCACTATTTTGAGCACTAGGCCCATTTTTTTTCTTCAAGCATGGAGAAACCAGCCAGTGGTTTCAAAAAATGCTTAAAATGTGGTGGTACCATCTCCGTCACCGACACCCATGATTGCTGTCTGAAATGTTTGGGTCCTGAACATTGTCCAACGGAGTGTCTCTCCTGCACGAGGATGACCAAGAGGGGCCAGCATAATAGAGCTGCAAAACTCGGTACCCTTTTTGCCTCTGACACAATGTTAGTTGCATCGACGTCTTCCAGGTCTTCATCTTCCTCCCATGGATCTCAGATAACCAAAAGTAAAACTAGCCAGTCCTCGAAGGGAAAATCTCCTTCGAAGTATCGAGATGCCTCGGGCATGTCCTCGAGGATACTTCACCGGCAAAACAGCCCCGGCGGGAGTCTTTGAGCTCCAAAGCATTAACAGGGCTCCAGGATGTTCCAGAGGCCTCGACCTCTGCGGAACTACTGGTGCCACGCTCTGGGGTTGTGGCCGCATCCACCAGTACCGGCACCCAGGCATCGGCAGGAGTGATGGATCACAGAATCCTCGCTATCGAACGCAGTCTAGCGGCCCTCTTAGCAGCTTCGGTACTGCTAAGACTGCAACAGATGGTTCCACAGGTATCGGTACCGGTACCGGTACCGACAAACCTGCTTCAACAGGACTGCTTCCCCCCATGCCAATGTCTGGTATCGGGGATCAGGAACCGAGACACTTCGGTGCCGACTTTGAGGGGTACCATGTGTCACAGGAGCACCCGGTGCTTGAGTCTTCCGATTCCAATGACTCTGATGATTCTACCGGTACCAGAGTGAATCTATTTGAAGATTCAACTCCCTCTCCTCAACGCAGAATGTCTCCTCCAGAAGACATATCCTTCCAGGACTTCATACGTGATTTAGCAAAAGGCCTTGCAATCACTGTGATTCCAGAAAAAAGAACCTAGGGCAGAGGAATTAAGAATTCTACAATACCCTATGGCTCCCAAGGAAGCAGCAGTGCTTCCCATTCACAAGATCTTACATGATCTGATGTTGAGAATGTGGGCGACTCCTTTAACAATATCTTCACATTCCCGACGCCTGGACACTATGTACCGAGTGCCAAGTTGTCTTGGTTTTCAAAAAACTCAGTTACCACACCATTCAGTGGTAGTGGAATTGGCCATGCGAAGAATCAAGAGTGCAAAAACACACTCTTCTAATCCTCCAGACCGTGAATCCAGGACACTCGATGCCTTTGGCCGTCGATGTTTTCAATCCTCCATGCTGGGAGCCAGGATTAGTTCCTACATTCTGTATATGGGAATGTTCCTGGAAGAAGTCACAAAAGACTTGGAGCTCATTAGCCCTTCTGTCTCAGAGGAAAAAAGAGCAGACTCCCTTATTCTGGTCAAACATGCCCAGAATGTCTCTAAATTTATGAACTGTGCTACCTTTGACTGTTTTGAATGTCTTAGCAGAACCTCTACTATATCCATAGGAGCACGTCGTATTGCTTGGCTTCAAGCATCAGACTTGGAACAATGGGTACAAGAAAAACTGGGAAACATTCCTTGCACAGGAGAAAATCTCTTTGGTAAGGACTAGCAAGACAAGGCTAATCAGCTTGAATCTGACGATACTACTTTGAACAGATTGTCAAAGGCTACAGCCTACCCAGCAAAAAAGAAAACATTCAAGAAACCTTTTTTCGGTAAGAAAAAGAAGTCTTACCAATCTTACACCCATCAAACTCACTGTCTACTTCATGTTTCCCAAAAGGGACAACAACAGAACAGACAGCAGAGAAAGCCACAAGCTCAAAAAGCTCAACTGACTCAACAGACCCAGCCCCCTCAGGGTCTTTGACTTCCACCTAGAGAACTTAGTCATTCTGCCCCTAAAAGGTCCAGTACCCTTGACCATTCCAGGCAGACTATATGCCATTTTGTCAAAAGATGGCAACAAATAACATCAGAAAACTGGACTCTGTCCATTGTAAGATTGGGATACAAACTTCATTTCCTCAACTTGCCCCCACCTACAATTCTGAGACAGTTCATTTCTCAGGGCCCTGCAATCGACCTCTTGTGGCAGGAGGTCACGTCACTTCTGGCTCAAGGAGCAATCGAAGAAGTGCCCATATCCCAACAGGGGACAGGGTTCTACTCCCCCTATTTTCTTATTCCAAAGAAGACAGGGGGTCACACTAGAGCTCAGAGAATTAAACAAGTATTTGTTCCGAGAAAAGTTCAAGATGATCTCCCTCGGAACACTTTTACCATACCTTCAAAGTCAAGATTGGCTATGTTCTCTAGATCTAAGAGATGCGTACACGCATATTCTCATCCACTCAGATCACAGGAAGTTCCTTCGATTCCTGATCCAAGGAAGACACTACCAGTACAGAGTTCTTCCTTTCGGACTTGCCTCTGCTCCAAGAGTCTTCACACATTGCATGGCAGTGGTAGCAGCATTTATGAGGACTCTAGGCATATTCGTCTTCCCTTACTTAGACGATTGGCTCATTCGAGCGTCGACAGCTCCAGAGGCCAGCTTCACTCTCCCTCGAGCAATGACAATTCTTCAATACTTGGGGTTGGTCATAAACCTCCCAAAATCTCATCTCACGCCTCTCAATCTCTAGAATTCATAGGTGCTCGTCTAGACACACGGCAGTCAAAGGCTTTCCTGCCCCAGCCACGCTGTCTATGTATAATACAACTGGCATCTCAAGTATCTATGAAGGTATTCCTTACTGCTCGGGAGATGTTTCAACTGCTGGGACACATGGCATCCACTGTCCATGTGGTTCTCTATGCTTGCCTGCATGTGCGAGCAGCACAGTGGACCCTTTCCTCTCAGTGGTCACAAGCCTCGGGTCGACTAACAGACAAAATCAGAACTACCACACATCTGATTTCATCCCTGCAATGGTGGCAATCCCTGGAAAACCTCCTTGTAGGCTCTCCTTTCCAGCAGCCTCTATTCCAAACCATTCTGACTACAGATGTGTCCAAGATGGGTTGGGGGGCCCACTTGCACGATCTCTCCACTCAGGGTCTTTGGACCTCACAGGAGGTTTCCCTTCACATAAACCTCCTAGAGCTGAGAGCCATTTTTAGTGCTATTCAAGTCTTTCAGGGCTATCTCAGCAACAAAACAGTACTGGTCCAAACCGACAATCAGGTAGCTATGTTCTATGTGAACAAGCAAGGCGGAACAGGCTCTGTCGCTATGCAATGAAGCTTTGCGAATATGGGCCCTCGCCACAGAGTTACAAATTCACCTGTTTGCATATACCTTCCGGGCATGCAAAACTTGTGGGTAGACAAACTCAGTCGAATACTGCTGCCACACGAGTGGTCCCTCCACTCATACCACCTTGCTCGAGTGTTTTAAATCTGGGGAACACCAGATATAGACCTCTTTGCAAGTCCACAGAATGCCAAACTTCCCCGATTCTGTTCCAGAATTCCGGCTCAAAACTGTCAGGCAAGAGATGCTTTCCTATTCCACTGGGGACAGGACTTCCTCTATGCCTTCCCACCCATTCCCCTCATTCCCAAGACTTTATTCAAGCTTCAAAAAGACAGAGGTTGTATGATACTCATAGCTCCATGTTGGCCACGGCAAACATGGCATCCTCTTCTTCTGCGTCTCTCTCAAACTACTCCTGGAGTTGGGGAATGCTCCAGATCTCCTATCGCAGGAGAACGGATCTTTACTGCATCCCAATCCCCAGTCCCTACACCTCAGGGCCTGGTTACTGAAAGCCTAGAATTCCAGGATGTTAACCTTTCTCAGCAAGTAAAGGATATCCTCCTGGCTTCCAGAAAACCCTCCATAAGACATTCCTATGCTTTCAAGTGGAAAAGGTTCTCTATCTGGTGTTCACAAAAGGGACTTGACCCCCTTTTAGTACCTGTAGAGTTGCTACTAGAGTATCTTCTACAATTATCCACTTCTGGTCTGAAGACCAATTCAGTTAGGGTCCATCTTAGTGCTATTGCTGCTTTTCATAAACTTTTCGATGGACAACCTATTTCCTCTCATCCACTTATATCAAGATTTATGAGAGGCCTACTTTTAACAAAACCTCCCATTAAACCACCACCGGTGGCATGGGATCTAAATCTTGTTCTTGGTCAGCTTATGAAACCACCCTTTGAACCTTTAGCCACTTCAGACCTAAAGTTTCTTTCATGGAAAGTTATTTTTACCATCACTTCTGCAAGGCGCATTAGTGAACTACAGGCATTAGTAGCTGACCCTCCTTATACAAGGTTCCACCATGATAAAGTAGTCCTCAGGACTCATCCTCATTTTCTCCCAAAGTTGGTTTTGCCTTTTCATTTAAACCAGTCGGTTTATCTTCCTATATTCTTCCCTAGGCCTCATGCCTCCAGGGCAGAAAGGAATCTTCACACATTGGATTGTAAAAGAGCCTTAGCTTTTTATCTCCAAAGAACTAAGCCACATAGAAAATCTTCTCAGCTTTTTGTGGCTTTTGACTCTAGTCATTTGGGACTTCCAGTTTCTAAAAGAACTCTGTCAAATTGGATTGCAGATTGTATATCCTATACATATCAGAGTAAGGGACTTTCTCTCGAAGGCCATGTCACGGCTCACAATGTGAAAGCAGTGGCAGCCTTAACGGCTAACCTTCGTTCTGTCTCTATTGATGACATTTGCAAAGCAGCCACTTGGACTTCGCTACATACCTTCACAGCCCACTATTGCTTAGACAAGGACTCCCGTTGGGATGCCTCGTTTGGCCAGGCTGTTCTACAACATCTCTTCCATACTTAATACAACTCCTACCCACCATCCACAGTTTAGATGCCTAAGGTTCATGGGAGGAAGCATGACCCATCTCACCTGGGTTCGCAGCCAGCTGGGGTCACCCCTTGGCATCTTTCAGCTGGGGAGTTCCCATATGTGAAGACTACATTCCTGCTTGTTACTGGAGATAACGTAGTTACTCACCTGTAACAGGTGATCTCCGGGAACAGCAGGAATTTAGTCTTCACAACCCACCCACCTCCCCTAGGAGTTTGTCTCTATCACTCTCTTTCTTTACTTCTCTCCTTTGGTCTCAGCTATAAACTCAACTGAAGTGAGAGAGGTACAGAGGCAGGAAGGCAGCATGCATGCACTGTGGGATGCTCCCAAAAGCTTTCCTATTGGACACTAGGGAGCGTTCCCACGCGGGCTCTGTCGGTACCGACGATACCCATATGTGAAGACTAAATTCCTGTTCCCGGAGATCACCTGTTACAGGTGAGCAACTATGCTTTATGCTCTCTAGTTTTACAGCTTCCCCGATTGTCACACTGTTTCGCCACATTGAGATCCTCAGTCACTCCGAGGTCCTTCTGGTCCGTGCACACCAACCTCTTGCCCCCTATTGCATACAATTCCCTTGAATTTCTGCTTCCCAAGTGCATGACACTGCACTTCACATTAAATCTTAAACTGCCAAGCATTAGACCATTCTTAGATCTTTCCTCATGTTACCCACTCCCTCAGGGGAGACCACTCTGTTGCAAATTTTCGTGTCATCTGGTCTTTTCCTTTCCTACAAGAAAATCTACTCCATGTATGAATTGAATTTTGATCAGTAGGTATTAGAGGAAGGCTATTGGTCGTTGTGTGGTTTTGTGAAGTGCCATAAGCTTATTCTTCTCTGCAAAACTTAAAATGCATGGCAGCACAGGTCTAGGCCTCCTATCATCTTCCTTGCGTGCAGCTACACAGGGCCAGGCCCAGGGTTTCTTCAAGGTGTTGGCACGCATGACAGACCTTAAACCTTATATGCCCCCTCCTGTTTTTCAGATGCTATTGTTTAGCTTTGAATGCCCTGCTCTTTGCTGCCCCTTTTCCACACACCAGAAGCTTCTGCCCTAGGTGACCACCTAGTGTATCTAATGGTTGGGTTCCCCTGCTCCTACGTGGTGCACGTGTTCCACTTTCAGGCCTAGCATATTTGGGGAACAACTTCTCCACTAGCCCCTACAGGTCAGGACTCTTCACACACTCCATGAGCCCAATAATCCTGATGCTGTTCTGACATCCCCTATTCTCTTGGTCCTCCAAATGGTCCAGGAGAGTTTTTGTGATTAAGTTCCAAGGCCTGTATATATGCCTCAGCTGCATCGATCTGGTCGTCTTGCTGAGGAATTCTTCTCTGCCTGCTGTATTCTTGCCGTGTGCCTCCAGATCCTCCTCAATCTCATGTATGGAGGCCTAGAATTCAAAGAACTTGAGCACTGCAGTCAGGCTCTGGGTCAGCTCCTTTATTGCTTCTTTCTGCAATTTGAATATCAGTGCCAGTGATTGCTTCGATTCCTTCGCCATCTTGCTTTCTTTACTCTTGTTGCGCCCAACTTTTGATGTCTTGACCTGCATTCCTCAGTGAACTTTAGCACTCCAAAGTGATTCATTGTTGTGTCCCCACATCAAAATTGTTCAAGAACAACATTTGGACAATCTGAGGCTGCAGAAAAAGTAATAATGGGGTTTAGGCTCGGAGATGTGCTCCAGGTTGTCCTCCAAGCCTGCTGTCATCACGTGACTCTTCATATCTGATTTTGAATATGAGTTTTTGTGTAAAACCTTTGCTGTAATTGGCTTATAGAAACATAGAAAAATGATGGCAGATGAAGACCATGCGGCCTATCCAGTCTACCCTTCCATACAAAGCTTTACAGTCTCTTTTTTTCCTTCAGAGATCTGTGCTTGTCCCATGCTTTCTTGATTTCAAATAGAATCCTCAGGCCCAATATTTGAAGGGCCTGAATATCCATGATGATTGCCCTTACGCTTCCCGATGCTAACTGCTAAGCATCAGGGCATGTCAGGGGCATTCTGAGGAGGAGTGGAGGTGGAGATGATCAATAACTGGGCAGCAACCTGCACCTAAAAGATAGGCGTGAAAAAACCTTAACGGGGCATAGCCTGCCCAAATGAATATCGGGTCCTCGTCTCTATCACCTCCACTGGGAGACTATTCCATGCATCTGTCACTCTTTCCATAAAGAATTATTTCTTCAAATTACTCCTGAGTCTGTCATTTTTCATCTACTATCCTATGCTTTCTCGTTTTGAGCTTTCATTTAATTGAAAGAGGCCCTCCACCCATTTATGCCACAGAGGTATTTAAACATTTCTGTCATATCTCCCCTCTCCTGCCTTTTTCTTCCAAAGTTACACACATCGGGGGTTATTCTGAGGCACAAATAGCGGGGATGGATATCCCAGCGGGACATCCATCACCGCTATTCGTGCTGGCCTTTTCCCTCCTGTCTAACTTCCCTGCCGGTTGTGCAGGGAAGCTAGATGGGAACAGGGAAGAGGGCGGCCCGGTGGTGGAGAGTGGGCAGGCAGTGGGTGGTCGCCAACCCTAGACATACAGGGCCAATTCTAATGTCGCCCTGTATGTCCAGGGCTGATGAAATGGCCAGTGAAGTTATTCCACCTCCGAAGTGGAATAACTTCCCTGGACTTTGCTTTTTGTTGAGATCGGGGCATGAATGGGGCTGGGGCAGAGTTAATTCCCTGCAGCCTGATCCTAGCCTTAGGAGGCTGGATTAGAAGTCGGGCTGTGGGGAATTAACTCCGTTTGCAGGTGGCCGGCATTATGGCTTTTAAATGGAGCTGTGGTGCCATGGCAACATGACGCCATGGCATTGCGCCTCCATTCAAAAGCCCTGGCTGAGTTAGCTGGGCTGTGGCGGTACGTGCCAGCCAGGACTAAATCACAGTCCCAGCCTGCACGTAAATGCCTGTTCGCAATTCTGATCCCGCGGGGCTAGACGTGCCCCATGGGATCAGAATCGCAATCTCCTTTGTACGTCCAGGTCAGCCCGGTCGTACAAAGGAGATATACATGCTGGATAGAATCGGACCCATTGAGATCTTTAAGTCTGTCTTCATATGTCTAATGATGAAGATTGCTGACCATTTTGTTAGTCCGCCTCTGCATTGACTCCATCCTGTTTATATCCTTTTGAAAGAATTGCACACAGTACTCCAAATAAGGTCTCACCAAAGACTTGTACAGAGGCACTGTCACCACCTCCTTATAGCTATGACGTTTAGATGGAATATAAAGAATTAATTAAATGGTTCCTCTTTGCTGTTAGTGGGGACTGGGTTCTGATATTCATTTAGCAGGCCCTGACTTTTCCCACCACTCTGTTGACTTCTTCTGTGGGCTCCTTCTCCCTTTATCCATACACATAGATTAATTTGCCCCTATGCAAGTACATCTATATGTACAGAAGGACCCTCTTAACAGGTGTTATCTCATAAGCAAAATGAGCCTAAAACCTCCCAGTGCCCACTAATTATATTAAGCAGGTTTTTAAAACAAAATGACACATGATTCTGGTTTGTATATTCTCCAGGACCAAGCAGGAAGTCAGTCCTCACTTATGGGTGACGTCGGCGCCGACGGAGCCCTCGCGGAGCAATTTTCCCCAGCTTTCAAAGAAAGCCTTTGGGAATTGCAGCGCGCATGCGCGGTCGTCTTCCCGCCCGAGGGTGCCATCTTAGCCAGTCTTCTTTTTTCCGCGGAGCCCTACAGACGTCCCCGTCTTGTCCCCGCGAAAAAGTCGATTTTTTCTTCATTATTTTATTCTTTTTCCTTCGGTTCGACGCCGATCTTTTTCCCGCCCGGACTCGCGACGCCGGTCACGAGTCCTCTTACTTTTTTCGGTTTTTTCTGACTTTGTCAGCTTTCGTTTTCGATTTTTCCCTGGCAGCCCGGTCCTTTGACCTCGCAGGGGCCCTTTTTCCCCCGATGGCTGCCAGTGGGTTTAAGCGGTGTGGTCAGTGTGACCGAAATATGTCACTAACTGACACACACGACTTTTGCCTCCGCTGCCTGGGCCCGGATCATGAGGAACTGATCTGTGGGCCCTGCGGCAAAATGTCCTCAAAAGCGTTGAGAAGTCGGCGGCATCAGCGTGATAGAATCTTCGCTGACCACAGCCGTACCCGGACCTCGTCGGAGGCCTCCGCGTCCAAAGGCTCCAGCTCGGACCGTCGCCGGAGTTCCTCCGACCGGGGTTCTCCCTCCGGGGACCATCGTCGGAAGGTGAAACCCGCGAGGGCGGCGTCGGTGGACGCTCCTGGTTCCGCGAGGGCCAGGTCGCATAGCCCCGACAGCCGCCCCGGGTCCTTGGAGAAGGAACACCTCACGAAGCGACCTCGCCTGGAGTCGGAGATGCCTGCTCGGGTAAGTCCTGTGGTCCTTCTGGACTCGCCTCCGCGACAGCCGACGTCGGGCCCGACGCCGTCGGGGCCCGAGTCGGGGGCTGCTGGGTCACCTGAGCTCGGACTCAGGTTGACGGCCTTGGAGAGCAGACTGTCTGCCTTCATGGACCAGCAGCGGGCACTGCTCGCTGGCCTCGCTGGCGCCGCTGCCCCGACCGCCGGGACGTCGACGTCCAAGTCGACCCCGGAGACCGAGCCGATCCTCGAGTCGATGAGAACTCGAGTCGATCCTCGGTCGAGGTCACCCTCGGCCTCCCGTTCGGGACCGAGGTCGCCGACGCCGACTCCCTCGGCGTCGGGGCGGCAGGCGCCGCGCCCTGCCCGGGCCGACCCCACCGAGTCCTCGTCGGAGTCGGTCTGGGAGTCTGAAGAGGAAGAGTCGCCTGATTCTTTCCGGACTCGGTGTGTCCCCTCAGACTCACCGGAGTCCGAGCCTCGGAAGCAGTCCCCCCCGGAGGATGCCCGGTTCTCGGACTTCGTTAGGGATATGGCCAAGGCTTTGGCCTTCCCTGCGGATCCCGAGGAGGAGCCTCGAGCCGAGGAGCTCGACGCCCTCCAGTATGACTCTTCCGCGAGGGAACACTTTACTGTACCGGTTCCTCCTATGCTGGAACGACTACTCTTCCGCATGTGGGAGAGTCCGGCCTCCTCGCCGGTCCTGAGCAAGCGGGTCGATTCTATCTATCGAGTCCGCAAGAGCCCTGGCTTTCAAAAGGCACAGCTGCCACACCATTCCATGGTAGTGGAATCGGCCATGCATCGTCTTAAGAGCCAGAAGATGCACTCCTCGGTGCCTCCTGGCAGGGAGGCCCGTAACCTGGATGGCCTTGGTAAGAAGTGTTTCCAGGGCTCTATGCTCGCATGTCGTGTCCAGACTTACCAGCTATACATGGGCATGTATCTCCGGGATCTGGCTAAAGAGCTAGCCGGATTCTCCGCTGGTTTGTCCGAGGAACCCTTGCGGAGGTTCCTAGCCTTGTCCACTGGCATTCGGGAATGCTCAAAGTTCATGTCCCGGGCAGCCTATGATGGCTTTGAAGCATCGGCTCGAGTGGCCGCAGCCGGCATCGGTGCCCGCCGACAGGCTTGGCTTCAGTCGTCAGACCTTGAGCCCTGGGTGCAGGACAAGTTGGTCGATGTCCCCTGCCGAGGCGAAAACCTCTTTGGCAAGCCCATGGCGGAAAAGGCTGCGCAAATTGAGACTGAGACTCTCACCAGGACCAGGCTTTCTAGGAAGACCTCCGCCCCTTCCCAGAAAAAGAAGGGCTCGGGGAAAAAGTCCTTTTACCCGAGGAAGGCGGCTGCCTACAAACAATACCCCCATTATCAGGCCCCAGCAGCTCCCCAACAGGGCCAGCAGGCCAAGGGACGGGGTAACGGGTCCCGTAGGCAGCAAGCCCCCAAGCCTGCACCACCAGCCCCTGCTCAGCAGGGTGGGGGTTTTTGACTCACAAAGCATAGCCTCTCCCCCCCCGCTGGTTCCTCCCAGCACCGGAGGCCGGCTGGTTCACTTCGCCCACAGGTGGTCCAGCATCACCGCAGATGCCTGGGTGCTTCAAGTCGTGCGGGAAGGCTATCTTCTCCACTTCCACCAGGTCCCTCCCTCCTATTTTCCGGGAGAACCTCCACGACCCCCTCTGCACAGGGAATTACTCCTTCAGGAGTTAGCAGGTCTTCTGCAGGAACAGGCGGTGGAACCGGTGCCACACCACCTGAGAGGTCAAGGCTTTTATTCCAGGTATTTTCTAATACCAAAGAGAACAGGGGGCCTCAGACCCATCCTGGACTTGCGCAACCTCAACAAGTTCCTTGTGCGGGAGAAGTTCAAAATGCTTACCCTTGGAATCCTTCTGCCCTACCTCCAGCAGGGAGATTGGCTATGCTCCTTGGATCTAAAGGATGCCTACACACACATCCTCATCCGCCCAAGCCACCGCCAATACCTAAGGTTTGTGGTGGCAGGAAATCATTACCAGTACAGAGTACTGCCCTTTGGCCTGTCCTCCGCGCCGCGAGTCTTCACAAAATGTCTCGCAGTGGTGGCGGCCCATCTCCGGCTTCACGGCCTATATGTCTTTCCGTACCTCGACGACTGGCTCATCAGAGCGGCGTCCGCTCCGGAGGTCACCAGCGCCACACGCCGCACGGTGACTCTTCTGCAGTACTTGGGCTTTGTTATAAATTTCGCAAAGTCCACTTTGCTCCCCTCACAGGATCTCGAGTTCATCGGCGCAAGGCTCCACACTCCTCAGGCACGAGCGTACCTACCGCTCGACAGGGCTCAACGGCTCATGGACCTAGCCGACCGTTTTCGCAGCCAGCCCCTGGTCTCCGCCAGGCGCTTCCTGAGACTGCTCGGCCATATGGCTTCCACCGTCCATGTGACCCCCAATGCCCGCCTGAATATGCGGCCTGCTCAATGGTGTCTCCGCCAGCAGTGGCGACAAGCCACAGGCGGCCTAGCAGACCTAGTGCGCGTCTCCGAGCCGCTGATCTCGTCTCTCCGGTGGTGGCTTCGGCAGCCGAACCTGATATTCGGAATGCCTTTCCAGTCACCTCAGCCGACCCGGGTGCTGACCACGGATGCATCCCTCCTGGGCTGGGGAGCACATTGCCAAGGGGCACGTACTCAGGGCCTCTGGACCACGTGGGAGTCTGCTCAGCAGATCAACTTCCTGGAGCTCAGGGCGATCCGCCTGGCTCTCAGTGCTTTCTCCCACCTGACTTCCCACCAGTCCGTCCTTGTCCAGACGGACAATCAAGTTGCCATGTTCTATGTGAACAAGCAGGGGGGCACGGGCTCCTTCCTCCTCTGCCGGGAGGCACAGAAGCTCTGCTCTTGGGCCGTCAGTCACGGCATTCTCCTCAAGGCAGTTTATCTCCCGGGCCAAGAGAATTGCCTGGCGGACAAACTCAGCAGGATCCTCCAGCCGCACGAGTGGCGTCTGGATCCCTTGGTAGTTCAGAAGCTCTTCCTAAAGTGGGGCCTCCCCACGGTGGATCTCTTTGCCAGTCCTCACAACCGGCAGCTTCCTCGCTTCTGCTCTCGTCAGCCACACCCCCTTCGGGTTGCGGCGGACGCTTTTCTAATTTCATGGTCGGGGAGCCTTCTGTACGCTTTCCCTCCCATCCCGCTAGTCTCTCGGACTCTTTTCAAGGTTCTCCGAGACAAAGCCTTCATGATCCTGGTGGCCCCTCGCTGGCCCAGACAGCCGTGGTTTCCGCTCCTACTGCAATTAGCGGTGGAGGATCCATTCCCTCTGGGGGTACAACCGGATCTCCTCACCCAGGATCAGGGGTCTCTACTACACCCCAACCTCAGGTCTCTCAACCTCATGGCCTGGCTGCTGAGAGGGTAGTCCTTGCTCCCCTTCTCCTGCCGGCAGAGGTGGAGGAGGTCGTCTTGGCTTCGCGTCGGCCTTCTACCCGCAAATGCTACGCCCTTAAATGGCGTTGCTTTGCCGTCTGGTGTACCCAACAGTCTCAGGATCCCTTCTCCTGCCCGGTGTCGGTGATCTTGCAGTACTTGCTACACCTCTCTAATCTGGGACTTAAGTCCAACTCCGTCAAAGTTCACCTCAGTGTTCTTTCGGCACATCATGTGCCGGTGGACGGTAGACCTCTCTCCAGCGACCCTCTCGTAGCGAGGTTTCTCCGAGGTCTCCTTCTACTTAAACCACCTCTGCGCCCGCCAGCGCCTGACTGGGACCTGAATGTGGTTTTGCAGCGGATCACCTGTCCGCCTTTTGAACCTATGGCTACCTGTTCTCTCCGTTTTCTGTCTTGGAAAACACTGTTCTTGATAGCCCTCACTTCCGCTAGACGCGTAAGTGAATTGCAGGCCCTCGTGTCTGATCCCCCTTACACTCGGTTCTACAAAAATAGGGTAGTCCTACGGACTCACCCAAAATTTCTTCCAAAAGTGGTCTCCCCTTTTCACATCAATCAGGAGGTGGTACTTCCAACCTTCTTTCCCAGACCACACTCCAGCCGAGCTGAAACGGTCCTCCATACCCTGGACTGTAGAAGGGCAGTAAACTTCTACCTTGACCGTACGCGGGAGCACCGTAAAGCTGCTCAGCTTTTTGTGTCTTTTGACCCCAATAAATTGGGGCTCCCGGTCTCCAAGCGTACTCTGTCCACCTGGGTTGCGGACTGTATCTCTTGGGCTTATGGGGCAGCCGGACTCTCCTTAGAAAGTCGAGTCATGGCTCATTGCGTTCGGGCAAAGGCTACGTCAGTGGCTTACCTCCGCTCTGTTCCGCTGGCAGACATCTGCCGGGCCGCTACTTGGTCTTCGAGCCAGACTTTTGCGGTCCATTACTGTCTCGAGAGGGAGTCCCGCGGGGACAGTGCTTTCGGACAGGCAGTCCTCCGTAATCTCTTTGAGGTCTGAGCAACTCCTACCCTCCATCCCGGATGTGGGCTACCGGTGGGTGATAATTCAGCGAAGATTCTTTCCTTCTGTGCTGCTGAGCTAGAGGGAGCTCATTTTTGTGCTTAGGGTCTCCGGTAGCCTTGAGCTTGGGAGTCCCATAAGTGAGGACTGACTTCCTGCTTGGTCCTGGAGAAAGCGTAGTTACTCACCTGTAACAGGTGTTCTCCAGGAGCAGCAGGAATCAGTCCTCACTACCCTCCCTCCTCCCCTTGGAGTTGCAATCGTCTGCTTATGTTTTTTGCAAATAATTTTATGCTGTCTTTTTTAGCTATGTCATCTGACTGGCTAAGATGGCACCCTCGGGCGGGAAGACGACCGCGCATGCGCGCTGCAATTCCCAAAGGCTTTCTTTGAAAGCTGGGGAAAATTGCTCCGCGAGGGCTCCGTCGGCGCCGACGTCACCCATAAGTGAGGACTGATTCCTGCTGCTCCTGGAGAACACCTGTTACAGGTGAGTAACTACGCTTTTTGGTAGGTGGGTATAGGTGAATAAATGAAATAAAGACCACTGTGGTGTTCTCGTTTGCAGTTCGTGGAGCAAAGGCAATGATGAGAATTGTGCATATATGAATTATTTTGAATTTACAGAATTCTCTGTATTTGCTTGTCTCTTTATTAGTAGGTATACTGAAAGGTGACACACCGGATCAACGTGTACACTTTTTTTCTGATTGAAAAGATGATCTTTATGTGCATGGGGAAGAATACTGTAGAAAGAGCGGGAAATAGTATGTATGTATGTATGTCAATAAATGGAAAATTTACTCTGCATAAATATATCCTACCCATGAACACTATGTAGACCACTTTGGTCCTCCAAAATCCAGAGGAAAAATTGCAAATGGATTTAACCAAAGCAAAATCTTTTGGAAGATGATCAACTGGAGCAAGATATTGTTAGCATGCATTTGGTTTATTAGTACCTTAAATTTAGTGCATACAGAATCAATTTGATGTATGTAGTCAATTTGTGCAAGTTAAAAATTTTATATTAGCATGAACATGGAAAAAGGAAAAGTCCAAAAATCAGGAAAAAAGCTAAACAAAATTAAATATTTTCACCTTTCACATCCCCACTAGACTGCTATCATGCTGTGAATTGAGGCTACTCCAAAAGGCTATATACTTTGTTATTGTTTAAATTAGAATTGAAAAATATAGCTCAATACAAAAATCTCCAAAAATAGCAGTTGTATAAAACTATAGAAGAAACAAATTAAACCATCAAATCCATAAAACTGCTAGTAGCCCACAGTCCCCTTGACAAAACTTATCACCAAAGACACATCCCAAACTACGCTTCGGAGAGGCCACACGAATAGAATTAGGATCCCGAAAGAATTCACAACTGCTAAAAAGACTACTAATAGGAAAGCGTTCTCACATGCAGCTCCCACCCTATGGAACTCCCTCCCTGAAGAAATAAGGGCATTAAATGATGCAAAGGAACTCCGCAAGAAATTAAAAACTTATCTATTCACCTCCCATTTTGGCACACTTGAAAATACCTTACCTCTGACAGGTAATGGTTAATAGCAACCTAGGGTACACCAACTCTAATTCTCCTAGCTAACTACAATTACAATTAAAATCGACTAAATAACTACTTGTAAATCTTGTAAATAGATACATGTAATAGATCAAAATATGTAAATAAGTTCGTCTGTTATTTAACAAGTTGTCTGTTATTTAACAAGTTTTACCATATTTAGTCATTCATGATTAATGTATTTAGCAAAATTGTACCAAGTTAACAAATGTTCCATGTAAAACAGCTAAATTGTACCTAGTTAACAAATGTTCCATGTAAAACAGACTTGTAAATCTGTTCATTCCTTGTTCATTGTAAACCGCACCTGATCTGTGGAAGGTAGCGGTATATAAGCAACTGTTAAATAAAATAAATAAATAAATAAATAAATCAAGGACAAAGAATGTAAAACTAAAACAAACTCACAGAAATATTAAGAAATTCAAGAAAAAGAAACCTTCCCAATTGAATGTCCCACCAATAGGCTTAGACTCTTTCCTAACTGACTGATTTTCCACTCATTTCCCCCCATCCATCAAAAATGTTTCCAAATGTGCAGGGTCCAGAAATACATAATTGTAGCCCTGAAAGCTCACAAGACATTTGCATAGCAACCTTAAAAAGAAAGTAGCTCCCAAAGCAAAGACTTGAGCCCTTAGGAAAAGTAAAGATTTTCTTTGTAGCTGAGTGACCATAAAATAAGATTCTTTTTACCAAAGAGCAAACCACTCATGAATGCAGCAAAATATGACCTTGAGAATATAACACTGGACTTTAAAGATTGCCTGCAAAATCGATTTGCTGCTTTAGATACAAATGACAGAGCTCCAGAAGAGTTATGGAATGACATCAAGAAGGTTGTGTTGGACGAAAGCGAGACGTCCCTACAAAAGGTGAAAAAGAAAAAACGGCCAAAATGGATGACGGAAGAAACTCTGAAAATTGCCCAGAAACGCAGAGAAGCTAAAGCCAGAGAAGAAAGAAAGACAATCACAGAACTCAACAGAGATTTCCAACGTGCAGCAAGACAGGGCAAGGAAAAGTACTACAACGACGCATGCAAGGAAATAGAAGCAGAAACTATTAGAGGAAGAACAAGATCGGCTTTCCTAAAGCTACGAGAGTTAAAGAAAAAGTTTCAGCCTTGAATTGGAATGTTACAAGATGCTACAGGTTCTATGTTGAATGATGCTGAGAAGATCAAGAAAAGGTGGAAGGTATATACAGAGTTTTTATATGATAAAGATCAAGTGGACCAACAGCCGTTTCAACTTGTACCTTATGATCGGGAACCATTGGTGATGAAAGAAGAAGTTGAAGCAGCATTGAAAGCCTTATCAAAGAACAAAGCACCAGGCATTGATAGCATTCCCATAGAAGTATTACAGCAATCTGATGCAGATGTTACCTTACTTACAAGGCTCTGCCAAGAAATATGGAAGACAACATCATGGCCAACTGACTGGAAAAGATCTGTGTTTATACCAATACTAAAGAAAGGTGATCCAACTGACTGTTTAAATTATCGCACAATTGCTCTGATCCCACATGCCAGCAAGATTCTACTGAAGATTATTCAAAAGAGACTACAACCATACCTGGAACAAGAACTACCTGACATGCAAGCAGGGTTCAGGAAAGGGCGAGGAATGAGAGACATCATTGCAGATGTGAGATGGATCCTTGAAAATACTAAAGAATACCAAAAGGATATCTATTTGTGCTTTATCGACTATAGCAAAGCTTTTGACTCTGTAAACCATGAGAAACTCTGGACCACATTAAGAAGCATGGGTATACCAGAACACCTGATTGTACTCTTGCACAATCTGTACATTAATCAAGAAGCAACAGTTCGAACGGAACAAGGAGAAACAGAATGGTTTAAAATAAGCAAAGGTGTAAGACAAGGCTGCATACTTTCCCCCTACCTGTTTAATTTATATGCAGAACAAATTATCAGAGAAGCAGGATTGTATGAAGACAACAGAGGTGTGAAGATTGGTGGAAGACTCATCAACAACCTCGCTATGCTGATGATACCACATTACTGGCTGAAAGTGAAGATCTGAAACATTTGTTTCTCACAATCAAAGAACATAGTCTCAAAATGGGCCTGCACCTTAATGTAAAGAAGACAAAGATCATGACAACTGGCATAATCAACAGGTTCATTGTTGAAGGAGAAGAAATTGAAATTGTGAACAACTTTAACCTACTTGGATCAACTATCAATAAAGAAGCAACAAGCAGTCAAAAAATCAGACGACGCATTGCTCTTGGCAGAATGGCTATGAAAGACCTAGATAAGATTCTCAAGAGCAGAGATGGATGTCTCTATACAAAGATTCGATTTGTTCAAGCCATGTTATTTTCAATAACATCATATGGATGTGAAAGCTGGACAGTGAAAAAGATAGACAGGAAGAAAATTGATGCCTTTGAATTATGGTGCTGGTGGCGAATACTGGGTATATCATGGGCTGCCCGAAGAACAAACCAGTTGGTACTAGAGGAGATCAAACCTAAGCTTTCTTTAGAAGCTCAGATGACAAGACTTCGACTTTCATACTTTGGACACATCATGTGAAGAGAGAGATCATTAGAGAAAGACATCATGCTTGGCAAGATAGAAGGTCAATGCAAAAGAGGAAGGCCAGCAATGAGATGGATTGATACAATAACAGCAGCTACGGGTACCAGTCTGTCAACAATGAGCTGCCTGACTGAAGACCGAAAACAATTTAGGATAGCTAACCAGAGGGTCGCCATGAGTCGACTCCGTCTCGACAGCACTTAACAACAACAACACAAGCTTTAAAAAACCCAAGTTTATCTTTCACAGTAGAGAAGTTGACTCAGATGGTGGCCCGATTTGCAATCTGATCCTGAGAATCAAGAAAATCAGTTCAATGAAGGCTATCGCCTATAGGTCACTGGACCAGGGGAAATAGATTGAGGGAAATTGTAAGAATATATCAGCAGCTTTAGACCTAGTGAACCATAATGTGCTTCTTTCCTGCTTATACAATATGGGCATCTGTGACATGATATTCACGTGGTTCAACTCATTATTACAGAACATTTTTTTTCAAGTTTGTATTCAGAACGATATCTCTCTCCCTGAGATCTCCTGTGTGGCGTCCCGCCGGCCTCTATTCTTTCCCCTCTATTATTCAATATTTTTCTTGACCCTATATTTACTTTGATAAAGTTTTGGTATATCATGTTATGTCTATGCTGATTATATTTTATTGCCGTTCTTAGATTTGTCTTCCATCAACACCTGTTTAGCTAGTATTTCATCTTGACTACAAGTCAATTCACTTAAGCTTAACCCGGCAAAATCTATGGCAATTTGGTTCACCGGTTCCCAATCCTGTCCTACTCAGGCCCCAATTTTGGATGATGTCCCATTAACACTGTATTCCTTCCTCCGGTATCTCGGTATTGCCTTAGACTCTGCTCTTACCCTTTCCCCCCAGTTGGCACAAGTAACCAAATCTACTTTTCTGTCCCTGCGTTGTTTTCGATAAATGGCCCAGACCCCTGTGTTGCTTTGTACCGTGATTTCCAGATTGGACTATTGCAATATTGCTTATCTTAGACTTCCCCCAGCTTCAATTTAAGTGTTTTCAGTATATTGAAAATATAGCTATCTGTCTACTTACACATGCAAGGAAGTTTGATCATATTACCCCATTATTCATTCAACATCACTGGCTGCCTATAAACTATTGGATTCTGTTCAAGACACTTACCCTCACTCACAAGGCCATTCATGATGCTGCAGAAGAATCTCTCTCCTCTCTAGTTATCTTGTATGCTCCAGCAAGGTCCCTTCATTCACTTCAAGGATTCCACCTTCACTTCCCTTCCCCGGCAATGTTAAAGTATGAATCCACTCATAAAGCTGCCTTCTCAGCTGCAGCCCCAGCGCTTTGCAATAGTTTACCTACTCACCTCCTTACATATCTAAGTTTTAGGAATTTTAAAAAGGCTCTAAAAACTTTCCTTTTTGCATCTGCTTTCAATATCCAGCCTAGCCAACCTTGAGACAACCGATGTAGCTTTGGATTTAGCAGACGTTGTCTCTACTGTACTCTTTCTGTGTTCTTACTCTTTCCCTTTTCTATTTTAGGTCTCTGTACTCTTTCTGTGTTCTTACTCTTTCCCTTTTCTATTTTAGGTCCTCCAGAAAGTGGAGTTCCTTTCTGATTTTCTTAATTTTAATTTATTGTAAAAAGCTTAAATTGCTTGCACTGTTGCGGTATATTAAGTAAACTTAACCATAGCCATAAAGCCAAAACATCCATAACACACTCTGTCTTATTCTCTATATGATTCTATCTGGAAATATAATAACGGTAGGAATTCTTGTCATCTGAAGAGGCAATATTCAAAGCTTCCCTAAAATATTTCTTAAGAAGAATTTCAGCTGAAAGTAAATGAGGAATAGGAAAATTTAAGAAACCAGAGATTTCTGTTTTCTAATAGCGTTCTCTGCAGTCTCAAACTTGTGATCGGTGAGGCTGTCCTTAATCCCAGACCTCCCCTCCACCCCAGCCTACAGAGACTGAATCTGTGGATACAGATTGTTTCTCCAGAAACAAGCAGGAATGAGTCTTCACATATGGGTACGTCGGTACCGACGGAGTCTGCGTGGGAACGCTTTCCAGCGTCCAATCAAAGAGCTTTTGAAAGCATCCCACCACGCCTGTGTTCTGCCTTCCCGCCTTTCCCAACTGCCTCTCGTCAGTTTTCGTTTTCTGCGGAGCCGGCAGGACGTCGTCCTGTCACCGAAGAAAATTCTTGTTTTATTTCTTTAGTTTTCTTGTGGTCGCGGCTGTCTTCCTGACGCCACTGGTACCGCCGGTGTTTTGTTTTTCTTTTCTTGTAAAATCTTCCTTTTTCACGGGATATTTTTTCTTCATAGTGTCCCGCGGTTTCTTAGGCCTTCAGGACTCTTCTTTTCCTTCATGGAACCGCCAGCCACTTTCTCCAAGAAATGTTCAGACTGTGGCAGTACAACTTTATTTTTAGACCCTCGAAGTCGGTGTCTATCCTGCTTGGGTCCTGACAAAAGTTTGATGAGAAGAGGTTTTCAACATCGAGGTTCCCTCGATACACGGTTTCCCTCCAACTTCGGGGCACCGTCCCCTTCTTCTTCCACACAGGATCAGATAACCCACAAACAGTCTGTTAAGACTAGCCAGCCCTCGAGTGGTAGGTCTCATGCACAACATGTAGACGGCTCCGGCCTTGCCCTCGAGGGCCCACTGGCTTCAAAACCCCGGCGGGAGTCTTCGGTCTCCAAAGCCTTTCAGGGGTTTCAGGTTGTTCCTGCGGTTCACCCCTCACAGAACATACCTGAGCTGTATCCGGTGGTGGCAGCTGCTTCGAGCGGTACTGATACCCCGGCATCGGCACTGGTGTTGGATGAGACACTCCTCACCATGGATGGTCATCTGGCGTCCTCGGTGCCTTCGGGACCGGTGGATACACTCCAGACTGACTTTCCATTATCGGTACCAGCACCGATACTACCACCGACGTCGGTACCCTCCAGACGTGCATCGATAGCCTCGCTTCTTTCGATGCGGAGTCTCGAATCGATCTCCAGTCTGGAGGACTGCGTACCGAGAAACCTTGGTACCGGCTCTCGGCGGTACCGAAGGCTCGGTTCCGATGATTCGGATCCGCAACTCTCGGTTCCCTCGAGGCCAATTGAGCTGCCCTCGATGCCGAGTTTGGAATCGATCTCTAGTCTGGGCGACTGGGTACCAATACGCTTTGGTACTGACACTGATCGATACCGGTGGCTCGGTACCGAGGATAGTGCCCGGAGGTTTTCGGTTACCTCGGTACCGATTGAACGGTCACTGATGACTGCTCCGATATCTCTGTCGGGCTCGACTCCGACATCGGTACCGGTATTGGAATCGGTACCGGTATCCACAGTAGCATCGTGGCCAACTCCTGCTATGCTTTTTTCAACAGGATCGCTCCCTTCTATAACAAGCTTGGAGTCGATACCTGGCATGGACAATGTGGTAATGACGGTCGCTGCTCCTGACAGCCAGTACCGGCGACCATCCTTTAAGCATTCCACACTGCACTCTGCAGGATCTTCTATTCCTATATATCTGGATAGCTCTGTCGGTGCTCAGGCTAGTTCTTCAGATCTAACCTGTCCAAGGGAGAGTCCTGTTGGGGATCCCTCTTTTCAGAGTTTCCTCTGGGATATAGCAAGAACTCTTGCCATTCCTATCCCAGGACATGATCGTGCACAAGGCTCTGTTTCTCCCAAAGCAAAGGAGAACATAATGCTTCCTTTGCATCATTCCTTGCAGGATCTCCTTGTAGGAATGTGGGAAACACCTTTAAGGGTACCCCCACCTTCCAGAGCAACTGATCTCTTATATCAGGTGCTCCCCTCTCCAGGGTTTCAAAAGACTCAACTTCCTCATCATTCTATAGTAGTGGAATCAGCAATGCGGCAGGTAAAGAGTAAGAAAAAGCACTCTTCTTATTCGCCAGGTCGTGAGTCTAAGACACTAGATGCCTTTGGACGTCAAACCTTCCAGACATCTATGCTTTCTGCAAGAATTCTCTCATATATTTTCTATATGAGTCTATCTCTTGAGGAGGTCACAAAGCAATTACATCTTTTGACTCCTTCCCTTCCAGAGTCCAAGAGTGCAGACTATTCTTCACTGCTCAAGCATCTCCAGAATATCTCTTGGTTTCTTACTCGTGCTTCCCTAGACTCTTTTGAGTCTGTTAGCAGGACTTCTGCTATAACTATAGGGGCACGACGTAGAGCCTGGCTCCAAGCTTCAGACTTGGACAAATGGGCACAGCAGAGACTGCGACATACTCCTTGCACTGGAGACAATCTTTTTAACAAGGAGTCTTTACGTCAGGTTACTCAGTTGTCCACTGACTTAACTGTTCCTGGGGCTGTTCTGCACCTTCTTCTGTCCCAGTAGGTAGGAAATGTCCTGCCAAACTTTCTTCCCATAGGAGAAGAAGGTTTTATGCATCATCTGACCATCATACAGATGTTCCCATACAGGGGAAGCATCGTCCTGGTCTGCAGAGTTCAACCTCTCGCCAGGCTCAGCAAACCCAGCAACCACAGGGTTTCTGATCAATCCATCACATGCTTGTGACTCTTGGGATTAGAATCTGCAGTTGCTTCTTCTCAGTAGAGGCAATCCACTGCTGTCATTCTAAATCCTAAACATGGATCTCTTCCCGAAAGACATCCATTCTTTCTATGTTCTATGAGCTGTCAGGATGTTCATGCTTCTAGGTCACAGGGTTCTCCTCTTCTTCCTGCTAGGGAAAGAGGTCTATCCACTATCAAACGATAGTTTCCTGTGCCAGCATGTCTTTTTTCCTTTCTAGAACCTTACTACTTTGTAAGTTTTCTTCAGCTCCATTCTCTTTACCCTCTTACCAGGTTTTTCCTCTGTAAGAGCGGTATTGCTTCACTGGAGGGCTTTTTCTTCAGCCTCTCTAGTTTTCTTACTTTTCCAATGCGGAGTTCTCTTCTCTGAGTTGACTCCTCTTTTTCAATCTTGCTTTGAAGCAGTTCATCAGACACGTCCAGAGTTTTCTACTCTTGCTTTGTCTGTTCTTTCTGTTTTTAAATAGTACCATTCTTTCTGCTGTCTGGCAAGCAGCTGCCAATGCAGGAGCCTTAATGTTTGTACCACTGGTTCTTGTCCACCAACAACCAGATTTCTCCTCCACTAACATTCTGTCTGGTCTTAGTAGTGGCTCCAAGTCAGTGCTGTCATATGTCTTGGAAATTTTTTCACTACAAGCTTGTTGGATTGTCTTCTCTTTCTGCCATCTCCATTCCCCTGGGTTTGGCAGCATAGTTGACATAGGTACTGGCTCTCCTGCAGCCAGTTCTATCTCCTCATTCTCCTGCATCATGCTCTCTGCAATTCTTTTTTTTTTTATAAATTCTTTATTAAATTTTCCAAAAACAAACACACAATAAACAATGAGCAACACATAATCAAAAACAGCAAAACACAATAAAGCATTCCCCACCCCCCACCCCCCGGGCTCTCAGGTAAAGGTGACAATTTACATCAATGCTAGGGAAGGCAATCCCTATCAACAGCATTATCTGCATAGCGACTACACCGCCACTACTAATTATCAACATGACAGGGAGACAAGCGACTATAATGGAGCTACAGCTGAGCGAGCAATATATTGGTCCAGGAGAGACCATTTATCATGGCAGAGATCTCCTCTGTCAGGATGGTGAAGCTTATCATACAACCTTTCATACTTGGCGTATCGACAAACCAGACTCCACCATTCACCCTGCCGCAGCTCCGCCAAGGACTTCCAATGCACCAGAATCAACTTGAAAGCAACAGCTACCATAAAATTCAATAGGAAGCCCTTGGCCTTGGGTCCACCCTGTGCTAACCCCAGGGACCGTAAAAAGACTACCTCTTTGGAGAGCCTGTCAGGAATGCCCAAAATCACTTGAATGGTATTCCAAACCGCTACCCAGAAACGCTGGACATAAGGGCACTCATAAAACATATGTAAAAAGGTGCCCTTCGCTGCCTGGCAGGACCAGCAGGTTCCGGTAGAGGACCGGTCCCATTTAGCTACCTTCACGGGTGTGAGATGGGCCCTGTGCAACAAGAAATAAAGAGATTGAGTGATGGGTGCCGAGCGGGAGACCCTGGTTGTAGTGCTCCAGAGCTGCGCCCACAAATCTTGCAATCGTGCCAGAGGCAATTCAGATTCCCAAACCTGATATAGCCCCTTCGGGTCTGAACAGGCATAATCCCTGAACAAAGCATATATACCGGAAATCATGCCTTTTTGACCATACAGCACTTTAAGAGTTTGGAGTAGTGTGCCCTCCTCAACCAAATCACAGACCAGAATCTTGGCAGCCTCGACGGTATGCTTAATTTGCAGCCATCGAAAGTAACTATTTAGGGGCAAGGAAAATTCCGCTCTTAGGGAAGTGAAATCTTTCCAACCAGAGATCCCGATTAACTGCCCCAAAGTCCAGATTCCCCTGTCTTGCCAACTACGCCAGGCAAACCTCCGCCCCCTGATCTTAAAGAGTGGATTCCACCAAAGCGGCGTCCATCTGGAAGGCTGCCCATCCTTACCTGACAATTGGAGCAGCTGCATAAAAGCAACTTGAGTGGCCCGTATTACCCTGCCCTGCGACCCTTCCTCAGGGTGTAACATCCCTAACAAATGCCTCAAAGGGTAGGGGCTCACCATATGGGCCTCTACTTGGAGCCATCTGGGACCCAAGGTCTCCCCCTCAACATCCAACCACACAAGTCCCTGCTTGAGGAGAAGTGCATGATGGTACCACTGGAAGTCGGGGAAGTGAACGCCCCCTTTTTCCTTGGGGGCTTTAAGTTTCTTGAGAGCAATACGAGGCTGGGCACCCTTCCAAAGGAACCCCAAGAGACTTCTCTAACTTAGTATACACCTCTACCGGTATTATGAAAGGGAGCATACCCAACACATAGTTAATCTTGGGTACCAGCACCATTTTAATAACCTCAAGTCTGCCCCACCAAGTGAGATATAAAGGGGACCATGCTAGCGTTTTACTACGGACTATCCGGGTGAGTTCTTCTACGTTCACTCGTATAGTATCCGCTACAGACGCGCTGTACCAGGCCCCCAAGTATTTGATACCAGTCGGCTCCCACCGGAACGGAAAGGGGGTCATCATTTCAGCTGTCGAGCGACCATTCAGTGGAAAAGCCACTGACTTATCCCAATTTATCTTGTACCCAGAAATGCTGGAATAGTTGTTAATTACAGTCAGAATGTGTGGGATCTCCGCAGGTTGCGTAAATAACAACAGGTCATCCGCATATGCGGATAGTTTCACTTTCATCCCAGCTAAGTTGAAACCCTGGATAGCTTCACTTTCCCGAACAGCAATAGCTAAGGATTCGAGGGCCAAGTCGAAAAGTAGCGGGGACAATGGGCAACCCTGGCGAGTACCCCGGTGAAGGGAAAAGGAGCGATGCAGGCGGCCGTTAGCAAAAACCCTCGCACTGGTCCTGGCATAGAGCAGCTTAACCTTTCCAATAAACCCCTCCCCAAGGCCGAACCATCGTAATACAGAGAAGAGAAAGGGCCACTCCAGCCTATCGAATGCCTTTTCGGCATCTAGGGAAAGGGCAACATAGGGAGACGAACCCGCTGCTGCCCTATCAAGCAAGTTGCACAGGAGCCGGGCGTTATCAAACGTGGACCTGCCGGGTATAAAACCACACTGATCAGGGTGAACTAAATCCCAATTACTAGGGCGAGCCGTTTGGCCAAAATACTCGCGTATATTTTATAATCTGCATTTAGCAAAGAGATAGGTCGATAATTCCTAACGTTTTCGAGGGTTTTCCCGGGCTTCTCCAAGACCACAATAGTGGCCTCCGAGAAATTACCGGGATGCCCAGGGTCCTTTTCCACCTCCCCAAAGTACAGCATTGAATAGGGAATCAGCTCATCACACAGAACTTTATAGAGCTCTGCTGGTATCCCATCAGGACCCGCAGCCTTCCCCCCCGCCATAGCTTTGATGGCCATGGAAACCTCCTTATAGGAGAAAGGCCTGCCAAGCTGGGTGGCTTGCTGGTCACCTAATATGGGGTGCCTAAGCGGGTCAAGGAATTGCTCAATCGCTGCAGAATCTGCTGTTGCCTCCGAGGAATACAGCTTGTCATAAAATGATGAAAACTCTTCCAAAATTTGATCATCCTCAACTAATCTAGTCTGATTATCATCCACGAGGGAAACAATTCTAGACTTTTCCCTTCTCCCGCGCAGGGTACTCGCCAGGAGCTTGCTGGACCTATTCTGCTCGACGTGATATCTGGCCGCTTGTTTCAACATAACTTGCTCTATCTCGGAACTCAACAACTCATTGTATTGAAATCGTAACCTCTGCAACCTAAGCAAAATCCCCGCAGCAGGCTGCCGGATCCAAAGCCGCTCCCCCCGCTCTAATCTGACTTTCCAGGGTTTCAAGCTGCTCCTTCCTCCTCTTGGCTTCCTTGATCTTATAACTTGTAATAGTAGCCCTTAGGGAGGCTTTAAAAGCTTCCCACCAGGCCCAACTAGCAGTATCCCCTAATTTGTTGTTCAGAAAGTATGACTGAATCGCATCCCTTAGTTCAGATTGGAAGGAAGGCTCCGCGAGCCAAGCCCTATTAAAGGACCACACTGGACTACCCCCAACGGCCACCTGCAGTGGGAGTTTGAGCGTAATGGCGGAATGATCAGACACCGTCCCTCCCAAAATCTCCGCTGTACAGCAGCCCGACGCCAATGATCGAGAGACTAGGAAAAAATCTATCCTGGAAAGAGAATTGTGTACTGGCGAATGAAAAGTATAATCCAGTTCAGTGGGATGGAGCAGTCTCCAAAACATCAACCAGTCCACAATCCTCTTTGAGAGCTGAGAAGGCACCATCTGCCCGAGAGGGTCTGTTTAGTCTCGCAGGGCAGCGATCTATTAAAGGCTCATTTACCAGGTTGAAATCTCCCCCAGCAATTATTGGAGCAGTGTAATTCTTCTGCAGGGCACAGCTCAGGGCACTGAAAAAATCAGGGTCATCTTTATTCGGGCCATACACGTTCACAAGTGAAAACCGGGCACCCCCTACTTCTATCAGGGACCATGACCACTCCCATTGGCATCATTGCTGGCTTGGACTACCGATGCCCCAACGCCTTCCGGACAAGTATGGCTACGCCATTTTTTTTACGGTCCGCTGGGGAAGAGCCCGCCAGAAAATACCTCTTGCCCTCTAGTTTCATTGTTTCCTGAGTGGTAAGATGGGTCTCCTGCAATAACACTACATCTGCCTGATTCCGGGCACAATACGTTAGGATTTTTTCCTTTTCATGGGAGTCTTAATGCCCTTCACATTTAAAGATAGGACATTTAGCCAATTAGCCATTACCATCTAAAAAGCAGCATACTCCGAGGGGCAGAACAACTCCACAAAAATATCTCGGGATTGGCTTCCCCAACTAATATCCCTTGGAATCCTTCCCTGAGAGCCAACAATAATTCCCCAACAAAACTCCCCCTGGGAACAATAAAAAAAAAAACTAGGGTGAGTCAGCAAAGGCATCCAACAATACGCAGCCTAGCCCCCATAAATGTTACCCACCACCCTCTTTTATCCAAATTTTAGGAAAAGGAAAATAAAAGAAAACAAAAGAACAACAAGGTCACACATTTACAGCCGAAAAACAAGACTAGGGGGGCTCCCCCATGTCTGAGAACTCAGCCATCCTCATCCCCTTTACTCAGCATATCCCCCCCACACAGGCCTACCAGGCAACAAGAGTTTAACTGCCCAACCCGGCTCTGCACCGCGGGAAACTCAGGCCATAGAGGGACCATGAACCTACAGGTCCACAAACCGTCCAGGAACAAAACTGTCCTCCAGCAGCCACTGCCAATCAGCTCGATTGCATTTGCAAGGCCTCTTGGGCCTCAATATACACCGCCAGTTCTGCTGGATCCTCGAAGGTCTTGGTCTCGTTGTTTAAAGTTACCTTGAACCGGGCTGGACTAAAAAGACCATATCGCGCTTGCAAGCGCTGAAGCCGAGGCCGAAACGCCAGGAATTGCTTGCGTCGTGTAGCGGTTGGCTTGCTGAAGTCTGGATAGAAGGCCACTCGCTGACCACCAGGTAGTAGGGGCTGGGCGGTCTTAGCTGCCATCAGGATTTGAAGGGCATGTTGATGCCGGAGCACACGAAATATCATCGGGCGTGGAAATTTAGAGCGTTGGTTAACAGGGTTTGAGAGCCGGTGGGCCCGTTCTATTTCAAACGGGCGAGAGAATTCCACCTTCAGGAGCTTTGGAACGAGAGATTCTAAGTAGCTTATGGAATCGCTTCCCTCGGCCCCCTCCGGGATTCCCAGGACTCGAACGTTATTCCTTCGGGCTCTATTGTTCGCATCTTCGTAATTTTTCTCAAGCCCCTCCAACTTACGAATCATCCTTGGAACGAGGGCCAGACGCTCCTCATGCTCCGCAATGACCTTTTCCGCACGCTCAATTCTTTGCGTAAGCTGTTGCATCTGTGTTGTCAGCTCCTTCAAAACAGGCTTGCATAGCATCAAGAGATTCGCCATTGGCATCCACTCGGCAGCGGACCGCACGCACCTCCTTCAAAACTTCCTTCAATCCCTCTGTGGCCTCGGACGGCGCCGCCATCTTTTGTGGGGAGAGAGGGTCAGATTTAGACCTTTTGGTGCCAGTCGCCGCCGCGGCAGCGAAGTCGAGTCGGGTCTGCTTGCCGGCTGCCATGTGTAACCTCTGACGCCTCTAAATACCGTGGTTTAGGTGGGTAAAGATGCTCAAAACCAGGAATCGTAACCTAGGGGGCCAGGAGAGCAACTCTTATGCGGCCATGTTGGTTCCTCGCAGGCTCCGCCCCTCGAAGTCATGCTCTCTGCAATTCTACAGAGAAGCTCTCCACTATGGGCCCTTGCTAGAGAGCATGTTTTTTTTTTTTTCTCCAACAGCTATACTAGATGGTTGAAAAAGGCTTTTTCAGTCATATCTCCCATGACTAGAAAAGTTCTCCTTTTTAATATAAAGGACATAGGCCTCCTCTTACGTGAAAGCTTAAGGAGTTGCTAATTCCCTGCTTTGGTCCATAGTATTTCCAATCGGGAATATGTTTTCTCCTTCAGCTCATCCTCATGGTAAGAACGCATGATACCTTTTTGCCCTTAAGCAGGTCAGCATGGTATCTCATTCTTATGCGTCTTCTGTTCACTTACCATGCTAGAGTTCTAGAATACTCTGGACTTGCTGGCTGCAGACTGATATCATCCTCTGCTTGTCACGTAACCATCCTAGTTATTCTACTACCTAGCATCCCTGTAGCCATAACCAGTGGGAATTGATTCTCTATATATCTTCTCAAGTAGGTTCCACCTTCTTGTTGTTAGATGAATCTTTCCTCTCCACATTTTCCTATGTGAATACCTTTTTGTAGGCAAATCTCTGTCTGCTTCATTGCAGACTTCCATATAGAGGCCTATATATTCATACCTATAGCACACATCTTACAGATGTCTATATCTATCATGTGTGTGTATTTTATGCCCTTCATATCTCACTATAGATATATTCTCATATATCTATATGTTATATATATATATATATATATATATCTGTCAAGATATTTTACTATCGGTAGATATGTATTCTGCTTTATCTACCTGACTGTCGAGGCTCATATAGCTATATGATTCTGACAGATGGGCTTTACCCATACTTATGCTATCCAGCATGTTTTGGGGTCCTACACTCACAACCACTTTGGTGGTAGTTAACACCTACCATAACCTTAAGGTTAAGTACCTCTGAAGCTCTCCATGTTCCAATATCTCTCCCAGCTGACTTCAGTTAGGAGAGACATTGCGGATCTTCAGCACATCACAGGCTCTAACGCCTCCGGCGTTTGTCCTTTCTTTTGGGATACAAGGGGTTCCCATACCCTTTCTCCCCACAAGGACTGGGCCTGTTTGTCCAAATCGGTTAGCCTTTCTCTTTTTGTTCCTAAGAGTGAGCCACTCTGCCGCCAAAAGAGTTCGGCTTTTATCATAAAGCCTTCCGCTGAAGGCCCACTGTTTTTGTACTACCCCAGTTTTTCCTACTGGGGTTACCTGTTACCTTTCAGGATTCTGACCTCCATTGCTTTCCTACAGGTTTACTACCTCCACTTACAGTGAGGTCCTTCTCGAGGTTCCTCTACTGGGTTCCCCAGTAGATCCCATGAACCTCCATACTTCTCTGAAGTCCTGTTAGGGGAGGTCCATATTGCAATATTTTTTCTTTGCAATATCATTGATGACAATTATCATCCACACATGGACTCCTTGTCTGCAATCCTATGCTAGGTTAGCTGTTCCACAGCACCTTTCTTTCTTCAACTCCTACCCTCCATCCTCAGGATCCCTGGTGTTGTGGGGGATAGCATGTTCCAACCTATGACATGCTGGGACTCCAGGCATCTCAGCTTGGGAGTCCCCATATGTGAAGACTCATTCCTGCTTGTTCGTGGAGATAGCACAGTTACTTACCTGTAACAGGTGATCTCTGGGAACAGCAGGAATAAGTCTTCACAACCCACCCACCTCCCCAGGAGTTGTATCTCTATCTATCTTTCCTTTCCTCTCTATCTCTTTGTCTCAGCTTTAAAATTTAACTGAGGAGAGGCAATTGGGAAAGGCGGGAAGGCAGCACGCAGGCGTGGTGGGATGCTTCAAAAAGCTCTTTGATTGGACGCTGGGAAGCGTTCCCGCGCAGACTCCGTCGGTACCGACGTACCCATATGTGAAGACTTATTCCTGCTGTTCCCAGAGATCACCTGTTACAGGTAAGTAACTGTGCTTTATCCAAAGAGGAGATCTTAGAACCCAGTTCTCCCAGCTTCCTTACAGTCTCCTTGACAAAAGTACAGAGCTGCAAAATCTTTCCTGTGACAAATTGTCTGCTTGAGTGACTACTCTAAATATCAATTAAAGGAGACACTGCAAGCGGTAGCAGAATCCCCTTGCAAATGTCATTCAAAATTGGTGGGGCCACCACCCTAGGCATAAGTAGTTCACCAGGATCAGATGAGATACCAGGGTTTAAGTCTAGCACATATCTTTTCCCACTTAGGGGGAGGGTTGCTCACATGGGCTAATCACAGAATCATAAGAACATAAGAGATGCCATACTGGGTCAGACCAAGGTCCATCAAGCCCAGTATTCTGTTTCCAGCAGTGGCCAATCTAGGTCATATGTACTGTCAGACGGCTGCCTGGTGAGAATGTTCACAGTCTTGGCAAGTGCATATATCAATATGATTTGCAAGGGATTGTGGGAAATGCAGTCCATTCACACCAGACACAGCTGCTCACAATAATTAGTTGTGTTTGAGTGTAAAGCCAATAAGATATTTATTTATGGGGTTATTTCTCCCAACACAGATATGCTTGATAGCACATAAAACAGGATACTTGCTTTCAGTGTTAAACTTGGAAAAACAAAATCAGGAAAACAACAGTTGAACTTGTCAGGCAATCAAATGAAAAGAATAAAGACCTGGTTGGTAACAAACTGGTCTTTTCTGTAGGCTTTAGCTAATATTTTCTTAGCAGTGTTTCAAACAACAAGCAAAACCCACAAAGAAGGGAAAAACTGTTCTTTTCAGGTTAACTTCTTATATCTTCACACATAGATTCAGAAGTGATTCCCTCAGAGCTCACAAGCAATTAGGTAAGGCTCAATTGCTAGCAGTTACCCAGCTGAAACCCCTTAGTTGGCTTACTTTCTACTGCTTGGCTCAAAATCCTACTCATGAGCTTTTCTGAGTAGGTTAAAGAACAAGTTTGTATTTCTTTGTGATGGCTGTTGTACTTTGTAAAAGAAAATTACCAAAGGAGTTTAGACAGAGAGCAATCCATATATTCACAGCCTGTATCTAAGACCGCTCCCCCTTCTTCAACAATCATGGGTTCAATATCATGGATTGGCACAGAGGAATTTCTCAATGTAGCACTCTCAGGAGAATACTTGTTTCCCTGCTGTCTTTCAAGGTTATAGCTAGGGCATAGAGCAGTGTTCATACCTGAGCTTCCATTGCTGTTAGAGTTCCTCTCTAAATAGCCTGGCCAGTATGTAGTCCAGTTCTTATGTCCAGCCTTCCAATCCAGATCCCTGGACACTGGATCTCTCTTCACATACCTTCTGGCACAGGTCTTAGGGTCCCTTCCACATGCAGCCGTCTGGAGATTCCTAGCTCTGCAGCACCATTCCTCTGGCTTTCCCCAGTCCAATGGTGTATGCTGGCCTTTTGAATGTCTCCCAGTATGCGTACTGCTCTGGACTCCTTTAGACCTCCCAAATGCTTTTCTCTTCTTTCTTCCAAAGGGTTTCTTGCCCTCTCTGTCCGTCCGCTCTGGCTTCTGCTTCTGATGATCCTCCAGATGATGAAGCTGTCCAAGCTGAGGATCTCCAAGATGATCAAGATGAGGATGATTCTGAGGATAATTCTCTGTAGAATAAACTCTACCTTTATTCTGCTTTGATGAGTGCTCCACCCTAGCACAGCGCAGCTGTGCTGAATCAGGCCCTGCCCTTTGAGATGAGTGCTTAGGGATTACCTCATAGCCCTCCTGATTGAACACACGTTTCCCCACTTCAGCTCCTCTAATGGCTGTTGGAAACCTGGTGCATTCTGGGACTGGTAGTCTTTTATGGGAAAATTCTGTTTTCTTATTTCTACCAGAACTGACAGCTTGCTTGTTCAGAGTCACTTCACCTTTACTATAGCTCCTTCCTGAGCTATGATAAGCTTCCTTATCACAGTACCTAGCAGTTTCCCCAAGAGACACAAGTTCCACAATGCTTGTACTGGGTCAAGCATTGATATCTTCGGTCACTTCTTAATAATGGTTTATGGACCTTTCCTCCAGGAACTTGTCCAAACCTTTTTTAAACCCAGCTACACTAACAGCCTTTACTGCATCCTCCGGTAACAAATTCCAGAGTTTGATTACACGTTGAGTGAAAAAATATTTTCTTTTATTAGTCTTAAATAGTTTACCCTGTAGCTTCATTGCATGTCCACTAGTCTTTCTATATTCTGATAAGGTAAACAATCGATCTACGTTTCCGTTCATTAATTTATAGACTTCTATCATATCTCCCCTCAGCCGTCTCTTTTCCAGGTTAAAGAGCCCTAACCTTTTTAGCCTTTCTTCATAGGAGTATCCTTCCATCCCCTTTACCATTTTGGTGGCTCTTCTCTGTACCTTTTCTAAAATCGCTATATCCTTTTCAAGATACGGCGACCAGAATTGCACACAATATTCAAGGTGCGGTCTCACCATGGAACGATATAGAGGCATTATAATATCTTTTCTTTTCTTTTCCATTCCTTTCCTTATCATACCTAGCATTCTATTTGCTCTCTTGGCCACCGCTGCACACTGGGCCGAGGGTTTTAACATGGTATCCACAATGACGCCTAAATCTTTTTCCTGGGTGGTGGTTCCTAATGTGGAACCTTGCATCGTGTAACCATAATTTGGGTTGTTCTTCCCTAGGCGCATAACCTTGCACTTGTCCACATTAAATTTCATCTGCCATTTTGATGCCCAGTCTTCCAATTTATCAAGATCCTCTTGCAATTTTTCACAGTCCTCTTGGGTTTTAACAACTTTAAATAGTTTTGTGTCATCTGCAAATTTGATAACCTCACTCGTTATTCCACTTTCCAGGTCATTTATGAATATGGCAGAAAGCAGCGGACCCAGCACAGATCCCTGGGGTACACCACTATTCACCTTTCTCCATTGGGAAAATTGGCCATTTAGCCCTACCCTCTGTTTTCTATCTTTTAACCAGTTCCTGATCCACAATAGTACATTGCCTCCTATCCCATGACTCTTTAGTTTTGCCAAAAGTCTCTGATGAGGGACCTTGTCAAAGGCTTTCTGAAAGTCCAGATACACAATATCAACCGACTCACCTTTGTCCACCTGTTTATTCACTCCTTCAAAAAAACATAACAGATTAGTAAGACAAGATCTTCCTTGTCTAAAGCCATGTTGGCTGTCTCCCATTAGGTCGTGACTATCTACATGCTGAGTAATTTTATTCTTTATGATGGTTTCTACCATTTTTCCCGGTACTGACGTCAGGCTCACCGGTCTGTAGTTTCCCGGATCACCCCTGGAACCCTTTTTAAAAATTGGTGTTACATTGGCGATCTTCCAATCTTCAGGTATTAGAGATGATTTTAATGATGGTTCACAGATTACTGATTGCAGTTCTGCAATCTCATATTTCAATTCTTTCAACACCCTTGGATGTATACCATCCGGCCCAGGTGACTTGCTACTCTTCACTTTATCTAATAGTTGTAAGACATCTTCCTGATGTATTGATATTTCCTTCAATTCTTCCGCACCTTTAAATACCACTTCAGTCATGGGTAACATCCCTACATCTTCCTCAGTAAAGACCGAAGCAAAGAATTCATTCAGTCTCTCCGCTATCGCCTTGTCGCCTCTTAGTGTTCCTTTAACCCCTTTATCATCTAATGGACCAACTGACTCTCTCACAGGTTTTTTGCTACAAATGTACTTGAAAAGGTCTTTATTTCGCGTTTTTGCTTCCGCAGCAAGCTTCTTCTCAAATTCTCTCTTTGCCTGCCTTATCAATGCCTTGCATTTGACTTACCAGTGCTTGTGCTGTTTCCAGGTTTCGTCGTTTGGCTCTTTTTTCCATTTCCTGAAAGATGCTTTTTTGGCAACAACAGCCTCTCTGACCTCACCTTTAAACCATGCTGGCAGTTTTTTGGACTTCCTTCCACTTTTCTTAAAGCGTGGAATACAGCTGGTCTGGGCTTCTAAGATAGTATTTTTCAACAACACCCAAACTTGATGTACGTCTTTAACCTTCGCAACTGCTCCTTTAAATTTTTTCTTAACTGTTTTCCTCATTTTATCATAGTCTCCCTTTTGAAAGTTAAAAGGTAGTACTGTGGATATCCTTACTATCCCTCCTCCACTAATTAAATCAAAGGTGATCATGCTATGATCACTATTGCCAAGTGGCACCAACACCCTTATCTTTTGCACTAGATCTGGTGTTCCACTAAGGACTAGGTCTAATATGGCTTCCCCTCTGGTTGGTTCATGAACCAGCTGCTCCAAGAAGCAGTCATTTATTTCATCTAGGAACTTTATCTCCCTAGCATGTCCTGACGTGACACTGACCCAGTCGATACCGGGTAATTGAAATCACCCATTATTATTACTGCGCTGTAACGTTTGTTAGCTTCCTTGATTTCTTTGAGCATTTCATCATCCATTTGGTCATTCTGGCCAGGTGCTCGATAGTACACCCCCACTGCCATCGCTTTCCCCCTTTTATATGGAATTTCAATCCATATAGATTCTACAGCAGATTTTGTTTCCTGCAAAACTTTAATCCTTTCTGAGTCAATGCCCTCTCTAACATAGAGCGCAACCCCTCCACCAATTTGATCAGCTCTATCATTACGATATAGTTTGTACCCAGGTATCACAGTGTCCCACTGGTTGTCCTCCTTCCACCATGTCTCTGATATTCCAATCATATCTAACCTTTCATTTAGTGCTATATATTCTAAATCTCTCATCTTATTCTTTAGACTTCTAGCATTTGCATACAAGCATTTTAGAGAATGTATTTTATTCATGTTAATTTGGCTATTGTTAGACATGGGTAAATTGGGATCTTTAAGCTCTGTCTGCTCCATACTTGGAGGAGGAGGGAGGGGCACTCAGCAGTGAGAAGTTGTCTACAAGTGAGACTTGTAGACATCTCACGCCGCCACCGGAGATCAAAGGGCGATCGGTCCTTTAAGCGGCGTGCTCCAGTACTCATGCCGCCACCGGAGATCAAAGGGCGATCGGCCCTTTAAGCGGCGTGCTCCAGTGGGCTCGCCTGCGCCTGGCGGGCCCGTGCCAGCCTTCGGCGCGGGCCCGGGGGCTCTCTGGTGTGATCCATCTATGCTGCTCCTCCAGTTCATCGCAGCCCCCTGGATCTGAGTAAGCATGATCGCGCCTCCACCCATTGCCTGCTTAGATCTGCTACCCATTGCCTGCATTGAACTGTTATCCATTGCCCACATAGAACTGCATCCATTGCCCGCATAGAACTGCATCCATTGCCCGCATAGAACTGCATCCATTGCCCGCATAGAACTGCATCCATTGCCCGCATAGAACTGCATCCATTGCCCGCATAGAACTGCATCCATTGCCCGCATAGAACTGCATCCATTGCCCGCATAGAACTGCATCCATTGCCCGCATAGAACTGCTACCATTGCCCGCATAGAACTGCTACCATTGCCCGCATAGAACTGTTATCCATTGCCCGCATAGAACTGTTATCCATTGTTGCTTAGAACTGCCACCATTGCCCCCATTGAACTGCTACCATTGCCTGCCTAGAACTGTTATCCATTGTTGCTTAGAATTGCTACCCATTGCCCGCATTGAACTGCTACCCATTGTTTGCTCAGACCATGCTGCCCACTACCATGGCCCCACATCTCATTGTCCTTCTCTTCCTCTTCCTCCCCAACTGCCTCCCCTCCTATCAACATTCTTCCCCTATCCTCCCCACTTCTTCCTCCATTCTGCTGCCTAGCCTAGCACCTGCTCTTGAGCTTATTCACACCATCCCCCGCATTCAACCAGCCCCCCTCTCTCTTAGGCAACCCCATCCTCGCTTCTGCCATACTATCTCCACTTTACCTCGCTCTCTAATACTCATTCTCCTTCTCTCATCAGGTAACATCAACCCCAACCCTGGCACCCCCCCCCCCCGATTTCTCTCCCACACTAAAGAAAGTTCCTTACGTACCCTATCTAATCTCATCCACATCCTGCTCCTCCCTCCTTCCGCCCTCCCCTTTCATCCCACAATCACTCAACCATAGATATCAACTCCAACCCTACCCCCAAATATAATTCCTCACATAACCTATCTGATACCATCAATTTTCCCTCACTTCCCCTCCCTCATGTCCCTCTTGGAGGGCACATACACCCAGACATACCCACCCACACCCTACTCCCTCTAAATCTCAGTACTACCCTAGAAATAGACCCCCACGCTACTCTGATAAGAAATCTCCCTCTAAATCTCGATACTACCCTAGAAATAGACCCCCACACTACTCTGACAGGAAATCCATATGTAACTTATCTAACCTTATCCACATTCCTCTCCTCCCCCCCTCCTCTCTCCCGTTTACTTGCGTCCTATGGAACACATGCTCAGTCATTAAAAAAAAACTATATTTATTCACGATCTCTTCATCTCTAATGCCCTACACCTTCTTGCCCTGACCGAGACCTGGCTCCCCCCAGATGACACCGCATCCATTGCCTCTCTCTGCTATGGGTCTACCAATTCTCCCATACACCTCGATCTACTGGTCGCGGTGGTGGCGTTGACTTCCTACTTTCCCCCTCCTGCCAATTCCAACCCCTCCTGCCACCCCAATCACACACTCCCCTCTCTCCTTTGAAGTCCACTCCATTCGCCTCCTCACACCACTTCCCCTCCGTGTAGCTGTTATTTATCGCCCACCCGACAACTCCAAATCAACTTTCCTCACCGACTTCAACTCCTGGCTTTCTGCCTTTATGGATCCCTCCTCCCCCACTCTTATTCTTGGCGATTTCAACATTCACATCGACAACCCCTCCGACCCCCATGCCTCAAAGTTCCTTGCTCTTACCTCCTCGTTCGACTTCCAACTTTGCTCCACTGCCCCCACATACCTACACGGCCACTGCCTTGACCTAATACTCTTCTCCAATTCCGCAAATCAATCCTTCCCTCATCTGACCATCACCTACTAACATTTACTCTTCAGCTTCCACCATCCCAACCTCGGCTTGTCTCCTCCGACCTATTTAGAAACCTTCATAATATTAATCCCCTGACTCTCTCCTCCACCATTTCTCCATCTCTTTCCTCCATTTTATACCCCGAATCCATCGACGAAGCATTATCCTTATACAATGCTACACTATCCTCAGCCCTTGACACTCTTGCCCCTCCCACCTCACATCCTGTAAAACGATCTACTCCGCAACCTTGGCTTTCACCCACAATCCGTTACCTACGCATCTGTGCCCGTTCTGCTGAACGAGCCTGGCCCAAATCACACTCCCCAGAAGACCTTCTACACTTCAAATTCATGCTTGGCTCCTTCCAGTCAGCCCTAGCACTTGCCAAACAAGATTACTACATCCATCTGACTAATTCCCTTGCCTCTGATCCTCGCCGTCTCTTTAACACCCTCAATTCTCTCCTCAAGGTCCCCCGGCCTCCGATCCTGCCCTGCCTCCCTGCCCAAACCCTAGCCGACTACTTCCATGACAAAATCCTCAAAATTACCCGCCAATTCCCTACCCCCTCATCTACCTCCCCTCCCCCCCATTTCTCCTCCCCCATCCATACTCCCCCTGCCACCCTCTCCTCCTTCCCCCCCGATCTCTGAAGAAGAAACCACACTTCTTCTTTCCTCCTCCAAACCCACCACCCGTTCATCAGACCCTATCCCTACCCATCTCCTACGTTCCATCTCCCTCACCATTGTCCCCTCCATCACTCATATCCTCAACCTTTCACTCTCCACTGCAACTGTCCCCGCTGACTTCAAACATGCTGTTGTCACACCCCTCCTCAAGAAACCCTCACTTGATCCCACATGCCCTTGTAACTATCGACCCATCTCCCTTCTTCCCTTCATATCTTAACTGTTAAAACGAGCAGTCCACTGTCGCTGCCTCGACTTCCTCACCTCCGAGGCCCTCCTGGACCCACTACAATCAGGCTTCCGTCCCCTACACTCCACTGAAACGGCACTCACAAAAGTCACCAATGACCTGTTCCTGGCTAAATCTAAGGGCCTCTATTCTGTCCTCATCCTTCTTGACCTTTCTGCTGCCTTTGACACTGTTGATCACAACCTTCTCCTCACCACCCTTTCCTCGCTTGGCTTCAAGGACGTTGTACTATCCTGGTTCTCCTCCTACCTCTCCCATCGCTCATTCAGTGTATGCTCTGGCGGCTTCTCCTCCCCCCTTACCCTGCTCCATGTAGGTGTACCCCAGGGATCTGTCTTGGGCCCCCTCCTTTTCCCTCTCTATACCCAAGGCCTTGGCGCGCTTATCTCTTCCCATGGTTTTCAGTACCATCTCTATACCGATGACTCCCAAATCTACCTCTCTACACCTAATATTTCTCTGGCAACCCAGTCCAAGATCTCTGCTTGTCTTTCGGACATCGCTGCCTGGATGTCTCACTGCCGATTGAAACTGAACATGGCCAAGACTGAACTCCTTGTCTTTCCATCCAACTCCTCTCCCCCACTTCTCCCTCTCTCAGTCCATGTGGATGGATCTACTATCCTAACTGTTCCTTCGGCCCGCAATCTAGGGGTTATCTTTGACACCTCTCTCTCCTTCTCCGCTCATATCCAGCTTGTAGCTAAGACCTGCCGCTTTTTCCTCTACGACATCAGCAAGATCCACCCCTTCCTCTCTGAACATACTACCAAAATGCTTATCCACTCCCTAATCTCCTCTCACCTAGATTGCTGCAACCTACTCCTCGCTTGTCTCCCCGTGAGCCACCTCCTTCCCCTTCAATCTATACAAAATCACGCTGCTCGACTAATCTTCTGCCAGCCTCGCCATGCCCACATTATTCCTCTCCTCAAGTCACTTCACTGGCTCCCTGTCCAATTCTGCATTCAGTTCAAGCTTCTCCTGCTGACCTATAAGTGCATTCACTCTATGGCCCCTCAATGCCTCATATTTCTTATCTCTCCCTACGTCCCCTCTCGAAATTTGCGCTTTGCTAACAAATCGCTTCTTTCAATGCCTTTCACCCGCACCGCGAACTCCTGACTGCGCTCCTTTCACCTTGCTGCGCCACACGCCTGGAACAGCCTTCCTGCATCTGTGCGCCAGGCGCCCTCCCTGGCCCTCTTCATATCCAGGTTGAAGACCCACCTCTTCACCGTTGCATTCAGATCCTGACTTCCATCCTCATCCTACCCTAACACCTATTAACATTTATGACCAAACTTTAGACCAAGCTGTACCAAACTGTACCACACTGTACCTTCCGCAGAACTGACTAATGCTCTGTACTATTCTAACTAGATTGTAAGCTCCGATGTAAGCTCTGACTGGCAGGGACTGTCTCTTGTATGTTAGCCACCTCCTTGTAGGCTAGCTGTGCAGCACTGCGTGCATGGCACTTTATAAGTGCTAAATAGTAGTAGTAGTAGTAGTAGACTTGCTGCATGCACTCCCCTTGAAACCTAATACCAGTAGTCACCACATGCTTATCCATAGGGCCACTAACTTTAGAAGAAGAAGCTGCAGAGAATCTTACCTTTGATTTTTCTCTTGCTCATCCCAGCTGTAAGGAAATGACTAACCAAATTTCTTTCATAGCTCCATGTGCTCCAGAGAGCTCCTAAGGACTGTTCCCTTTGGGTACATGCCTGCATCCATACACCACAGTCCTGCAGGCCTTATCTTCTCCTTGACCACCTTACCAAACATCAGTCATGTTGTTCTAAGACTAGTAGTGCCGATGACATAAGATGGTCACTGGGTATTCAGGGCAGTAAAATCACGCGAACACTTTCCTCCCAAAAGAATATTTCTAACTATATATCCAAAGCATTTTGAAAAAGTTTGTTAAATCGCCAGTACCTCTCAAAAAAATTATTTTCATAACACAGCTGCTAGTCAAACACCTTTGTTCTGATTTTTGCTTAATTTTGAGGGACACCTTAGTATTTAAAGCTCCTCCTAATTAACCTCTCCCAATATTATGCATATAAATGAATCAAGGTGTGCCTTGGAATTCTGAGCGCCATACGGAGACTGATATAGACAGGCATCTCAAGCACAGAACTCTAAAATAAAGATGTGAACACATAGGAAGCAAAATTAACTAGGCCAAAAAATAAGGAAAAACAGCAGAAAAGGAGAGACGTTTTTAAACAAGTGGACTGGTATTTTGCTGCATTAAGTAAAGAAAGAATTCTGAAAAGAATTCTTGGAAAGCCTTTGATTTCATTACTGTGGACCAAACTCAAGAAGCTATTGCAACACTAAATAGTATGTACAGTCCATTAGATGGCTGTCCAATCAAATTATTTAAGGCACTGAAAAGCGGCTTGTGTGAGTCAATCACTTATCAGTAATTCATTGATGACTGGTATGGTTTCAGAAATCTTGAAAGAAGCTTCTGTCCTTCCACTATTGAAGAACAGTTATCACCTGGTCTTGTCATTGCCGTTCTTGGCCAAAGTTATGGAAAAACTAGTGTTGCAACTACTTCAAGACTATATTGACAGATATGAAATACTTAGCTCTTCTCAGTTTGGTTTTCGTCCATATCATGGAATGGAAACAACATTATCTATGATGGGCACGTTTGTGTTAGATTTCGATCAAAGTAAATAATTTTTTTTGGTAGTATTAGATATTTCCACTGCCTTTGACACTATTGACCACTCTATTATTGTTGAGATTACAGGAAATTGGTACGTCTGGGACAGTTTACTTATGGTTTGAGTCATTTTTGTTCTATCATAAATTTCAAGTTAGAACAGAGGTTCTCAACCCAGTCCTCTGGGACCCCCAGACCACTGAGAGAGTATCTGAGTAGGTGTCATCTTGGTGCCATCTTTGTCCTGTTTCTGGAGTCCCTCAGGGATCTGCGTTGTCTGCTATGTTGCTCAACATTTATAGCACCCCTTTCTGTAAAGTGTTTGCTGGTTTGGACCTTATGCATAGAATTTATGCTGATGATGATCAGTTTGTGGTTCCTATTACTTCATCTGTCAAAGACACTGTTGGCTATGTAGGATTATGTGTTTCTACTATTAAAACTTGAATGACCCATAATATCTATGAATGTTAGTAAGACATAAGTTTTATACTTGGCTTGGGCTTTGCCTGATCCCCTATTTCTATGAAGATTACAATTAGAAACATAGAAACATGACTACAGAAAAAGACCACATGGCCTATCTAGTCTGTCCTTCCATATCAACAACTACAACAATCCCCTTTTTTCCTTTAGAGATCCTCTGTGTTTGTCCCATGCTTTTTTGAATTCAGATACTGCCCTCATCTCTACCACCTACACTGGGAGACTATTCCACGGATCCACCACTCTTTCCGTAAAGAAATATTTCCGCATATCACTCCTGAATTTATCCCCTTTCACCCTCATCCCATGTCTCCTCGTAGCAGAACTTGCTTTCCATCGAAAGAGGTTCTCCCCCTGTGCATTTATGCCACAGAGGTATTTAAACATCTCAATCATATCACCTCTATCCCGCCTTTCCTCTAAGGTATATATATTAAGATCTTTAAGTCTGTCCTCATATGCTTTATAATGAAGATCACTAATTATTTTAGTAGCCACCTTCTGAACCGACTCCAAGCTGTTTATATCCTTTTAAAGGTGCGGTCTCCAGAACTGCACACAATACTCCAAATGAGGTCGCACCAAAGACCTATACAGAGGTACTAACACTACCTTTCTTCTGCTGGCCATTCCTTTCCTTATCCACCCAAGCATCCTTCTAGCTTTCGCCGTTGCCTTTTCTACCTGTTTAGCTACTTTAAGATCATCAGACACAACCACGCCTAGATCCCGCTCTTCTTTAGTGGACAAAAGTACTTCACCCCCTGTTTGTAAGATTTTCCAAACCTTTGGAATTCAGTACCAATTATATGCGGACGACATTGTGTTTCACCCCATTCAACCTAACAAACCCTAATTTCACTAGGCTAAGCGAATGTCTCATAAGCCTAAAATCATGGCTCACACAACATAACCTCCTAATTAACCAATCTAAAACTGTAGCTCTACAAGTTTTTTCCAATATTTCATATACCCCCCTCCAACCCTTACTATTGGAGACCTCTCAATATAAAAAACCAAGTGAAATACCTTGGCATTATCCTCGACCAGAACCTCACCTTCTCAGATCAGATAAAGAGAACATGCAATACAATATACACAAAACTACGTACCCTTAGGAACCTCCAACCTCTCTTAAACCCTGATTCCTTCCGCACTGTCTGCCAGGCCCTTACAATCCCCTCTCTTGACTACTGTAACCTTATCTACTATGGTCTTCCCAAGAACAGCATACATCCTATCCAAATGGCCCAGAATACAATTGCTCGTCTCATATCTAACAACCCTAGACGATCTCACATCACACCTGTCCTACATGATATCCACTGGCTTCCCATTCAATCCAGAGTTAAATTCAAAGTACTTACCCTCACACACAAAATCATCACCAATGAGTCAGCTCCTTGCCTCTCCTCACTCCTTTCTATCAACAACAACAGAACACGTCGCTCTATTACCAAAAACTTCCTTCTCCAGGACCAAGCAGGAAGTCAGTCCTCACATATGGGTGACGTCGGCGCCGACGGAGCCCTCGCGGAGCAATTTTCCCCAGCTTTCAAAAAAAGTCTTTGGGAATTGCAGCGCGCATGCGCGGTCCGCTTCCCGCCCAAAGGTGCCATCTTGGCCAGTCTTCTTTTTTCCGCGGAGCCCTACAGACGCTGTCTACAAGTCACCGCTGAAAAGTTGATTTTCTTTCTTATTTTAGTATTTCCTTCGGTTCGACGCCGGTCCCTTTTCCGTCCGGCCTCGCGACGCCGGTTGCGAGGCCTCCCCTTCTTTTCGGTTTTTCTGTCCTTAGTGACAAATTCACGCTTTTTTCATTTTTCCCTGGCGGCACGAACATTCGACCTCGCAGGGGCCCTTTTTCCCCCGATGGCCGCCAGTGGCTTTAAAAAGTGTGTTAAGTGTAAGAAACTTATGTCTCTTACTGACACACATGATTGCTCCCTCCGTTGCCTGGGCCCAGATCATGAATAAATGATCTGTGGAGCCTGTGGCAAGATGTCCGCCAAATCCTTGCGGAGTCGGCAGCATCAGAGGGAGAGAATCTTCTCTGACCCCAGCCGTACCCGGACCTCGTCAGAAGCTTCGGTGTCCAGGGAATCTGGCTCTGAACACCGTCGGAGCTCCTCGGAGAGGGGGGTCTCCTACCCGGGAGCATCATCGGAGGAAGAAACCCGCGAGGACGGCGTCGGTGGACGCTCCTGGCTCCGCGAGGGCCAGGTCGCATAGCCCCGATAGCCGTCCCGGGTCTTTGGAGCTGGAGCGGCCGTCCAAACAGCCTCGTCTGGAGATGGACTCGTCTGCTCACGTAAGTCCTGTTGTCCTCGTGGACTCGCCTCCGAGGGGTCCGACGTCGGGCCCGACGCCGTCTGGGCCCGAGTCGGGGGCTGCTGGGTCTCCTGAGTTCGGACTCAGGTTGACGGCCTTGGAGAGCAGCCTGGCTGCCTTCATGGACCAGCAGCGGGCATTGATCGCTGGCCTCGCTGGCGCTTCTGCCCTGACCGCCGGGACGTCGACGTCTAAGTCGACCCCGGAGACCGAGCCGATCCTCGAGTCCATGCGGGCTCGAGTCGATCCTCGGTCGAGGTCCCCTTCGGCCTCCCGTTCGGGGCCGCGGTCGTCAACGCCGACTCCCTCGGCGTCGGGGCGGACGGCGTCTGTGCCCGCCCGGCCAGAGCCGCTCGACTCCTCCTCCGAGGAGTCCGCCTGGGAATCCGAGGTGGAAGAGTCACCTGATTCTTTTCGGACTCGGTGTATCCCTTCGGACTCCCCCGAGTCCGAACCTCGGAGACAGTCCCCCCCGGAGGATGCACGGTTCTCGGATTTCGTGAGGGATATGGCCAAAGCCTTGGCCTTCCCTGCGGATCCCGAGGAGGAGCCTCGAGCCGAAGAGCTCGATGCCCTCCAGTATGACTCTCCTGCAAAGGAGCATTTTACTGTACCGGTTCCTCCGATGCTGGAGCGACTTCTCTTCCGCATGTGGGAGAGCCCGGCATCGTCGCCGGTATTAAGCAAGCGGGTCAATGCCATATATCGAGTCCGCAAGAGCCCTGGCTTCCAAAAAGCACAGCTGCCGCACCATTCCATGGTGGTGGAATCGGCCATGCATAGGCTCAAGAGCCAGAAGATGCACTCCTCGGTGCCTCCCGGCAGGGAAGCCCATAGCCTGGATGGCATCGGTAAGAAGTGTTTCCAGGGCTCTATGCTTGCTTGTCGGGTCCAGACTTACCAGCTCTACATGGGCATGTATCTCAGGGACCTGGCTAAAGAAATAGCCGGATTCTCTGCTGGTCTCTCCGAGGAACCTTTGCGGAGGTTCCTGGCCCTGTCCACCGGTATTCGGGAGTGCTCAAAGTTTATCTCTCGAGCAGCCTACGATGGCTTTGAGACATCGGCTCGGGTAGCCGCAGCCGGCATCGGGGCCCGCCGACAGGCTTGGTTGGCTTCAGTCCTCCGACCTCGAGCCCTGGGTGCAGGACAAGTTGGTCGATGTCCCCTGCAGAGGTGAAAACCTCTTTGGCAAACCTATGGACGAGAAGGCTGCACAACTCGAGACAGAGACTCTCACCAGGACTCGGCTCTCCAGGAAAACCTCTGCCCCTTCCCAGAAGAAGAAGGGCTCGGGGAAAAAGCCCTTTTACCCGAGGAAGGCGGCTGCCTATAAACACTACCCTCATTATCAGGCCTCAGCAGCTCCCCAACAGGGTCAGCAGGCCAAGGGACGGGGTAACGGGTCCCGTAGGCAGCAAGCCCCCAAGCCTGCGCCACCGGCCCCTGCTCCGCAGGGTGGGGGTTTTTGACTCTTTCAGCATAGCCTCTCCCCCTCCGCTGGTGTCTCTCAGCACGGGAGGCCGGCTGGTCCACTTTGCCCACAGGTGGTCCAACATCACGTCAGATACCTGGATGCTCCACATAGTCCGAGAGGGCTATCTTCTACACTTCCACCAGGTACCTCCCCCCTACTTTCCAGGGGAGCCTCTGCGACCCCCTCTTCACCGGGACTTACTCTTTCAAGAGTTGGCAAGTCTTCTTCAGGAACAGGCGGTGGAGCCGGTGCCCCACCACCTGAGAGGTCAAGGCTTCTATTCCAGGTACTTCCTGATACCAAAGCGTACTGGAGGCCTCAGACCCATCCTGGACTTGCGGAACCTCAACAAGTTCCTGGAAAGGGAAAAGTTCAAGATGCTTACCCTTGGAATCCTGCTGCCCTACCTCCGGCAGGGAGATTGGCTATGCTCCTTGGATCTAAAGGATGCCTATATTCACATCCTCATCCACCCAAGCCACCGACAATACCTAAGGTTTGTGGTGGCAGGCAATCATTACCAGTACAGAGTACTGCCCTTTGGCCTATCCTCCGCACCACGAGTCTTCACAAAATGTCTCGCAGTGGTGGTGGCTTATCTCCGGCTTCAAGGCCTCTTTGTCTTCCCTTACCTAGACGACTGGCTCATCAGAGCTCCGTCCTCCACGGAGGCCACTCACGCCACGCAACGTACTGTGACTCTGCTCCAGTACCTGGGCTTTGTCATAAACTTCGAAAAGTCCACTTTGCTCCCCTCTCAGGATCTCGAGTTCATCGGCGCCAGGTTAAACACGCTTCAAGCGCGCGCCTTTCTGCCGCTCGACAGGGCACAACGGCTCATGGCTCTAGCCAGCCGCTTCCGCAGCCATTCCTGGGTCTCGGCCAGGCACTTTCTGAAACTGCTCGGCCATATGGCTTCCACGGTCCATGTGACCCCCAATGCCCGCCTGAATATGCGGCCTGCTCAATGGTGCCTTCGCTCACAATGGCGTCAGGCCTCGGGGAGACTGGCGGACGCCGTACGAATCTCCAGCCCGCTGGTCTCTTCTCTACAGTGGTGGCTTCATCTGCCCAACCTAGTGCTCGGAATGCCCTTTGTCTCCTCCGCCTGTTCAGGTACTGACGACCGACGCTTCTCTCCTGGGTTGGGGAGCACATTGCCAAGGGACATGTACTCAGGGTCTCTGGACCCCGTGGGAATCTGCCCAGCAGATCAACTTCCTGGAGCTCAGAGCGATCCGCCTGGCTCTCCGGGCCTTCTCCCACTTTACCGCTCGCCAGTCCGTCCTCGTCCAGACGGACAATCAAGTGGCCATGTTCTACGTGAACAAACAGGGGGGCACGGGCTCCTTCCTTCTCTGTCGGGAAGCACAAAAGCTCTGCGCTTGGGCCGTCAGCCGAGGAATCCTCCTCAAAGCTGTCTATCTCCCAGGTCAAGAAAACTACCTGGCAGACAAACTGAGCAGAATCCTCCAACCACACGAGTGGAGATTGGACCCGTTGGTGGTTCAAAGGATCTTTCTCCAGTGGGGCCTCCCCACGCTGGATCTCTTTGCCAGTCCTCTGAACAGGCAACTTCCTCGGTTCTGCTCTCGGGAACCGCATCCCCTCCGAGTAGCGGCGGATGCTTTTCTGCTCTCATGGTCCACGGGCCTTCTGTATGCCTTTCCTCCCATGCCGCTGGTGTCTCGAACACTTTTCAAGGTTCTCCAGGACAAGGCTTCGCTGATCCTGATAGCTCCCCGGTGGCCCAGGCAACCGTGGTTCCCGCTTCTGATGCAACTGGCGGTAGATACTCCGTTGCCTCTGGGGTTTCAGCCCGATCTCCTGACCCAGGATCAGGGGTCTCTCCTACACCCCAACCTCAGATCTCTTCATCTGATGGCCTGGCTGCTGAAAGGGTAGTCCTTGCTCCCCTCCTGCTGCCTCCAGAGGTAGAAGAGGTCGTGCTAGCTTCCAGGCGACCCTCTACCCGGAAATCCTACGCCCTTAAATGGCGTCGCTTCTCCACCTGGTGTACTCAACAGTCTCAAGACCCCTTCTCCTGCTCGTGTTGGTGGTCTTGCAGTACTTGCTTTCCCTCTCCAATCTTGGACTAAAGTCCAACTCGGTCAAGGTTCACCTCAGTGCTATTTCTGCACATCATGTGCCGGTGGAAGGCAGGCCTCTTTCCGGCCACCCTTTCGTGGCACGGTTCTCCCGAAGTCTCCTTCTCCTTAAACCACCTTTGCGCCCCCCAGCCCCCGACTGGGACCTTAACGTGGTTTTACAGCGGATCACCTGTCCGCCCTTTGAACCCATGGCTACCTGTCCTCTCCATTTTCTTTCTTGGAAAACCTTATTCCTGGTAGCCCTCACTTCCGCTAGACGCGTTAGTGAACTGCAGGCCCTAGTGTCTGATCCCCCTTACCCTAGGTTCTACAAGAACAGGGTAGTCCTGCGGACTCACCCTAAGTTTCTTCCAAAAGTGGTCTCCCCTTTTCACATCAATCAGGAGGTGGTGCTTCCGACCTTCTTTCCTAGGCCACACTCCAGCCGAGCTGAGATGGTCTTGCATACCCTGGACTGTAGAAGGGCGCTGAACTTCTACCTTGATCGTACGCGGCAGCACCGTAAGACTGTTCAGCTCTTCCTGTCTTACGACCCTAATAAATTAGGGCTCCCTGTCTCTAAGCGTACTCTGTCCATCTGGGTAGCTGACTGTATCGCTTGGACTTATGGGGCGGCAGGCCTCTCGTTGGAAAGTCGAGTCACGGCTCATCGGGTTAGGGCGAAGGCTGCGTCAATGGCTTACCTCCGCTCTGTTCCATTGGCAGACATCTGCCGGGCCGCTACTTGGTCTTCGAGCCAGACTTTTGCAACCCATTACTGCCTCGAGAGGGAGTCCCGCAGGGACAGTGCTTTCGGACAGGCAGTCCTCTGTAATCTCTTCGAGGTTTAAGCAACTCCTACCCTCCATCCCGGATGTTGGGCTACCGGTTGGAGATTAGTCAGAGAAGATTCCTTACTTCTGTGCTGCTGAGCTAGAGGGAGCTCATTTTTGTGCTTAGGGTCTCCGGTAGCCTTAAGCTTGGGAGTCCCATATGTGAGGACTGACTTCCTGCTTGGTCCTGGAGAAAGCGTAGTTACTCACCTGTAACAGGTGTTCTCCAGGAGCAGCAGGAATCAGTCCTCACAACCCTCCCTCCTCCCCGTGGAGTTGCAGTCATATGATTTAGTTTTTGCAAATTTTTTGCTGTCTTTTCGCTATGTCATCAGACTGGCCAAGATGGCACCTTTGGGCGGGAAGGGGACCGTGCATGCGCGCTGCAATTCCCAAAGGCTTTCTTTGAAAGCTGGGGAAAATTGCTCCGCGAGGGCTCCGTCGGCGCCGACGTCACCCATATGTGAGGACTGATTCCTGCTGCTCCTGGAGAACACCTGTTACAGGTGAGTAACTACGCTTTACCATCCCAACTAACAAAAGATATAGCAATCAAGCTGCATGTAACTGTACCTTCTCCCTCTATGCCCCTTCCTTATGGAATACCCTACCTCATGATCTACAAAACTGCTCTGACCACTCTGAGTTCCGGAAGAAGCTAAAAACCTATCTCTTCCTCGAACATTTTTCCCTACCTCCATAGTCCTCAGTCCTCAGCCCTATCTCCAGGAACAAGCAGGAATAAGTCCTCACTTATGGGTACGTCGGAACCGACGGAGCCTGCGCGGGAAAGCTCCCCAGCTTCCCAGAAAGGAAGCTTTTGGGGCCTCCCACTGCACATGCGCGCTGCCTTCCCGCCTTCCTGACCAGCTCTCCTCAGTTTCTCTTTTTCCGCGGAGCCAGCAGGTCGTGTTCCTGTCACCGCTGAAGAAATTGTTATTTTAGTTTCTTTTTGACCGCGTACCTGCCTTCCCCATACCGAAACCGGTACCGCCGGGGTCTCTCTTCTTTTCTTTCAAAAAAAAAAAAAAAAACTTTTATTTTTAGCACAACTTGGTGACTTCTGTTAGGCCTCAGGCCTACACAAAATCTCCTCATGGAGAAACCAGCCCCTGGTTTCAAAAAGTGTACCAAGTGTAGTGCTGTTATTTCTGTCACAGACACCCATGACTGGTGTCTTAAATGTTTGGGACCTGACCACTCCATTCCGGACTGCCCATCCTGCTCCCAGATGTCTAAACGTGGTTTACAGAACCGGGCCAACAAATTCCATGTGCTGTTTGCTTCAGATAATCCAGCATCACAGTCATCCAGGTCTTCCTCTCCGGATGGATCTCAGGTAACCAAACCTTCTTCGGGCAGGTCCTCAAAGAGCAAATCTCCTTCAAAGCATCGAGAGGCTCTCACTTTTGAATCTGAGGATCCTGCCCCAGCCAAACAACCCCGGCGGGAAGCTCTGGCTTCCAAAGCTCCATCCATGGGGTTACAGATTGACATCGATGGCACGGCCTCGACCGATCACCTGTTAGACTGCTCTGGGGTACCGGCCCATACCGGTACCGACATCCAGGCAGCAGTGGCGTCTATGAGCAATACTGTTCAGACCATGCAGCAGGCCATGCTGGCTTTCATTAAGGCTGCGACGCCCTCGGTACCGCATCCAGCGGTTCCGGGTCCGGTTCCGGTACTGGCTTCCATACTGGAACTGAGGCCATCGTCTTCCAAGCGCAGATCGGTGCATGCCGGATCCGGGTTTTCACCCGATACCGATCCCATGCCCGGTACGCCCGATGTCGATACCGACCGGTATGCGTATCGTGCGTTGGAAGCAAATAGAGGATACTCTGATTCTTCTGAGGATTTTGACTCCTCTGAGGACTCTGATGAGCTGTCTCTAGTTCTTCCTGAAGAGCCTTCTTCCCCAAAGAGGAGAATGTCTCCACCAGAGGATTTGTCCTTTCAAGACTTCATTATAGAAGTAGCTAAAGGACTTTTTATTACCACATCCTCTGAAAAAGAACCTAGATCAAAGAAACTGGATATTTTAGGATACCCTAAGGTTCCTAAAGAGGCAGTCACCCTGCCTGTCCATGAAATCCTTCAAGAACACTTGATGGACTTATGGGAGGCTCCTCTAACGTTGTCTCCTTATTCTCGTAGGTTGGACACCATGTATCGGGTCCCTCCTTCTCCTGGTTTTCAAAAGACTCAGCTGCCTCACCATTCCATTGTGGTGAAGTCTGCGCTGAAAAAGATTAAGAGTACCAAAAGGCACTCTTCTACCCCTCCAGGGCGAGAATGTAAGACCCTAGACTCTTTTGGTAGGAAAATCTTCCAGGCTCACACCTGAAGACGAAAACGAAAAAAGGAACTAAATTCCAGCACCTACACCAATTCCTGCCACACACACCACACACACCACACACTGTAAATATTCATTTGTATAAAGTTTAATATGTTTGCTTTATTACCTATAAATGTTATATTTACTGTTTAATGTAAATAGTTGATTTCTATTGTTCTATGTTCTATGTAAACTGTATACAAACTGTGTACATGACTGTTAACTTGTTATATGTAAACCGCCCTTGATCTCTGGAAGGGGCGGTATAAAAGAAATAGTTAAATAAAAAATAAAATAAATAAATAAATAGTATGCTTATAGCCAGGATTAATTCATACAGTCTATATATGGGCATGTTTCTCAGGGAACTTGCCCTAAAGGTACGGCATTTTGCCCCCTTTATCCCTGAGGATAAAAAGGAGGAGTTCATTTCTATAGTGAAACAGCTTCTAGATGTTTCTAAGTTCTCCAACAGAGCAGCCTTTGATTCCTTTGAAGGTGCCGGTAGAGCTTCGGGCATTGCCATTGCAGCCCGACGACTTGCTTGGCTCCAGGCCTCTGACCTAGAACCCTGGGTCCTGGATGGCTTACGGAATCTGCCCTGTACAGGTGAGAACTTATTTGGTAAAGACTGGCAAATTAAAGCCACTCAAATGGACGCAGAAAATGCTACTTTAGATAGACTTTCTAAGTCTACCTCTACTCCTACCAAGAAAAAGTCTTTCAAGAGGCCTTACTACAAGAAGGCCAGATTTTCCACAACTACTGGCCAACAATCTTCTCAGCCTCGCTTTGCTGCTAAGCGTCAGCAACCTAAACAGGCAAGGTCAAAGCCTGCGGTGTCTGCTACACCCCAGCAGGCTCAACCCCCTCAGGGGTTTTGACTTGCCCCTAGAGAACTTAACCTTTCTGGCTCTAGAACAGCCAGAGCCCCTCACCATTCCCGGAAGGTTAGCTCACTTTGCACCCAGATGGGGGCAAATTACATCAGAGCAATGGACCCTCTCTATCATCAGAGAGGGTTACAAACTTCATTTTTCCAACCTTCCTCCTCCTACCATGGTGAGGCAGTTCAATTCTCCCCCATCTCTCCTGGCCCTGTTGGGTCAGGAAGTCTCTTCCCTCCTTGCCCAAGGGGCAATAGAAGAGGTTCCTCCTCTTCAACAAGGGACAGGTTTCTACTCCCCTTATTTTCTAATACCAAAGAAGACAGGGGGATTCAGACCAATTCTAGATCTGAGAGAATTGAACAAATTTCTATACAAGGAGAAATTCAAAATGCTTTCTCTGGGCATTCTTCTTCCATACCTTCAGAGTCAGGATTGGCTTTGTTCTCTAGATCTCAAGGATGCGTACACACATATACTCATCCACCCATCCCACAGAAAATATCTTCGATTTCTGTTTCAGGGAAACCATTTCCAGTACAGAGTACTTCCCTTCGGTCTAGCCTCTGCTCCAAGGGTATTTACCAAATGCATGGCAGTCGTAGCCGCATTTCTAAGAGGCCTGGGAATTTTTGTATTCCCATATCTGGACGACTGGCTCATCCGAGCTCCATCTCAGTCAGAGGCCCAGATTTCCCTGGACCGCACAAGGCGCATTCTGCAGTATCTGGGACTGGTAGTAAACCTTCCCAAGTCTCAACTCATCCCTACTCAGTCTCTGGAATTCATAGGGGCCCAGTTGGACACCACCACTGCAAGGGCCTACCTACCTCAGGTCAGGGCCCACCGTCTGGTGTGCTTGGCCTCCCAAGCTCAGTCCAGCAGTCACTTGACAGCCAGGGAAATCCTGCGTCTTCTGGGCCACATGGCCTCCACGGTACACGTGGTGCCCTACGCTCGTCTTCATATGAGAGCAGCTCAATGGATCTTGGCCACCCAGTGGACTCAAGCATCAGGAGCGCTCTCAGACCAAATACCTCAAAACGTCTGTTTTGGTCCCTCCAATGGTGGGTATCCACCAAAAATCTGTTGTTGGGGGCCCCCTTCCAACCTTTGTTGCCCCAAGCAACCCTCACAACAGATGCCTCCCAAACAGGGTGGGGAGCCCATCTCCAAGACCTCTCCACTCAGGGCACTTGGTCTCCTCAGGAGACCACCCTTCACATCAACCTCCTGGAACTGCGAGCAATCTTCTTTGCCCTCAAAGTCTTCCATACCCTCCTTGTCAACCTGACCGTCCTAGTCCATACAGACAATCAGGTGGCCATGTTCTACGTAAACAAACAAGGAGGGACCGGCTCTCTGTCGCTTTGCAACGAAGCTCTCAGATTATGGGCCTTCACCAGAGAGCATCAAATTCATCTTCTGGCAGTGTATCTTCCAGGGGTTCAAAACTCTCGGGCCGACAGACTCAGTCGAGTTCTGCTTCCACACGAATGGTCCCTTCACTTGGACCAGATACGCAGAATCTTTCAGGAATGGGGAACCCCAGACATAGACCTCTTTGCAAGTCCGTGGAATGCCAAACTTCCCTGGTTCTGTTCCAGGACTCCGTGTCAGAGAGCTCAGGCCAACGACGCCTTTCTCCTACATTGGGGTCAGGAATTCCTGTATGCCTTTCCACCCATTCCTTTGATTCCCAAGACTCTGTTCAAACTCCAGAGGGATCACGGATCGATGATCCTCATAGCTCCACGCTGGCCACGCCAAGTGTGGTTCCCTCTGCTTCTGCATCTCTCCCAGGGACCCTTCCTGGACCTGGGAGTTGCGCCAGACCTTCTGTCTCAGGAGGAGGGGACTTTATGGCACCCAAACCCCAAGTCCCTACACCTCAGAGCTTGGTTACTGAAGGCCTACGCCTTCATGACTTCAATCTTTCTCAACCAGTGAAAGATATCCTTCATGCCTCTAGGAAACCCTCCACGAGGCGTTCCTATGCTTTCAAATGGAAACGCTTTTCCATTTGGTGTGCTCAACAGGGTCTTGACCCTCTAGCACTTCCTTTGAATTCTCTATTAGACTATCTCCTGCATCTTTCTAATGCAGGCCTTAAGACGAATTCAGTAAGAGTCCATTTGAGTGCTATTGCAGCATCTTTAAAACCTATAAATGGACAACCTGTCTCCTCTCATCCTCCTATTGCAAGATTCATGAGAGGCCTGACTCTAACCAAGCCTCCCATTCGACCTCCTCCGGTAGCATGGGATTTGAACCTGGTTCTGGGTCAGCTGATGAAGCCACCCTTTGAACCGTTGGTCTCTACCTCCTTGAAATTTCTTTCCTGGAAGGTCCTTTTCCTTATTGCAGTCACTTCGGCTCGCCGCATCAGTGAACTACAAGCCTTAGTGGCTCATCCACCTTATACTAGGTTTCATCATGATAAGGTGGTCCTTAGGACGAATCCCCACTTTATGCCCAAAGTGGTCTCGCCTTTTCATCTTAATCAAGAGGTATATCTACCTGTCTTTTTTCCGGCTCCTCATGCATCTAGTGCAGAGAGGAACCTTCATACTCTAGACTGTGAAAGAGCTCTCGCCTTTTACCTCAACAGGACTCAGCCACATCGAAAGTCTTCTCAACTTTTTGTGGCTTTTGATCCTTCTCATTTGGGACTTCCAGTCTCAAAACGTACACTTTCCAATTGGATTGCTCAGTGTATTTCCTTTGCTTACCAGAGTAAAAACATTTCTCTGGAAGGCCATGTCACAGCTCACAATGTGAGAGCCATGGCCACTTCTATGGCTCATCTTCATTCTGTATCCATAGATCAGATCTGTCGAGCAGCCACCTGGGCCTCGGTTCATACCTTCACAGCCCATTACTGTTTGGACAAGGACTCCCGCCAGGATGCCTTGTTTGGTCAGGCTGTTCTCAAACACCTGTTCCATACTTGAACAACTCCTGCCCACCTTCCCTGGATGGATGCCTGAGATCCATACGAAGATGGTGAACCCTTGGGAGGGGATCTCCCAGGCATCTTAGCTAGGGAGTCCCCATAAGTGAGGACTTATTCCTGCTTGTTCCTGGAGATAGCACAGTTACTTACCTGTAACAGGTGATCTCTGGGAACAGCAGGAATTAGTCCTCACAACCCACCCACCTCCCCTAGGAGTTGTATCTTCTATCTATCTTCCTTTCCTCTCTCTATTGTCTCAGCAATAAACTCGAACTGAGGAGAGCTGGTCAGGAAGGCGGGAAGGCAGTGCGCATGTGCAGTGGGAGGCCCCAAAAGCTTCCTTTCTGGGAAGCTGGGGAGCTTTCCCGCGCAGGCTCCGTCGGTTCCGACGTACCCATAAGTGAGGACTAATTCCTGCTGTTCCCAGAGATCACCTGTTACAGGTAAGTAACTGTGCTTTATTCCCCTTCCTCTCTCTTACCCACTAAAACTAACTCATGCAACCTCGCTGCAACTGTACATTCCTATGTAAATAGTTGAACATTGTAAAAAGTTTAATACTGTTACCTATGTTCCCTTGTTTTCGTTCCTTGTAAACAGTTGAAATATGCTGTCGCGTTTTGTTTCATGTAAACCGTCTTGAATCGCAGAAAGACGGTATATAAAAACTGTTAAATAAATAAATACTATATTGCTCCCTTGGATTGCTGCAGCCCAAATGCATGACCTTACATTTTTTAACATTAAATCCCTGCTGCCAAATTCTAGACCATTCTTCAGCTTAGCTAGATCCCTCCTCATGTTATCTACACTTTCCTGGGTGTCTGCTCTATTGCAGATTTTGGTATTATCCGCAAAGAGGCAAACCTTACCCAACAGCCTTTCCACTATATCACTAACAAAGATGTTAAAAAGAATCGGACCAAGGACAGATCCCTGGGGCACACCACTAGTAACTCAGAGTGAGACTTCCTTCTCCTCAGTTGTTGGTTGTAGTATTTTAGTTCAAACTCAAACACAGGATTTGGGTTTTTATTTTATTTATTTATTTATTTATTTATTTAATTGGATTTTTATACCGCCTTATCATACAATCAAAGCGGTTTAACAAAAGAGAAAATTAGTAATAGTGAAAAAATCTGTGATAATATATACATAGTTTGTAAATATATGATTAAATGTCTTGGGAAAAGGTGCACTATATATATTGTGAGCTATACTATAAAGTGAGCTATTGTACAATGTATATATAAATAATTGCTTTCTTAAAAATTAATTAGTTGATTGCATGACCGTAGTGCTCCGTAAACAAAACTGTTTTCAGTTGTTTTCTAAAGTCTTTGATGTCCTGAGCTGCTCTCAGATCATTAGGTAGGGAGTTCCAGATGGAAGTCGCAGCAAACGAGAAAGCTCTCTCAGAGGTCTCCTTGCGTGTTTTTCTGATGTCATTTGAGGAGCTGATTCTATTTTCAGATACACTTCTCCTAGGTCTGTTGCTAATATCTGACCGGATAAGATACGTCAGACTTTTTGCAGAACATTGTTGCTTTATCTTGAAAATATAAATTACTGTTTTGTATTTAATACGAGATGATATTGGTAACCAATGAAGCTCCTTTAAGATAGGAGTTATATGCTCTTTACTTGATAGACCAAAAATTATACGAGCAGCGGTGTTTTGTGCTAACTGTAAAGGCTTCAGTGACTGCTTAGCTAGACCCAGATATATTGGATTGCAGAAGTCAAGTAATGGTGTAATTAGAGCATGACAAACATTGCGGAAGTGAACAGTTTCCAGAAGCGGCCTTAGTCTTCTGATGATTTTCATTCTATAATAAGCGCTTCTAATCGTCTTGTTTATGTGTGATCTGAGATTTAATTCCTTGTCTAGAGTAACTCCAAGATATTTCACTTCTGATTTAATAGGAATAATTGAATTATCTATCTTGATGACAGGTGGATGTGCAAAATTTTGGTTACGAGATACAAATAATGCCTCTGTCTTGCTAAAATTAATTTGCATATTGTTGGTTTTACACCAGGTGGACATTTGTGATAGACAATCTGTGATGCTGGAAAAATCAGGTTTCTCGATGGAGATAGTTGTGAAAATCATAATATCGTCAGCATAAATTGTATACTTTATGCCACTTTTTAATGGAATATTGCAAATTGGCTGCAAATAAATGTTGAAGAGAAGCGAAGAAAGAGCGGAACCTTGTGGCACACCTTGTAATACTCTTATGGGCAGAGAAGTTTTTTGTTTTTAGACGCTCCGCTTCCTATGCAGGTGATACATAAGGAGTGGTTAAAAAAGCTTTATTTATATTGATTTTCTTGATCTTTATCTTTATTCAAAAATTAACGTTTTCTTGTTTGAGAAAGAATCTCTTGGCTGATTGCGCATTAGTCCATTCTCCTTTGGACTATTGTAATAGTCTTTAATTAGGATTACCAGCTTAGGCATTGCAACTGATAGGAAATGCAGCAGCTCGTCTTCTTACACATAACTGGAAGATTTGACCATATTTCAGTTCTTTATATGAATTATATTGGCTACCTATAGAGACATGAATCCTTTATAAGGTTTTGATGATTGCATTTAAATAGTTAATCATATGTCCCCTCTCCGTTTGGCAACTGCACTGAAAGTTTATTGTCCTTCTTCTGGATGTGCCATTGTTTCGATGGGTACACTTTCAGGAACTTCATAATGTAATGTTTTCAATTACATTCCCTAAACTATGAAATTCATTACTGGCAGAGTTACAAGCAACCGTTGAGTTGTTGGTGTTTCGAAAAAACGGATATTTTGACAGGCTATTTCCAATTTTTATTCTGCCTAGATATGTGACTCTTATAAGACATGGACAGTAAGTGTCCAAGTGAGTACCAGCAGAGTAATAATGGCACTGATATTATGTGCGATGTGTGTAATATATCAGCAATGTTTTATGAAACTGTGTATGTTTATTTTTGATCCACCTAGTAGATGATACTACTACTACTATTAATCATTAATATAGCGCTACAAGGCATACGCAGCACTGTGCAAACATATAAAGAAGACCAGTCCCTGCTCGTAGAGCTTACAGTCTAATCAAGACAGACAGAACAATATAAGAGAAACAGGGGGGGGGATTCAAATAGGGAAGGAGATCAAGGGATTAGGATTCAAATGTGGCCTCAGAGGTAAGCCTTTAGCATGGATTTGAAGAGGGAGAGAAGAGACTTGACATAAAGATAGACAAAGGTTGTTCCATGCATAAGGAGCAGCAAGGTGAAAAGATCGAAGTCTGGAGTTTGCAGAAGAAGAAAAGGGCATAGAAAAGAAAAGCCAGAGGATGAGGGGTGTAGGGATAGAGAGGCAAGGTAATGAGGGGGCAATAGAGTGAATGCATTTATATGTTAGAAGAAGAAGTTTGAATTGAATATGGAAATGGAAGGGGAGCCAGTAAAGTGATTTTAGAAGAGGGGTTATATGGATATATGGGGCTGGCGGAAGATTAGCCATGCAGCAGAGTTTTGATTAGATTGACGAGGAGAGAGATGGCACTGAGGGAAACCATCAAGGAGGATGTTGTAATAGTCAAGACAAGAGGTGACCAAAGAGTGGACAAGAGCCTTAGCAGTGTGTTCAGAGAGGAAGGGACAAATTTTGTTAATGTTGTAGAGAGAGAAACGACAGGTTTTAGCTATATGTTGAATATATGTGGAGAAAGAAAGGGAGGAATCAAAGATGACCCCCCAAGGTTGTGGGCCGAGGAAACGGGAAGAAGCAGCGTGTTGTCAACAGTAATAAAGAAAGGAGGAAGGGGAGAGGAAGGTTTAGGGGGAAAAATAAGTTGTTTTAGCCATATTCAATTTTAAGCGGTGGTGAGACATCCAGGCGGCAATGTCAGATAAGCAAGTAGAGATACAAGTTTGGAGTGAAGGAGAGAACAGATATAGATTTATTTATTTATTTAACATTCTTTATATACCACTTTTCAGAGTTATCAAAGCAGTTTACAGTGAAACATAACGATGGTTTACATAGAACAGAAAACTGCAACTATTCGCATTTAATTTACACAATTTATAACTATTTACAATAGGCTGATGTTTGTTTTGTGAGGCATCTATTTGTGGAAGGGCAGGGACTTATTGAAGAGGTTGCGTGATTTCTATGATGTCAGTGTTCTGTAAATAAGTAGGTTTTGGGTTATTTTCTGAAGTCGGTGATATCATTGGTTGCTTTCAGGTGGTACGGAAGAGAGTTCCAAAGTGACGGAGTGTAGAATTCGAAAGCTCTGTGTAGGGCAGATTGTGAGGTGGGTGCGTAGAAAGATTAGCTGGTGAGAGGGTGTTCTGGTGTTGCTTCCTCCTTGATCAATTGTCTGGGACTTGCTTGATTATCCCAGTTACACAACCAGTCAGCCAGATGTTTAATATCTTGAATGCTAACGTTATAGTCTTATATTTTATTTGTGATTGAATGGGGAGCCAGTGGAGGGATTTTAGGATAGGGGTGATGTGATCGTGTTTCTTTGAACGTGCGATCAAGCGGGCTGCTGTATTTTGTTCCAAGTGTAGATAGATTTGAGAGTCATCAGCAAAAAAAATGATACTGAAAACCATGGTAAGAGATGAGGGCACTAAGGAACTGAGTATAGTGAGAGAAGGAGGAGAGGGCCCAGAACAGACCCTTGAGGTACACCAACTAAGAGAGGGATGGCAGTAGAGGAGGAACCTCCAGAACAAAAACTGAAAGAGCGATTGGAGAGATTAGAAGAGACCCAAGACAGTACAGGGCCTCTAAAATCAAGAGAGGATAAAGTGTCGAGGAGGATGAAGTGGTCAACAGTATCAAAAGCAGCAGAAAGATTGAGAAGAATGAGAACTGAGTAAAGGCCTTTGGACTTATCGATGAACAGATCACTGGATACTTTGGCAAGAACTGTTTCAGTAGAATGACATGGACGAAAAACAGAAGTGGATGAAGGAGGGCTTGAGAGGAGAGAAATTCGAGACGGCAGCGGCGAACTGCACGTTCAAGAATTTTGGAAATGAATGGGAGAAGGGTCAATAATTAGAAGGTCAAGTGAGGGTTTTTTGAGGAAAGGAGTGATTAATGCATGCTTGAAGGCTGCAGGAAAGGTTGCAGTGGAAAGTGAAAGGTTGAGAATATGTGAGATGAAAGGAATAACTAAGGAGGAGATGGAGTTGAGGAGCTGGGTGGGGATAGGATTAGAAGAAAAGGTAATGAGTTTAGAGGAGGAAAGAAGAGAGGTTTCCTCAACAGAGATTTTAGAAAAGGATGAAAGAGGTTGAAGGGAAAAGTTGGTAATGGAGAGTGGGAAGAGGGGGTGAAGAAGATTTAGTGGGGAACTGAAGAGTAGTCTTAAGAGTAGTCTTAGAGCAGAATATGAGTTCTTTTAAATAAATAAATAAAATGTGTTTTGGATTTAGCTTGCACCCTTTTCAGAAGTTCAAGGCACATTAAATTCAGGAACAGTTGGTATTTCCCTATCCCGAGAGGCCTTACAATCTAAGGCGCATGTTTGCTAAGTTGCACTAAGGGTCAGCATGAGGTTTACCACACGCCAATTGTGACATGTTAACCATTAGTGCAGGGTGTTGCAATAAAAATCTCTCATTTACCCCTTAGCTCATGGTGGAGTGGGCACTGGGCAGGTCAGGGTTGGAGCATGAGCAGTCTTGGCACAGTGTGGTTAGCGTGGGTGCAGTTGACGCATGCTGACTGCAACTGTTGCCCTTAGCAGAGGTGCACTTGCCGTCCCTTCGGGGGGTGGTGGGAAATGCATCCACTTACCAGTTAGCATGGCGCTGCATGGGGACATGTTGGGATGCCCCTGACATTTAGCACAAGCTGCCTTGCTAATTCTGGGCCCCAATCACATGCAAATGACATGCCCATTAGTAAATGTACCCCTAAGTCCGAATCTGAGGGTAAAGTGATAAGGAGCGGCAGTGGCTTTGAGCCTGGCTTCCCTGGTGCTCAGGCTGCTGCTCTAACCATTCGCTACTTCTAATGTTTGTTTTTAATTAGGCCCAGCAGTTTATCAATTTCCTTTAAGTGTTCCTTGGCCAGGGTAAAAATTTATGTAAGTTTTTAGATTAAGAAATGATTTACCCATTGCCATATTCTCTCCTCTCTTTGGACTGGTATTAGATATGCATTATTATACCCATTATTCATATATCGTTGTGCCCAGTGATGAAGAAGACTGTCTGATTCTGAAATGTTTCTGATTTGATTATAGGGTTATTGAACAAAACGTTTACCTAGATCGTGGGATATGCTACTCCAAATTCTATCCGTGATTGCTTGTAATCTGTGCAGCTGTACCAGTTAAATTAAGATTTCCCTTTAAATTTGCAAAACTCCCAGTGAAAATGGTTCAGAGTGGAGAAGAAATACTCAACATGAAAATTACAAAATCATTCTACACTGTTGCTTAACACTAGAAGCCCCAAAGTGCGTCAATTGACGCAAATGCATCTTTGAAGTTGTATACCAGCACCACTGCTAGAACCATGTCAGTCATGTTCCATGACTTTGTTAGTAAGGTCAAGATGTTCAAATATGTGCTTCAAATATGTGCATCGAAAATTAATGACAGATGCACCACCTAGCGGGAAAATGAATTCATACCTAGAAGCCCCAAAGTACGTCAATTGACGTACTCAATTGTCTTGGATGCGTCAATTGACGTACTTTGGGGCTTCTAGGTACAAATTCATGTTCCCACTAGGTGGCGCATCTCAATCACTGTTTACAGTTTTACTCCGACATTACAAACAATAACACACGATGATGTCATATACTGCACGTTTTTAACAAATAAGTAACTTCACATTAATTCACATCTGCATTTCATGCTAAACGCAGTCATCGAGATAATGCGTCAATTGACGCATTTTGGGGTTTCTAGGTAAAATTCCTTTTGGGGCTTCTAGTGTTAAACTGACAGCAAAACTTCAGAACAGCAACAAGGTTTATGGACCTTCACATGCAGAATGATTAAATGTGATCAAAGTCATATCTTCTATTATAATCATTGGTTCAAAATCAACCCTTAAACAATTTATTCATTTATAGTTTTTGCGTGCACTTAAAAAATGAACTTGTCGAATTGCTGCTCAAAAAAGAACAAGTCTGACATGAGCTGTTTCAAACTCTGTTCTGTATCAAGGGTGTAAGAATGCAGATCTGAATGAGATGCCCAGCTCATCCCATAAGTGCTTAAGCAGCAGTGGGGAATGAGTTTATTTCCTTTTGAAGCATGTAGTTTTTATATACCCCTCTTGAAAAGACATTTCTTGCTGAACTGCCCTTTTGAAAAACCTGTGTGTATGTGGGTGGTAGACAATACTGCTAAGATGAACTGAAAAGTGCCTCTCTCCTTTTGTTTAGAAAGGTTAACGCTTCTTCCTTAGCGTCCCTCCAGTCCAGTCCCTTTCCTCTGGGTTGTGCTCCCCTTCCAGAAGCTTGGAGACTGAGCTCATCATCAATTTGATGACCCTCTGGTATAAATACCACTGGCACCACCCACCAGCATTTAGCTTCTAGATCTTAGGTCAGCAAGGGGCTGGGACTGCTGTGGAGATGGTCAGTCCCTTGGAGGGGAGTGTGTCCAAGCTGTTATGCAATGGTAGCAACTACTGGCCTGTAGCCAAGATTTCAGAAGGAGGTAAACACTAGAAGAAGATGAAGGGTCTTGAGACTGTGGCCTCATTAGGAGCTAGTTTTTATTCTAATTGGAAGCCAGAAGGAAGAGGAAGTAGCGGAAGAGAATGTGGGGAAAGGATGCAGAGCGTGGCACTTGGAATTTTTCCAACCCTTGTGCATGTGTGTAGTTGTGTTCTTTCTCTGCGGGTCTTTGACTTAGCTGCCCTTCCCCTTTATTCTCAGTGGGGAGAGGGGTTGGTGTAATTGTGGTTGGGAAGTTGGGGGTGAAGGCTATTTTTCACTTTATCTAAATTTATGTGCTGCAGAAACCAGAACGGCTTCTCCTTTAGAAATGAATTGGGCCATTTTTTGGGAGAGTTTTTCTCTAGAACTCCTAGTCCAGTCTGGCCCATTTCTGAACTTATTGTTTCTTTTTACTCATGTCAGTTTTTTCCCCATTTTGTTAATTTTTCAGAGAGTTATGTTGCCCTCATACAGACATTTTTTCCAACTTCCATTAGGTTATTAAAAATAAAAATGAACTGCTATGCAGGGCTCGGATGGTTCTCTGAGGTTTACTGAAACCCAGGACTTGCCTTTCTTTCTCCAGTAATAATTGGACAGTTACGATTTTGCAATCTTATTTCTAAGTGTCTTTAGTAGCCATTTCTACATATTAAAATACAGTTACGGGGAAGAAAATAATTTTATCCAATCTTCCTATGGAACTTGTTGCACATTCAGTGTATATAAGATATATCTGGGAGAATTCTGCATTAATTGTGTAGAGTATTTAGAAAATTCTTCCAAATTCTGCATGTTTTATTTTTCCATAATATTTGATACAATCATGCTCTGAAATTAAAAAATGTTTTGTGCAGAACTCATAAGTCCTGGCTTAGTTTTCCCAGGCTTGACCTCATTGCACTCTCTTGCCTCACAGGCTCAACCCTCCCCAGCTTCCTCCCCTCTCTCTCTCTCTCTCCCCCATTTTAGTTTTGATCTCTCTCTGCCAGGCTAAACACCTCTTACATTTTGTTTCTCTCTGCCCCCTGCAGGCGCAAACTACGCTCAACCCCCAGCTCTCTCTGGGTACACTGACCCCCCACCCCCCTTTCCATCTCCCAAGCAAGAACCCCCACCTGACACTCTGAAGTCCACCTTAAGCTATGGCTTACTGATGCTACTTCCACTGCAGTCTTGTTATTGCACCACCTTCATGACGGCGAAATACATGCTGCCTTCTTTCATGTGTGTGGGGCCCAACATCAACCCTGTTGCTTTCTCCTTGCAGTAGAGTGTTCTTCAGGAGGAGGGTAACCCAAGGGACTGCAATAGCACCCATACAGCATTCCACAAGATAGATATGAAAAGCTGTGTGGAAAGGGAATTCTGCCTATGTTCTGCATTGCATAATTGCGTACAATTCCCATCAGAAGAAATAGTGTGTGCACAAAGGGTAGGCAAAGTCTGAGGAAGATTGCCTGTCTGTTTTTTAACAGTTTTTTTATACCACTTTATCATTACAGTCAAAACGGTTTACATTGTAACTTAAACTTGGTAATGTACATTAAACAGAGATATTGATAACTTGGATTTTTCTGAGGCAATGGAGGGTTAAGTGACTTGCCCAAGGCCACGAGGAGTGCTAGTGGGAATCGAACCCTGGTGTCTTGGTTCCCAAACCAGTGCTCTAACCATCAGGCTACTGTCTTCATGCAAGTGGAGTGGAGGAGTGGCCTAGTGGTTGGGGCAAGGTACTTCGGGCCGGAAGGTCGGGGGTTCAAATCACACTAGAGGACAGCAACCTTGGGCCGGAAGGACTGGGGTTTCTAGTCCCACAGGTGCTCCTTGTGGTCTTGGGCAAGCCACTTAACCCTCCATAGCCCATGTTCCCTGTAAAATAGTTCTCTGTGTGCTGTGCTTTCCTGTCTAATCAATGTGTTTATACCTCAAAAATTTCCTGTCATGATTTGACAATTTCCAATCTGTAATCAAAAACCGCTGCTGATCGCTGGAAGTAGCGGTATACAAATGTATACTAAATAAATAAATAAAATAAATAAAATAAATACAGGTCTGTCTTTTAGCCATGACTGTGCTGGACCTGTTCTGATATATTGAGCAAGCTCTCTCTGCTAAAATAACACTTGTTTCTTTTCCAACAGGTACAAACCATTTTTTCCATTTCAAGTTCTACCACAACCTGATATGGAGATGGAAGACCAGGACTTATGTATTCAGGACTTGGGGCTGGCAGAGGGCCGATTGAAGGTTACACTGCTAGAATGTAGCAGGTATGCTTTTTGTGTTTGTCACTACTTTAAGAAAGGTGTTGGAAGTAAAACCTGTAGAAACAGAATCTCATGGCAATCTGCCTAACTGAATACAGTTCCTCAGCTCTTGACTCTGTAGAAATTGATTGTTTAATGTTAGCAATCTATATTAGCTTTATAGGACCTGCCAGTATATAGATAAATATTTAAGCAGTGTTGTGTGCAACTGAGAGTATAATGCAGAGACCTCTCACTGGATTGAATGCAAATCTGGTTTACAGAGAATTTGATTGAAGAGGGAGAAAGCTCATTCACCATACAGTCTCTCTCCCCACTACTAATTACTTCAGAGGGGAGGTAGTGGTGTATGTTGTGTGTATTCTTCCCTTGTGCGTGCACCCTCCCCATCCTGCCATGGGTATAGCCTGCTTACCCCACCCAGGAGCACTTCTCTCTCTTTATCAGATCTCTCTCCTACATCTTCCCACAGATACTGCATTACTGGGCATACTCTAGTGATAGAAATGCACTCATGAGCTATTGCTGCTATTTAGCAGTGATCGTGTACTGAATGCCTTTCTAAATTACACGATTTGGAAATTAAATATACTTCAAAAGTACAATATGAAGAAGGTGGTGTGGCTCTTACATATGTGAAGTGAAGCATAGTTAATGTTTTTACTCTGAAATACATCAGACTGTATCTTACAATGAAGAGGTTGTGATGATATTGAGACTGCTTGTTGGAACCATTGGCGTGCACCGTGAGACAAGTGTCTGCCATTGGGGCTGATGTTTTTTCACCTACATTTAAAATAAAAACCCATGAGCGATTTATTTGGAACACAACGATCAAGGTCCGATTTGGTCAGGAGAAGGTGATAGTGGAAAAAATAAAATAATTCTTTACTTTGGCTCTTGGAAGATATGTACACCAAAAATATGCTTTTATAGTGATGGTTCAAAAGAAGTGAAGTAGATCACTGATACTGGAAGATGTAATAGAGCAAATTGACGAACTAAAGATTAACACATCACTGGGTCTCAATGGTATTAACATGAGAAGTCTGTAATCCTTAATCCTTGTAAACATTTAGATAAACAGTATATTCCTTATCCTGCTAGACCAGTTTAGACAAGTAGGTTATGCTCCCATGCCAGCAGGTAGAGACAAACTTGAGCAATTTTCATTGATGTCATCACTCATTATGTATACCGGTGCAATGTTGATAGAAGTCAGTAGGGCATTTCCCAAGCAGTAAGCAGGACTGAAAGACACTGAAAACGTCATTAAAAGCAAACAGCTTTGCCATGAAAAATGTTAGCCAGCATTTGACTCTTTTACCATAAAGAAACTGGAGACAGACCATGGGACTGACTAGGGTTTTTATGGCAGCTGGACCCCCAGACCTGCAGAGAGTCTTTCAGGCACTGATTATCAACAAAGTGACCAGGTAAAAGGCAGCAGGCTTCCTGTCCTGCAGTAGGAGTCTTTCAGGGTGGGTTGTGAGCTGCTCCAGCAGGATTCAAGGAAAGTAAATTATCAGGTATGTAAAATGTATCCTCCTATCTCCAGGAACAAGCAGGAATGAGTCTTCACATATGGGTACGTCGGTACCGACGGAGCCTGCCGGGAACGCTTCTGACTTCAGTACCAGCAACAGCATCGAGGCCAGCTCCTTCCATGCTTCTTTCACCAGGTTCTGACTTCAGTACCAGCAACAGCATCGAGGCCAGCTCCTTCCATGCTTCTTTCACCAGGATCGCTCCTTTCTATACCGAGCCTGGAGTCGATACCTGGCATGGATGATGTAGTACTGCCTGTCACAGGTTCTGACTTCAGTACCAGCATCTATCCTTTCAGGATCCTTTTTTGCACCGGGCAGGATCTTCCATTCCCATATATTCCGGCAGATCAAACAGCTTTTGGAAGCATCCCACCACGCCTGCGCGCTGCCTTCCCGCCTTTCCCAACTGACTCTCCTCAGTTTTCGTTTTTCTGCGGAGCCGGCAGGACGTCCTCCTGTCACCGCAGAAAATTATTCTTTATTTCTTTTGTTTTCTTGTGGTCGCGGCTGTCTCCCCGACACCACCGGTACCGCCGGTGTTTCTTTTTTCTTTTTCTGTAATTTTTCCCTTCGGGAAAGATTTCTTCTTCTGAATGTCTTCAGGTGTTAGGCCTCAGGCCTCTCCATATCCCTCATGGAACCGCCAGCCACTTTCTCCAGAGAATGTTTACGCTGTGGCGGTACCACTTTATTTTTAGACTCCAAAGACTGGTGTCTAACCTGTTTGGGGCCTGACCCTTTTCCTCCGGAGCCCTCCGGCTGCAGTAGTGTGAGAAGAGACCTTCAACATTGTGTTTCCCTCGACACCAGCTTCCCCTCCAGTGTCGGTGCACAGACCGTTTCTTCTTCCACCCAGGTTCAGGTAACCCATAAACAGTCTGTTAAGACTAGCCAGCCCTCGAGTGGTAGGTCTCATGCACAGCATGAAGACGGCTTCGGCCTTGCCCTCGAGGGTCTCTTGGCTTCAAAACCCCGGCGGGCGTTTTCGGTCTCTAATGCCTATGAGGGGTTTCAGGTTGTTCCTGGGGCTCACCCCTCACAGAACATACCTGAGCCATGCTCGGTGGTGGCATCCGCTATGAGCGGTACCGATACCCCGGCATCGGCACTGGTGTTGGACGTAACACTCCTCACCAGGGATCGTCATCTGGCCTCCTCGGTACCTACGGGGCCGTTGGATACGCTCCAGATTGACTTTCCAGTATCGGCATCAACGCCGATACTACCATCGACGTCGGTACCCCCCAGATGTGCATCGATAGACTCGTTGCCTTCGATGCCGAGTCTGGAATCAATTTCTAGTCTGGAAGACTGGGTACCGACACGTCTCGGTACAGATATCTATCGGTACCGGACGTTCGGTACCGAGGGTAATTACCGAAGGCCTTCGGTTACCTCGGTACCGACTGAGCTGCCACCGATACCTGCGCCGGTGTCGGTGTCCCCTTCGATTCCGACGCCGCTACCGGTATCGACCTCAGTACCGGTATCCGCAACAGCATCGAGGCCAGCTCCTTCCATGCTTCTTTCACCAGGATCGCTCCTTTCTATACCGAGCCTGGAGTCGATACCTGGCATGGATGATGTAGTACTGCCTGTCACAGGTTCTGACTTCAGTACCAGCATCTATCCTTTCAGGATCCTTTTTTGCACCTGGCAGGATCTTCCATTCCCATATATTCCGGCAGATCCTCCGGTGCCCAGGCTAGTTCTGTAGATCTAGCCTGCCCAGGGAAGGTTCTCTTTAAAGATCCTTCTTTTCAGAGATTCCTCCTAGATATGGCAAGTTCACTTGCCATTCCTATCCCTGGCCATGATCCTGCTCAAGGCTCTGTTTCTACTGAAGCAAAGGAAAATATAATGCTTCCTTTGCATCATTCCTTGCAGGATCTTCTTCTAAGGATATGGGAAGCACCTTTAAGGGTACCCCCACCTTCTAGAGCAACTGATCTTCTTTATCAGGTGCCCCCCTCTCCAGGGTTTCAAAAGATTCAACTTCCTCATCATTCCATTGTAGTGGAATCAGCAATGAGGAGGGTGAAAAGTAAGAAAAAGCACTCTTCTTACCCTCCAGGTCGTGAGTCTAGGACACTAGATGCCTTTGGACGTCAAACCTTCCAGACATCCATGTTGTCAGCAAGGATTCTCTCATATATTTTTTATATGAGTCTATCTCTTCAGGAAGTCACAAGGAAATTATTTCTTTTGACTCCTTTTCTTTCAGAGCCCAAGACTGCAGACTATTCCTTACTACTTAGTCATATGCAAAACATATCTTGGTTTCTTACTCATGCTTCCCTAGACTCATTTGAGTCTGTTAGCAGAACTTCTGCTATAGCCATAGGGGCACGACGTAGAGCCTGGCTCCAAGCTTCAGACCTAGACAAATGGGCACAACAAAGACTGGCTATGACCCCTTGTACTGGAGATAATTTCTTCAACATTGAGTCTTTACATCAGGTTGCTCAGTGGTACACTGACTTCCCTGTTGCTGAAGGCTGTCCTAAGCCTTCTCCTTCTCCAGTAGCTAGGAGATGCCCTGCCAAACCTTCTTTCCCTAGAAGAAGGTGGTTCTATTCTTCTTCTGCCCATCATACAGATGTTCCCAAGCAAGAGGGACATCGCCCTGGTCTGAAGCATCCACCCTCTTACCAGGCTAAATAAACCCAGCAATCATAGGGTTCCTGATTAATCAGTTGTTCTGCCTCTTGGGGTTTAGAACCCACAGTTGACTTCTTCCCAGCAGAAGTTTGTCACTGTTTTTTCTTTCTAAACTCTACACATGGATCTCTTTCTCAAGACATCCAGTTTTCCTATATATATATCTTTATATATATCTGAGCTGTCAGGATATCCACGCCCATAGGTCACAGTTTCTTCTCTTTTTCCTGCCAGGAAAAGAGGTTTAACAACTATCACATGATAGTTTTTCTTTACCTACATGGAAATTTTTTCTTTCCTTCTACAGACTTTCCACATGGTAAGTCTCCTTTCAGCTCCCGTTTCTCTACCCTCTTATTCAGTTTTTCCCCTGTAAGAGCGGTACTATTACACTGGAGGGCTGCTCTTCAGCCTTCTACTCTTTCTTTCCATTCCAGTGTGGAGTTTTTTCTCTTGAATAAACTCTCTTCTTTCTTGCTTGGGCAGCTCATCTGACAGGAACAGAGTTTTCTACTCTTGTTCTCTGTTCTTTCTGTTTTACACAGAAAGATTCTCTCTGCTGTCTTGTCAGCAGCTGTCCATGCAGGAGTTATAGTGATTGGACCACTGGTGCTTCTCCACAAGTATCCAGAGTTGTCCTCCACTACTTATGCCTAGCCTTAGTAGTGATTCCAAGACAGTGCATGCATCTTTCTTGGACAATCCTTATCACACTGTCTTCTACTCTTGCTATCTCCAATTCCTTTGGGTTTGGCAGCATAGTTGATGTGGCTGCTGGCCTTTCCAACAGCCAATTCTATCTCCCAATTCTCCTGCATTATGCTCTCTGCAAATTCACAGAGAAGCTTTCCACTATGGGCCCTTGCTAGAGAGCATGGGGTTTTTTCTCTAATGAATGGTTGAAAAAGGCTTCCTCAGTCATGCCCCCCCATGACTGTAAGGGTTCTTCTACCCTACTATCTCCTTTTCAAACAAAGGACATAAGCCTCCTCTACGTGAAAACCTAAAGAGTTGTTCAATTCCTACACGGAATATTCTCTTTTTTCCTTGCAGCTTGTCCTCATGGTATCCTAATCCTTCATGGACAGCACATATTTATAGAACGCATGATCCCCCTTTTTGTCCCTCAAGTGGGTCAATTTGTATCTCATTCTTATGTGTTCTCTGTCCATTTACCATGCTAGAATTCTATAAGACTCATGACCTGCTGCTCACAGATTAATATTATCACGTAACCATTCTGGTTATTTTAATGGATAGCATCCCTGCACCATCATAACCAGAGGGAATAGATTCTCTGTATATGTTCTCTCAAGTAGGTTCCACCTTCTTGTTTTTACATGAATCTTTCCTCTTCACATCTCTTATGTGAATGTACTTATAGACATATCTCTGCCTGCTTAATTGCAGACATTTGTCTTTAGACCTATAGATTCATGTATACATATATACCTATATACATCTCTATACTTAGATATGTCTGTCAGTTGGGTGTGCATATGTTATGCCCTTCTAGATCTCACTATAGATATATAGATTTCTGCATACCCATCTATATCTCTGTGTATTCCAATATCTACATATATATACTGATACAGATATATATATATATATACATATACATATATATATATATTTCTGTATCTGTCCTGATACCTTATTATATGTAGAGATGTGTTTACATACTTATTCCTATCTGTCCACGTTCATATAGGCTTTACCTTCCTATATGTTCCAGTGGGCTTTACCCATATTCATGCTGTTCCACAGCATGCTTAAGGTAGTACACACACAACCACTCCTGTGGTACTGACAGTTCCTACCATAACTCTATGGTTTAGGTAACCCTGAAGCTCCCATATCCAATGTCCTTCCTACCTCTCACCAGTACGGAAGGACAAGGCGGATCTTCAGTGAATCTGAGGTCCAACTCCTCAGACACCTGTCCTTTCTTTGGGAATACGGGGTCCTCCCATACCCCTTCTTCCTCAAGGACTAGGCCGGTTTGTCCAAATCCGTCAGTCTCCTTTTTTGTTCTAAGTGTGAATAACTCTGTAGCCAAAAGAGTTTTCAGCTTTGTCCATAAAGCTTTCTCCTGGAGACCCATCATTTTTGGACTACCCCAGTTAACTCCTGGGGTCACCTTTCACTCCAGTTTGACCTTCACTGTTAGTCTACAGGTTATCACCTTAACTCCAGTAAGGTCACCTTGAAGACATCTCTACTAGATCCTCCAGTAGATTCCATGAGCCTCTCTACTTCCTGCAATCCAGTAGGTGAGGTCCATATTGTAACTATTCATTTTCAATATATTTCATGATGATTATCATACATTTAAGGACTCCTTGCCTGTAGTCCTATCTTAGGTCAGCTGTTTTTCCCTACAACTCCTTTCTATTTCAACTCCTGCCCTCCATCCTCGGGATGCCTGGCCATATGAGGTGTAGCATGTTTCAATCCCAACATGCTAGGGCTCCAGGCATCTTAGCTTGGGAGTCCCCATATGTGAAGACTCATTCCTGCTTGTTCCTGGAGATAGCACAGTTACTTACCTGTAACAGGTGATCTCTGGGAACAGCAGGAATAAGTCTTCACAACCCACCCACCTCCCCTAGGAGTTGTATCTCTATCTTTCCTTTCCTCTCTCTCTCTCTTTGTCTCAGCTTTAAAACTTAACTGAGGAGAGTCAGTTGGGAAAGGCGGGAAGGCAGCGCGCAGGCGTGGTGGGATGCTTCCAAAAGCTCTTTGATTGGACGCTGGGAAGCGTTCCCGCGCAGGCTCCGTCGGTACCGACGTACCCATATGTGAAGACTTATTCCTGCTGTTTCCAGAGATCACCTGTTACAGGTAAGTAACTGTGCTTTATCATGCTGCTAGATCAGTTGGGATGTACCCAAGCAGTGGAGACCCAGGGTGGGAGGAAGATGACCTTAAGGACAAATTAACCTGCCAAAGGTGCCACCCAAACTACTCCCATGAGCACTCTGTAGAGCTTCATAAAGGTATTAAACAAAGGCCATGAAACTTCCATGCAGATATACTCTGGAGACACCACAGTGGATTCTGCCCCCATGATCTGACTCCAATTTCTTCATGGTAAGAGAGCCAAATTCAGCCCTGCTTACTGCTTGGGAAGTGTCCTAGTGGCTTCTCTCAGTGTTGTAACCGTATACATACTGAGTGATGACATCATGGAAAATTGCTCAAGTCTATCTCCACCTACTGGCATATGAGCATAACCCATTTGTCTGGACTGGTCTAGCAGAATTCAAAAATCAGCTATGCTGTCAGTGTAGCCATTTCAAAATATATGGCATAAAGTCAAGAGAAAATTTGAAAACCCCCTCTCAAATATTTCTTAAACACATCCGCAAGAGAAGGATTGCATAGTTGAGGAAAATTTAAAACCCTGAGGTTTCTAATCCTAGCGAGGGTCTCTAAGTTATATTTTCCTACACAATGCCATATTGTCCACAGAAATTAAAGCACCTACGTAGTTCCTTTGCGTCCCTCTAGTCCAGTCCCGGAACCATAGAGTTTAGAACCTCCTCCAGCAGCTTTGGAGACTGAAAGACATCAACTCTTTGATGACACTGGTATAAATAGGCAAGGACCACCCTCTTCCACCAGTACTTTCAGTCTCCAAGCAGCTGGAGAAAGTTCTGAGCCTGGGACTGGGCTCAGTGGACACAAATAAGCATAGCTAGGTTTTTTGTAAATTTGCCTATCAGTTTAGGCTGGGGATTTTATTTGGAATTGATTTGGAATTTCTGTTTTTGGTTTGTTATAGGTAGAGTGCTGCTGCTGGAAGTGTTCCTGTTTCTTCTGCTGGCTTTCTTTCTCTCTCCTCCTTCTCTCCCCCCTCCTTCTCTCCAGCGATTTAGAGGAGCAGTGGGGGGCTAAATTGCAGAGCTCTGCCTCCCTGCTCCCGAACCCGCATAAAAGGGTGAGGAGCAGGTTGAAGGCAAAGGCAGCACTGGCAGCATTGGGACCTTCTTGTGTGAGTGCTGCCTACCGCCGGAGCTGAAGCTGCGATAAGGGCTGAGCTCCGGTGCCGGTGGAACCCCCTCCCCCACTCTTCTCGGCGGCAGCGGTGAGTTCCTTGAGTGGCTTGCCACGTGGGTTAGTCAGTGCAGCACGGGGGCTGGCATGGAATACGCAACCACAGCCTTTTAATTAACGTGCTGCTAAGGGGACCGCGTGTCTCGGCGCGGGAAGCACGGCGGTGGCCATTTTGGCAGCTGCGAGTTTAAAACCGTTCAGCTTCCTCAATTTAGTTGACAGGCTTAGAAGCTTCGTTTTGGGAGTTGTTCAGTCAGAAAGGGCTTGCCAGCTGGCTGGGCACGTTTTGTGATCAAGAGCAAAAAAAAAAAAAAAAAGACTCAGAGGCATTTTTATGGCTATCAGTGTCTTCTGGCATAGGGGCAAGGCTGTCACTGTACTTTTGGTAATAGCGAGAGGGGGTGTTGTGGCCCTGTGGACTATGCCTTCCAAGCCTCGTTGTTTAGTTTGTGGCACGAGGCGGGGGAAAGTGTTGGACTCTGGAGTGTGTAGAGCCTGCACTTTGGAAGCCGTGGTCATGGATAAGGCATTGGGGGTCCCTTGGGGGAGCGAGTGGAGCCTCCCTTAGAGGCGGGGGGGGGGGGGTCTCTCCCTCCTGTCTTGGCGCCGGCGGATCCGGTGGCAGGGCCGTCCTCTGAGGAAGGGACTACTCAGTCACTGGAAAAGGGTCCAGGGAGTGGTACTCCAGTGATTCCACCGGATTTCTTCTCCCTCATGCAGCAGGCCTTTGCATTATGGCAGCCCAGGCTGAAGGCCCCTCCTCCACAGGAGTCCAGGGGGCAGAAACGGCCTGGGGCTGGCGGCCTTCCGGAGGAGGAGGCTGCTCCGTCCAAGAGGAGTAGGGGGAAAGTGGAAGACAGTCCACCTTCGCGGCTTGAGGAGGTGTTGGCAGTGGCGGATGCGGATGGAGCGGAGGTCTCCGAGAATGAGTTAGAGGAGGGGGAGTTTCCTGACTCTGAGCAACAGAATAGGATAATCCGAGTATTTCTGCGAGAGGAGCTGCCGGCTTTGATTGCTGAGACGCTCAAGACGCTTAACATGCCCTCGTCTGGGCCGGTGACAGAGGAGGAGTTGGAGGATCCGCTGTTGCAGGTGGTGCGGACGTCCCATCGGGTTTTCCCGGTTCATAGAGTTTTTAAAAACATGATTCAGGAAGAATGGGACATGCCAGAGTCGGCTCTGAGGGGTTCGCGGGCCCTGGCTCGGCTGTATCCACTATCGGATCAGGATAGGGAGCTCTTTCGCTCGCCTAAGGTGGATGCGGCGGTATCGGCGGTGACTAAGAAGACTATGGGGCTTGTTTACAAAGCCGCGGTAGTGGTTCACGATCGCGATCGCAGCCGCGGCCCCATTGAAATCAATGGGGCCGCGGCTCCGATTACGATCTCAAACCGCTACCGCGGCTTTGTAAACAAGCCCCTATGATTCCGGTTGAAGGCGCCGCCGCATTGAAGGATGTGCAGGACAGGAAATTGGATACTTTACTGAAGCAAGTGTTCGATATTTGTGCTCTTTCCTTGCAGGCCTCGATAGCGGGGGCGTGGGTGGCGAGAGGCTGCTTGAGATGGTCCCAGTGGTTGCAGGGGGATCAGGTGGACGGGCAGGTGGATGAGGTGGCAAGATTGGAGTCTGGCACCGCTTATTTAGCGGATATTCATTATGACCTCATCCGAGGGCTGGCGAAGAGTATGGCGTCGGTAGTGGCGGCTCGACGATATCTCTGGTTGCGAAACTGGTCGGTTGACAGATCGTCTAAGGTTCGTCTCAGCAAGCTCCCGTTTAGAGGAAAGCTGTTGTTTGGAGAGGATTTGGAAAAGTTGGTAAAGGATCTCGGGGAGTCCAAGGGGGGTCGGCTGCCAGAGGACAAGCCCAAGCCGGGATAATTCCTTCAGTTCCTCAATTGATCGTAGGTCGGGGGGGAGAGAGTTCCTTGAGAGAAGAGATGATGTCTGAAATTTGCTTGGTTCGCCCCTTTCGTTTTGGCCAACCCCAAAGGGGCAGGTTTCAGAGACGTGGACAAGGGTTTCGAGGCTTCAGGGAGGCGGGCAGAGGTTTTGCGCCTTTCCAGTCCTCGAATGTTAGAAAGTCCCAATGAGATGAGGCGGACTCAGGTGGGGATGGTACCCGTGGGAGGCAGATTGCGGGAGTTTTACCCTGCCTGGGTCCAGCTTACATCAGACCAGTGGGTGTTGGAGGTCATTCGGGAGGGGTATGCCCTAGAACTCCATCGACCCGTGTTAGATTCCTTTGTCCAGTCTCCATGCAGAGCTCCACAAAAGCGAAGGGCGGTGGCGGAAACGCTCCAGCACCTTCTGCAGCTCAGGGCGGTGGTGCCCGTTCCGGAGGACCAGTACGATTGCGGTCGATACTCCATCTATTTTGTGGTCCCCAAAAAGGAAGGCACATTTCGGCCGATTTTGGATTTGAAGCGGGTGAACCGGTGCCTTCGCATTACCCATTTCCGGATGGAAACGCTTCGCTCTGTCATCGCGGCGGTCAGGGCAGGAGAGTTCCTGACGTCACTGGATCTCACGGAGGCTTATCTTCATATTCCGGTTCGCCAGGAGCATCAAAGGTTTTTGCGGTTTGCAGTGCCCATGGGGCATTTTCAATTCCAGGCGATGCCCTTTGGGCTGGCGACGGCATCTCGAACGTTCACCAAGATTATGGTGGTAGTAGTGGCGGCGCTCCGCAAGGAGGGGGTGCTGGTGCATCCCTACTTGGTAGGCAGCGGGGGATGGGTGTTTTGGCTCAGCAGTTCTTTAGGGTGGGCTTGCAGGTCCCTCCCGTTGATATTCACTGCTCTGTTACATCCTCTATGGTTCCGGGACTGGACTAGAGGGACGCAAAGGAAGAGTAAATTAGACTTACCTGCTAATTGTTGTTCCTTAAGGAACTCTAGTCCAGTCCCGGATCCCTCCCAGTAGATTGCGGAACTGTTCAGCCTGAAGTCTAGGGGGTGTAACTCAGAAAGGGATTCTAGAGGTGCCGCAGAGTGCAGACGAAAGGGGATCCCTTTCGCAGCAGTGCTGGTATGGCTTGGGGAGGTTGGTATTTACAATGGCAGATTCACACATTGTAAAAAAAAAAAAAAAATTTGCAGATAAGAGAAGAAGGAACTTGGTTTTTCGTTCCTAAGGTTTAGTGGTTGTTCAGTTTATTGCATTGCCTTTTTTAACTACTTATTTGTTGCTCTGCTCAGTCTGCTTTGTCAATAGGTACTGGTGGAAGAGGGCGGTCCTTGCCTATTTATACCAGTGTCATCAAAGAGTTGATGTCTTTCAGTCTCTAAAGCTGCTGGAGGAGGTTCTAAACTCTATGGTTCCGGGACTGGACTAGAGTTCCTTAAGGAACAACAATTAGCAGGTAAGTCTAATTTACTCTTTTTCTGCCCCCATGATTTTATATTAGTTTTTGATGATCTTATATTAAGTTTTGGAAGTTTAGTTTTAATTAGTAAGATATATTTACTTCTCTTGGATAGGAAAAGTTTTGATAGTTAAAAATAAAAATAAAACATTATACTTGAATATAAGCTTTCAAGACAGCATAGGGTTTATTATTGTTCTGTTTCGGCTTTCAACTGTATTTGGAGGGACAAGCCTTTCCTGTATGTAAAATGATCTCTCTTAATAGTGAAGGAGATTATGCCAGCTGTTAGCTGAAAAGAGTTTTGAATTAGCTCATTCTGCTGTGAATGGAGTTGAATTTCCTGGGTTATTTAATATTTAACAATGTATGTTCACTATTTATGATCCTTTGCTTGGAAAATTATAGTTAAAATTATTTTCCTAACTTTACTTTATAAAATTAAATATTTCAAAACTGTGGCAGGATCCCTTTTAAAGTAAAATTGTTAATTTCATTAGTTAATGAGAAATGCTGCTTTGGTATAAATCGGCAAGAATGGAATGTGGATGACCAATCAGACGAGGAGAGGATAATGTTGGCACCTATCTGAAATTTTGCTTCTGGGTTTCATAGTTTGTTTGCTTATGTTTTGTGTTAGAAGCTATTGGCACCTATGATAGTTTCCCCCCCCCCCCTTAATCTTTTTGGATGTGTAACTTGGCCAAGCCCCAAGGGGAGGGGTCTAAGACGGTGAATGTGCTGTGACTAAGTCTCCACTGTGGTCCAGCATTTTTAATTCCTGTGTGTTTATTTTTCTCTTCTAATGGTTAAGAAGGGAGAAGGCAAGGTTTTCCCTTGGGATTTATACCGTTCAAACAGAATTCCATGCAGCAGTACACAGTGGTGCAAGTCTGAATCCTTGGATGGTGACTTCACTGGTGCAGAAAGCCCTATTTCGGCCTGAGGTTGAAACTTGATTGATCCCTGAGGTTCATATCCTGCTGTTTGAGCTAATTATGCCTGAGGGATCTGTCCTATTTGGAACGAGTGTGAATTTTGCCTCTATAGTTGCTGGAGATGTGCATTGGAGACCCTGAGGAAGGCGGTGAGTGATGCGTTTGCCAGAGTCATTGCTCCAGTTATGGATAGTATTGGGTCTCTCATGAAGCCTCAGGAAGAGGTCATAGCTGCATATTGGGAGTGCTGGTGAAGCTTGAGATGATCACTTTTGCAGTCTATGGTTACCTTGGAGTAAACACAGATCACATGAAAGATGTTAATGCTCGGGTGGCTGTGACAGAACAAGTTTATAGACAATCCCTATGTGATTTGCTGCTGTCCATTACTGCATCTTTTCACCACATGCTGCAACTTCAGAAAATATACTGAAATTTGTAAACATTAGAATTCTTAGTTTTCCTAGAAGGCCATGAAAAATGATCTTAAGGTTCCATCTGAAGCTCTGGCTCCTCTTAATAGAGTATTTTAGTTGCTTTTTAGAAAGATGAAGAAAAAGAGATGTAAGCTGTCCAGATAGATCGGTAGACACTTCATGTTACTGCTGTCTTAGAATCTTTAGATGCTGATGAAACTAATCGTTCTGTTCATTTGGTCTCATCTGTGTTTGAAATGGATTAAAAATTATATTATTCAGCACTTGGCATAACTAGATGGCGGCACCTTAGAAGAACAGTGCTTCCGTGATTCCTCAGTTCTCTTACCTTCTCCTTTTCTAATGCCGCCTAAGCAACATGGAAACACCAAGGCCAAGTGTTCTAAGGTTGTTACTACTGCACTAGGACAGCAGCAAATTGAAGTGCTCCTCCGAAAGGCCCTGGTACTCGAGGCTGTGAAAGACGGCTCACTAGGGCAGTGTGTCGATGGGGAGGCATCAGCACTCAAGCATGGAATACCTGACACACAGCTGTGCCCTGAAGATACTCCGCTTGGCTTGGAGAGTATGGAACTGGGCCCTGGTGTCATTGACTTGCTGACCTCACAAGTGGAGGGGAAGATGGAGAGGTGGGGGGACCTGCCTCTTGTTCCACACCATGAGTTCCCCCCCCCCCCCATCCAAGGGAGGCCGGTTGACAGTGGTCCTGGGGAGGATGGAGCAGCAGTGAATGGCAGCTTGCCGAGAGAAAGGGAAATTCAGTTGGCGGTTTCTTCAGGTTTGCAGAATCAGAATCAGTTCTTAGCGGAGATCTCTCTGCAATCAATTTGGACTATGCTGGTAAAGTTGGAAGCTACAGCTTCTAAATGTGCTGTGGATGTCTCAGCGTTGGTGCAAGTAGTTGCTCAGAATACTACTCAGTATCAGACATTTGTGGAAGAAACTCATGGTAAACTAGAAGAATTTACCAAGGAAGCCAGTGACACTGTTAGCACTGTATCCAGGAAGGAGAGAAGTATGTGCTGAGACAGGAGCTACTGACTACTTAAAGCCATCACTCCCCTTATGTTACTGTGTTACTATTGCCAGTGTTCGTTGTTGCTGTAAGATAATAGGAGCAGAGATGATGTGCTGGTCTGGACCTGAACATCTAGCAATGGAGACCATTTTTCCCCCCATGGCATACCTGTGTGTCATGCCATGCCACACTGATTTGAAGAATACTGGTGTAGAGAATGTCTGAATGATTTTTTCATTTTTCTTTAGTTGATTTGTATTTTGTTGTGTTATGAATATTCCTGATGATTGTTGCACATTTTTTATGCTTGTTTATATAATGTAAAGTAATGAACAGAAAATGAAACAAACAAAAACAAGTGGGGAAAGCATGCAGATCATGGTTCATGTAATTCTTTCCAACCTCTGTGTATGTGCATGCACACACCCTTCTGTTTGTTTTCTGCATTGCCTGTGTGTGTGTCTTGTGTATGTGTTGTGTGTGCATCATACCTCTGTTTTGTCTGTTTATTAGCTGTGTGTGTGGGGGGGGGGGGGGGGCTGGTACAAAGGTGTGTTAGAAGAGGGTGGGCCATACAGGCCCTGGCCCCACCAAAATTTTGTCACCAGCAGAGAGAGCATGCCATCTATCTGCCCGTGATCAGATTTCCGCAGGCAGGAGTAATTGTGGCGGCCTTCCCCTCCTGCCTGTGGGGATCCAATCCCTGCAGGCAGATGGAAGGAATCTACCGCGATCGCAGGCAGCCATTCCCTCCTGTTCTGCCTGCAGAGATTGGATCCCTGTGGGCCCGAACAGGAGGGGAAGGCTGTGGGGGGGGGTTAGTGGTGGAGTAAGGGTGTAAGTCGGGGTGGAGTCAAGGAGGGGGCTTGGTGCCACCCCCCATTCAAAGAGGCAATCTGTGACCCCTAAGCTGGTATGTGTGCTTGTATATGTGTATTTATTTATTTATTTATTTATTTATTTATTTAACAGTATTTCTAAACCGCCTTATCTTAATAATCAAGGTGGTATCACAGCAAGCAATCAGGTAAAGTGTGTGTGTTGTACATGCAGTGAGGATAAAACTTAGTTGTGTGAGGGATGTGTTGGGTGCTTGATTTGTTTGAGCTATATACAGGGTGGGCTATTTACAGTGGTGCTAGAATCATATTTTATATATATTCAGTTGTTTGGGAGGATTGGAGTGCTGTTATATCTAGTTTATATCTATATCTATTTATATCTAGTTTTCATTGTGTATCAATGATTAGGAGTAGAAATGAAAGGGGAGAGATGTTTGAGAGGTTCAATTTTGTAACTGCTGTGTTACTGTGAATGTTTGCTACAACTGTTGGAACAGCTTTTTTTTATAGAAATGCATTGAGGCAATTTTTTGAGGGGTGTAGGATTTCATTTCTCTTCCATCTTCAGCACACATAGAATCTAAACTTGTACATCACATTAACTTCCCCCAGCTCACCACCTCTCTGATTAGAGCAACATTCACTGCTCAACCCTCACAACCTTTCCATTGGTTGGACCGTATCCACAGTCCCTGCTGCTAGTTACATTGGAAGCAGCAGGGCAGGCTCACTCACTTGGGGGGTGGGGGAGAATCAGAGAACTGCAGGTAAAGGTTTTAAATAATGAAAAATGTGCAGACATTAGCCATCCAGATATTAATGACCTGGATTGGCCACTGTTGGAAACAGGATATTGGACTTGCTGGACCTTGGTCTGACCCAGAATAGTGTGTGTTATGTTCTTAATCAGTAGAAACCTGAAATAATTACTATAATCCTGATATGCTCCCCCTCACATAAACTTTAGATGTAGGTGTGTTCCTAGCTTACAAAAAAGAAAGCAGGCAATGAGGGACCCTTGGAAGGAACAAAGTTTATTGAGGGGGTCAGCCCTACACATGTTTCGGCCACACCGGCCTTCTTCAGGGGACTGTGACCACTAGTAAACATAAAAACACACAAAAATATGTGATAAATTAATAAACGAGCACTGATGAGTTCTGCGTGTACAGAATTAAATAATCCTTTCCCGTTGCATGCAGCATGCTCTTTGTTTGATTATTATGCTTTTTATTATTTTTAACGATTATCCATTAGATGATGATTTTATTTCTTATTCTTTATTGACTTTGATTGTGTTGAATTTAATTATTTATATGTACAATTTTATATCATTTAATTCTGTACACTCAGAAGTCATCAGTGCTCGTTTATTAATTTATATATCACATGTTTTTATGTGTTTTTATGTTTACTAGTGGTCACAGTCCCCTGAAGAAGGCCGGTGTGGCCAAAACATGTGTAGGGCTGACCCCCTCAATAAACTTTGTTCCTTCCAAGGGTCCCTCGTTGCCTGCTTTTTTTTGTGTGCTGTTTTTCTGCAGGTGGGGTGCTTTTTTTTGTTCTCTGGTGTGTTCCTAGCTTGCCAGTTTGTTAATCTAGTCCCGCCTATGGCAACAAAATTATTTGCTAGTACACATAGCAAGCAATAAAAAAAGTTAAAAAGGATTCATAGAAGCTACTGCTGTCAGAGGTCTGTTTTACATGAAAAAAAAGTTATATTTGCGCAATAGTGGTTCTCCAAGGGATCATCACAGAATGCATAACTGCATCCCCCCTGAGGAAGGCAAATGCCGAAACGCGTAGGGGTTTTTAAACAAATAAAGGAACCTGTGACCTTCATACGCCACTCGCTTGTTGTGTTTCTGTCTTCCACGTACTGCGAGGGCCATTGCTCTCTTTGTGGTTCCTAGGTAAAGAGCATGGTCCATCTAGTGGCTAGAATTTAGAGCTGCACCTGCCACTCTGTTCAGGTTACCTTTGCTTAAGGTTGTACCTGCCGCTCCAGGCCTGTTACCCTTTCTATTTATGAAGTTATTTACATTTGCTTTGATTCCATTCCTCTTGCTGTGTAGGGATCCTCTGTGTCTGTCCCATATCTTCTTACATTCTGTCATGGTTTATGCTCCCATCCCACCTCCTTTGGAGAACATTCCAGTCATCCACCACCCTTTCCGTGAAAAAGTATTTCTCCAGGAACAAGCAGGAAGTCAGTCCTCACATATGGGTGACGTCGGCACCGACGGAGCCCTTATGCGGAGCAATTCCCCAGCTTTCAAAGAAAGCCTTTGGGATTGCATCGCAAGGGTGCCATCTTGCTCAGTCTCCCTTTTTTCGCGGAGCCCAACGGATGTTGTCCCTAATTCCTCGTGGAAAAAGTGCGTCAAAACTTCAGAAGAATTTCTCTCTTCAACCGGTTCGACGCCGGTTCCCCTTCCCGCCTACTGCTCGGTACACCGGTATCGAGTCTGGTCAATTTTTTGCGTTTTTGTCCTTAGTGACTAGCGTTCATGCTCTTTTTTATTTTCACTGGCAACCAGCCTGGTCCTTCGACCTTGCAGGGGCCCTTTTTCCCCCAATGGCTGCCAGCGGGTTTAAAAAGTGTGAACGGTGTAAAAAGTTAATGTCCTTCACGACACACATGACTGCTGTCTCCAATGCCTCGAGCCCGACCATGACCTGTAGGTCTGTGGCCCATGTGGGAAAATGTCCTCTAAGGCACTTTGAAGTAGGCAGCAGCAGCGTGAAAGGATTTTCTCAGAGTCCGCATCCCCCCGGATCCGGACCTCATCAGAAGCCTCTACATCTCAGGAGCTGTCTGAACCCGAGCACTGCTGGGGGTCTTCTGAGCAGGGTTCTCCCTCCCGGAAACACCAGAGGAAGAAGAAACCTGTGAGGGTGTCGTCATTGGATGCCTCTGATCACCCTGGGCCCTCAAAGGCCAGGTCATAGAGTCCTGACCGCCACCCCAGGTCCTTGGAGCCGGAGTGGCCTGCAAAGATACCTCATACGAAGCCGGAGATGCCGAGGAGAGTAAGCGCTGTGGTCCTTGTGGTTTTATCTGGTATTCTTTACTGTGTTCTTTTTTTTTTTTGTGATCCTCTGAAAATTATGAACGCTGCCATTTTTGCCTTTTTTTTTGCAGCCACTTCTTTGGAGAACCATATCTGTTTCCTTTTCCTTTTCCTTTTATATACTTTCCCTATCTCCAGGAACAAGCAGGGATGAGTCTTCACATATGGGTACGTCGGTACCGACGGAGCCTGCACGGGAACGCTCCCCAGCGTCCAATCAGAAAGCTTTTGGGAGCATCCCTCAACGCCTGCGTGCTGCCTTCCCGCCTTTCCAACTGTCTCTCCTCAGTTTTCGTTTTTCCACGGAGCCGGCAGGATGTCCTCCTGTCACCGCAGAAAATTTTTTCTTTAAATTCTTTATTTCTTGTTTTCCTGTGGTCGCGGCTGTCTCCCCGACTCCACCGGTATCGCCGGTGTGTTTTTTTTTTCTTTTCTTTTTATTTAATTCTGGGAATTTTTTCCCCTCAGTTTCAGTTTTAAACTTTGGGCCTTCAGGCCTCTCCATTATGGAGCCGCCTCCTTCTTTTCCTAAGAAGTGCCTTAACTGTGGCAGTGCAGTATTGTTTTTAGACTCCAAGTGCTGGTGTCTAAACTGTTTGGGTCCTGACCATCCGGAGCCATTAGGCTACCATATTATGAGAAGAGATTTCCCTTTTCGAGTTTTCCTTGATACCGAGTTCCCTTCCAATGGCAGGGCACCGACCATTTCTCCTTCTCTACAGGATCAGGTAACCCACAAACAGTCTGTTCAGACTAGCCAATCCTTGAATGGTAGGTCTCATGCACAGCATGATGACGGTCTCATGCACAGCATGATGACGGCCTTGCCCTCAAGGATCCATTGGCTTCAAAACCCCGGCAGGAGTCTTCGGTCTCCAAAGCCTTTCAGGGGTTTCAGGTTGTTCCTGAGGCTCACCCCTCACAGAACATACCTGAGCCATGCTCGGTGGTGGCATCCGCTTCGAGCGGTACCGATACCCCGGCATCGGCACTGGGGTTGAGTGATCCACTCTTCACCAGGGATCGTCATCTGGTTATCTCCAGGAACAAGCAGGAATAAGTCCTCACATATGGGTACGTCGGTACCGACGGAGCCTGCGCGGGAAAGCTCCCCAGCTTCCCAGAAGGAAAGCTTTTGGGGCCTCCCACTGCGCATGCGCACTTCCTTCCCGCCTTCCTGACCAACTCTCCTCAGTTCTTCTTTTTCCGCGGAGCCAGCAGGTCGTGTTCCTGTCACCGCTAAAGAAGTTGTTATTTTAATTTGTTTCTTTGGCCGCGTGTCTGCCTTCCCCGATTCCGGACCGGTACCGCCGGTCTTTTTTCTTTATTTCTTTTAAAAAAAAAAAAAAAAAAATCTTATTTTCCCCACTTGGTGTGTTTGTTCTGTGAGGCTTCTAGGCCTTCACAGAATTCTCCCTCATGGAGAAACAAGCCTCTGGTTTTAAAAAATGCACCAAGTGTAGCGGTACTATATCAGTCACAGACACCCATGAATGGTGTCTTAAATGTTTGGGGCCTGACCATTCCATTCCGGATTGCCCATCCTGTTCTTTGATGTCTAAACGTGGCTTACAAAACCGGGCAGCCAAGTTTCACATGCTGTTTTCTACAGATACTCCAGCATCGACATCTTCCATGTCTTCCTCTCCTGATGGATCTCAGGTAACCAAACTTTCCTCTGGCAGGTCCTCAAAGGGCAAATCTCCCTCCAAGTATCGAGATGCCCCCGGGCTTGACCCTGAGGACCCTGCCCCAGCCAAACAACCCCGGCGGGAAGCTCCGGCTTCCAAAGCTCCTCCTGTGGGGTTACAGGTTGACATCGATGGCACAGCCTCGACCGATCACCTGTTAGACTGCTCTGGGGTACCGGCTCATTCTTCCGGTACCGACATCCAGACAGTCGTGGCGTCTATGGATCATACAGTTCAATCCATGCAGCAGGCTATTATGGCTTTTATTAGAGCTGCGACGCCATCGGTACCGCAGCCAGCGGTACTGACTCCGGTTCCGGTACCACAACAGATACCGGTACCCAGGGCATCCACATCGACCAGGATACCGATTCCGGTTCCCGGTTCCGGGTACCCCCGATGCCGATACCGATCGATACGCTTATCGATCCCTGGAAGCAAACAGACGATACTTCGAGTCTTCTGATGATTCTGATTCATCAGATGACTCTGCTGAAGTATCCCTAACTTTACCTGAAGAGCCCTCTTCTCCAAAGAGGAGAATGTCTCCTCCAGAGGAGTTGTCCTTTCAAGACTTCATTCTTGAAATGGCTAAAGGTCTCTCTATTTCAGTAACCTCTGAAAAAGAACCTAGAGCAAAAAAATTAGATATTTTAGGATACTCTAAGGTTCCCAAAGAGGCAGTCACCTTGCCCATTCATGAAATTCTTCAAGAACACATGATAGGGTGAGAGGAGTCTCCCATAAGTCTATCTCCACATTCTCGTTGGTTGGACACCATGTATCGTGTCCCTTCTTCTCCTGGTTTTCAAAAAACTCAGCTCCCTCACCACTCTATTGTGGTGCAGTCAGCTATGAAAAGGATAAAGAGTACCAAAAGACACTCTTCTACTCCTCCAGGGAGAGAATGTAGGACTTTGGATGCTTTTGGTAGAAAAATCTTCCAAGCAAGTATGCTTATTGCTAGAATCAATTCATACAGCCTCTATATGGACATGTTTCTGAAGGAGATTGCATTGAAAATACGCCATTTTCTCCCCTTTATCCCAGAGGATAGAAAGGAGGAGTTCCTTCTTTTGCTAAAGCATACCCAGGATATATCAAAGTTCTCCAACAGAGCAGCCTTTGACTCCTTTGAGGGTGCTAGCAGAGCCTCAGGTATTGCCATAGAGGCTCGCAGAATTGCTTGGCTCCAGGCCTCTGACCTAGAACCCTGGGTCCAGGATGGGTTGGGAAATCTGCCCTGTACAGGTGAGAATCTGTTTGGTAAGGAGTGGCAAATCAAAGCCACCCAAATGGATGCAGAAAATGCTGCTTTAGATAGACTTTCTAAGTCTACCTCTGCCCCTGTCAAGAAAAAATCTTTCAAGAAGCCTTTCTATAAGAAGGCCAGATTTGCTACAAATACTGGCCAACAATCTTCTGCAGCTTGCTTTGCTCCTATCTAGCAGTAAGTTAGAGTGGAGCAATTCACCTATTTATATTAGCCTAAGCGTCAGCAGCCTAAACAGGCCAGGGCAAAACCTGCAGGGGCTGCTATAGCCCAGCAGTCCCAACCCCCTCAGGGTTTTTGACTCAACTCTAGAGAACTTAACCTTTCTGGCTCTAAAACATCCAGAGCCTCTCACCATTCCAGGAAGGTTAACTCATTTTGCTCCCAGATGGGAGCAAATCACATCAGAGCAATGGACCCTCTCTATCATCAGAGAGGGCTACAAACTACATTTCTCCAGCCTTCCTCCCCATACCATGGTGAGATGTTTCAATTCTCCCCCTTCTCTCCTGAACCTGTTAGATCAGGAGGTGACCACCCTTCTTGCCCAAAGGGCAATAGAAGAGGTTCCTCTTCTTCAACAGGGGTCAGGGTTTTACTCCCCTTATTTTCTTATTCCCAAGAAAGCAGGGGGGTACAGACCTATTCTAGATCTCAGAGAATTGAACAAATTCCTATGCAAGGAGAAATTCAAGATGCTTTCTCTAGGTACTCTCCTTCCATACCTACAGAGTCAGGATTGGCTTTGTTCTCTAGATCTCAAGGATGCATACACACATATACTCATCCATCCATCCCACAGAAAATTCCTACGGTTTCTGTTCCAGGGAAAACATTTCCAATACAGAGTACTTCCCTTCGGTCTAGCCTCTGCTCCAAGGGTATTTACCAAATGCATGGCAATAGTAGCTGCATTTCTACGAGCCCTGGGAATTTTTGTTTTCCCATACCTGGACGACTGGCTCATCCGAGCTCCATCTCAGTCCAAGGCTCAGACTTCCCTGGATCGCACCAGACGCATTCTGCAGTATCTGGGACTTGTGATCAATCTGCCAAAGTCTCAACTCGCCCCTACTCAGTCCCTGGAATTCATAGGGGCCTGGTTGGATACCACCACGGCAAGGGCCTATCTTCCTCAGGCCCGTTGCCAGCGTCTAGTGCACTTAGCCTCCCAGACTCAGTCCAGAAGCCACTTGACTGCCAGGGAGATGCTACAACTATTAGGCCACATGGCCTCCACAGTACATGTGGTGCCCTATGCTCGCCTACATATGAGAGCAGCTCAATGGACTTTGTCCACCCAGTGGACTCAAGCATCCGGAGCTCTCTCAGACCAAATAGCAAACTCCAAACGTCTCTTTTGGTCTCTCCAATGGTGGATGTCCACTCAAAATCTGTTGTTGGGGGCCCCCTTTCAACCATTGTTGCCCCAAGCAACCCTCACAACAGATGCCTCCCAAACAGGTTGGGGAGCTCATCTTCAAGATCTCTCCACTCAGGGCACTTGGTCTCCACAGGAGACCACCCTTCATATCAACCACTTGGAACTTCGAGCCATCTTTCTAGCTCTCAGAGTTTTTCATACCCTCCTCAGCAACATGACGGTCCTTATTCATACGGACAATCAAGTAGCCATGTTTTACATAAACAAACAAGGAGGGACTGGCTCTCTGTCGCTTTGCAACGAAGCTCTAAGATTATGGGCCTTCGCCAGAGAGCATCAAATCCATCTCCTGGCAGTATATCTTCCAGGAATCCAAAACTCTTGGGCAGACAGACTCAGTCGAGTTCTGCTTCCACACGAATGGTCCCTGCACATGGATCAGGTACTCAGAATCTTCCAGAAATGGGGGACCCCGGACATAGACCTCTTTGCAAGTCCGTGGAATGCCAAACTTCCCTGGTTCTGTTCCAGGATTCCGTGTCAGGGAGTTCAGGCCAAGGATGCCTTCCTCTTTCATTGGGGTCAGGACTTCCTATATGCCTTTCCACCCATTCCTTTGATTCCCAAGACTCTGTTCAAACTTCAAAGGGATCAAGGGTCCATGATCCTCATAGCTCCACGCTGGCCACGCCAAGTGTGGTACCCTCTACTTCTGCATCTCTCCCAAGCCCCCTCCCTGGACTTGGGAGCAGCTCCAGACCTTCTGTCTCAGGAGCAGGGGACTTTGTGGCACCCAAACCCCAAGTCCCTTCACCTCAGGGCTTGGTTACTGAAGGCCTAGACCTTCAACACTTCAATCTTTCGCAGCAAGTGAAGGATATCCTCCATGCCTCTAGGAAACCTTCCACTAGGCGTTCTTATGCTTTTAAATGGAAAAGATTTTCCATTTGGTGTGCTCAACAGGGTCTTAACCCTCTAGCACTTCCTTTGAATTCTCTTTTGGAATATCTCCTGCATCTCTCCAATGCAGGACTCAAAACGAATTCAGTAAGAGTCCATTTGAGTGCTATTGCAGCATCCCTTAAGCCCATCAATGGACAACCTGTTTCCTCTCATCCTCTTATTGCAAGATTCATGAGAGGCCTAACCTTAACTAAACCTCCCATTCGACCTCCTCCGGTGGCATGGGACTTAAACTTGGTTCTTGGTCAGCTTATGAAGCCACCCTTTGAACCCTTAGCCACTACCTCCTTGAAATTCCTTTCCAGGAAGGTTATTTTTCTCATTGCAGTCACCTCAGCTCGCCGTATCAGTGAACTGCAAGCTCTAGTGGCTAATCCACCTTATACAAGGTTCCATCATGATAAGGTGGTCCTTAGGACCAATCCCCACTTTATGCCTAAAGTGGTCTCCCCTTTTCATCTTAATCAAGAGGTATATTTACCTGTCTTTTTTCCAGCTCCTCATGCATCCAGTGCAGAGAGGAACCTTCATACTCTAGATTGTAAAAGAGCTCTTGCCTTTTACCTCCACAGGACACAGCAACATCGAAAGTCTTCTCAGCTCTTTGTTGCTTTTGATCTTTCTCATTTAGGACTTTCAGTCTCTAAAAGAACACTCTCCAATTGGAATGCTCAGTGTATCTATTTTGCTTACCAGAGTAAGAACCTCACTGCTCACAATGTGAGAGCCATGGCCACCTCTATGGCTCATCTAAACTCTGTGTCCATTGACCAGATCTGTCGAGCAGCCACCTGGGCCTCGGTTCATACCTTTACAGCCCATTACTGTTTGGACAAGGACTCCCGCCGGGATGCCTTGTTTGGTCAGGCTGTCCTCAGACACCTGTTCCATTCTTGAACAACTCCAGCCCACCTTCCCTGAATGGATGCCTGAGATCCATAGGAAGATGAGGAACCTTTTCAGGGTCTCATACCCTTCAGGGGATCTCCCGGGCATCTCAGCTAGGGAGTCCCCATATGTGAGGACTTATTCCTGCTTGTTCCTGGAGATAGCACAGTTACTTACCTGTAACAGGTGATCTCTGGGAACAGCAGTGATTAGTCCTCACAGCCCACCCACCTCCCCTAGGAGTTGTATCTCTCTCTATCTTTCCTTTCCTCTCTTTATTGTCTCAGCTTTAAACTCTAACTGAGGAGAGTTGGTCAGGAAGGGGGAAGGCAGCACGCATGCGCAGTGGGAGGCCCCAAAAGCTTTCGTTCTGGGAAGCTGGGGAGCTTTCCCGCGCAGGCTCTGTCGAAACCGACGTACCCATATGTGAGGACTAATTCCTGCTGTTCCCAGAGATCACCTGTTACAGGTAAGCAACTGTGCTTTCTCGGTACCTTCGGGACCGATCGATACATCCCAGATTGACTTTCCAGTATCGGTATCACCGCCGATACTACCACCAACGTCGGTACCTTCCAGACATGCATCGATAGACTCGCTTCCTTCGATGCAGAGTCTGGAATCGATTTCCAGTCTGGAAGACTGGGTACCGACACGTCTCGGATCCGATGCTTACCAGTTCCGGATGCTCGGTACCGAGGGTAATTACCAGAGGCCTTCGGTTTCCTCGGTACCACTTGAGCAGCCTCCGATGACTGCTTCGATGACGGTATCGTCTTCGATTCCGGCACAGCTACCGGTATCGGTATCGGTGCCGATACCTGCAGTAGCATCGGGGTCAGCTCCTTCCATGCTTCTTTCACCAGAATCGCTTCTTTCTATACCTAGTTTGGAGTCGATACCTAGCATGGACAATGCAGTACTGACTGTCTCACGTCATGACCTCCAGTACCAGCACCCATCCCCTAGGGATCCTTTTCTGCACCGGGCGAGATCTTCTATTCCTACATTCTCAAGTGCCTACTCCGGTGCCCAGGCTAGTTCTTCAGATCTAGCCTGTCCAGGGATGGTTTCTGTTGGAGATCCTTCTTTTCAGAATTTTCTCCTGGACATAGCAACATCCCTTGCTATTCCTACCCCTGGCTATGATCCTGCTCAAAGCTGTCTTTGTTCTGGAGGAAAGGGAAATATAATGCTTCCTTTACATCATTCCTTGCAGGATCTTCTTCTACGAATGTGGGAAGCACCTTTAAGGGTTTCCTCACCTTCTAGAGCAACTGATCTTCTATATCAGGTGCCCCCCTCTCCAGGGTTTCAAAAGACTCAACTTCCCCATCATTCCATTGTAGTGGAATTAGCAATGAGGAAGGTAAAAAGCAAGAAGAAGCATTCTTCTTACCCGCCAGGTCGTGAATCCAGAACACTGGATGCCTTTGGACGTCAAACCTTCCAAACATCTATGCTGGCATCAAGGATTCTCTCATATATTTTTTATATGAGTCTATCCCTTCAGGAGGTCACAAAGAAATTATCTCTTTTGACTCCTTTTCTATCAGAGCCCAAGGCTGCAGACTATTCCTTACTTCTTAGTCATAGCCAAAATATCTCTTGGTTTCTTTCTCGTGCTCCCCTAGACTCTTTTGAGTCTGTTAGCAGAACCTCTGCTATAGCCATAGGTGCACGACGTAGAGCCTAGCTCCAAGCTTCAGACTTGAACAAATGGGCACAACAAAGACTGGGTAATACTCCTTGCACTGGAGAAAATCTCTTCAATAAGGAGTCTTTACATCAGGTTGCTCAGTGCTCCACTGACTTCCCTGTTTCTGAAGGCGATCCTAAGCCTTCTCCTTCCCCAGTAGGTAGGAAATGCCCTACCAAACCTTCTTTCCCTAGGAGAAAGAGGTTTTACTCTTCTCCTGCCCATCATTCAGATGTTCCCAAGCACGGGACGCCTCGTCCTGGTCTGAAGAATCCAAACTCTAGCCAGGCTGAATGAACACAGCAACCATGAGGACTGATTAATCTCTTTATAACCTACAGTTATCTTCTTTTCAATAGAAGTTTTTCACTGTTTTTTCATTCAAAACTCTACACAGGGATTCCTATTCTCAGGACATCCTTTTGCTCTTCGGTATGCTGAGCTGTCAGGCTATTCATGTCTATGGGTCACAGGTTTTTCCTCCTTTTCCTGACAAGAAGAGAGATTTAACAACTATCACATGATAGTTTTTCTGTACCAACATGAATTTTTCCCTTCCAGGGACTTACCATATGGTAAGTCATTTTTTTCAGCTCTTGTATCTCTACCCTCTCCTCCAGGTTTTTCCCCTGTAAGAGGGGTACCATACCACTGAAAGACTTCTTGTCTGTCTTTCCACTGTGGAGTTTTTTCTCTGGGGTGAACTCCCTTCTTTTCTCTGGGCAGCTCATCAGACAGGGATAAGATCCTCCCCTTCTTCAGTCCTATTCAGTAGCCGCCCATGCAGGAGTTCCAGTGATTTGACTACTGGTACTTTTCCACAAGTTCCAGTCTTGTCTTCCACCACTTTTCGGTCTGGCCTTAGTAGTGATTCCAAGACAGTATTTACATCTTTCTTGGGGAATCCTTATCACTACAGGCTTCTAACACTACCTTCTATCCTTGCCATCTCCAATCCTTTGGGTTTGGCAGCATAGTTTACTTGGCTGCTGTTTTTTTCCATCAGCCAGTTCTATCTCCCAAATCTCCTGCATAATGGTCTCTGCAATCCTACAGAGAAGCTTTCCACTATGGGCCCTTGCGAGAGAGCATGGGGTTTTTTCTCTAATGACTATCCATCATGGTCGAAAAAGGCTTCCTCAGTCATCCCCCATGACTGTGAGGGTTCTTCACTCCCTACTATCTCCTTTTCGTACAAAGGATATAAGCCTTCTCCGCGTGTAGGTCTAAAGAGTTATCCATCTCCTACAAGGAATATGCTCTTTTTTCCTTACAGCTTATCCTCATGGTATCCTAATCCTCCATGGACAGCACATATTTAACTCATAACGCATGATACCCCTTTGTGTCCCTCCAGTGGGTCAACCTGGTATCTCATCCTATGCGTTTTCTGTCCATTTACCATGTGAGAGTTCTACAGGACTCAGGACTTGCTGTTTACAGACTGATATTATCCTCTGTAATTCACGCAACCATCCTGGTTATTTCACTGGATAACATTCCTGCACCATCTTAGCCAGGGGGAATAGATTCTCTATATCTCTTATCAAGTAGGTTCCACCTTCTTGTTATTAGATGAATCTTTCTCCTTCACATCTCCAATGTGAATGTTCTTTTGAGCATATCTTTTATCTGCTTAGTTGCAGACATTTATCTTAGACATATATATTCATGTATGTATATATCTCTATATACTTCTCTATAGATATATATGTCTGTAAGCTGCGTGTGCATATGTTATGCCCCTCCAGATCTCACTATAGACATATATATATATATATATATATATATATATACCCAGATATATATATATATATATATATAAATGTATCCCTATATATATATGTGTATCTGTCGAAATGCTTCCTTAATAGGTAGATATGTATTTACATACTTATCTCTCTAACTGTCTATGCTTATAAAGGTTTTTACCTTCCTATAGGTTCCAGACAGTGGGCTTCAATATGTTCATACTGTCCCTCAGTATGTCTAGGGTATTATGCACACAACCACTACTGTGGTACTGACAGCTCCTACTTTAACCCTAGGTTTAGGTATCCCTGAAGCTCCATACTTCAATATCTTTCCTAGCTCTCACCAGTTAGGAAAGACAGGGTGGATCTTCAGTAGATCTGAGGTTTCAACCGTTCAGACATCTGTCCTCCTTGGGAATACATGGTTTTTCCCATACCCCTTCTTCCCTCCAGGACTGGGCTAGTTTGTCCAAATCGGTCAGTCTTCCTCTTTTGCTCCTAAATGTTAGTAACTCTGTAGCCAAAAGAGTTCCCAGCTTTTTCCATAAAGCTTCCACTAAAGACCTGCCGTTTTTTCTACTACCCCAGTTGACACCTGGGTCACCTGTCAATTCAAAATTGGGATCTTCACCTTCCCTTCAGTGAGGTCACCTTGAAGACTCCTCTACTGGATCTCCAGTAGACTCCATCAGCCTCTCTACTTCCTGCAACCCAGTAGGTGAGGTCCATATTGTGATTGTTCATTTCAATATTTTTCATGATAATTATCATACATACAAGGACTCCTTACTTGTAGTCCTTAGGTTAGCTGTTTTTCCACAGCTCCTCTTTTCAACTCCTACCCTCCATCCTCAGGATGCCTGGCCATATGAGGTGTAGCATGTTCCAATCCTCACCATGCTAGGGCTCCAGGCATCTTAGCTTGGGAGTCCCCATATGTGAAGACTCATTCCTGCTTGTTCCTGGAGATAGCACAGTTACTTACCTGTAACAAGTGATCTCTGGGAACAGCAGGAATAAGTCTTCACAACCCACCCACCTCCCCTAGGAGTTGTATCTCTCTATCTATCTTCCTTTCTTCTTTCTCTCTCTTTGTCTCAGCTATAAAACTCAACTGAGGAGAGACAGTTGGAAAGGCGGGAAGGCAGCAAGCAGGCGCTGAGGGATGCTCCCAAAAGCTTTCTGATTGGACGCTGGGGAGCATTCCCGCGCAGGCTCCGTCGGTACCGACGTACCCATATGTGAAGACTTATTCCTGCTGTTCCCAGAGATCACCTGTTACAGGTAAGTAACTGTGCTATATATAGATCTGTTGCCCTTGTTATGGCCTCTCAGTTTAGCCCACTGCCTTTCCACTTCCCTTATCTCCTCCCACCCTGGCAGCTCCTCCTTCAGGTACTTTCCCATTTTACTGGTCAGCATTTTTGAAATCTAGGACTTTGAATTTGCTGTGATTGGACTCTGCCTTGGCTTTTACCTCAGACTACACATTTGGTGATCACTGCTGCTGAAGTGGGCACCCACTTGGACATTACACTACCTCCATTAGTGAGCACCAGATCCAGCGTTGAGCCTTGCTTGGTAGGTTCCTTCACCAGTTTCCTGAGCATAGTCTCTTGTAGGGCATCCGTGATCTTCTTCCTTCCTTCCATATTCACAAATGGGATACTCCAACCTGGCAGATTAAAGTCCCAAAGTATCACCACCTTGTCTTTTTTTATTTTTATTTTTTACTATATTTGCAGTATCATTGATCAAGTCTGTCTATTTCTGTTCTCTTGGTTTTCCGCAGCTGGTCTGATAAACTTTGCAATTTTCCGGGTCATGCTGTGTCTTCATAACTGGAACTGATGTTTCAGCCACCGTACTGTAGCTTTCTTCATACAGTGGATGTCTGTTCTTTCTATATATTTTAATAGCGCGGTATAGAAGAAAATGTTAAATAAATTAAATAAATAAATATAGTAGTGCTCAAACCTGCTTAACCACTTCACCCTGAAGAAAACCACAGTATGGTGGCTGAAACATCAATTCCAGTTATGAAGACAGCATGACTCGGAAAATTGCAAAGTTTATCAGACTAGCTGCGGAAGGCCAAGAGAACATTTAAAGAAACTCTATAGGGAGAGTGTCTTTAAATTCACCAGAAAACCTTACACTCTGTGGGGAAAAGAGATGTCTCCGGACTTTCCCTCCAAAATTCAAATTTCCTGCCTCAATCCACTGCTTAATCATTTAACCCTGAAGAAAGCCATAATATGGTGGCGAAAACATCTGTTGCAGTTACGAAGATGTAACATGACTCGGAAAGCTGCAAAGTTTGTCTATTTCCTCCATTTGAGTTGGAGTCTGTAGACTACACCAGTGTGGATGGTAGCACCATCTCCTCTTTCTGAACCAATCAACGGTGCTGCTTCTTTTCCCCAAGTCCCAGCTAGGGAATTGTTTGTAAGACCTGTATCTCTCTTGTGTGTGCTGTGTTGTGCTATGGTTGGGATAGATGGAATTGGTGGGACATTTCTGAGTTACATAGTTTTGAAGCTGGGATCATATGCAATGAGGTAGTTTTGGGACTGGAGGTAGTTTGCAGGCACGGAATATTTGTGAGTGTAGTAGTCTGTGGCAATAGGGCAATAGCTGTGTAGTTTTTGGGGGTTGGGGTATTTTGGGGGCAGTTGCAGGAGGTGGTTTCTGGAGGTGGAAGTAGTTTGTGGGGCAGTTTGTGGGACTATTGCAGGGGGTAATTTGTGGGGCAGTTGCAGGGGATGATTTATGGGGATGGGGTGGTTTGGAGGATGGTGGGGATTTATTGGAGGGGTGGGGGATAGTTTGTGGGGCGGTGGGGCTATTGAATGAGGCATTTTTTGGAGGCGGGGTAGTTTGCAGGGCAGTGGGACAGTTGGGGTGAGGTCGTTTTTTGGAGGTGGGGCATTTTGTAGGCGGCTGGAGGAGTTGGAGGGGGAGGGTAGGTTTTGGCAATCAGGGTTGTGACAGGTAGTTTGAGGGGGTGGTAGGGCAGTTCCGGTGTGGTAGTTTTTGGTGGTGGATAGTTTTAGGAGATGGAGTGTTGGCATGGTGGTGGGGCAGATGTGAAGAGGGTATTTCACAAAGTGGCAAAGCAGTTGTGTGAGATAGGGACAAGGTAATGGTTTGGGAGGACAGTTGTAGGAGTGCAGTTTTTGGGAGCAGAGCAGTTTGCAGAGTGGTGAAACAGTTGTGAGTGGGTTTCTTTTTTGTGGTTGCAATATTTGTATTAATGAACAAACAAATTTCTTCCAAATACGGGGAAGCTGTAAAACTAGAGGGCATAACATGAAGTTGCAAGGGGGTAAACTGAAAGGCAATGTCAGAAAATACTTTTTCACTGAAAGGGTGGTGGATGCTTGGAATGCCCTCCCGATGGAAGTGATGGGGGCAAATACAGTGATAGAATTCAAAATGGCATGGGACAGACACAGTGCAACAGGATAAAATCAAAATAAACTTAACTAGCTCTTATATCTCAACAAATAGAGGTGACCTATACGGAGCAGTGGATATATCCCTAAACAAAGGCATGGGGAGGGATGACCTGCACGGAGTGGCGGGGGCACCTACTCTTGCTGCCTTGCTGAGCAGACTAGATGGAACATACTGGTCTTTATCTGCCGTCATATACTATGTTACTATGGTGGCTTAGTAAGGCAGTTGCATGGGAGTAATTTTTGGGGATGGGGGACAGTGTATAGAGTGGTTAGGTAGTTGTAGGGGCAGCATTTTTTGGTGGTGGGAGCAGGTGGGGGTTTGGGAGAGTAGAAAATAGGGAAAGGGAGTTTGAAAGGAACAGTTCCCCAAAAGCTGGCCCGTCCCCTCTCCCCCACTCCCTCCCTGCCTTTCTTGCTTTCTACTGTCCTGTCTGAACTATGGCGTTCCTTTCATTTTCTTCATGCAGCCAACTTTGTAAACTGCTCTAATGCCTTTTAGCCTGGGCAGTATATCAAGAATGCTAATAAAGATAAAGATGTAAGTTTCTGTGCTACATAACTGGAACTTCTTCTCCCATAGAAATACATCGAATTAGTTTGGGGGGGGGGGAGTTATTTCTCTAGAACCCCCCTAGTCCGATTTGGCCTATTTTGGAACCTGATGTCCTTTCTTTTTTTTTTTTTTCCTTCCAGTTCTTCCCACACGCCAAGTTTCATCCAGTTCCATTAAATTTTCAGGAAACTATTTTACCCCAGCCAGATGGATAGATTGACATTCTTAACCCCTGTTATATAATTCTTTCCAACTCCCATTGGGTTGGAAAGAATAAAAAAGAAATATAAGGCAACTATGGTCATTATTTTGCAGCATATGCCCCTATTGCCCAATTTCTTTATCAAATAAGTTTCCTTATCCCGCTAGCCCAGTACATGTGAGTGGGTTCTGCTCCCCAGCCAGCAGACGGAGGCAGAAAATACTGACTTCTCCAGGAACAAGCAGGAAGTCAGTCCTCACTTTTGGGTGACATTGACTCTGACAGAGCCCACGCAGAGCAATTCCCCAGCTTTGAAAGAAAGCCTTTGGGATTGCTACCACGCATGCGTGGTCCTCTTCCCACCCATGGGTGCCATCTTGCTCGGTCTCCCTTTTTCCACGGAGCCCATCGGACGCACGTCCTTGTCCCTCGGAAAAAGTTTCGTTTTTTGGGTCTATAGGCCTTTTTGTTTTCCGATTGCACCGGTCCTCTACCCATCCTTCCCTTGTTTTACATTTTTAGAGCTATAGGAGATAGTCTTCTCCTTTTCATTTTTTGTTACAGGCTTCGTGCCCTTTTTTCTCCTCTAACTGCTGGCTGCATGGGTCTTCGACCTTGCAGGGGCCATTTTTGCCCCCATGGCATTAGTTTCAAAAAATGCGATAGATGCTCTAGGAACATGCCGCTTACGGACACTCACGACTGTTGTCTGCGGTGCCTCGGAGCCGACCATGTTCCGGAGCTCTGTTCGCTCTGCAGGAAAATGTCCTCTAAGGCCCTGCTTAGCCATAAGCAGAAGTCCGAAGACATTTTCCGAAAGGCCGCCTCGGAATACCCAGTGGCACCCTCGGTCGTCTCCCCCTCCCCCCCCGGCCTTTGCTCTCGGCGGCACCCGACTAGGGATCCACTAAGGTGGAGGGTGCAAAAAGAAGGAGGCCTGGATGTCGCTTAGCCCCCTTCGGCGTTCCCGAGAGTCGGACAGGGAGTGGCTCCGCAAGGTATCCTGCACGGAAGCGCAGGCCTCCGGCAAAGGCGCCCGGTCTCCTGAGGGCCGTCCCGGTGAAGACCACCTTGACACCCGACCCGGTGACCCCGGGATCGGCGTCGCAGGGCCCCACGCCCGCGTGGAAGTCCCGCATACTGGCGCTCGAACACAGCGTTTCTGCGTTCTTTGCTTCCCAGCAAGCGCTCATGGCCAGCTTTGCTGACTCATGCTCAGAGACCGTGGGTCTCTCGTGTGGGATGCTGAAATCCGTCCAGGAAATCCCCAAGAGCCGCGGGCCTCATGAGGGTCCTCGATGTCGGTATCGCTCACCCTCCCATTCCTTTGAGGCAAGATCTTCCAGGGCCTCTGGCTCCAAGCGGGCACCGGCCATTGGACAGGGCGATCCGCCCGGCTCGGACTCCTTGACCAATTTCTCGTCATGGGAGTCCGATGGGGACACCTCCCTGGAAACCTGTACCCACCGGGATATTCCGTCTGACCCCTCCCCGCCCGCGTTCCAGCTGTGCTCACCACCTGAGGACACCTCCTTCCTGGTGTTCATTCAGGACATGGCATGGGCTCTTAACCTGGCCACGCAGGCCGAGGAGGACCCTCGTGCTGAAGAACTCGATATTCTAAAGTACAAGTCCCCGCCCAGGGAATTCTTCACTGTGCCGGTTCCTCCTATTCTATCTTGGCTGCTGCTCCGCATGTGGGAGGCTCCCGCCTCAGTCCCCATCGTGAGCAAGCGCCTTGACACTATGTACAAGGTACAACGTGGGCCAGGTTTGGAGGAAGACCCAACTTCCCCACACCTCTATGGTGGTGGAGTCGACCATGAGAAAACAAAAGAGCCCAAAATCGCACTCGTGGGTACCGCCTGGCCGAGAGTCACGAGCCCTTGATGCTCTGGGCCGCAAGGCCTACCAAGGCTCCATGCTCTCTTGATGCATTCAGGCATACCAACAATACATCGGTATGTTCTTGCACGATTTAGCCAAGGAGCTTGGAGGGTTCTCCGCGGGCCTCAAGGGAGAGCCCTTCAATAGATTCGGCACTCTGTTGAAGTCCGTCGCAGACAGCTCTAAATAACTCTCCCGAGCCGCCTACGATGGCTTCGAGTCATCGGCTCGGTTAGTAGCTGCAGGCATTGGGGCCCGCCGCTAGGCATGGCTCCAATCCTTGGATTTGGAGCAGTGGGTGCAGGAGAAACTCCTGGACGTGCCCTGCCTCGGCGAGCAGCTCTTCAGCAAGCTGATGGAGGATAAAGCCGCAGAGATAGAGAGAGTTCGTCACCAGAACCTGTCTCTCATGCAAGACCTCCACTCTACCTCGAAAGAAGCAACCAGCCAAGAAGCTCTTCTTTCTTTGGAAGCGCCTCCAGTTCTGGGGCCTATCCACCATACCCGGCTACCCCATCGCCGACCACCCCGGCGCAGGATAAATCCGGCCAAGGGCATTGTAAGCCGAAAGGGCCAAAAGCCCAAACTCCAGCTCCTCCACAACCCGCTCAGGGTTTTTGATGCCATCGGCATAGCCCCTCGCCCTCCGGCGATGCAGCAGCCAGTGGGGGGGACACCTGTCCCATTTCGCCCTGTCATGGGCCTCCATCACCTCAGACACCTGGGTTCTCCAGGTTGTCCGAGATGGCTATTGCCCCCCCCCCTCCCCTTTAGTCTCTACGTGGCACCAAATCTGAATATCATCTGCAAATAGATAAAATTTAAGTCAAACTGCCTTCATAATTTTGCAAAATAAAGTCATATACATGCTGAGCTGGCAAATGCAATACAATGTGTGCCTTTGAGTCAATGCTGACTCCTAGCAACTAAGCAGCTCCTGGGTTTTTTTGGCAGTGTAGATTGCCAGACCTTTCTTCTGAGGCAATAGAGGATTATGTGACTTACCCAAGGCCACAAGGAGTGGTGGAACTCAAACCCTGGTCGCTTGGTTACCAAGCCAGTACTCTAACCACTAAGCTGCTACTCTACTCCTCTGACCAGGATTCAGAATAAATCTTCCATAGCATAAACTATAAAGTTTATGAATTAAAAGAAGTACTGCAACACCTTCCCTTGTAGCCTAATCCCTTTCAAATGATACTTCATCAAATTATAGTTTGCCATGTCAAATGTATCAGATCTAAACAAAGCAACATCACTGTGCTATTTATCAAACCCCTGATAGATGTTATCCTTAGGGACACTAAGGCCTTGATGCAGCAAATGCTGTGTTAGAGCCCTGCATACAACATTCTAATACAAGTGCTAAAACAATTTTTTATTCCCAATGCAGTAATTTAATTGCATGCAAATTACTGCCATATTAAAAAGTGTGCACCATTCAAAAAAAAAAACAGTGCACACATCACAGCAGTAAGATGCAACCATTTGCTGCATTTGGAGTAAACATTTCCTTTTCTGTCATTGCATGAGTAGGGATTAGCTCACACACTAACAGAAAGGGAGACTTAAGAGGGAGGGCTGATCTTTTGACGATCTTTCTGCATTCCTGATGCTCTCCCATATGATTCCCCTCCCCCAACTCCTTGGACCTACATTCCCTCCCCCCCCCCATAAAATCTCATGGGTGGTCCAAGTGGCCTCCCTCACCTTCACAAAAGTCTTTGGTGGTCTGTAGGCCCCCTTCCTATATCTCCCAGCCTCTCTACCCGCACACCTCCAGTGTCAGAAGGCAGGAACGGTGCCGATATGCTCCTGCCTCCATGCTACCATCATGAAAAATGGTGGAATCAGTTTGTCAATCAAAGCAATTACTGCCTTATTTGGCAGATGGAGTACACATGGTGCGTCCTGGGATGCACTGTGTGAGGTCAATCTGCCAGGTAAGGTAATTATTGCCTTATTTGACAGACTGACTCACCATGCTGGGTCAGATGCTGCCATTTTTCAAGATTGCAGTGAAGAGGCAGGAGCATGTGGGTGTTGTGCCTGATTCTCAACATTGGAGGTGTGTGATGGAGGTTATGGGAGTGGGGCCCATGGGCCACTGGGGCAGGGCCAGCCCATCCACTAGGCAGGCTAGGCGGCCACCTAGAGCAGCAGACATCTGTGGACGGCAGGCCATCTGCTTTGGCACAAATGGCCTGTTGCTTCTGACCCCCCCCTCTGAAATTGTGTTGGAGGGGGGTCAGAAGCAGCTGGCCATGTGTGCCAAAGCACATGGCCTGCTGCCACTGCCGAGCTGAGCCCACCCCCCAATCCGCTGCCAGAATCAATGGCAGATGGGGGGGGAGGGGCCGGCAGAAACCTTTGGGCCAGCCCTGCAATTCAGGCATTTGTGGGGTTGGAGGTAGGGAAGGGCCTCTTGAGCCACCAATGCGATTCTTTTTTGGCAAGTTGGGGAGGAATTGAGGGGGTAGATTTTATTTGAGGCTAGGGGTGAGGGGTCCAGGATGTCAGGGAGAACTTTGGGGGAAGAGATTAGGAAGTGCAATCGGGAGTGTATGTGTGTGGGGGGTGGGAGGGGGAAGATTGGGTTGAGAATGCACTTGGACCACTAGGAATCATGTGTCACCTGAGGTAAAGTGTCACACTTCTCAGGTGATCCTTTTGCTCCTGGCTGCATCTTTAGCAAATCTTTGAGCTGGCTTACAGATTCAGCATTAAGGGATGAGTAAAAAAAATGATTAAGTTACAGTGGAATATTTTTTACATGGAGAGCAATTTCATATTTGGCTGTTTCATATTTCATATATTTCAGCGCAGTGGTTTTACTTGATTTTCCTGCCCTAGAAGTCTTACTGCATTGCCTGAAAGATGAGCACAGGAAAAGCTCAAGCAAAGTGTTGCGTTAAAGCATAGTGCATTTGACTCCATTGGCCTTATTGAACTGTATTAGTCTTTTGCAGCTAATGTGCCATGATCATGCAAATAGTGCTACGTTTGCTGCAAAAGCTGTGCTTCTGTGCTGGGGGCATGCACAACATTTCCCCATCAGATAACACATGGAAAATGCAAACATTGAAACATGGCAGCATTGTGGATGCAGCTACTGCATAGCTCAACAAATCCCAGGTGCCGGGTCACCATGACAACTAGAAACTTGCACCTAGAGCTCGGGATTTTATTTCCCCACCCGCCCCTTTGTTTTCTTTTTGGCGCGATCATGGCAGAGACCCTGTCTGCCTGCGGGGCTCCAATCTCCCGCAGGCAGAACAAATGGGGAAGGCTGCAATTGCAGTCTCATTTGCAGCAGGCTGCCCGTGGAGACCCTGTCTCCTGCGAGCAGAAAGGAGGATCGTGATCATACTCTCTTCCGTCTGCCTGTCAGGATCCGATCTCCCACCGACAGAACAGTTGGGGCCACAATTGCAGCAGGCCTAAAAGGAAATGTTTTGGAGAGGGGGGAGTAAGGCAGCCAAAATGTAAAGAGGCAGTGTATTTTTAAACAACAAAAAGGATGGAAGGGAATGGAGGGCAGGGGTGGGAATGTTTAGTGGGAGGTATAAGGAGATAAAATCTGAAAGGGGGACAGAGAGGGGGGAGCAGCAGGAGAGAGTTTGGGGGGGAGGGAAGAGTGCAAGGTATTATATATTGAAGATAAGTATGCATGTGGACAAAAAGGCACAATGTGTTTGCTCAAAGAGGTGCATTCCCCCCTCCCAAATACACATACAAGCTGCCCACTTCTGCACCATACATATGCAGCTCATCTCTGTGCTCCAAATACACACACTGACACAAGCTCCCTAGCTCTGCAGCACACATACAAACACACCGCCCGTAGGCCCACATCCCACTCACAGATAGGCAAACCATTGCACCATATGCACACATGCTTGCTTGCTTGCTATCTGAAGCTATAACTATTGTTCCATATCGTCCCACCAGTCCAGTCTAGAATGTGTGTGTTATCTCCCTCCGCCAGCAGCTGAGGACTGAGCATGTCAGAATTCTGATGTCACAGCATAAGAACTCCCTCGTCAGCCCCAGAATCCAGTAGTCTCAGTCTTCAGCAGCTGAGGGATCAATCCTTAGATAGTGGACTCTACTGAGAGGATTTCTTCAAAAAGGCCACAGACGTAGTGTAGCCTGAAGCTGGTAATCTTTATGCCTTACATAGTGAGAGTGATAGGGCTAGCAGTATTGCAGGGTCTGCCTGAGTGCCACCAGGATCCTTTGGTGGGTGGGCCCAGGTGTTAAAATACCTGGTGGTCCAGGTCCCTTCAGAACCGTAGGCTGGAATCTCTCCTGAAACAGGCCTTTGATACAAGTGCCCTGACTTTACAGGCTTGGATTAATGGGATTTACAACACCAGAATGTCCATTCGCTTGCTTCAGGCCCTGACATCATCGGAGTTGGAGGTCCAGCCTATGGCACAAGAGGGGGGGGGGCAAGCTGGAATTGGCATCTGCATATTTAGCAGATGCCTTTTACATCTTGGGTGAGGGCTTTGTCCAAAACCATGGCATCGGTTATAGCGGCATGGCATTTTCTGTGGCTGCGAAATTGGCCAGGGGATCTTTCTTCTAAAACTCAACTCAGTTAGCTTCCTTTCAAAGGAAAGTTGCTGTTTAGTGAGGCCCTGGACAAGCTGGTGAAAGATTTAGGGGAGTCCAAAGGTGGGTATTTGCCAGAGGATCGCCCTAAAAGATCCAAGCAGCGTACTCTGCAATGCGGTCATCCTAGAGATTTTTGGAGGTTTTGGCTCAGTCGCTTCACCCCCTTTCATTGAGGTTGCAACAACCCAAGAGGTCAGCCCTTTCAAGGCTATAGGGGATCCAGTAGGGATTTCTCCTCTGTCCCTCAGGCTCCCGCCAAAAAGCCCCAATGAAGCCATCGAGGCTCAGGTGGAAATAGCTCCAGTCAGAGATCGGTTACAATGCTTTTTTTCTGTCTGGAACACTAGCACAACTGATCAGTGGGGGTTAGCGATCATTTGGGACGGGGACGTGCTGGAGTTTGCTCGGCCACTCTCCAATGTCTTTGTGCAATCACCCTTCCCGGCAGCGAAGGCGGAGGTAGTGCGGAACACCTTACATTGCCTGATGAGCTTGGAAGCCGTGGTGCCAGTGTGGGTTAGGTCGATACTCTGTTTACTTTGTGGTCCCCAAGAAGGAGGGATCTTTTTGGCCAATTCTGGATCTCAAGCACATCAACCATTCCTTATGGATGCCATGTTTTCGAATGGAGACACTGCAGTCAATGATTCTGTCGGTACGATTGGGGGGGGGGGGGGGATTCTTGTCAGTGCTGGATCTCGCAGAGGCTTGCCTACATATAGCAATTAGACCGGAACATCAGAAGTTCCTACGCTTTGTGGTGCCTATGGGACATTTTTAGTTCCGAGCTTTGCCCTCTGGTCTTGCCACGGCTGCATGCACCTTGGTTGTGGTGGCGGCGGCGGCCTTAAGAAAGGAGGGTGTCCTGGTTCATCTGTACCTAGACAACTGGCTTATTTGAACAGAGACTGAGGCTTGATCTGCCACTCGGAGAGTGATGCACTTCCTTTAAAGTTTGGGATGGATGGTCAACCTATTCAGGAGCCAGTAGAAGCCCGTTCAGCAGTTCCTTATCGTCCTTCCAGTCCAGTCCCGCACCTCTGGGTAGTGTACCTCTCCCAGCAGCTTGGAGACTAAACATGTCATCTTTTGATGATACCAGTGCACTTATGCAGCTGGCACCACCTACCAGCCCCAGTATGCTCAGTCTCCAAACAGCTGGAGGAGGTAATGAGCCAGAGTGTTGGACTAACTGAAGGGACAACTAAGGAGCATAGATTTGATTAGAGTTAGAGTTTATCTTTGTCCTGTAAGGTGCAGGTTCTTTGATTTTAAAGTTACAAAAAAAAAAAGCTAAAGATTAACACAAAATGGAAAGGATCCAAAGGAAAGAACCAAAAGGACAACAGGGCAGAGAGGGAGGCTATTCCTCTCCCCCCTTCCCCAGGATTCCGGGGGGGGGTCGTCTGTGGAGGCCTCCCACAGCCCGAGACTTCAAGCGGCTTCCGAACCTGTTATCAGGTGAGGAGCTGCCACGTGGGCAGGAGTTTAGTGACTGGCAGCCCTAGGTCATCCTCTCTGTGCCGAAGCCAGGAAGTGAAGGCTGAGTGCGAGGGGAAGGAGAGCCAAACGGTGCAGAGACCCTGAGGTAAGATCAGCAGGGGGGGGGGGGGGGCAGCTGGAGCACCTATTAACGACCGGGACACGTGGAGGCAGAGAGCAACCTATAACAGCATGTTTGGGGCCTGCAGCGCAGCGGGAAACTCAAGCACGCTTTCCTTTTCTCCAGGCCCACGTGCTCTTTTACCTCCCGCTGGGCTTTTGGTGCCCGGGGGAGGTCAGCAGCCCACATTTCCCTTGTGCAGCTGGAGAAGAGAGCTAGAACAGAGTAGGTTTGTTTGTTTTTTTGAGCCATTTTCATTCCCCACAGTTAGTGGCATTTCCTTTTGGGTTTATTTTTGGCTTTAAGTTAATTTAATTTCATTTAATTTAATTTAATTCAATTTAATTTGATTAGTTTACTTTAGTTCTTTAAGCTAGTTGCAGATCTTTGCCAGCTGTGCCTTGTGCCCTGGGAGAGGGATCATTCTGACAGCCTGATGTGCGGGACCCAAATGGGGAGCGTTCTCGGAGGCAGGTGTTTGCCTGGGCTGCACGCAAGAGGCTAATTCATTGGAGCAGAACCTGCAGGACAAGACAAGTCAGGAGAGTTCCTTCCTGTTGCAGGAGGCGAGGGGGGGCTCCACGTTGCCTTTGTCGGAACCGGCCACCAGTCCCTCCGCGATGCCTGGACCATCCACCCCTCAGACCCAGGGAGCAGTAGGGCTCCTGGGGGATTTTTCACCAGTTTGTTTGCTTTTGCACAAGGCGTTTTGCTTATGTCAACAAGGGTTGGTGAGCGGCTCCTTAGCACCAGAATGCAGGGCTAAGAGGGCATCCGATGCAAAGGAGAATGAGACATTGGCAGTGGCAACTAAGAGTACTAGAGGCTCAGGAGTGGCAGCTATTGCCATTGTCAGAGGGGCTGGATGGAGAAGACCTGGACACGCCCTTCCACTGCCTCCATCCTGGACATTTTCGTGTTTTTGCAATCCGGTTTTGATAAGGGCCTAGCTGCCAGTTCCTTGAGGGTGCAGCTGGCGGTGATTTCCTGTTATCGGGGAAAGGTCCCCGGGGTACCGTTAGGTACACACCCAGATGTTCTGAGATTTCTGATGGTAGTGAACAATCTCTGTCCAAGGAGGGCGGTGGTACCACCTTGGAATCTTAATTTCATGCTGACGGCGCTTTCAGGCGAGCCCTTTGAACCATTGAGTCGGGCTTTCCTGAAGGATTTGACTCTGAAGATGGTATTCCTTGTGGTGATTTACATGGCACCCAGGATTTCGGAGCTTCAGGCCTTATGCCAGAAGCTATTCCTTTCAATCTCCTGGGAGAAAGTGCTCCTTCGGCTGGTACCTTCTTTTTTACCCAAGGTGTGGTTTCAGCATTTCATGTGAACCAGGCAGTTTTCTTACTGGTTCTAGCGAATGCAGATGTGAGCTCTGCCACTCCGCAGCTGCGCTGCCTGGATGTTAAGAGTCCTGCAGAGGTATTTGAAAAGGATAGTGTCCTTTCGGAAATTGGATTGTTCTGTTTGGGGGACCGTGCAGTGGTGAGGTGGCAGCAAAGACCTCTATTTCCAGATGGATCAGGGAGTCAATCGTGTCGATGTACATCTTGAAGGGTAAAGCGGTGCTGGCGGGGTTGTGGGCGCATTCTACAAGGGCTCAGGCGGCCTCGTGGGCGGAGTATAGTTTAGTTCCGCCAGTGGAGATTTGTAGGGCAGCAACGTGGTTGTCGCTGCATACTTTCACTAAGCATTATCGCCTGGCTGTCCAGGTGGTGGGGGATGCTCACTTTGGGTCGGCAGTGCTTCAGGCCAGTTATGCAGGTCCCTCCCTTTTAGTTTAACAGGTCTGATACATCCCAGAGGTGCGGGACATGAGTGGAGGGACAGATAAGGAAAGAGAAATTAGACTTACCTGCTAATTGTTGTTCCTTGAGGAATTCCAGTCCAGTCCATTCCTGGATCCCTCTCTGAGTGTGTTTTGTGATGATCTGTGAGCACCCTGGTCCTGAAGCTGGTTCCCTTGGTGGAGGGAAGTGGCCAGGAGGGACTGGGGAGGGGGTGCAATTGACATTGTAGGGGGCGGAACGGAAGAGCTGTCAGTCTCTTGCTCTGGTGCTCAACAGGTAAGCCTCCTCATCCTGAAGAGGGTGGCAGGGTATTTTTCCCAGGTTCCCAGATGGTGGGGGGCTAGTTTATTTAGGCATAGAGGTGCTTTTGCATGTTTAACTACTTATTTGTTGCCCCTATGGGTCTGCTTTGTAAATAGGTTACTGGGGCTGGTAGGCAGTGCCAGCTGCATAAGTACACTGGTATCATCAAAAGATGACATGCTCAGTCTCCAAGCTATTGGAAGAGGTACACTACCCAGAGATGTGGGATTGGACTGGAGTTCCTCGAGGAACAACAATTAGCAGGCAAGTCTAATTTCTCTTTGGTGTATTTGGGGATGAAGTTTGATATCAGGGTAGGCCTCATTTCTCTCCTGGCATACAGGATCCAAAAGCTCCAGCGCCAAGTGCTCAGGTTTTTAGCAATGAAGGCGCCATCAGTGTGGTACTATATGCAGCTTCTGGGGTCCATGGTGGTGGCCTTGGATTTAGTGCCATGGGCTCGGACGCATATACGGCCTTTTCAGCAAACGCTGCTTTCTTGCTGGTCACTGCATAGCCATCCATTATCTCGGAGATTTGTTTGCCTGGAAACTGCAAGGCGAGCCTGGATTGGTGGCTGCAAACAAGCCATCTGGAAGCAGGAGCAGGATTCTGGTGACAACGGATGCCAGTCTCACGGAATGGGGAGCGCATTATCTATCACAATTCGTGCAAGGACCGTCTCTGGAGGAGAGCACCCGATCCATCAATAGTCTGGAAAATTGCAAGAGGATCTTGATGAAGTGGAAGACTGGGAATCAAAATGGCAGATGAAATTTAATGTGGACAAGTGCAGAGTTATGCACCTAGGGAAGACCAACCCAAACTATGGTTACACGATGCAAGGTTCCACATTAGGAACCACCACCCAGAAAAAAGATTTAGGCGTCATTGAAGATAACATGTTAAAACCCTTGGCCCAGTGTGCAACGGCGGCCAAGAGAGCAAATAGAATGCTAGGTATCATAAGGAAAGGAATGGAAAATAAAACAAAGGATATTATAATGCCTCTATATCGTTCCATGGTGAGACCGCACCTTGAATATTGTGTGCAATTCTGGTTGCCGTATCTTAAAAAGGATATAGCGTTATTAGAAAAGGTTCAGAGAAGAGCCACCAAAATGGTAAAGGGGATGGAAAGATACCCCTATGAAGAAAGGCTAAAAAGATTAGGGCTCTTTAACCTGGAAAAGAGATGGCTGAGGGGAGATATGATAGAAGTCTATAAATTAATGAACGGAGTGGAACGGGTAAACGTAGATCGATTGTTTACGTTATCAGAATATAGAAAGACTATGGGACATGCAATGAAGCTACAGGGTAAACTATTTAAGACTAATAAAAGAAAATATTTTTTTATTCAATGTGTAATTAAACTCTGGAATTTGTTACCGGAGGATGTAGTAAAGGCTGTTAATATAGCTGGGTTTAAAAAAGGTTTGAACAAGTTCCTGGAGGAAAGGTCCATAAACTGTTATTAAGAAGGGACCCAGGATATCAATGCTTGACCCAATACAAGCATTGTGGAACCTGTGTCTTTTGGGGAAACTGCTAGGTACATATGACCATAGATTGGCCACTGTTGGAAACAGGATACTGGGCTTGATGGACCTTGGTCTGACCCAGTATGTCATATCTTATGTTCTTATGTTCTTAGATATGGGCATTTTTTTCTTGCCCTTCAGTTTTTCTGTCCACTGATAGAGCGGAGGGCAGTGAGAGTGCACTCAGACAACATGACCGCAGTGGCATACTTCAACCACCAAGGGGGCACGGGAAGCATGGCCCTGGCAGAGGAGGCACAGCCCATGCTTCTGTGGGTGGAGAAATGGCTCACCACCCTATCCTGTGGCACATGTCGCAGGCAAGGAAAAATGTGCAGGTGGACTATCTCAATTGATGCTACTTGTATCCGGGTGAATGAGAACTGAATGCCGCAGTATTTCATGACATCACATGCCATTGGGGAGCACCAAACATGCATTTGATGGCAACCCTGGCCTACACCAAGGTGGCCCGCTTCCTCAGCAGCTGCAGGAAACGCATGTCCGAGGGGTTCGATGCCCTCACACAGATGTGACCAACAGACAGTCTCCTATACGTGTTTCCACAGTGGGCCCTAATTGATTGTCTCTTAGAGCGCATAGAGGCTCACAGTGGGGCAGTGATTCTGATTGCTCCGGACTGGCCCTGCAAGATGTGTGGCTTCTGATTGCCAAACCACAGTGCCTTTCCAACAGCGTCAATCTGATCTCATAGGGGCCGATGGTAATACTTCAAGTGGATCGATTCTCGCTTACAGCCTGGCTTTTGAGTGATGAGACTGAGACGCAGAGCATATTCATTGTCTGTGCTTTCCACACTATTGAAAGCCAGAAAAAGATCTGTCACCATTTTTATTTTTATTTATTTATTTGAACAGTTTTTTTTATACTGCCCCTTCCACCGATCAGGGGCGGTTTGCATTGAACAGGTAACAGTTACAAAGAACAATGTTTTGAACTATGTTCCAACAAACTATGTACATACCCATTATACTCATAAAGAAGTGGTGGGTGTTGGCACACTTATAACTAGTTACGTGAAGGTTGTTGCAACTAATGCATAGATAGAAAGGGGGGGGGGGGAGAAAGGTGGGGGGAGCTAGGGCTGAGAGTATAGAGGGGGGTTAAGCTGGTGGGTAGAGTGAGTTATCGCTAGGAGGGAGGTTATTGTAGTATTACCAGCAGAAAGGAAGAGGTACTTATGCCACTGTACAAGTCACTGGTGAACCCTCACTTGGAATACTGTGTTCAGTTTTGGAGACCATATCTTGCAAAGGATGTAAAAAGACTGAAAACTGTTCAGAGGAAGGTGACCAAAATGATTTGGAGCCTGCGTCAGAAGCCTTATGAGAAGAGACTTGGAAGACCTAAACATGTACACTTTGGAGGAGAGGAGGGACAGGGGAGATATGATTCAGACCTTTAAATACTTAAAGAGAAATAATGAACAAACAAACCTCTTCCAAAGACAGAGAAGCTGCAAAACTAGAGGGCATAACATGAAGCTACAAGGTGGTAAATTGAAAGGCAATGTCAGGAAATACTTTTTCACTGAAAGGGTGGTGGATGCTTGGAATGCGCTCCCAATGGAAGTGGTGGGGGCAAATACGGTGACGGAATTCAAAAGGGCATGGAACAGACACAGTGGATCCCTTTACAGCAACAAGAAAATATCAAAATAATCGGAACCATCTAATTCCTTAACAAATAGGGGAGTACTACAAGGAGTGGTGGAATCACCCTTAAACAAAGACATGAGGAAGGGGGGCCTGCACAGAGCGGCAGGTGTACCTACTCTTGACATCGTACTGGGCAGACTAGATGGACCATACTGGTCTTTATCTGCTGTCATTTACTATGTTACTATGTATTTGGAGAATAGATGAGTTTTTAGCTCTTTTCTGAATGTCTGTAAGTCTTTTATCGCTCTGATGGGGTCCAGTAAGGAATTCCAGAGGGTGGGGGCTGAATAGGAGAAGGCTCTAGTGCAGGTCACTTTGGTTCTGCGGATTGAAGTGGGTATGTTTAGTCGGTTTAAATTACTTTTTTCCTGCTTCTGCCTTCTGGTTGGATCTGCGAGGCTTATGTGAGTGTTTGGTGAGTGTTCGAGAACTGGTATGCTCCCAAGAGCATTCAGGTTTTTTCTACAGCCCTCTGTGATATTTTGCTGTTCTTAGAGGATGGATTTGAGAAGTGGCGACCCTCTCCTGTAATCGGGGATGCATTCCTCAGTACGGTAAAGCAGGTCTACCCACTGGTATGTCCAATAGTGTCCCTGTGGGACCTCAATTTATTGCTGTCTGCCTTAGCAGATTCGCCCTTTGAGCTGTTGGCAGGGGCATTGTTAATGAACCTTACTTTGAAAAAGGTCTTCCTGGTGGCGGTATGCTCAGCATGCAGAATTTCTGAGCTGCAAGCATTGTCTTGCAGAGAGCCCTTTCTTGTGATTTCCAGGGAGAAGGTAATCCTCAGGCTGGTGCCATAATTTCTTTCTAAGATGGTTTCCAGCTTCCATGTGAATCAATCAATCTCTGTCCTGGTGTTTCTGGATTTGGGCAAGTCTGAGGAGGATCGGCAGCTGCACAAGCTGGATTTGCACAGGGTTCTGCATCGGTATCTTAAAAAGACAGCAGACGTTCGGAAGTCGTCTCGCTTGTTGGTGTTTGGGGGCCCTCAGAAAGGAGAGGTGGCCTCCAAGGCTTCAGTAGCACGCTGGTTAAAGGAGACTATCATATCCGCCTATGTTATGAAAAGCAGATCGGTGTTGGTAGGCCTGAGATCTCATTCCGCGCGATCGCAGATGGAATCCTGGGTGGGGCATAGTCTTGTTCCGCCAGCAGACATATGCAGAATGGCGATGTGGGCATTGCTGCATATGTTTACTCGACATTACCGTTTCGATGTGCAGGTTGTGGCGGATGCGCATTTTGGGGCTTTTGTGCTTCAAGCTGGACTCGCTGGTCCCTCCCATAAGTTACTACTCTGGTACATCCCACACGTTCTGAACTGGACTGGAGGGACGATTTGGAAGGTGACATTAGACTTTACCTGCTAATTATCTTTCCTTGAGTCCCTCGGCTCCAGTCCAGTCTCCTCCTGGAAATTTCTTCATTGTCCTTTAGGATAAAGGTTTGTGGCGAGTCCAGGTGGTTCGAGGGAGAAGTGTCATCTGAAGAAACACATTGACACCTGATATAACTTCTTCCTCTGTCAAAGGGATGGCATGTTGACAGGTATCACTCTGTCAGCACATTGCAGCCTTGTACTGTAAGTGGTTACTCGTTATGTAGCAGTTTTAGGATATGCTATTTCTGTTGCCTTTGGTTAGGCTGTGAGGGCCTGGTCAGGTTTTTGGATGCTCTCTCTTAACTGCTTTTTCAATAGGACATTGGATTCCGGAGCTGAAGGGGAAGCTCTTATGCTATGACATCAGAATTCTGACCTGCTCAGTCCTCAGCTGGTAGAGGGAGATAACCTGCACATTATACGTTTTGGACTGGACTGAACTGAAGGGATTCAAAGGAAGACAATTAGCAGGTAAGATCTCATTTCACCGTATCTATATATTTGTCTAAAGATGCCTCATACAGCTCCTGCTACCATAACTAGAACACTGTGAGAGACTTGGGGGGCTGACAGGATTGCAGGAATAGGCATGGACAGTGGGACTGTAGTTAGGTGAGAGGGAGGCTGACTGGATTTCAGGATGTAGGAGATGGGGATGGCCGATTTTAAGGGAGGAGTGAGACTGGGTGATGAGAGGGTGGGGAGGGAGGCACAAAACTAGGTGACAAGAGGGTGGGAAGGGAGAGAGATTGCAAGACTGGTTGACAACAAGGTAACAGGGTGGGTTAAGAGGGCTGCCAGCTGTGTATTCTACCAGTGGCCTGCAGGATTGATTTACTAAGGGTTTTTTTTTCCCCCTTGGACATAAAATGGAAAACCAGCCTTAGCAAATCTGACCCTAAAGGAGATGTGGTAGACCACCTCAGAGGAGATCCCCCCTCCTCCCCCCAAGCTTCTGAGCTTCAGTGGAGAATGGAGACAACCGGGGGGGGGGGGGGGGCAAGAGGAGTTCAGAGTCACTAGTTCCTAAGATTTAGGCCTGGCTCCTAAATTCAAACAAAATTTGTCAAGGCTTAAGCCTTGGCTGCAAAGCATGCAGTAACCGTGCATTGTGGATGCACACCCACTTTCCGCCCACACCTCACTCACATGCGCAGCTAACACACAGACTACAGATAGCACAGTGATTTTCTGCACTATCTGCATTTGCCCCATGAGCTTGCCAAGTGTGCCACATTTTCTGCCACGTTAACGGCTAATGCGCTATAAAAATATTTATGTGCTGATGTATGCATTAAAGCCAAATTGAGATAAATGTGTTAAGGAATTATTCTCTGGAGAATCACAAAGCTGGAGTGATGCTAATTTTTTTCATCCCTTTGCCCAAAAATGGCAAGTCAAAAATTGCCCTGTGGTTGTCCATAACTTTAGGATCTAGAGATGGTTTTCTGAGGTGTGGCCTTAAGTATTGCTACTGCTCCCAGGTGCCCTGAATCGTGCAGTGGTGATGAAGCCACATAATTAGGGTGTTAGCACATAATTTACAAGTGTCTGCACAATCGACAAACCTGCTGCTTCTGTAGCACTTAATTCAGTGATCTCGGAGGAGTTTGGGAGCCTGTAAGCTGTGATCTCCAGGAACAAGCAGGAATGAGTCTTCACATATGGGTACGTCGGTACCGACGGAGTCTGCGCGGGAACGCTTCCCAGCGTCCAATCAGAAAGCCTTTGGAAGCATCCCAACACGCCTGCGTGCTGCCTTCCCGCCTTCCCAACTGTCTCTCCTCAGTTTTCGTTTTTCCGCGGAGCCGGCAGGATGTCCTCCTGTCACCGCAGAAAATTCTTCTTCTATTTTTTAGTTTTCTTGTGGTCGCGACTGCCTTCCCCAACGCCACTGGTACCGCTGGTGTTTCTTTTTTCTTTTCTTGTAAAATTTTTCCTTTTTTAAGGAATATTTTTCCTCCTCAGTGTCTCACGGTTTCTCAGGCCTGTTAGGCCTCTCCTTTTTCCTTCATGGAACCGCCAGCCACTATCCCCAAGAAATGTACAAATTGTGGCAGTACAAACTTATTTTTAGACACTCACAATTGGTGTCTAACCTGCTTGGGTCCTGACCATTTTCCTCTGGAGCCCTCTGGCAATAGTATTGTGGGAAGAAGTTTTCAACATCGAGTTCCCCTCGACACGCGGTCCCCATCCAACTTCAGGGCACCGACCATATCTTCTTCTACACAGGATCAGGTAACCCAAAAACAGTCTGTTAAGACTAGCCAGTCCTCGAGCGGCAGTTCTCATGCACAGCATAGAGATGCCCACGGCCTTGCCCTCGAGAAACCACTGGCTTCAAAACCCCGGTGGGAGTCTTCGGCCTCCAAAGCCTGTGTGGGGTTTCAGGTTGTTCCTGAGGTTCACCCCTCACAGAACATACCTGAGCCATGCCCGGTGGTGGCATCCGCTTCGAGCGGTACCGATACCCCGGCATCGGCAATGGTGTTGGATGAAACATTCCTTACCAAGGATCGTCATCTGGCGTCCTCAGTACCTACGGGGCCGTTGGATATGCTCCAGACCGACCTTCCAGTATCGGTACTGGTACCGATACTAGTACCGACGTCGGTACCCTCCAGACGTGCATCGATAGACTCGCTTCCTTCGATGCCGAGTCTGGAATCGATCTCTAGTCTGGAGGACTGGGTACCGACTCGCCTTGGTACCGACACCAGATGGTACCGAAGGCTCGGTTCTGATAATTCGGATCCGCAACTCTGTTTCTTTGATACCGTGAGAGTTGCCACCAGCTGGTCTTCATCCACCGGTATCGGATACGGTACCGAAGTCGGTACCGTTATCCTCAGTGCCTTCCATGCTTCTCTCGTCAGGCTCGCTTCCCTCGATACCGAGTTTGGAATCGATCCCTAGCATGGACGATGTGCTACCGACTGGCGCTGGTCCCGACCTCCCGCAGTACCAGCGACCATCCTATAAGGATTCCATACTGCACCACCCAGGATCTTCTATTCCTATAAGCTTGGATAGATCCCTCGGTGCCAACGCTAGTTCTTCATCAGATCTAGCCTATCCAAAGGAAGTTCCCTCTGGGGATCCTTCTTTTCAGGTTTTCCTCCTAGATATGGCAAAATCCCTTGCCATTTCTATTCCTGGACAAGGTCCTACACAAGGCATCGGGGTCGAGCACCTGAGCGGGCCAGCCAGCCTTCCCGCTCAGGACTCCAGCCCAGTCGGGGCTGTGGGAGGAGGAGAAACACCTTTAAAAGAAGCCGCCGTCGGGCGGGAAACCCAGCACAGCCTGCAGCCATCTTCTTGCTCCCCCGATCGGGGTCGAGCACCTGAGCAGGCCAGCCAGCCTTCCCGCTCAGGACTCCAGACCAATCGGGGCTTTGGGAGGAGGAGAAACACCTTTAAAAGAAGCCGCCGTCGGGCGGGAAGCCCAGCACAGCCTGCAGCCATCTTCTTGCTCCCCCGATCGGGGTCGAGCACCTGAGCGGGCCAGCCAGCCTTCCCGCTCAGGACTCCAGCCCAATCGGGGCTGTGGGAGGAGGAGAAACACCTTTAAAAGAAGCCGCCATCAGGCAGTCCCGTGCCTGGCGGGCCCGTGCCTGAGGGCCTCGCCAGAGGGCCCTTTGGCGTGGCCCTTAGGCATGGACTGCCAAAAGCAGTCTGATAAGCAGCATCGAGAGAGACCGGGAAGCTCGGAACACCCAGCCCTGGACGTGGATCATACTGAACATCTCTGCAGTGGCACAAACAAATCATCATCCTGATTGATTTCACCCTCCACCGAAACACTGCTGCCTTCCCCATGGACCACACAACAGCGGCAAGTATGCACGCCAGACCTGAAACATTACCCCTATGAGCACCCTTGAATGATTGCTTTCCAGGCACAGCCACCACCACCATCTGTTTCAATTATTATCACTCTGCTATTTAACACAAGATCTCTAATCACCATTCCTGCAAGTAAATCTGCTAATTGTTCTGCCAGTACTTTGATACTACTGTCATCAGTAAGCTTGCTACTATTGATATCATACTCTGCTTCTTTTGCTGCCAGTATTCAGCTACCATTGTTGCCAGTATATTGTTACTGTTGTCGCCTCTACTCAGCTACTACTGTTGCCAATATACTGTTACTATTGTTACCTCTACTCAGCTACTACTGTTGCCTTTACTTCATCACAATTGTTACCAGTATTCAGAAACTACTGTTGCCAGTACTCTGATACTATCATTGTCAACTCTACGGATACCACTGCAGTCAATACACCGACCCAAATACAGAGGACCAGTTTGAACTAAACAAGCCAGGAATCACACAACGGCTCTATCACACAGTGGCTCTACCAACCTGATAATTCTACATCTCAGACAAGACAGAGCACCTAATAACTGGAAACAACAATCTGCTACAACTTGCCCACATAGAGCACTGCCCCAAAAAAACTAGCACCCCTCTCCCGAGATACACAATGCATACCAGAAAGATGCTTACATTCATAGCACTAGCCATCACTTATCTCCTCTTTGCACTGTCCGGATGCTCACATGCCTTCAACCCCGGTACTAACTCTATACCAATACTAAGGAGTAACGGGAAGAGATGGCCGGACAAGGCTCAGACATACCCAACAAACTCCAATCGTACGCATCATCCCCATCTGCTCCACATTGCCCTCCAACCTACTAAAAAGTCTCAGACCAAAGATCAACAGCACCAACAACTATTGAGATGCGCCTTCATCAACATCAGATCTATTCGCACAAAATGGCCAGTGATCACCGACCTAATAGCACACCACAGCCTCGACATCCTGATGATCACAGAGACCTGGTTATCAGATTATGACAACGTCATTCTCAACCAGATGCTACCCCCCAAGTTCTCAATTCACACCTGCCACAGAGCCAACCAAAGAGGTGGAGGAGTACTCATCCTTGCAAAAAGTGATCTACAATTTCAGCTGAGCAAAACCATCAGCACAACCCATCTAAACGCGATCTCTATATCAGACAATTCTTGCTCAATCAACATAGTCTACAGAGCACCAACAACTGCATCTGAGGATCTGTCATCAATAATCGACCTTGCCTGCAACACAGATAAACCACGATTATCGAGCTGGCTATTAGGCGATTTCAACCTCCCCACTCTACATGACGCCCAAATTCACAGCATTTCTAGAAGCACTTGACAACCTCGGCTACAGCCAGATGGTTAGAGAACCCACTCATGTGAGGGGAAACACGCTGGACCTGATCTTCGCCCCACAAGCAATCATGGAAGCAGATCACAACTTTGCATTATCCATAAACCCAGTACCCTGGTCGGATCACAGCTTGATCACATTCCAACTACCCACCACCCTCAACAAACACAACACTAACACCATCCCTCCTAAACCACCAGCAAGAAGGTTTCATTCATTTGACAAAGAGGAAATACTTAAGAACGTCCTCCCACTACTAAACACTTCAGAGCCTGATCTGGACGGCCTGATTAACACCTGGGACATCACCCTCAGGTCTAACTCACAATTACCTGATACGAACAAAAAGACCAGGTGCCGAGCACATGTAGCATGGTACTCAAATGAACTAAGGGCATCACTCCTCCATCTTCGCAGGCTTGAGAGACGTTGGCGCCGATCCCGATCTACTGAAGCTTATACGGTGTATTGCTCCCACCTAAAAAAGCATCGCCAAGAAATAGCTGAGAGAAGGAAACAGTTCCATACAAATCTTCTAAAACGATCAGTGAACAAACACCATGATTTGTTCAACATAGTAAAGACACTGGCACGAGAACCAACCCCTCAACAAACACGCACAGTACAACCTCAGGTCTACGCTAACTACCTAAAATAAAAAATGATGCAAACAGTCAAAAACCCTTGCCCCACTGGTCCCTCCCCCATACCCAAGCCGCCACATCCATCTCCACTGACCAAATTCAACACTATATCACCCAAGGAGATCGAAAACACTATTGCCTCCATCAATGCTACCACTGCACCAAACGACCCCTGTCCAGCATCCTGGATAAGAGAACTGCGCTGTGAATTAAGCCCCTTCCTAAATAAAATCCTAGAACAATCATTTGCAACAGGAATCTTTCCTCAAAGTCTAAAACATACCTCCATTAGACCACTATTGAAGAATAACAAAATGGATCCGCTAAAAGTCGAATCATATAGACCAATATCCAGCATCCCACTGCTAGCCAAAATAATTGAAAAGGTGGTCCAACGTCAAATCCAGCAACATATAGACACTGAAGCACTGCTTGACGTGTCCCAACATGGTTTCAGGGAAGCACATGGCATGGAGACTCTCCTCATCACCCTCTTCAACACTCTAATCACAGGAATAGATAACATCCGACAAGGCTTCATCCTTATATTCATGGACATTTCAGCTGCGTTCGATTCTGTAAGTCATCAAATACTCATCGATTGTCTCGAGGAAAAAGGAATCCTTGACTCTGCACTGAGCTGGTGTAAATCTTATCTGTCCAACCGATGGCAACAAGTGAGGACCGACGCCACAACATCAGATCCATTTCTACAAGAACAGGGTGTGCCTCAAGGCTCTTCGCTTTCTGCATTAATGTTCAGCATCTACATGCAACCTATCTGTGACCTAGTTCGTTCATTTAACGTTGCATGCTTAGCCTATGCAGATGACATTCTCCTATATATGCCATTTGCAATCAACCAACCCGACTTTACCCCACTGGTGAGCTGTTTCGAAGCAGTCGAAGAGTGGCTCCTCACACAGAACTTATGAATCAACCATAACAAAACTGACATGCTGTTCATTACGAGGAACCAGGATTTCACACCCCCAGCCACATTAAAGATAAAGGACACAGAACTGACGGTTAAACCCACTATTCGATACCTAGGTATCACCCTGGACCAACGACTAGACATGAAAACACACACAAAAAATACAACAAAATCAATATACCACAAAATGCGTACACTGTGGCATTTACGACCACTACTTGAACCCTCGGATTTCAGAACCATCTACCAAGCCTTGGTGATGCCACACCTCAATTTCTCAAACGCAATCCTATATGGACTCCCACAAACAACGGTAAACCCTCTCCAACTGGCAATGAACACAGCCGCCAGAGTATTGGAAGGAATTTCGAGGACAGACCACATTACACCAATCCTGAAAAGACTCCACTGGTTACCGACCCATGCCAGAATCCAACATAAGATCATAATCACAACCTTTAAAGCCTTGAACAATCAATCTCCTGCAGCCATCACCGAACTATTACGCACCTCACCCCCCAATAGAATCAGAAGATCCGCAGCAATAAACAGCCTAATTGTCCCAAAAGAAATAGCGAGATGCACAAAGGCAACATCTAAAAGAGCTTTCAGCATTTATGCCCCAAAAGCCTGGAACGCCCTTCCACCAGACCTGAGAGCTATTACCAACTTAACCCAATTCAGGAAAAAGCTTAAGCACCACCTATTCACAAGTTACTTTCCGATTTAGACTCCATAGGGATTTACACACTCCATGCATATAACCAGATATTTTTAACTATGTAAATAACTGTAAATAGTTACCCCTGTTCTTCCAAGTTTCAATTCCTGTTAAAATGTAAAATACACTACAGTTACCCTGTATGTATAAGTATGTTCAATGTAAACCGCGCTGATGATAATAGTGCGGTATAAAATAAATGATAAATAAATAAATACAGGATCCCTCTATATTCCTGAGAGAGCAAAGGAAAACATCATGCTACCTTTGCATCATTCCTTGCAGGATCTCCTTCTACAAATGTGGGAAGCTCCTTTAAAGGTACCCCCACTTTCCAGAGCAACTGATCTTTTATATCAGGTGCCCCCATCTCCAGGATTTCAAAAGACTCAACTTCCTCATCATTCCATTGTTGTAGAATCAGCAATGAGGCGGGTGAAGAGTACTAAAAAGCACTCTTCTTATCCGCCAGGTCGTGAGTCTAAGACTTTAGATGCCTTTGGACGCCAAACTTTCCAGGCGTCCATGCTTTCAGCAAGAATTCTCTCATATATTTTTTATATGGGCTTATCTCTTGAGGAGGTCACAAAGAAATTACATCTTTTGACTCCTTTTCTTCAAGATCCCAAGAGTGCAGACTATTCCTCACTGGTTAGTCATGCTCAAAATATCTCTAGATTTCTTACTTGTGCTTCCCTAGACTCCTTTGGACTCTCACTTGGTTTGCAGCTTGTCGTGCTGTGAGGGCTTGCGTGCATCAGTGATGCTGAGAGCTAAACTATCCGTAGTTTAACTACTGGCAGGGTCTCCCAAGATGGACAGGTCTCAGCTGAGGTGCCAGACGAAGACAAACCACCCATCTGGGCAGCAGAATGGGGATAGTGTTGACGGCGGAGGATCACATTTCTGTGACAACGGCAACAACACCAAACTTAAACTGCGCGGAAGGAAGGCCCGGCAATCTACTTCTGTATCTTGCCATGAAAAACCCAATGGATAGTTACAACAAAACAAATTGTGCTATGGTGCTGGAAGATGAGACTCCCAGGTCGGAAGGCACTCAACTAGCTACTGGGGAAGAGCTGAAGACTTTTCAGAGTAAAGCCAGCATTTATGATGTGGTTGGATCAAAGCCCTCGGGAAGTCTGACTGCTGATGTAGCTGCGCATGAAATGAGAGTCAGAAGCTGTAAAGATGTCTTACACATTGGAACATGGAACGTACGAAGCATGAACCAAGGGAAGTTGGAGGTGGTCAAGAATGAAATGGAACGTGTACAACTTGATCTGTTGGGTGTCAGCGAACTGAAATGGACTGGCATCGGGCACTTTGCATCAGATGATCACATGGTCTACTATGCTGGAAATGAAAGACAAAGAAGAAATGGTGTTGCGTTTATAATAAAGAAGAAACTTGCAAGAACTGTAATGAAATACAATGCAGTCAGCGAACGCTTAATCTCTATTCGTCTACGAGGATTGCCTATCAACACAACTATAATTCAAGTATATGCCCCAACAACAGCTGCAGAAGAGAATGAAATTGAAGAGTTCTATGAACAAGTACAAGCTGAAATTGACAGAACATGCAACAGGATATCCTGATAGTCATGGGTGACTGGAACGCAAAAGTTGGCAACAAAGAAGAAGGCAAAGTAGTTGGAAAATATGGACTTGGCAACAGAAATGAAGCTGGAGAAAGATTGATAGAATTCTGCAAGACCAATGATCTATTCATCTCAACACCTTCTTCCAGCAACACAAGCGGCGACTGTACACATGGACTTCACCCAATGGATTGTATAAAAATCAAATTGACTACATCTGTGGAAGTCAACGATGGAAAAGCTCTGTAACATCAACCAAGACAAACCTGGAGCTGACTGTGGTACAGATCATCAACTACTAGTATGCAAACTCAAGCTAAAGTTGAAAAAGAGCAAACCACTCATGAATGCAGCAAAATATGACCTTGAGAATATACCACTGGAATTTAAAGACTGCCTGCAAAATCGATTTGCTGCTTTAGATACAAATGACAGAGCTCCGGAAGAGTTATGGAATGACATCAAGAAGGTTGTGCTAGAAGAAAGGGAGAAGTCTCTACAAAAGGTGAAAAAGCAAAAACGGCCCAAAATGGATGACGGAAGAAACTCTGAAAATTGCCCAGAAACGCAGAGAAGCTAAAGCCAAAGGAGAAAGAAAGACAATCGTAGAACTCAACAGAGATTTCCAACGTGCAGCAAGACAGGACAAGGAAAAGTACTACAATGACACTTGCAAGGAAAGCAGAAACTATTAGAGGAAGAATAAGATCGGCTTTCCTAAAGCTGCGAGAGTCAAAGAAAAAGTTCCAGCCTCGAATTGGAATGTTACAAGATGCTCAAGGTTCTATGTTGAATGATGCTGAGAAGATCAAGAAAAGGTGGAAGGAGTATACAGAGTTTTTATATGATAAAGATCAAGTGGACCAACAGCCGTTTCAACCTATACCTTATGATCAGGAACCATTGGTGATGAAAGAAGAAGTTGAAGCAGCATTGAAAGCCTTATCAAAGAACAAAGCACCAGGCATTGATAGCATTCCCATAGAAGTATTGCAGCAATCTGATGCAGCTGTTACCGTACTTACACGGCTCTGCCAAGAAATATGGAAGACAACATCATGGCCAACTGACTGGAAAAGATCTGTGTTTATACCAATACTAAAGAAAGGTGATCCAACTGACTGTGGAAATTATCGCACAATCGCTCTGATCCCACATGCCAGCAAGATTCTACTGAAGATTATTCAAAAGAGACTACAGCCATACCTAGAACAAGAACTACCTGAAGTGCAAGCAGGGTTCAGGAAAGGGCGAGGAACGAGAGACATCATTGCGGATGTGAGATGGATCCTTGAAAAGACTAAAGAATACCAAAAGGATATCTATTTGTGCTTTATCGACTATAGCAAGGCTTTTGACTGTGTAAACCATGAGAAACTCTGGACCACATTAAGAAGAATGTGTATACCAGAACACCTGATCGTTCTCTTGCGCAATCTGTACATTGATCAAGAAGCAATAGTTCGAACGGAACAAGGAGAAACAGAATGGTTTAAAATAAGCAAGGGTGTAAGACAAGGCTGCATACTTTCCCCCTGCCTGTTTAATTTATATGCAGAACAAATCATCAGAGAAGCAGGACTGTATGAAGACAACAGAGGTGTGAAGATTGGTGGAAGACTCATCAACAACCTTCGCTATGCTGATGATACCACATTACTGGCTGAAAGTGAAGATGATCTGAAACATTTGCTTCTCACAATCAAAGAACATAGTCTCAAACTGGGCCTGCACCTTAATGTAAAGAAGACAAAGATCATGACCACTGGCAAAATCTACAGGTTCATCGTTGAAGGAGAAGAAATTGAAATCGTGAACCAACTTTAACCTACTTGGATCAACTATCAATAAAGAAGCAACAAGCAGTCAAGAAATCAGACGACGCATTGCTCTGGCAGAATGGCTATGAAAGACCTAGATAAGATTCTCAAGAGCAGAGATGTCTCTCTCCATACAAAGATTCGACTTGTTCAAGCCATGGTATTTTCAATAACATCATATGGATGTGAAAGCTGGACAGTGAAAAAGACAGACAGGAAGAAAATTTGATGCCTTTGAATTATGGTGCTGGCGGCGAATACTGTGTATACCATGGACTGCCAGAAGAACAAACCAGTCGGTACTAGAGGAGATCAACCTAAGCTTTCTTTAGAAGCTCAGATGACAAGACTTCGACTTTCATACTTCGGACACATCATGCGAAGAGAGAGATCATTAGAGAAAGACATCATGCTTGGCAAGATAGAAGGTCAACGCAAAAGAGGAAGGCCAGCAATGAGATGGATCGCTACAATAACAGCAGCTACGGGTACCAGCCTGTCAACAATGAGCCGCCTGACTGAAGACCGAACACAATTTAGGATAGCTATCCAGAGGGTCGCCATGAGTCGACTCCGACTCGACGGCACTTAACAACAGACTCCTTTGAGTCTGTTAGCAGGACTTCTGCTATAGCTATAGGAGCACGACGTAAGGTCTGGCCCCAAGCTTCAGACTTGGACAAATGGGCACAAGTTAGACTGGGAAATACTCCTTGCACTGGAGAAAATCTCTTTAACAAGGAGTCTTTACTCCAGGTTGCTCAGTTAACAACTGACTGTCCTGTTTCCAGAGGCTGTTCTACGCCGCCTTCTTTCCCAGTTGGTAGGAAATGTCCTGCCAAAATTTCTTCCCCTAGGGGAAGAAGATTTTATCCATCTTCTGCCCATCATACAGATGTTCCCAAACAGGGGAAACATCACCCTGGTCTGAAGAATCCACAACCTCAGCAGGGTCAACAAACCCAGCAGTCGCAGGGTTTCAAATAGATCATCATTGCCCCTCTTGGTTGGTGGTTAGAGTAGCAATCTGCTTCTTTTCATTTGCAGTATCTGCACTAAATTTATTCTAACCTTCCTAGATATCTCTTCATGAGACATCTTTTCTTTAACTTTAAGAGTCTTTATGATGATCATGCCCATACTTAACAGGGTTTTCCTCTTCCTCTTGGAGGAAAGAGAACTAACAACTATTAATAGACAGTTGTTTTCCCTGTACTGGCATGTATCATCTCACCTGTCAGAGACTTCCTCCATAGTCAGTCTCTTTTAACTCTGTCTTACCTCCCTCTTACTATAGCATTTGGTTTGTAAGAGGGACCCTTTTACACTGGTAAGCCCCTATGGTCCTCTACCTGTTCTACCAGGGGATTCTCCCTTCCAGAGTTGTCTCCCCCCTTGTTACCTTAGGGCAGCCCATCAGACAATAGGAAATCCTACCAGGTCTGTTGTTTCTTTTTCCCAATCTAAAAGAGGGAGAGGGAAAAGAAATTTGCTCCGCTGCCCTGGTATGTTGCTGCAGATACAGCAATTCCTAGTGGTTAAGCCACTGGTTCTGTCCACCACACAACCAGGGATTCTCCTCCACTAGCAATCCTTCTAGCCTCAGTGCTAAGTCCCAAACAGGTTATCAACCTTGTTTGGGAAACCCTCTTATCACAGCCTGGTGGGTTAGCTTCTATTCTTCGCCCCCTTGTCCTTGGCAGAATACTTGGTTACCTGCTGGCTTTCCACAGCCAGTTTTTCTTCTAACCAACCTGCAGCATGCTCTCTGCAACTCTATAGAGTAGCTTTGCACTATGGGCCCTTGCTAGAGAGCATTAGTATCTTGCCTAGTAGATAACCCCAGATGGTTAAAAGGGGTTCCCCCAGTCATGTTTCCATGACTGGTAGGTATTTCCTACCCTTACCATCTCATCTTAAATCTCTTTTGAGACATCAGTCTCAGGCCTTTCATTACGTGAAAACCTAAAGAAGGGCCAGTTCCCTGGCTTGGCCCGTATCTCCTTTGGTCTTCTCGTCAGAGATAATTTTCTTCAGTGGCAGCTAGAGGACGCCCAATACCCCTCTTGCCCTCATAGGCAAGTCACTAGGGTATCTTCCTCCAGTGGCGTCCTCTATCCATTCTCCATATGGCAATTCTGGAGAAATCTGGACTTCCTGCCTACAGTCTGAAGTTATCCTCTGCCTTTTTCACGTAGGCCATCCTGGTTATTCAAGAGCTCTAATTCTGAAAAAAATCCAGACTACTTCTTGTCAGGGAGACTTCTCCTCTGACTCTGCCAATCATAACCAGGAAAAGAGATTTCTCTGTATATCTATTCAAGCAGGTATTAACCTTCTTGCTCTTAGATGAATCTTCCTCTCTTCCTATATCCCTAGGGGGGATCAGCTTCTATAGACCTCTCTCCTTCCACATACCTGGAGATATGTATCTATATGTCTACATATTCATATATATATATATTCATCTATATCTATCTGTGTGTCTTCTGCCCCTACATATCTCTTATAGATATATGCATATATACCCTATATGTGTATATATTCAATATATATATGTATATATACATAGATATATTTATAGATCTACTGAGATGTATTTTTAGATAGATATGTATCCATATATTCATCTATCTGTTCTGTTAGGTTCAGATATCCTTATATTCCTATATGATCCTGACAGATAGGCACTACCCCTATCAATGCTATGCCAGCATACTTAGGGGGCGACACTTATAACCACTTCCTGTGGTAATTAACAGAATTTTCCTTACCATATAGGTTGGGTACTCCTGAAGCTCTCCATGTACCTTTCTTCTTTCCTAATTGACCCCATTTAGGAAAGACATTGCAGAGCTTCAGTTAACCTAACGCTTAGCGCTCCTGAGTCTGTCCTTACTTTCTTATCAGATACAAGGGTCTCCATACCCTTTCTCCCCTACATGGACTGATTCCATTCCCAGTCCAGTTAGGTCAGACTCATTTTTTCTTTGGGTCCTAAATGTATACTATTTCTGGACCTAAACAGCTTAAGCTTTCTTTAATACTGCCTTCTGCGTCCCCGCTGAAGCTTGGGGATAGCTGAAGAAAGCCCCCAGGTAAGTGAAAGCCCCCAGGTAGGTGATACATTAAATACCTTTATGGAAATGGGTAACAGGGGTAACATATGGAAAGCAGTGTGTATAAATGCCCGTAGCATGGGAAATAAGATCCCTGATGTTGAAGCTTTGGTGGGAGTGGCTGACTTGGATTTAGTGGCAGTTACAGAAACATGGTTCACAGAAAACCATGACTGGGGTGTAACTATACCTGGCTATACTTTATTCAGAAAGGACAGGGTAGGAAGAAGGGGGAGGAGGAGTGGCACTATATGTAAAAACTACTATTAAAGCTTTGGAATTGCAGAGCTTAAAAGGCAGAGAGGAGACATTGTGGGTTAAACTAGAAAGAGGGAAAGAGAAATCTATTTGCATTGGTGTGATATACAGACCTCCCTCACAAGAGGAAGAGGTGGACAGAGAGTTAATTGAAGACATGTGCAGCATTGCTAGGAAAGGGGAAGTGCTACTGATAGGAGATTTCAATATGCCAGATTTTGATTGGCACATTCCTGCTGCAGTATCATCTAGAAGTAAGGAGATCCTGGATTCTCTACAGGGAGAACTATTCAGGCAATTGGTAACAGACCCCACACGTGAAGGGGCCATACTGGACTTGGTGCTTACCAATGGTGAAAGTGTTTCTGATGTTGTAGTGGGAGATCATTTTGCATCCAGTGATCACCAGATGGTGTGGTTCAGTATTAGGACTAGGGCTGTTAGAATCCATTCCAAGGTGAGGATCTTAGACTTTAGGAAGACTAACTTTGCGAAGATGGGCCAATACCTCAGGGAGTCGTTAGTGGGATGGGAACAGCTGGGGGATGTAGAAAAACAGTGGGCAAAACTGAAAGGGGGTATTTTAAGGGCAACCAACCTTTTTGTTAAAATGGTAAATAAAGGCAAAAGGAAAAGGAGACTGCTATGGTTTTCGAAGGAAGTAGCTGAAAAAGTGAAGAAAAAGAGAGAGGCCTTCATGAAATACAAGAGATCACAGAGAGAGGAAGACAGGCATCTGTATTTGGAAAAACTTAGAGAAGCTAGCAAAGTAGTCAAGAAGGCAAAGATTCAAAAGGAGGAGGAAATAGCCAATGCAATAAAATGGGGGGATAAGACATTTTTCATATTAGTGAGAAGAGGAAGGGCAAAAGTGGTATTGTCAGACTCAAGGGTGCAGGGGGGGGGGGAATATGTAGAAGCTGATAAGGATAAAGCGGAATTGCTTAACAAATATTTTTGTTCTGTGTTCACAGATGAAGAACCAGGAGCAGGACCTCAGAAAACACCCACAAATAGGAACAGAAGCGAGGGACATCTTGAACAATTTTCAGAAGACTGTGTTCGTGAGAAACTAGCTCAATTTAAAGTAGACAAAGCGATGGGACCGGATGGGATACACCCTAGAACACTGAGGGAACTTGGGGACGTTCTAGCAACTTCACTGACTGACCTTTTCAATGCCTCGTTGGAGTCGGGAGTGGTGCCAAAGGACTGGAGAGAGGCTCATGTGGTGCCTTTACACAAAAGCAGAAAGTAAGGATGTGGTTGAAAACTACAGGCCTGTTAGTTTAACTTCGGTGGTGAGTAAATTATTGGAAACGCTGCTGAAAGAGAAAATAGTGAGGTTTCTGGAGTCCAGCGGATTACAGGATCCGAGGCAGCATGGATTCACCAGAGGCAGGTCTTGTCAGACAAATCTGATTGATTTTTTTGACTGGGTGACCAGGGAGTTGGATCGAGGGAGAGCTCTAGATGTGGTGTATTTAGATTTCAGTAAAGCCTTTGACACTGTTCCTCACAGGCGACTTATAAACAAACTGAGCACCCTAGGGATGGACCCTAAAGTTACTGCTTGGGTTAGAAATTGGTTGGGTGGGAGGTGACAAAGAGTACAAGTAAATGGAGCTCACTCTGAGGAGAAGGATGTTACCAGTGGTGTGCCCCAGGGATCTGTCCTTGGTCCGATTCTTTTTAACATCTTTGTTAGTGATATAGCGGAAGGGCTGTCGGGTAAGGTTTGCCTCTTTGCAGATGATACCAAAATCTGCAATAGAGTAGACACCCGGGAAGGTGTAGATAACATGAGGAGGGATCTAGCTAAGCTTGAAGAATGGTCTAGAATTTGGCAGCTGGGATTTAATGTTAAAAAATGTAAGGTCATGCATTTGGGCTGCAGCAATCCAAGGGAGCAATACAGTATAGGAGGTGAAGTACTTTTGTCCACTAAAGAAGAGCGGGACCTAGGCGTGGTTGTGTCTGATGATCTTAAAGTAGCTAAACAGGTAGAAAAGGCGACGACAAAAGCTAGAAGGATGCTTGGGTGCATACGGAGAGGAATGGCTAGCAGAAAAAAGGAGGTGATAATGCCTCTGTATAAGTCTTTGGTGCAACCTCATTTGGAGTATAGTGTGCAATTCTGGAGACCGCACCTTCAAAAGGATGTGAACAGGATGGAGTCTGTGCAGAGGGTGGCTACTAAAATGATTAGTGGGCTTCATTATAAAGCATATGAGGACAGACTTAAGGATCTTAATATGTACACCTTAGAGGAAAGGCGGGATAGAGGTAATATGATTGAGATGTTTAAATACCTCTGTGGCATAAATGTTCAGGGAGAGAGCCTCTTTCAATTGAAAGCAAGTTCTGCTACGAGGGGACATGGGATGAGGGTGAAGGGAGATAGATTCAGGAGTGATATGCGGAAATATTTCTTTACGGAAAGAGTAGTGGATCCATGGAATAGTCTCCCAGTGGAGGTGGTAGAGATGAGGACAGTAACTGAATTCAAAAAAGCATGGGACCAACACAGAGGATCTCTAAAGGTAAAATGTGGACTGTTGTAGTCGTTGATATGGAAGGACAGACTAGATAGCCATGTGGTCTTTTTCTGTCGTCATGTTTCTATGTTTCTATGTTTACCTCTTATACTACCCCAGTCTTTCCTCCTGGGGCCATTTCTCACCCTGAAGGGTTCTGACCTCCACTTGTTTTTCTCTACTTTTATTACCTCTACTTCTCAGTGAGGTACCCCTTGAGCACATTCACTGGCTCTTCTAATAGATCCATATGTACCTCAGTGGAATTGTGCAAGGTGTACAAGGGAGGCCCAGAGTACAATATTTTACTACAAAATACCCTCTATACAGGGTCTTCTCCTTTAGAAACCCTGTTCTAGCCAGCTGTTCCACAGCTCCTCTTCTGTATTCAACTCCTACCCTCCATTCCCAGGATGCCTGAGGTCTTAAGCAATAGCATGGCTCGTTCTAGACTTGCAACATGCTAGGACTCCCTCTGGGCATCTGAGCTTGGGAGTCCCCATATGTGAAGACTATTCCTGCTTGTTCCTGGAGATAGCACCGTTACTTACCTGTAACAGGTGATCTCTGGGAACAGCAGGAATAAGTCTTCACAACCCACCCACCTCCCCTAGGAGTTGCTTTTTCTCTATCTCTATCTTTCCCTTCCTTGCTCTCTCTCTCTCTTTGTCTCAGCTTTCAAACTTAACTGAGGAGAGACAGTTGGGAAGGCGGGAAGGCAGCACGCAGGCGTGTTGGGATTCTTCCAAAGGCTTTCTGATTGGACGCTGGGAAGCGTTCTCACGCAGACTCCGTCGGTACCGACGTACCCATATGTGAAGACTTATTCCTGCTGTTCACAGAGATCACCTGTTACAGGTAAGTAACTGTGCTTTATCTCAGCTTAGACCATTGCTGTACGATTGGCAGTCTCTGCAATCAGCATAGCCAGCACCCAGGTCAGTCACTAGGGCCAAGGTTATGCCAACTTAAACTCAGAAACTGCTTCCGTTCAGAACCAGTGGAAGTCTTGCTCTTGCCATCTGCTGTCAAAGATACAGGCTTGCCTGATTTCATTGTTGCAGCTGCACTGATTTTGAGATATGTGGCACTTTTGAAAATTATTTTTGCTATTTTTTATTACATAATTAAATGTGGGTTTTGTATGTATTGGTTTTTATTCCATTACCCCTTTTATCTTGCATTTTTTTATTATCCAGTCAGGTTTTCAGGATAACCACAATGAATATTCATGAACCCACATACACACACGTATGTGTATATATACACTTTTTAGTGTGGAGTATTTTTATCCATTTATTACTAACTATTAAATCAACACTAGACTGTACTCTTTGGCAACACAGATCCTCATTAATTCTGAGAGCTAGAAGGATATCTGCTCAGACTATTTGTCCGTGCCTCTCTGAAGCAGAAATTCTTTTTTCTCTCCTGGGTTCAAGTGCATCACCTCTGCAGTGTGCCCATAGAGCAGGGTCCCTAGTCTGTAGAAAGCACTGCAGAATTTGGCCTCTTCCGTAGAATTCCCCTTTCCCAGCACAATTGTCATTGGAAATTGAAGGCCAGAGTGTCGTCAGTAACAGTGGCTATCTCCCTGTATTGCATGAACCTGGCTGTACAGCAGGAGTGCTGTGCTTTAATCTCACATGCCCTCACTATTTCCGGTATGGCATGTTTGCTTTGAAACGTGTGGTTTAAAATTTATCCACAGGAATAGAAATAGTGAGGGAAGATGGCTGCCTGGAAACAGTTGGGCTTATGAGGCTTGTTGCTGCTCATGACAGCAGGAGGAGACTGACAAGTAAGTGAGATTTGTAGGGAGGGGGCAAAGAGAGTGAGAGATGAGGGAGGGGTCAGGAGCCAGGAGACAAAGGGGGAGGGGAATGAGTGAGAGAAGGGGTGCTGTACTGCAGGCAGCAACCTCCCTCACTATTTCTTTCCCTGTGGATTCATTTTAAACCGCTTGTTTGAAAGCACACATGCCATACCAGAAATAGCGATATTAAACCAAATAACTGCACTGGGAGCAAAGTATCACAAAAAGAGTATTAATACACTCCCACAATCATTCAATATCTCAAACTATCAACATTGCTACCTCAACGGGACCTCATGCTGTTAGTTATTGAGACAGCATATGTGAAACATGAAGAGGTTTAAACAAAAAAAAGGAGCTAGATGCTGAGCTGGTCAGATTAAAATTTTAGATGATTATTCCACACGTTTTGCTGATGTCACCAAGCAATTAGATCGATATAAATTGGACCTCAAAGTCCTTAAAAGTTAAAAAGTTCTTGCATGATGAGAGAGATGAAAGAGGGGAATATTTACAACTGGTCTGCAGCATATGCATGTACTAAATATTCATCTCGTAAGTCGGTGAGGCTTGATTTTTTCATCTGAAAGTTGTCTGTATAGCGAAGAAGATGCTAGTAAATTGTCTTTTTTAGGGAAACGAGGAAGAGGCAGATCAAGAAATTGGCAGGCAATGGCCTTTCAACCCACAAAGTATCAAGGTCCCTATAAGCGGTTGCAGAAGAAAAAATATCCTCAGCGTGTAGAACCTCAATGGCTGGAGCTATGATTAATTTGTCATCTGTGGAGTTGTCTTCTGTGCAAGTCCATCTGCTATCTAAAGAGCTTTCCTTTGTACCTGGACCTTTTTAATTTTTTTTTTTTAGTGCTGTCAAGTCAGTGCTGACTCCTGGCGACCCAGCTGCCTCTGGTTTTTCTTGGCAATGTATCACTAGAATAGATTGCTAGGCCTTTTCTTCCAAGGCAATGGAGGGTAAAATGACATGCCCAAAGACATAAGGAGTGCCAGTGGGACTTCAACCCTTGATCTTCTAGGTACTAGGCAGTTGCTCTAACCACTAGGCTACTCTTCTATTGGTGTTTCTGCTTTTGACAAATTTCAGAATTGTTAGCTGTAGAGTGGTTGATAAGGACTTTACAGCTTCATTATCTTTTTCTGATAGAGCTTTCAGCACCTTGACAGTTGGTGTGGTTGAAGTCGTCCTGGACACCCCGTAGACCCTTACCAGCTGTCGTATATACCTTTAAGACATTGTTATTGAGTGATCTGGAGGAGAGATTGAACAGTAATGTAAGAAACATAGGTCAAATTTGACTAAGGACGAAGTATTGGCACTCCAAGACTTGCAATACAATGCTATATTAACGACTAAGCGTGCAGATAAGGGTGGGGCAATTGTTGACATGGATACTACGGATTATGATATGGAAGCTTTATGTCAACTCAGTGATACAGCATGTTATCGTCAATTGGAAATGGATCCTACAAGCAAGTTGCACCACGGGTTTATCAGCTTGCTAAAACTGCCCTGGAAGCAGTTTTTTTTTGTCAGAAAAAGAAATGGCCTTTTTGAATCCACAGCATCCTAAAGTACCAATCTTATATTTGTTTCCTAAAATTCATAAGACCTTAGATCATCCTCCAGGTAGACCTATATTATCCAGCAATGATTCTTTGTTAGAATATGTTGGCCGTTTTCTGGATGTTTTCTTTGAGAGAGGAAGTTCCTAAAATACCATCATTTGTTAAGGATACCATGCATTTTTTGGAATATCCTACAGTGTGTTTCCTCAGTTTCTGAAGTTCAGTGGCTTGTAACGTTAGATGTTGACTCTTTATACACTTCTATCCCCCAAGTAGAAGTTTTGACAGTACTACAATCGGTTTGGATGTCACGGTCAGTTCCTCATAAAGTGCCTACTAGCTTTTTGTTTCAATTAGCTGAAATAGTTTTGACAAAGAATTTCTTTGTCTATAAAGAAGTCTTCTGTCAACAAATCTCAGGCACAGTAATGGGAGTGACATTCGCTCCATCGCTAGCTAACCTTTATATGTGTGCATTTGAAGAGCGATGGATTTACTCCTCTGTCTACACCTGCTATATTGTTGAATGGTGTAGGTTTATTGATGGCGTTTTCCTGCTGTGTAATGGCACTAGAGATCAACTTCAAACCTTTTTTCATTATTTGAATATGTGTAATGCTACCATCAAGTTTGAAATGCAATGTCACAAGTCAACAACAATTCATTTCCTGGATGTTACTGTAGTTAAGAATTATGAAATTGGCAAGAAGGAGAAAGTAGCCACAGCGGTAGTTTTGGGTTTCTATCATTTCTCCCACTCTCCCCATACCAATAGCCGTGGTGGTGGTGTTGGGTTTCTGCTTTCTCCTTCTTGCCAGTTTCAACCCCTCCTTTTCCCTCAATCTCATTCCTTTCCCTCCTTTAAAGTCCATGCCAGACATCTTTTTAATCCCCTACCTCTCTGGATTGCTATCATCTATAGACCCCTGACAAGTCCTCTTCTGCCTCCCTCACTAATTTTGACTCCGACTCTTTGCTCTCCTTATTCCTGGATTCTTCTTCCTCCTCCCTTATTCTTGGTGACTTTAATTTTTATATTGATAACCCCTTTGATCCCTATACGTCCAAGCTCCTTTCCCTTACCTTCTCTTTTAACCTCCAGCTTTGCTCTTCTGCCCCCATTCATCAGCTTGGTCATTGTCTTGACCTAGTTTTCTACTCTTAATTGTTTACCTTCTAATTTCCATACCTCTGTTCTTCCCTTATCTGACCATCACCTGATAAGTGTCATTCTTCATTACCCCCCTCCTCTCAATCTCCTCCTATCTTCTTTTAGGAATCTTCATGCTATTGATCCATTGACTCTGTCCTCTACTGTCTCATCTCTTCTCTCTTCCACTTTGTCCTCTAAGTCTGTTGGTAAAGCCATAGCTTCCTATAATACTGCTCTCTCCTCTACTCTGGATAATCTTGTTCCACCCATGCCATATCCTGTGAGGCACATCTCACCTCAGCCCTGGTTTAGTTCTTTCTTATACCATGCTCTTTAGAATAAGTGTGGTTTACATGTATACTAACAGGTACTTTTTATTCCCTTGTCCCCGAAGGGCTCACAATCTAAGTGTACCTGAGGCAATGGAGGGTTAAGTGGCTTGCCCAAGGACACAAGGAATGGTCATGGGACTAGAGACCCCAGTCCCTCCAGCCTGAAGTTGCTTATCCCCATGTGGGAATTGAACCCCCAGCCTTCCGGCCTGAGGTAACCTGCCCCAACCACTGAGCCACTCCTCCCTGGTTGTCTTCAACTACTCGCTACCTATGTTCCTGTGCCCACTCAGCAGAGCACACTTGACTCAAATCCGCTCTCTCTCTGACTTTCTTTACTTCAAATTCATGCTTTCTTCTTTCTAGTCCATCATTGCACTCTCTAAGCAAAACTGTTTTCTCCACTGACTGTCTTGCCTCTAACCCTCTCTTTCTCTTTTCTACTCTCAATTTTCTTCTTAAGGCACCTCCATCTCCAATCCCTCCTCCTCTCTCTGTCCAAACCCTAGCAGACTATTTCCATGACAAAGTGCATAAGATTACTCTTCAGTCCCCCACTAAATCTTCTTCACCAACATTTTCCCTCACTTCTTCTCTCTCTGTACCCAGTCCCTTGGTGCCCTCATCTCTTCCCATGGCTTTCAGTATCATTTTTATGCTGATGACTCTCAAATCTGTCTATCTGCATCTGACATCTCTCCTTCGCTCCAAACTCGTATCTCTACTTCCTTATCTGACATTGCCACCTGGATGTCTCGCCACTGCCTAAAATTGAATATGGCTAAAACTGAACTTCTTATCTTTTCCCCTAAACCCTCCCCCCCCTCCTCCTTTCTCTATCACTTTTGACAACATAGCTTCTTTCTGTTTCCTTGGCCTGCAACCTTGAGGCCATCTTTGACTCCTCCCTTTCCTTCTCCACACATATTCAACATATAGCTAAAACCTGTTGTTTCTTTCTCTGCAACATTAACAAAATTTGTCCCTTCCTCTCTGAATACACTACTAAGGCTCTTGTCCACTCTTCGGTCACCTCCCGCCTTGACTATTGCAAACTCCTCCTTGCTGGTCTCCCTCAGTGTTATCTCCTCTTCAGTCTATCCAGAACTCTGCTATGTGGCTAATCTTCTGCCAGCCCTGATACTCATATAACCCCTCTTCTAAAATCACTTCACTGGCTCTTGTTCCATTTCCATATCCAATTCAAACTTCTCCTTCTAACATATAAATGCATTTACTCTACTGCCCCCTCATTTATTTATTTATTTCTCTTATATACTGCGCTCTTCAACATCAGCGCGGTTTACATGGAACATTTAGGTTTTACGGTGGGGGTTACACCGTAAATTACAGATAACAGGAAGCTCAACTTGGATAACCATAATTAACTATTTACACACATTTGAACACATAGTAGTATTTACATATTATACAACATTTGATGGATGATTACAGTGGACATGGAGCTTATTTGCGGGTAGGTCAAGATGGTGCACCTTCATTTGGGTAACATTCGAGGAAAAGGTGGTGCTTCAATGCCATTCTGAATTTAGTTAGTTCCGGGATTGCTCGTATGTTGGGAGGCAGGGCATTCCAGTATCTGGGAGCGCTGATACTAAAGGCCCTGCTTGCTGTAGCCTGTGTACACTGGGTCAGTGTTTTGGGGATTGCCAAGGTGTTTATTGCTGTAGTTCGTCTGGCCCTATTGGGGGGAGTTATGTGTGTGAGACAAGCGAGTGACGGGGGGGGGGGGGGGAGAGCCCATTTATGGCCTTGAATGTTAGAAGTAATGTTTTGAAGACGATCCTACAGTGGATAGGGAGCCAGTGGAGACTTTTGAGGATGGGTGTTATATGGTCTCGCCTCGAGGCCCCATTCAGAACTCTAGCTGCAGTGTTTGTTTGTTTATTTATTTATTTATTTAATTAACTGTATTTCTATACCGTCTTATCATACAATCAAGGCGGTGTAAAAAACAAAACAGATAAAATTATTGAGAGTGATAGATATACAGTGAAAGAGTTAATTGATTTGAAAGAAAAATATAATCATTAAAACACAGCATATTAATCATAACAGCATCATGTGTGCTAAACTACAAGGGTATATACAATAAAAATATCATATGACAATATAAGATACTTAAAGAGTTTTGAAAGGGTGAGTAGGTAGGTCAGACGATTAAGTAATAGGACCATAATGTTCGATGAAAAGCAAAGTTTTTAGCTGCTTACGGAAGTCTTTAAGGTCCGTTGATGATCTCAAGTCGTCTGGGAGTGAATTCCAGATTATTGGGGCAGCCATGGAAAAAGCTCTCTCTGTTGTATCCTTTCGCGATGTTCTGAAATTACTAGAAGAGCTTACTCTATGGGAAGTTCCCTTTCTTCTTGGTCGGGTGGTGGGGTCAGGAAAAATGAGAGAGTACAGACTGTTAGCTGAAATATGATGTTTTATTTTGAATATGTTAATTATTGTCTTATATTTAATGCGTAAGCGGATTGGGAGCCAATGAAGATCCTTCAGAACTGGAGTAATATGTTCTTGAATAGATGTTCCAGATATAATACGGGCTGCAGTATTCTGAGCTAATTGAAGAGGTTTGAGATCCTGCATTGCTAACCCAAGGAAGATGGGATTGCAAAAATCCAGTAAAGGAGTGATTAGCGCTTGACACACGGTACGAAAAAGATCAGAGGCAAGAAGCGGTTTTAGTCTTCTTATGGTTCTCATCCTGAAATACGCATTCTTGATTGTTTTATTGATGTGTGCTTTAAGATTTAATCCATTGTCCAGAGTAACACCAAGATATTTAACTTCCGTTTTCAATGGAATGGTTGTGTCAGCAACTTTGATGTTTGGTGGATGTAAGAATTCAGGGTTACGAGTGATTATAAGGGCCTCAGTTTTGCTATAATTGATTGAAAAGTTATTCTCCTTACACCATCTTGTCATTTCAGTTAAGCAGACTGAAATATTGGAGTATACAGGGTTGTCAATAGAAAAAGGCGTGAATATCAGAATGTCGTCTGCATAAATAGTGTATTGGATGTTATAAGCTTTCATGATATCACAAATTGGTTGTATGTAAATGTTAAAAAGAAGAGATGAAAGGGCGGACCCTTGAGGGACTCCTTGAAGTACATTTATTGGTTGGGAAGTATTATACCCTACTTTTACTCTAATCTGCCTGTCAGACATGTAAGATTTAAACCATTTTAGAGTATTACCATGAATACCAATCATCTGTAGTCTTTCCAGGAGAATTCGGTGGTCAACTGTGTCGAATGCTGAGGAAATGTCTACAAAGATCATTAGAATACCTTTTTTGTTGTTGTCTATAACACGGAGGATGTTGTCAAAGAGGTATATCAGAAGAGTTTCAACTCCATGATTAGGACGAAAACCATGTTGGTTATCATCTAGGGGGGCATGAAAGTCAATGTGATCCTGTAATTGCTGCTGAACTGATTTTTCTATGATTTTTGCTAGAAATGGTATACTGGAAATTGGTCTGTATGCAGCAGGATTACTTTTATTGAGATTTGTTTTCTTTGGTATTGGTCAAACTGTAGCTTGCTTTAGTTGTAATGACATAATACCTTGGGAGAGTGAATTGAGCACAATGTTGTATATGTAGGGTATCAAGCTAGATTTGGTAGCTTTGATCCAAGAAACTGGGCAAGGATCCGTAGGAGCGGTGGTTGTATTAATTGCTGAGATGATATGAGAGAGTTGTTCATTTGATGGAGAGCAAAAATTATCCCATGTTTTAGGCTGAGAGTCTTGTGAGCTTATAAAACTGTGCATAGTTGTCTTTGTGGAGTGAAATTTTTCCTTGATGTAATCAGCAAATTTTTGTGGATCAATTTGGACATCCTCATCCGTACTTTTCTCTTTTGTGAGTATCTTCACTATTTCAAATAATTCTCTGGGCTTGTTTAAGGATGTGTTTATCATATTTGTGTGGAATTCCTTTTTGGAATGATTGATAAGATCCATGTACTGTCTTTGCATTTCTAGGTATAACTTCTGTATATTTGTTGCCTTGTATTTCCGCCATTTTTGTTCTGCCTTTCTAAGATTTCTTTTTAACTTCCGTAGGTAAGTAGAGAACCAAGGTTTGTTTCGTCTCTTTTTGTAATGGAAATTCTTTGGGCTTCTAGATGGTGCTGAGGCAGCATTAGATAATGTGTTGTTCCAGTTGAGAATTTGAGCCTCAAGATTGTTCAATTCAGTATTCAGATGTTTATTTAATTTTATTTATTTATTTATTTAACATTTGCTTCTATACCGCGCTATTAAAATCAGCGCGGTGTACATCAAACAAGTATACTACAATGTATACAAACAACATTGAGTTTTACAAAGAACAGGAAATTGAACATGGGTATAGTATCCAGTTCATAGAAAGCTGGAGCGGGGTCAGGGTTGATTTAGGGGAGCCCTTGGAGGATCGTGTTGGCGTAGTCAAGGTGTGGAATGGTTAGAGCCTGGAAGATAGTTCTGAAGTCGTCTGGTTGTAAAAGGGGGCGTAGATGTTTGAGTGTCCTGATTTTATGATATGTTGATTTGACCATGTGGCCAATGTGTGTCTTCATGTCAAGCCTCTGGTCTAGAGTAACACCCAGGTAATGGATTGTGGACTTGGTTTGCAGCTCTACTTCACCGACTTTTAGGTGGGTTGGTGGGGAGAAGTTAGAGTTTCTGGTGATGAACAGCACTTCAGTCTTTTTTTGCTGTATGCGAAAATTCTGATTCTGGAGCCACCTTTCCACTGCGCTGAAACACTCCGTAAGGGGTGAGAGGTCAATTTGGTCAGTCTTGAACGGCATGTAGAGCAGGACGTCGTCCGCATATATGTCGAATGAGCGAACGAGGTCGCAGACGGGCTGCATGTAGATATTAAAAATTAGGGCTGAAAGGGAGGATCCTTGCGGGACACCTTGTTTCTGATGGAATGGTTTGGATGTGGAGGTTTCAGTTCGCACATGCTGCCATCTATCGGCTAGGTATGACTTGCACCAAGTTAGTGCTAAGCCGCAGATGCCCTTCTCTTCGAGCCGTTTCAGGAGGGTTTGGTGACATACTGAGTCGAATGCTGCGGCTATGTCTAGGAATATCAGGGCAACTCCCCGATGGATGTTATCTATTGTGGTGAGTATATTGTTGAAAAGGGTGGTAAGTAGAGTCTCCACACCATGAGCTTCTCTAAAGCCGTGTTGGCAGTGGTCAAGTGGTGCAGCGTTGTCGATGTGATGTTGGAGCTGACCTTGGACCTCCTTTTCGATTATCTTGGCCAGTAGTGGAATACTGGCAATTGGCCTATATGATTCCACTTTCTGGGAGTCGAGCTTGGAGTTTTTTAGCAGAGGTCTAATGGATGTGTGTTTGAGACTTAGGGGGAATGAGCCTGAAGAGAACAATGTGTTAAAGAGTTTAGCTATGAAGGGGCTAAAACTCTGTCCGTAGTTCTTTTATCCAAAAAGCCGGGCAGGGGTCGGTCTGGGAAGTGGTCGTGTTGATTGTAGAGATTAAGTCTATGATTTGCTTAGTGGAGGGGGTGGTGAAGGTTGTTAGCGTCTCTATGCATGCTGGTCTATTGGTGCCAGTAAGGTCAGTCTTGTCGGTCTGGTATAATTTTGATTGGAGGAAGTCGGCATAGTCTTGGGCGTGAATCTCTGTTTTTTGCTCCGGTCCTGGTTCCTTCGTTAGGTTTTTGACGAGGGTGAATAGGTTGTGTGGTTTATTTAGCAATCGCATTAGCGTGTTAGTGTGAGCTTGCCTCATTTTCTCGGATATCGCAGTTCGGTGAATTGTGAGTTGTAGGTTGTAAGCCTCCTGATCTTCGGTTGAGCGTGAGCGCCTCCAAAACCTTTCAAGTTTCCTAAGTTTGAGAAGCGAGGTCCGCAGTTCGTTGGAGTACCAGGGCGCTGTGGGTCTTTTCCTTGGGGTTTTGTTGTGTACTGTGCGTTGCGCGATAGCACTGAGGCTGTCGTTCCAGCTGGAGACCAGCTTGTCGGGGTCAGTTGTTGTCAAGCTTAGGAGGGGTTGTGTGTGGTTTATGATGGACTACCTTGCCCCTGTTCTGTCTCCCTACACCCCTCCTCTTTAACTCCGCTTCTTCTCTGGCTTTCTTCTCTCTATGCCTTTTTCTTCTGCAAACTCCAGATTTCGATCTTTTCACCTTGCTGCTCCTTATGCATGGAACAAACTTCCTCTATCATTACATCAAGTCTCTTCTCTCCCCCTCTTCAAATCCATGCTAAAGGCTTACCTCTTGGAGGCCGCATTTGAATCCTAATCCCTTGTTCTCCTTGTGTCTCCTTCTCTATTTGAACCCCTCTTGTTTCTCTTGTATTGTTCTGTCTGTCTTGATTAGATTGTGAGCTCTATGAGCAGGGATTGTTGTCTTTATATGTTTGTACAGCGCTGTGTATGCCTTGTAGCGCTATATAAATGATTAATAGTAGTAGTAGTAAGAACCAGCCTGAATTCTTAGGTAAGCCTTAAGAATTCAGGCTGGGCTCCGATCGACATCGATGGCGGGGAGTGGGTAAGACAACCCCCTCCCCGTCCCCCACCAGCAAGGCCAATTGGGCCTCAGCAAACCCTCACAGAGCGCAGCAAAGGACTTTAAATACCACGCTTGCACAGGTGCACCCGTGTCTGCAGGCCCTTTGGCGAGGACTGAAGGAGAGGACATAAGATGACTTTCCTAAGTCTGCTGCAACCCTCATTGCACAAGGGAAACCACAACCCCAGTACTGCTTGGTCCCATTTGCAATGGTAACTGCTTGCCAGACAGCTTCAACCAAAAAACAAGTACAGAAGGTAATAAAAGGTCTCCCTATTAACGAAGATTACTCCGCCAGACAAACTCCACTATCGTACCATTAGACAACGCTGCTAAGCACCATAAAACCTTGCCAATTGCAGCGTTGCTTGAATTCGGTTATGTCCCTTCACAGGCCTGACAGTGCTACTTTGATGTCCCTCAATATGCCCAAATCGACACCTGCACCTGTGACACCGACAGCAGCCTCTGACTCCCTGCTCTCACTACCCCAGATGGTAAGGACACCAAGGTCATTGTGGCAAGCTCCACCCTTGCTCCAGCACCACACCAAACGCCAAACTTAAGCCCGAGAGCGTACAGCGCACCTGTGTCTGGCAGGCCCAGAGTGCTCTCAGTGTGGAGCCTAGCAGATCCAGGAAGTCCAACAACCCCAAGCACAGATAGAGGCAACCACACAGACACTTGAAAGTCTCCTTTCATTCACTTGAAAAACACGCACCTTCTGAGAACTCAAACAAGGATGGAGCACAAAATGAATATCACATATATCTCTGTACTACTTATGATAATACTAATAAGTCACAGATACTTGCTCACACATCAGCCTCAACACATTCCAATCATATACCACCAATACTGCCCCAGAATGATGGCAGTAGATACCCCACTGCACATCGCAGTGTGAACCAAAGGTTCATCTGTATAAGACCTCCTACTCACTCATGGAGTCCCAAACACTATGACATGGATAGCTTGAAAACACTAAATTGGTATCTCGTAAACACTAGATCAGTTAGGAACAAAATCCCCATTTTATCTGATCTCATTCACAATTTTAAACCTGACATAATTTGTAACACAGAGTACTGGCTCACTGACGTAGTACTCCTCAACCAAATTAAGACTCCAGACTACAGCATCTTCCACTGCCCAAGACAAAATAAAAAAGGAGGGGCGTACTTACCTTATGCAAAGCTGAACTAGGGGCATATTACACTTCAACTGTAAGCTTTGACAGCCTTGACATGCCAATGATACAAAACAAACATCTTGCAATCAACCTAATATACAGGTCCCCATCATCAGATCCCAATACACTAGCCAGTATTCTCGACTCTGTATGCTCAGTTGGTAGAGACCACATCATATTAGACGATTTTAGTTTCTCCTCAGTAACTAATGCACAGAGCTCATTTTTCCTTCAAGCCATGGAAGACACCCCTACACACTCAACGGGTAATATATTGGATCATTATATTCTTACCTAAAGTATGGTCAAATAACACCATGTAACATTGATGCAAACACAACCAGTTCCATGGACAGACCATTACCTAATACACTTTAATATTGAACTAAACTCATACATATATAAAATGCACCACAGAGAACAGACATAACACGGCTTCAAGAAATTTGATAAAGAAACCTTCCTAAAGGAAACCCTACCTGAACTCGTCTACCTTGAAGCTCTCCAGAAGAGCTGGAATAACACTGTAGATAAGGCCGCCTCTATTCCCAATAAAAAAATAAACAACAAACAAACTCCAAAGGAATACAGAAAATCACAGCCATGGTACTCCCAGAACCTGAGGTCAATAAAGAGAACCTTAAGGAAAACGGAAAGAAAATGGAGAACTACAAAATCCGAGATTGAACTTGAAGCAATATATGGATACCCTTAAACTATATCATCAAACCATTAACGACCTAAAGAAGGAGTACTGCTCAAAAATGCTCATGAAGTCACTAAACTGCCCCAGGGAACTCTTCTTTATTGTTTGAAATCCAAGCAAAGATGACCCCCACAACAATGAAAATGGACGCCTAACAATTTGCCAGCTACTAGATGAAAACGTTGAGATCCACAATAGCCAAACCAATGAAAGAAACAATCAATGAACCAGCTGACACCAAACTATGGAACTCATTCTCTTTAAGCAGCCCTGAGCAGATTGGGTAATGTATCAAATCCATCAGTACAACAACATCCCACCTTGACCTTTGACTAGTAAGCTGGGTTAAAATAACTCATAAGAACATAAGATATGCCATATTGGGTCAAATCAAGGTCCATCAAGCTCAGTATCCAGTTTCCAACAGTGCCCAATCTAGGTCACAAGTACCTAGCAGTTTCCCCAAAAGGCACAGGTTCCACAATGCTTGTTTTGGGTCAAGCAGTGGATATCCCAGGTCCCCTTTAATAATGGTTTATGGACCTTTCCTCCAGGAACTTGTCCAAACCTTTTTTAAACCCGGCTATACTAACAGCTTTTACTGCATCCTCCGGTAACAAATTCCAGAGTTTGATTACACGTTGAGTGAAAAAATATTTTCTCTTATTAGTCTTAAATAGATTACCCTGTAGCTTCATTGCATATCCCCTAGTCTTTCTTTATTTCGATGGCATAAACAATCTATCTACATTTACCCGTTCCACTCCATTCATTAATTTATAGACCGCTATCATATCTCCTCTCAGCTGTCTCTTTTCCTATTCCATGACATTTTAATTTTTCCAAAAGTCTCTCACGAAGGACCTTGTCAAAGGATTTCTGAAAGTCCAAATACACTATGTCAACCGACTCACCTTTGTTTTTCTGTTTGTTCACACCTTCAAAAAAACATAACAGATTAGTAAGACAATGCCTTCCTTGGCTAAATTCATGTTGGCTGTCTCTCATTAAGCCATGACTATCTACATGTTGAATAATTTTGTTCTTTATGATGGTTTTTACCATTTTTCTTGGTATTGACGTCAGGCTCACCGGTTTGTAGTTTCCCGGATCACCCCTGAAACCCTTTTCAAAAACTGGCATTACATTGGCCATCCTCTAATCTTCAGGTATTACAGATGATTTTATTGATAGTTCACAGATTACTAAGAGTAGGTCTGCAATCTCATATTTCAGTTCTTTCAACACCCTCGGATTAATGCTATCCGGTCCAGGTGATCTACTACTCTTCAGTTTATCAAATAGTTGTAATACATCTTCCCGGTGTATCAATATTTCTTTTAATTCTTCCCAGCATCACCTTTAAATACGATTTCAGTCATGGGTAACATCCCTACATCTTCCTCAGTAAAGACCGAAGCAAAGAATTCATTCAGTCTCTCCGCTATGGCCTTGTCCCCTCTTAGTGCCCCTTTTACCCCTCTATCATCTAATGGTCCAATTGACTCTCTCACAGGTTTTTTGCTACAAATGTACGTGAAAAAGTCTTTATTGGAGACTTTACCTGCTATTTCCTGCATCTGTTGTATCCGTGCGGCGTTTGGTGGAGGAGGAGATTGGGAGACCCCGCCCCCTTCGGGCCACTACTTCAGTGTTGGCCCGCTGCGGAACGTGACCCGTGGGCGCTTCCCCGAAGGGGCGTGACCAGAGGGGCAGGTCCCACCCCTTTGGAGCCCCTTCGGAGCCTGAAGAGCTTATGCCACGGGCTCATGGGGAGACGGAGGAAAAAGGTGTTTCCATCGGTTCCTGCCAAAGTTGGTAAAACTGTTGGTCCCATGGATCGTCATCTTGTGGGTGCTGGATCCTCTCCCTCTCAGGAAGATCTTGCGAGAGAGTCTGTGAGTACTGTGTCTGAGTCCTCTATTGCACTTGGGGAAGTCCAACCTGGAAAGGAAGAGGTGTTGGAGGGTTTTTTTTGTCCGAGAGGGTTCTCTCGGCGGAACTCCTCCCTGTGTTCAGGAGGCTTCATCTTTACTGACAATGGGGGAACAGAAAGTTAGGATGCCTTTTCCGGTTGTTTTTTCATCTGGGGTATTGGATGTGACGGTATCTGCTGAAGTTTCCTTAAAAGACATTTGGGAGTTGGTAGCACGTATGGAAGGGTCCTTTCGTGCCTCCTTCTCCCAAGTAGAACGTTTTTCTGTTGATGTGATACAAAAGTTCTCAGATTACGATGTTTTGTTTTCCAATTCTAAAAAGTTGTTGACTAAATTGGAGGGTCGCTTTTCTGTGTTGGAGGCTGCTGCGTCTTCCTCTATAAAAGATAGTGCTTTGGTTCATCATCAGTTAGAGGCTTTGGAGAATAGCAATCGTTTAAAAAATTTGCTTTTCTTAAATTTTCCTTCTACCCATTACCTTTCTCCGTTAATTTTGTTACAAAAATTTTTTAAGGAAGTCTTGCTAATTGATAATGTAGATTCTATCAAGTTTTCCTCTTTATATTATATTCCTATTCCTTCTGCAATGAAGGCTTCCTCCCCTGATGATGTACGAGAAGGGAACCCCAATGGTGTAGAGTCCTAAGATATTTCTTAATTTTTCGAATCCTCTACTGATTTAATTCCACAGTGTGCGACTTTGATTGTGTCTTTTGTGTCATTACAAGATAAAAATATTTATTTATTTTTATTTTATTTAGCAAGCATTTGTAGCCCGCTCCTTCCAGCGATCAGAAGCGGGTAGGATTACTATTGTGAAACTGCCGAATCAAGGCAGGTACAAATTTTGTTTACATACAGATTGTCAGAAAAGCACATCATACAGAGTTAACACTTCTTAGCTATGGGGGAGTTCATTTACATATATACATAAATACATATATACAGGATAATCTTCTTGGACACAGTGGTCAGGGGCTGCTCCATCTGTGGGTTTAGTTCAGGTTGAAATGTGATTGGAAAATGTGCGTTTTGAGTTTCTTTCTGAAGTCTAGAAGGTCATTGCTAGCTCGTAGTTCTGGTGGGAGTTGGTTCCACAGTGTTGGCGCCGCATATGAGAAAGCCCTGTGGCTGGTGTTAGCTTTGGCAGATCTTATATCTGTTGCAGTGTGAAGGATGTTGGAATTGTGGGTTCTTCTGTTTCGGGTAGGAGGTTGCAATCTTACTAGGTTGTTGAGGAAGGAAGGTGCTAAGTTGTGGATGAGTTTGAAGGTGGTTGTTAGTATTTTGTATTTTGTGCGAGCTGTTATGGGTAGCCAGTGTAATTGAATTAGTACTGGTGTGATGTGGTCACTTAGAGTTTTCTTCATTATGACCCTGGCAGCTACATTTTGTGCCATTTGTAATATGTTTAGGGTTTTTTTTAGGTAAACCTTGTAGGATGGCGTTGCAGTAGTCAAAATGTGGCATGATGAGTGCTTGGGCCACTGTTCTGAAGTCTTGGGGATCAATAATATTCCGAATGGGTTGGAGCACTCTAAGCTTGTGGAAAACTGCTCTGTTGGTCTTTCGGAGGTGTTTTTCCATCTTTAGGTCACAGTCAAATGTGACTCCTAGATACTTTATTTCTTTTTTTGTTTGGTAAGTGTTGTTACATAGTGTTATTGATGTGGGAGGGTCAAAATTCGGTTCTTTGGAGATATACATTACTTCGGTTTTTTTGTGATTAATTGACATACTACTTTGTTGTAACCAGTCTTGCATCTCTCCGATACATGTCTCCAGTGGGTTGTAGTCTGGGTTTTTAGTGTCTAGTTGTGTGTATAGCATGATATCATCGGCATAGATGTGGTAATTAATTTCGTGCCGTGAGAAAATTTTGCATAGTGGCTGCATATATATGTTAAACAGAAGTGCTGAGAGAGCAGAGCCTTGGGGGATTCCCTGTGTTTGTGAGAAAGATTCTGCTTTTTCTCCGTTGAATTGAACCTGTTGTGTTCGATTTGAGATGTAGGATGAGAACCATTTTAGTGGGGTTCCTGTTATTCCTATTGATTTTATCCTATTTATGAGGGTCCCATGATTAACTGTATCAAAGGCAGCTGAGATGTCAATGAATACAAGAATGTACATTTTCTTTTGTTTTCAAGGCCCTTTAGGAGGTTGTTAAGTAGAACTAGTAACAGGGTTTCAACTCCATGATGTTGCCTGAAGCCATATTGCTGGTCATCAAGAGGAGCACTGTCAGTCGGATGGTCTTGGAGTTGTAGAAGGACCGTTTTTTCTATGATCTTTGCCAGGAATGAGATACTTGATATGGGACGGTAGGAGGCTGGGTCTTCTCCGTTGAGTGTAGTGTTTTTTAGGATCGGTCTAATGACTGATTTCTTTAGTTCTGAGGGCATGATTCCTTGTTGTAGGGATAGGTTAACTATGTGTGCTATGTGAGGTGCTATGTCTTGTTTCACTGCCTTGATCCAGGATGCAGGACAGGGATCTAGTGGGGAGGTGGTGCTTTTCAGGCTTGTGACAATGGCTGTGATTTGCTTGGTTCCTATTTTGTGGAAGTGCTCCCATAACTGGTTTTGCGTTGTGTTGTTCTCACTTCTGATTTGCGGTGTTGGTGGGGGGGGTGGAGGACCAGGGGCCGTCAGTTGGGTCGCGTAGTGGTTTGCCAGTGTTTGGACCTTGATGGATTTGTTGAGGTTGGCATTTTGGTCGGTTTTGGTTAGTGATTTGACTAGTTCAAATAACTCTCGTGGGCGATTGATTGCCTTGTTTAGGATGTTGGTGTGATGTAATTTTTTTGCATTGTTCACGTCGTCTTTGTATTTTGCGAGATGGGCCATGTATTTAGTTTTTAGATATGAGGATTTGTTTTGTCTCCATTTTCTCTCTATTTTACGGAGCTCCCTTTTTGATTTTATTAGAGTTCCTGTGTACCAGGGTTCCGAGTTGATCTTATGTGGGTTTGATGTGTGTTTCAGAGTTGGGTTAGATGTATTTTGGATGTGTGTGTTCCATCTGTTAGTTAGTTTATACTATGAATTTATACTTCAAAAAGAAAAATCAGGTTTTTTGTGGGGAACCTATACAAATTTTTCCTGACGTGAGTAGGAGTACTCAGGTTCGTCGGAAAGCGTTTTTGGCTTTGAAAGAACGGACCATTGCCATTGGGGCTTCCTTCTTTTTGAAATATCCTTGCAAATGCATAGTGGTCCTGGAGGGCATTAAGTATGTTTTTCTTGGTGTCGGTCAATTTGAGGCTTTCTTGGCTAGTAAAGAATCCTTTTGACTTTTTTTTCTTTTCTTTCTTTCCATGTAAAATGGGCCTTGTAAAATTGATCCTTGTTACCTAGCTATTTCTGTTTATTTAATCAGGTGATTGTCTCCTAGATGTGGACTTTACTTAGTAGTCATTCCTACTTTATTTTTTGAATAAAGATTGTTTGAAATTTAAAAAAAGAAAAAAAAAGAAAAAGTCTTTATTATGCATTTTTGCTTCCACAGCAAGCTTCTTCATAAATTCTCTCTTTGCCTGACTTATCAAAGCCTTGCATCTAACTTGCCAGTGCTTGTGTTGTTTCCAGTTTTCGTCATTTGACTCCATTTTTCATTTCCTGAAAGATGCTTTTCTGGCAACAGCCTCTCTGACCTCATCTTTAAACCATGCTGGCAGTTTTTTGGACTTCCTTCCACTTTTCTTAAAGCGTGGAATATAGCTGGTCGGGGCTTCCAAGATAGTATTTTTAAACACCACCCAAGCTTGATGTAAACCTTTAACCTTTGCAACTGCTCCTTTTAGGTTTTTCTTAAGTATTTTTCTCATTTTGACATAGTCTCCCTTTTGAAAATTAAAAGGTAGTACTGTGGATTTCCTTACCCTCCCTCCCTCCATTTATTAAATCAAACACGATGATGCTATGATCACTATTGCCAAGTGGCCCCAACACCCTTATCTCTTGCACCAGATCTTGTGTTCCACTAAGGACTAGGTTCAAAATGGCTTCCCTTCTGGTTGGTTCATGAACCAGCTGCTCCAAAAAGTAGTCATTTATTTCATCTGGAAACTTTATCTCCCTAGCATGTCCTGCCATGACACTGACCCAGTCGATACCGGCGTAATTGAAATCACCCATTAATATTACTGTGCTGTAACATTTGTTAGCTTCCCTGATTTCTTTGAGCATTTCATCATCCATTTGTTCATTCTGGCCAGGCGGTCAATAGTAAACCCCCACTGCCATCGCCTTCCCCTTCCCTTTTTTTACATTGAATTTCAATCCATAGAGATTCTACCTGAACTTAGTTTCCTACAAAACTTTAATCCTTTGTGACTCAATGCCCTCTCTAACTTAGAGCGCAACCCCTCCACCAATTTGATCTGCTCTATGATTACGATATAGTTTGTACTCAGGTATCTCAGAGTCCCACTGGTTGTCCTCCTTCCACCATGTATCTGAGATACCAACCATATCTAACCTCTCATTTAGTGTTATATATTCTAACTCTCCCATCTTATTTTTTAGACTTCTAGCATTTGCATACAAGCATTTTAGAGGTTGGATTTTATTCATATTAATCTCATTATATGAGATTATATGGGGAGGAGTAGCCTAGTGGTGAGGACAAGGTACTTCAGGCCGGAGGGCCGGGGGTTCAAGTCCCACCTGGGGACAGCAATCTCAGGCCGGAGGGACTGGGATTTCTAGTCCTATAGGTACTCCTTGTGGTCTTGGGCAAGCCACCTAACCCTCCATTGCCCATGTTCCCTGTAAGTATTAGCGTATGTGTGTCACATCCCCTCGTGTTAAATGTATCTCCCAATTGACCGCTTTGACCCGGTGAAAAGCGGGATATAAATACAGCTAAATAAATAAAATAAATAAATCTGGCTATCGGTAGGCGGGGTAATTTAAGAACATAAGAACATAAGATATGCCATACTGGGTCAGACCAAGGTCCATCAAGCCCAGTATCCTGTTTCCAACTGTGGCCAATCTAGGTCATACGTACCTAGCAGTATCCCCAAGAGACACAGGTTCCACAATGCTTGTATTGGGTCAAGCATTGATATCCTGGGTCCCTTTTTAATAATGGTTTATGGACCTTTCCTCCAGGAACTTGTCCAAACCTTTTTTAAACCCAGCTACACTAATAGCCCTTACTACATCCTCCGGTAACAATTTCCAGAGTTTGATTACACGTTGAGTGAAAAATATTTTCTCTTATTTGTCTTAAATAGTTTACCCTGTAGATTCATTACATGTCCCCTAGTCTTTCTATATTCTGATAGCGTAAACAATTGATCTACGTTTACCCGTTCCACTCCATTCATTAATTTATAGACCTCTATCATATCTCCCCTCAGCCGTCTCTTTTCCAGGTTGAAGAGCCCTAACCGTTGTAGCCTCTCTTCATAGGAGTAGCCTTCCATCCCCTTTACCATTTTGGTGGCTCTTCTCTGTACCTTTTCTAATAACGCTATATCCTTTGTAAGATACGGCGACCAGAATCGCACACAATATTCAAGGTGCGGTCGTACCATGGAACGATATAGAGGCATTATAATATCCTTTGTTTTATTTTCCATTCCTTTCCTTATGATACCTAGCATTCTATTTGCTTTCTTGGCTGCCGCTGCACACTGGGCCGAGGGTTTTAACATGTTATCCACGATGACTCCTAAATCTTTTTCCTGGGTGGTGGTTCCCAATGTGGAACCTTGCATTGTGTAACCATAGTGTGGGTTGTTCTTTCCTAGGTGCATAACTTTGCACTTGTCCACATTAAAGTTCATCTGCCATTTGGATGCCCAGTCTTCCAATTTATCCAGATCCTCCTGCAGTTTTTCACAATCCTCTTGGGTTTTAACAACTTTAAACAGTTTTGTGTCGTCTGCAAATTTGATAACCTCACTAGTTATTCCCTTTTCCAGGTCATTTATGAGCTCTATCTGTTCTCTACTCAAAGCCATTTGGACTACTTTTGTTGTTATTGGAACCTCTCTGCTGATATGCCCTAACTTCAGTCTTTTGCTAGTATCCTTCAAGGGTACTCTTGGGTGACTGTTGGCTTTCCCCTATTATATAGTTTAAAAGCTGCTCTATTTCCTTTTTAAAGGTTAATGCCAGCAGCCTGCTTCCATCCTGGTTAAGGTGGAGCCCATCACTTCGGAAGTGCCCCTCCTTTCCCCAGAATGTTCCCCAGTTCCTAACAAATCCAAAACCCTCATCCTTCCACTATCATCTCATCCACGAATTGAGACTCCGGAGCTCTGCCTGCCTGCCTTTTGGGTCCTGTGCATGGAACAGGAAGCATTTCAGAGAATGCTACTCTAGAAGTTCTGAATTTCAACTTCCTATCTAAAAGCCCAAATTTGGCCTCCAGAACCTCCCTACCACACTTTCCTCTGTCATGGGTACTGACAGGTACCAAGACAGCAAACTCCTCCCCAGCACTTTCTAAGACCTTGTCTAGGTGGCACATGAGGTCTGCTACCTTCGCACCAGGCAGGCATGTTAACAGGCAATCCTCACGTCCACCAGCCACCCAGCTATCTAAATGCCTAATGATCGAATCACCAACTATAATGACTGTTCTAACTCTTCCCTTGTGGGCACATGTCCCTGGAGAAACCATCTCGGTGCAAGAGGGTTTTACATCACCTGGAGAACAGGTCTTAGCTACAGGATCACTTCCTGCCACACCAGGGTGATGCTCTCCTGTCACGTGACCTCTCTCCTCCATGACAACAAAAAGGGATTGCTACCTCTGGAGAGAGATCTGCAATTGTAAGTATTTACTTCTGGGAATTTGTCTAAATCTTTGTGAAAAAGGAATTCTTTAGATTAAAGCTGATTAATCTATGAATCCTGTGTATTTGTTAAATTAGTCAGGGACTAGTATCAGCAAAGAGCTTTCAGTTAAATTAAAAACTCAAAAGGTAGCATTCAGTATAAGTTTAAAGCCCAGCAGAGAGCTTCTAGTTTAAATTTAATATTCATTCAGGGCCTAGCAGCAACAAAGAGCTTTCATTTTAAATTTAAAACACAGCAGAGAGCTTTCTGGTTAATTTTAGAACCGAAGACTCCCTCTATCCATGCAAGGACTGTGTGAATCACCTAGGAAATTGGTCACAGATTACCTTAGAAGCACAGGACAAGGTACTGTATAGCAACCAGCTTTTAATAAGTCTTCTTTCACTCCCTCCCTCCGCCCCTCCCCGACACCCACCCACCCCTCGGATAATCGTAGCTTTATAGTTGCTGAAACCTCTTAAAGGAAAGGAGGTACTATATTCATTCTCAGGTGCAGCTATTTATCCTCATCAGGCATACATTAAGGACCTCAGTTTAATTAAGCTTCAGGTAAACAAAGTACATTAAACATATTCCAGGGTTGAATCGCATTCCCCCTATCAAGACCTTGGTTCAGAGGATTTGGAACGTCTAACTGGAGCTTCTTCTCACCTCTACCTGCCAATCACCAGCCCTGCATAACGGCTTGAAAACCGCCACTCCGGAGGTCCTCATTCGAACGGGGAGAGCAGCGGCAGCAGAAGCCATGATCTGGCAGTGTGGGTGGGAGCTTCTTCTCACCTCTACCTGCCAATCACCTGCCCTGCACAACGGCTTGAAAACCGCCGCTCTGGAGGCCCTCATTCGAATGGGGAGAGCAACGGCAGCAGAAGCCATGATCAGGGAGTGTGGGTGGGAGCTTCTTCTCACCTCTACCTGCCAATCACCTGCCCTGCACAACGGCTTGAAAACTGCCGCTCCGGAGGCGCGCCTGCGCCTGAGGGCCTCACCAGAGGGCCCTTTGGCGTGGCCCTTATTCGTGAGTCCGTGGCGATTGATCAATCTCGTACAACAAAAGCTGTGAGTGTATTGGTATATTATGGTTGTAATCTGCTGTTTCCTTCCCTTTTACTTCATCTTTTCCTTTGACTATCACTGTCTCTTATTCTGTCCTATCTTATAAATGGCGTTCTTTTCTTATTTTCCGTAATTTTTAATATTGTATTGTAAACCACTCTGATGTTTCGGCCTGAGCGGTATATCAAATGTAATAATAAACATAAACATATTAGGTATAGTTTTATTCATATAAGTATCCCCAGCAACCCTTAGAAAGCAAAGAACTTAAATACCTAAACACAACCTTAAAACTAAGATGCAGACAGCAGTCCAGCAGCAAGATGGGGGTTTTCCAGACTTTTGCATTGAGTGTCACATGTATGATTTTCTCCCTGAGGGTTCTTACGTGTACATTAGGTGCAAGGAGCTCTTTGCTCTCAGGGAACGAGTCTGATCTCTGGAGGCTAGAATAGCAGACTTGGAGGACATAAGGAAGACAGAGATGTACATAGACGACACCTACAGGGATGTAATACTGAAGTGCCACCTCCACTCTGGCAGAACTAGAGTGTAATTAACACCTTACATTCAAAGAATAATCAATTTCTCCCGATCTCAAGGGCTCATGCCAAGCGCTCTCAAAGAAGCAAATATCCGTCCAATCCTAAAACACTCACTCGATAAGCTCTTCCCAGCTCCTATAGACCAATATTGAGTCTGCAAAATAATTGAAAAGTCAATTCAAAGGAAACTACAAGATCATTTAGATAAATTTTCTCCACTCAATACAAATTAATATGGATTCTGGCCGTACCACGGTATGGAAACACTCCTCATTTCCCTATTCGACAAAATAATTCAAGGAATTGAAGACACAAAACAATCCTTTATGCTTATTTTTCTAGCATTAATTTAAAAAATCCCTTGTTTGGTAATGAATAATAACTCAAGACAAAAAAATCACCAAACTATCCCTTAAAAAACAACTTTGAATTACTTTTTGTTGGAATGCGTCGAGGGAGGTAAGAATTGAAATCTATCCACACCAGACGACACAATCCCTTTTAATCAAATTTTTATGTGAATACTAATTCACAAAAAACAAAACACTTATCTTTCAATATCCCCAAAATCTGAATTAAGCAATTCCAATTGCGGTATCAAAATGTAGTGCACGACGTGCACGTTTCAGGATTCTCATCCCTGTATCAAGTGCTGCTTCCATCCAGTAATGTGAACCGCCATAAAACGCCAAGATGTAACCATCAGCAGTTTTTCAAAGGGTATATCACTTTCATTTGGCTAGGCAATCTGTCCTTCACATAGGAACCACTAATCATGACGGGAAAACCCCATGATATCAGGGGAATTCCTCTACGTCATAGATGACCTCACAGCAAACTATTCCATTCAGCTTCTTTATTTAACCCCAAAGGATGAACCGTGTTTAATTTGAAAATCCAATTTTGTTCCTGTTTTTGTAGTCGAGCTATACGATTACCTCCCCTTGGATCTAGAGGAACATGATCAAGCACTGACCATTTTAGATCGCTAAACTCATGATTAAATGCCAAACAATGATCAACCGGAGCAGAAATCACCTGTTGACGAATGCGTGATGCATGTTCATTCAATTGAGTTTTTATCACTCGTGAGGTTCTGCCAATATATAGTAGTAAACATTGGCATTGTAAGGTATATATTGCAAAAGTGGAACAACAATTAGTCATCCATTTACGTTGAATAACACGGCCCGTTTTAGGGTGCACCCAGGCCTTACCCGTCAACGTTGTTGCACAATGTATACATGAATCACAAGAAAAATGACCCCGATTATCCGGAAATGGAGAAGGTGGTCTGTCAATAGGAGCTGCAGAATGAACCAAAAGATCTTGTAAATTTGATCCTCGAGAAAAAGCTACCATAAGAGATTTCTGAAAACAAGGGTGTAATCCCAGAATATGCCAATGTTGTTTTTTAAGTATATTAACCACGTCTGTACTAAGATTCATATATGGAAGAACACTTACAAAGGCTTCTAAATTCTTTTTCGATGTCACTTCTATCGAAGTGTTTTCTAACAACCATTCTCGATGTACATAGGTAGCTCGACGATAAGCTGTCTCAATTATTTTCTCCGGATATCCTCTATGGAGTAAGCGAAAAAGAATTTAGAAGTCTTTGTAGGTGTTCTTCCATATATGAATCTTAGTACAGATGTGGTTTATATGTGCCGGAGTGGATGAAAAGAACAGGTTATTCTATGTGATACTGCCAAAATGTTCAATGAACAGGAATGCCTTCAGCTTTTTTCTGAAGTCCTTGGTACATAAGAACATAAGATATGCCATACTGGGTCAGACCAAGGTCCATTAAGCCCAGTATTCTGTTTCCAACAGTGGCCAATCTAGGTCATATGTACCTAGCAGTTTCCCCAAAAGACACAGGTTCTGCAATGCTTGTACTGGGTCAAGCATTGATATCTTCGGTCACTTCTTAATAATGGTTTATGGACCTTTCCTCCAGGAACTTGTCCAAACCTTTTTTAAACCCAGCTACACTAACAGCCTTTACTACATCCTCCGGTAACAAATTCCAGAGTTTGATTACACGTTGAGTGAAAAAATATTTTCTTTTATTAGTCTTAAATAGTTTACCCTGTAGCTTCATTGCATGTCCCCTAGTCTTTCTATATTCTGATAACGTAAACAATCGATCTACATTTACCCGTTCCACTCCGTTCATTAATTTATAGACTTCTATCATATCTCCCCTCAGCCGTCTCTTTTCCAGGTTAAAGAGCCCTAACCTTTTTAGCCTTTCTTCATAGGAGTATCCTTCTATCCCCTTTACCATTTTGGTGGCTCTTCTCTGAACCTTTTCTAAAATCTAAAATGGTATCTCTCGTATTTCTGATATCCTCCGGGAGGGAGTTCCATAAGCTCACATACAGTGATAAAGCCCTGTTGGATATGGTCTGGTTTGTTTTGGAAAATTCAATTGGAGTAACTAATGTGTTTTTGCAGCTTGGGCAGCTTTCGGGATATCTTTATCAGATCTTGGAGTGACTCAGCTGATTCATTTTGCAGTATTTTGAATATATTAATTGTTGCCTTGAACCTTGCGTGAATCCTGATTGGGGGCCAGTGTAGTTGGTTAATGATGGCGTTATGTGTTCGTGTTTGTTTGTTCCTGTGAGAATGCGGGCAGCTGTGTTCTGGACCATCTGCAGTGAATGCATGGTGTTAGCTGGCAAGTGAGTTACAAAAGTCTAACACTGGTGTGACTATGGCTTGTAGAATAATTCTGAAGTCATTTTAGCTGAGGAGAGGCTTTAGTTTCCAGATGGTTTTCAATTGGGCTTGTATCCAAATCACTCAACGTCAACAATTTGACATAGGAGGAACTACAATTCAGTGGTTTATATCCTACCTCTCTGATGCTTAGAACAGGTCAAAATTGGTCAATCTCTCTCAAGATCATTCAACCAAACCCAAGGAGTACACCGGAGTTCTGCGTTAGCTGCCTTGCTTTTCAACATCTACCTCCAGCTTATCTGTGACATAATCAGAGCACACACAACGTTGATTATAGAATATTTGCAGATGACATAATGGACATAGAACAGGTAAACGCGGGGAGAGCTGGACGATCACGTGAACAAACATTAATCGTGGAAGGACAGCAGTGGATATTCAATTTAAAATCTTCAACTCCGACAGGATTAAATAATCAAATAGAATGGGGGGCGTGTCTGGGTTACTAGAGGAGGAACTCTGGTGAAATGATACGTCCTTGAAGGAGGAGGAGTTAAATAACTTAAGAGTAGGAGGTAGAAACTGATCCGCATGCATGGCTTTGTTTCAACTTGGATAACAGTTAGTTGATTAGGAGCAAGACGTGTGCAGCATCAAGGTATGGAAAATGTATTTATTTTTTGTTTCCTCGTTGGAACATAAGAGTATACAGTATTCACGTCTTTGCAAGATCGATTTTTGTAGATTGTTTCTACACATCAGAGAGGATAACAGATTTGTGTGATTTAGCGTTGATAAATTGTTAGGAAATCATTTGATACATTACTTCACTTTTTCAGAACCCTTTTGGGAATGATCCCCTGAAGACATTTAAGTAAACACTTTTGAGGAATGATCCCCTGAAGAAACTCAAGCGACTGAAACGCGATGAGGCGCCGGTAGAAGGCGTTGGGAAGAAGAAGAAGTGGGAAGAAGATATAGAAATGGGAAGAGGATACATAAAATATTAAGATAAGCATTTTCTCACAAGGGAATGTACTAGACCAGATGCAAACAGGCACCAGATGCAAACAGGCACTGATAGTTCTGACGGATTGAAAGTCAGTAAAAATAGTGCAGAGGAGTCTGAGACCATTCTATAATATTATTTAAGTGATTTCTTCATAATTATTGAAAGTGAAGTTGGTTTATTATTTTAATCATTGTTACCCATCATGATAAGATAGGGGTTTGATACTTATAGGGTGAATTGGCTATTTCGATAATGATTTTCACGACATTCAAAACATTAGAGCCAAACTACCAGCAAATAGTCTGATGCTTCAACAGTGTTTCACACTGGCTCAACTCTGACAACCTTACAAATAAATCTACAAAAAGTCTGAAGTCCTTATGATCTCCAGGAACAAAGTATTCTCGCCACCTCAGCAACTACAGGTAAACGGGGCCTCATTAGAGGTGAAGAAGAAAATAAAATACCTGGGAATCTTACTATACTAGAACCTCAACCTGATGAAACATATTAACGTGACAACGCAAAAAATTTACAACAGAACAAAAATGCTGCAAAATCTAAGACCTCTTCTTTCAACTGATGACTTCCGCACCATGTCACAAGCACTGGTCTGCTCCCACTTTGATTTTGGCAATAATATCCTTCAGGGCCTCCCCAAGCAAGCCTTGAGCATAATGAAGATAGCCAGATCAGAACACATAACACCCATCCTACACCACCTACATTGGCTGCCAGTAACACAGAGAATCAAATATAAGACACTAATGACCACCTTCAAAACAATAAAGAACATAGCACAATGTACTTCAATTTGTTAATACAAATATGACCAGAAACAAGACAGAGAATGTACGCAAAACTCACTAACAGTCCCTAAGGAATTTAGGAAAACTAATCAATCAACAGCCAACAGAGCATTCACCTTCTACTCCCCAGTCCTATGGAATCCACTCCCAGACAGCCTAAGGAAAATAAATGATCTGACCCTGTTTAGAAAGAGACTCGAGACACATTTATTTACTGAATATTATCAAAACAAAATCGAAAATCTGAACCTATACCCCACATAAGAACAGAATCCGCCACTTCTATATACCTCCTCCCAATGTTATAACTTACATATTACATGTATAGCCCATTATGATATACTTCATTATGCTAAGCCGTAGTACAGATCTGCACATTGTACATAGTTAACTGTAAAAAGTTCAGCCTAACCCCATTATATCCTAAAAACCCGCAACTAATGTTTGTAATCTTGAATTTGAAGATGTTCACTGTATCGGTTCATTTAGTTTCTTGTAAACTGTCTTGATTACATGGATAAAGCAGTATATAAAATCCAGAAATAAAATAAATAAATAAATAAATAAAATAAACCGGAAAGGCAATGTTTGGTAGCCTCTTAGCAAAGGGAGTACACCTCATTGGGACCTGCAGTAGGGCCTTTTCAATCATGGGTCACATTTCCTAAGCGTCCCTCCAGTCCAGTCCCTTTCCACTGGGTTGTTTTCCCCTTTCAGCAGCTTGGAGACTGAGCACGTCATCTTTTTGATGACACTCTGCTATAAATACCACTGGGACCTCCCACCAGCTCCAGTAAGCTCAGTCTCCAAGCAGCTGGAGGGAAGCAATAAGCCAGGGGGATAGGCTTACTGGAGAGATACTTAGGACATAGGGTTTTGTTTCTTTGCCTTTTATTTAATCTCATTTAATTTCATTTACTCTGATTTGCTCTAGTTTTCTCTTTTGTTTTGGGGCAAACTCTGGGGATTGGAGAGAGTCTCTCCCCTCCCCCTTCTCAATCTACTACCCCAGGGCTCAGGAGGAGGCTTCGGAAGGCAGCAAAAAAAAAAAAGTCACATTTTGTGGAATGCTTTACCTGTGGAAATTTGGCAGGAGAATGGAATCCTATCCTTTGAAGAAAAGGTGACACGTTCTATACAAAGTACCCTTTCATAACTGATAATAGGGCAGGGTTCTGATCAACCAGTTTCTGTGCTTTTAGTGGTAGATAAGAAATAAACTAGGTAATTCATCCCTCTTTTTTTCATGCAATGTTTTTATATGTTGATTTTGTTTCTCTGTGTGTGTGTGTGCATGTACTTTATTGTATGTACTCTGCTATGGGCTGTATTGTGGATGAGCGGGCAACAAGTTTGCTTAAACAGAATGGTGATTCACAAAGTTGTTCATGGGTATCCTTGGCAGTTTGCCTTTTTTTCCTGGTTAATCAAGATTTGTATGATATGCTTTTGTATGCAAATATGTCGTGCATATTCATTGTGTGGATGTCCTGAAAATTGGACTTGCACTACAAACAAGATAGGAAATTATGGACTAGAGTCACTAGACCTTTTTTTTTTTTTAATAGTGTGATATGGAAGAATTCCACTAGAGGGTGCAAGTGCCCTATATAGTGCTTTTAATTCTGTTCTTTAGGAGCTGAGATAATGTAAGCTTCTGTCTAGGTTTGATTGTGTGTCCAGGCAGCTTTTTCTTAAAAAAGAAAGTTTAAATTACTTCATTAGCACAGGAATCCTTGGGCAAGCAGGTGTTGGCGTGCTATGCTGATTCTTCTTCTGTTTCTTCATTGTAGGCTCCTGATATTCGGATCTTACGAGAGAGAAACTAATATCCATTGCACTCTGGAGCTGAGCAGCAGTCTGTGGAAAGAAAAAACGAGAAGTTCCATCAAGATGGTAAAGATGTGTGTGCGTATATACACACATATACATACACACTGATACAGCTACATTACCCCCCACCCTTCACATATTACTTGTGTGAACAAATTTCCCTGTGGCGAAAAACTCTGTTCTTAGGAAACAAGCTGGAACTCGGCCCTCACATGTGGGTGATGCCGACAGAACACTCACGGAAGCATCTCCCCAGCTTTCAAAGCCTTTGGAAGATGTCATCACGCATGCGTGGTCCCCTTCCTGCCCAAGGGTGCCATCTTACTCAGTATCCTTTTTCCGCAGAGCCCTGCAGACGTTCATCTTCCTTCCCCAGAAAAAAATTTGATTTTCTCGTGCACTTCTGTGTGCCATCTGGTTAGCACTGGTCCCTTTCCCGCCTCAGAGCTCTGTCGCTTCGGTCCCGGGACGTGGAACCTATTTAGTTAGGTTTTTTTCACTCAGCATGGTTTCACACCTTTTCTAACTGCTGGCCACATCGAAGGTCTTCGACCTCGCTGGAGCCCTTTCTGCCCCAATGGCGTGATTGGTGCTTCAGGAACATATCCCTTACCAACACATGATTGCTGTCTCAGGTGTCTGGGTGCTGACCATGACCCAAAGGCGTACTCCCTGTGTAAAAAGATGTCCGCCAAGGACATCCAGAGTTGCTGGCAGAAGCAGGATGACATCTTCCACAGGTCAGATTCGGCCCCAGTATCCCCGGTAGATGTGCGTTCTAAGGCCCCGCACTGATCCTATGAATCGCTTAAAGCTCAGCAGTGCCTGAGCAGACATGCAGACACTCCAAGAAGGGTTCCCCAGAGTGAGAGCGTAAGAAAAAGAAGAAAGCTTTGAGGACCCCTTCCTGGGAAGGCACATGCCTGGCAAGTCCCATGCGAGGTTCCACAGCCCCCCCCCGGAGTGCTTCCGAGGAGTCTGAGCGGAAGTGGCCTGCTAGGTACCCAGGACAGATGTACAGGCCGCTGGCAATGTATCTCGGACCCCTAAGTCCATCTCGTAGAGGACTCCCTTTCCTCCCCGACACCTGAACCAATCACCCCAGAGTCGTCGTTGAAGGCTGCAACACATGAGTGGGAAACCAGGATGGTGGCGTTGGAATGCAGTGTTTTCTGCATTCCTTGCCTCGCAGCAAGCATCGATGCCCAGCCCCGCCAGTGTTTACGCTGAGACCGCAGCGACCTCGATGCCGAGGACTCCCCGGGCCGCTGAAGAGAGCCCCATGCCTCAAACCAATCCTCGGCAAGGGTTTTGATCCTGCTCCTGGTCCTCGGAAACGAGTTCCTCCCCGGCAAGCACCTCCCAAAAAGGTCCTCATGGTCCCCGTTCCCTCCATCTTCAGGCGCCGCCTCCTCCGAATGTGGGAAACACTGGCATCAGTGCTGATTATTAGCCGATGCCTGGACGCTATGTACCGGGTCCAGCGAGGACCCGACTTCAGGAAGGCACAACTCCCTCACACCGCCATGGTAGTCGAGTCAGCCATATGTCGACAGAAAAGCCCGAAGACTCACTCTTCAGTGCTCCTGGGCATAAATGTTACCGGGGCTCGATGCTAGCGTGCCATATACAAGCATACCAGCTGTATATCAGCATGTACCTCCGAAACCTCACCAAGGAACTTGGGGTTTTTTTGGCATGTCTCAGTGGGGGTCTACCTCCAATGCTTCCAGACCCTCATGAAATCTTGTCGTTAGTGTTCAAATATTTGTCTCAAGTGGCCTACAACAACTTCGAGTCCAGCAAGAGGGTGGCCACCACAGGCATCAGTGTCCAACGCCAGGCCTGGCTCCAGGTGTTGGACCTCGAGCAATGGGTCCAGGGGAAACTCCTTGACGTTCCTTGCCTTGGTGAAAACCTCTTTGGCAAGCTGATGGAGGACAAGGCGGCGGAGATCAAGACAGAGCATGTCACCGGGTTTCAACTTTCAAGGAAGAAAACATCAGGAAAAAGGCCTCCCTTCCACCGGAAAGGTCAGCCTTACTAATGTTATCCCCCATATCAGGCCCCTCATACCCTTCAGCAGGGTCATCAGGGCAAGGAAGCAGGCCAGGGCCCACGTAAGTCTAAGGGCCCCAAGACCCAGACACCAGCTCCAGCCCAGACTGGGGGGGGGGGGGGGGAGGTGCCTGATTCATTTTGCCCACCGGTGGGCTGTCATCACCACTGATTCCTGGGCACTTCAGGTGATCAGGGAAGGTTACCTCCTTCATCTGGAGAAGACGCCTTCCTCTTTCTTTCCAGGAGAGCCCCCTTGGACTCCCCTGCACCAGGCCCTGCTACTGCAGGAACTCGTAGACCTTCCCAGGGACTGGGCTGTGGAGCCCGTGCCACACCACCTCAAAGGAAAAGGTTTCTACTCCAGGTACTTTCTGGTCCCAAAAAGAACAGGAGGCCTAAGGTCCATCCTGGATTTGAGAAACCTGAACAAATTCCTAGTGCGAGAGAAATTCAAAATGCTCTCCTGTGGGGAATATTGCTGCCCTACCTCCAGCAGGGAGATTGGCTATGCTCCTTAGACCTTCAGGATGCTTATATCCACATCCTTATTCACCCCAGTCACAGGCAGTACCTAAGGTTCATGGTCAGGGGCGACCACTACCAGTACAGGGTACTACCCTTTGGCCTAGCCTCCTCACCAAGAGTCTTCACCAAATGCCTAGCAGTGGTGGCCGCCTACCTCCGTCTCCAAGGGGCCTTCATCTTCCCATACCTGGACAACTGGCTAATAAAAGGAGACACGGCCTCAGAGGTGCAACAGGCCACAGCCCATATCATCGAGATCCTACAACATCTGTGGTTCATGATTAACCACCCCAAATTCCATCTCATCACAACCCAGGACCTAGAGTTCATAAGGGCTCGCCTAGATACCCTCCAAGCCAGGACCTTCCTCCCCCTGGACAGGGCAAATCGCCTCAGGGCCCTGGTGACCGAGGTGCAGTGCCATCACGCCATGTTGGCGCAGTCCATGCTTCGCTTCCTCAGCCACATGGCCTCCACAATCCATGTGGTCCCCTATGCCCGCCTCCATATGCAGGCTGCTCAGTGCTGCCTCCACTCACAATGGACTCAGACCATGGGCAAGCTCTCGTCAACTAGCAGAATCACTCAGTTGGTGGCAGGACGCATGGCACCTGCAGAAGGGCATGCCCTTCCAACACCCAAACCCCCCCCCCCAGAAGGTCCTCACCATAGACACCTCCCTACTGGGCTGGGGTGCCCACTGCGAGGTATTGCGCATGCAGGGCAACTAGTCTCTCGAGGAGAGCCAGCAGCAGATCAACCTGCTGGAGCTGAGAGCCATTTTTCTGGTGATCAGGGCCTTCCAACACCACCTGCAGCATCAGTCTGTGCTGGTCCAAACACGCAACCAGATTGCGATGTTCTACCTGAACAAATAGGGGGGCACATGGTCTCATCACCGCTGCCAGGAGGCAGTAGCCCTCTGCTCGTACACGATCAGTCAGGGAAAGCTCCTCATGGCGATATACCTTCCGTGCCAGGACAATGTCCTAGCAGACTGAGCAGGATCCTCCAACTGCACCAATGGCGCCTAGACCCCAGGGTGGTGTAGCAGTTATTCCAACTATGGGGAGCCCCAAGTTTGAGCCTCTTTGCCAACCCGACCAACGCTCAGCTGCCCTGCTTCTGCTGTCCCGGATAGCAGCAGATGCCTTCCTCATCTCGTGGTTGGAGGGCCTGTTGTATGCCTTCCCTACAAAGCCACTGATCGCGTGGTCCCTCTTCAGTGTCCAGCGGACAAGGCTTCCATGATCCTGGTGGCCCCGCCGTGACCCAGACATCCTTGGTTTCCCCTGTTACTTCGCCTCTTGATGGAGCTCCTGGTTCCTCTGGGGAATTCCCCAGGACTACTGACTGGGGTCCTTGTCGCTAACAGTGAATACGGTGCTGCAGTACTTGTTCCACCTCTCGCAGTTCGGACTTGTCAAACTCAAGTCCAACTCCATCAGGGTACACCTGAGCATGCTCTACACGAACCATTACTCCATAGAGGGCAAGCCTCTTTCTGTGCAGCCCCTCATTACCCGATTCATGCGGGGCTTGCTGCTCTCTAAGCCTCCCATCTGGCAGCCTCTGGCAGAATAGGATCTGAACGTGGTTCTTACGCAGCTTACCAAGCCACCCTTCGAACCTTTGGCTACCTGCCATTTGCGTTACCTATCCTGGAAGGTGGTCTTCCTGGTGGCGCTCACCTCTGCCCCGCAGAGTCAGCAAGCTTCAGGCCTTGGTGGCCGAGCCACTCTACACCAGGTTCTACAAGAACAGGGTCGTGCTTCACCCCCATCCTAAATTCCTACCGAAGGTGGTATCCACTTTTCACCTCAACCAAGAGGTGATGCTTCCTACCTTCTTTCCACGGCCCCAGGCTGACAAGGTAGCGGCCATTCTCTATACCTTGGACTGCAAAAGGGCCCTGTCCTTCTACCTGCAACGTACTCGGGGCCACTGCAAAGCCTCACAACTTTTCGTTGCATACAACCCCAGCTGACTGGGGGAGGCTGTTACTAAGTAGACCCTCTCCACCTGGGTGGCGGACTGCATCACCTTTGCCCACGGTCAGGATGGGCTCCCGTTGGAGCGCCGGGTCACGGCGCACAACGTCAGGGCTATAGCAACCTCAGTTGCAAGCCTATGCTCTGTTCCTGTGGCAAACATCTGCCAGGCTGCCACCTGGTCTTCAGTCTACACTTTTGCAGCTCACTACTGCCTGGAGAGAGAGTCCCGACAGAACAGTGCCTTTGGCCAGGCCTACTCCATAATCTGTTTGGGGTTTAGGCAACTTCTGCCCTCCAACCCTTCTTGTACAGGCTACCGGAGCCATGGTTCTCTGAACACTGAGGTGCTCAGAGTCTGCCCTCAGATTCACTTGCAGCTGCTCGCAGCTGCCCACAACTGGACCGTGTTTTTTCTACAGCTTCTTGGTAGCCTGTAGCTAGGGAGTCCCATATGTGAGGATTGACTTCCTGCTTGTTCTCGGAGAAAGCGTAGTTATTCACCTGTAACAGTGCCCTCCACTCCCTAAAATGTGTATCACAGCTCCTTTTTAAGGGCCTAATTTACTATGTTGTATGGGAAAGGAAAGCTTAATAAATCAGGCTCTTAATATGCCATTACACGGTGCCAACAGAAGGCAGTGACCCGCCATCTCCTACCACCTGCAGTGAGTATGTTGTTAGCTGCATATTGATGACCCTTTATAGCTACTTCCCTTTTTGCTTCACATATCACTATGGCCTGGTAATATGCGAAGGAAAAAAATCTCCCATAGCCCAGCCATTACCCAGTCTCTCTAATACAGGGCCAGGCCGTTCACTAGGTAGGCTTTGGCAGGCAGGACAGCGACTTTGTGCCACCACTTTGGTGCCTGCAGCAGACCATGTGCTTCAGCACACATGGCCTTCCACATCTGACTCCCTCCCACCCCCTGCCCCCGGACAGGATGTTATGTCAGAGAGGGTCAAAAGTGGCAGGCCATTTGTTTCGGCATACGTGGCCTGCCATGGCACCAAAGCGGCAGCACAAAGCAATTCTTTTAAACTGCCACAGCCAGCCCCCCCCCCCCCCCCCAGAAGACTGACTTGGTGGTGGCAGCAGCAGCAGGGCACACCAGTCCCTGTGCTGCCTGAGAGGAGCAATGTCACCTGGAAGAGAGCATCACCCTCCAGTGATGAAGTCTTTCACTAAGGATCTCTTTAGGGGCATGTGCTCATGACTGAAACTTTAAGGACTGCTGTTGTAGTTGGCAATTCAATCACTGGGAATGTTGATAGTTGGATGACTGTAGGTGTAAGGATTACTGGGTACCTTTCCTGGCTAATGCAAAGGTAGCGGACCTTGCGTGTCACCTATTTGGAGTTTATAAGGTGTTACAGAAGAGTCAACTGTTGTGCTACATGGAAGTACCAGCAGCATAGGAAAGTGAGGAAGGAGATTCCAGATACTAAATATAGGATTTTGGGAGCTTGACTCGGTGTGCAGTTTAGCAAAATCTTGTATGTAGTGCCTACACATGTAAAAAGCTCCAAGTGAAGCTGCTCTTTTTGAATTTGTTTGGTTTTTTTAATGACTTTTTCCGCTATTCATGTCACCATAATACAATTTCCTTAGCGTTCCTCCAGCTTAGTCCTCCACCTATGGGTAGTGCACCTCCTCCTGCAGCTTGAAGACTGGACCAATCAAATTTCAGCATCACTGGAGGTAGCGTACTGGAATCCCTCTATAGTCCCAGTGTGTCCAGTCTTCATGCATCTAGAGGATGTAGTGAGCCTAGGTGCTGGGCTCACTAGGGAAACAGTTAAGGAGCAAGATATTTAGCTAACCTATTTAAATTTCTTTAATTGGCATATTTTGTTTCATTTCCCTCTGATTTAGATGTTTTGGGCGCTTTCAGTTCTGTTTCTTTAAGAAACAAACAAAAAAAATGAATTGGAACAGACAACGGCCGTCAGAGTTCTCTCCCCTGCCTAGCCACAGCCGCATTCATATTTTCTTGTGGTACTTAAGGATCTCTGGCCCCTGGGCTGTTTGGGGCAGAGCTCCTGTATCGGTCTACCGGCGGCCCAGTTTCTCCAGAGTGAGAGCCCATGGCTTAGGGGACAGCATCTTTCTGCTGTTTGTTTCCCTGAAAGCAGAGCCGGCTGACTGTCCTAGTGATCAAGGCTATTTTCTCTTTCTGCTCCTCGGTTTTGTGGGGCAGTGGAGTTCTAGCAGGGCACATCCTGTTGGCGAAATTGCCTGACTGATCGGATCAGGAGAGCGGGCAGGAGCAGCGTGCCAAAACGCTGTGGGAAGCCGCGGCCATTTTGAGCACGCGGCTCCCGCAGTTTTTCTGACACAAGCGGCCTCAGCGCGGTTCCCCGGAGCTGCGATTAATGAAAGAAGAATGTTCAGACATGTAATTTACTCCAATGTTGAAAGAATCCTTGGTTAAATTCCTTTCCACAACTATGAAGATTATAACAGTTTGCTTTATACCTTGAGTTTGGTTTATGCCTGAAAAGAAGGACTTTCTTTAATTTTTGTAGACCAATGAATCTTTTTGTGAAAAGGGAAATAAAAGCCTTATTCTCCCTCCATTTGGCTTACATGACTTATTTGCACCAGGAGCAGGACTACATAGACCAGGCTGCACCTGGCCTTAAAAAACCCTCCTCTCCTAAAATTAACTATATGCCCAACCTCCCCCGTTCAGCCACCGGCCACCAGGGGGAGGTTGGCGACAGTATAAATTCTATCGACTTTGCAGGGCATATTAAATTGGTGGTGGTGTGGTGCTGAATGTTAAGAATGGCATAAAGCCAATCAGGATAGAAGTCCTTGAGAATCCTTGAGAAGCTTGTCTTTGCTCAACTTGCCACTCACCTCGATTCCACTTTCGCACTCCACCCACGTCAATTGGGTTTTCGCGCCGGCCACAGCACGGAGACTATTCTCGTGGCTTTACTCTCCGAACGCCACCGTGCTCACGATTGTGGTGATTTTTCTCTCGTGGTGTCTCTGGATCTCTCCTCAGCTTTTGACGTTGTCGACCACCGCACTCTTCTCACCCGTCTGTCTGATTTTGGTGTATGGGGGACTGTCCTGCAGTGGTTCTGCTCTTTTCTTTCTGCACGCACTTTCTCTGTTCACTCTGGCTCCTCCACCTCTTTGCCATCCAACGTAATTTGTGGTGTTCCTCAGGGCTCTATCTTTGCCCCATTACTCTTTAACGTCTTTCTTGCCCCACTTGCTCTGTTCATACAACAATCTGGTATTTCTGCTTACATCTACGCTGATGATATTTTCCTGGTTCATCACACTTCATCCGCCTCCCCCGACATCGTCCCACTAAACCTGTGTCTTTCCTCTGTTGCTTCCTGGTTCGATCTCAACTTTCTACACGCTAATCCCATTAAATCCTCCGCAATTTGGTTCTCTTTTGGACTCCCCCCTCCTGTTCTGTCTCCTATTATGGCCTCCTGCCCTATCCCCCTGGTTTCAACTCTCCGCTACCTGGGGGTTTCTCTGGATTCTTCTCTATCTTATCACCAGCACATTTCCTCTGTTGTTCAAACTTCCTTTTTCCATCTTCGTCAGATTAGGGCTGTTCGGGGAGAATTCAGCTTGCCTGGGAGCTGCCGCGTTTGGACCAGCTGCGCGGAGCGGTGCAGTAGGAGGGAGTTGAGCCGCGGTGCTGAGCTACAGGCATTGTATGGACGCTCCTGCCTCCGAGGACCCCCCCTTCCGGTTCCCATAAAGCGCTGAGGGAGTCGTGTAGTAGTGGGAGAATTCAGCTTGCCTGGGAGCTGCCGCGTTTGGACCAGCTGCGCAGAGCGGTGCAGTAGGAGGGAGTTGAGCCGTGGTGCTGAGCTACAGGCATTGTGTGGACGCTCCTGCCTCCGAGGACCCCCCCTCCGGTTCCCATAAAGCACTGTTGGCTCACTCGCAGCTGCGAGTCGCGGCCCGCGTGGTCGCGTCCTAAGGGGCGCGTCATAAGGGGTAGGACTTGCTCCTTTTGTGCTCCTTCGGTGCTCCTGAGAAGGTCTCTGAGCACTGTTCGTTACATTGTAGTGTCCATGGGGAAGTGGAAAGTGAAGTCGGGCGCTAAATCTGGGACCGGTGATGGAACATCAGGAGGAAAGCCGGTTGGACCCATGGACAGACATGTGACGTCGCTACTGCCTGCAGTTTCGCTGGATGAGGTCTCTTTTGAGCCCTGAATCTCGGCTGCCCCCTCCTTTTCCTCAGCCATTGTCTTCTACTTTTCTTGACGCTCCTTCAGGTGTTGTGACTCCTTCTTTGAAAGCTGTCAGTCCAATTGGTGATGATGTGTCTCTCCCTACTCCGTCTGGTGAGGTAACACTTGTGGATATTTGGACTGTGATTCAACGAATTGATAAACGTCTAACTCCAATTGTTTCTGCTTTATGTGCTTTTACGCAAGATGATGTGGATAAATTTGCAGATGTTGACAAACAGATAGGTTTTTTGGTTCGGGCTTCTGCTCATGCTGATTCTCAGCTCCAGTCGGGTAAGAATAGTAATGTTGCTTTAATTAGAGATATGTCTGCTGTTTCTTGTCGGCTGGAGAGTTTGGAGAATCAGCATAGAGCAAGAAACCTTCGTTTTCTTAATTTTCCTTCAACTCACCTATTGTCTCCTGAAATTTTGTTGCAAAAATATTTTTCTGAGATATTACATTTGCAGAATGCTTTGGAAGTTGTTCACGTTTACTCCTGCTTCTGCAGCGTCTCACCAGGTCGGGGCGACCACCCCTCCTGCTGAGTCTGTTGCTCAGGATCTTACAGCTTTTTTGGAGGATACGTTGGATCTTATACCCAAACGTTGCACTGTTGTTGCAACGTTTGGCTCTGAGTCCAGCAAATTATCTGTCCTTAGGGATTATTTTAAGCATAAGGACGCTTTATTTTGTGGTTATAAACTCCAAATTTTCCCGGATGTGGAGCGTGCTACTCAGCTTAGACGTAAGCAGTTTCTGGAGTTGAAATCTAGAGTTGTTACCCTGGGGGCGTCTTTTTTTTTAAAATTTCCTTGTCGCTGCTTGATAACTTATCAGGGGCAAAGTTATGTGTATACTGATGTGATGCAGTTACAGAAATTTTTGTTAAATAATGAAATGGCTAAGAAGTAGGTCGGTGGTTTTGTTTTGCTTCGCTCCCTTGTGTGGAGTATTAATTACTCCTTCTTGCTTATTTGTTTATGTAAGTTTTTTATTTTTGCTGATTGTCTCTCCTTGACGTGATTTATTATGTGCTAATTTTTTATTCTTGAATTTCTTACTATTCTGTAAGTTTGCCTTATTTTCTGATTTGTATTTAAGAAAAGCATTAAATAAAAATTAAAAAAAAAAAAGATTAGGGCTGTTCGTTCATTTCTTCCCCCCCCCCCTCGGTGGTCACTCTTGTCTTATCACTTGTAATCACCAGATTGGATTACTGGAACGCTATCTATGCAGGCCTCCCCTCCTCTCAGCTATGCCGTCTTCAACTTGTCAAAAATGCCGCCGCCCGTCTCGTCACCTGTTCCCCCGCCCATTCACATATCACTCCTTGCCTCCTCTCTCTCCATTGGCTTCCGGTTAAGTTCAGATTTATCTTCAAAATATTTATCATTGCGCACAGGGCTCTTCACACCAGCACTGCTCAGTACTTGGCTGACACCATTCATCTCCAACCTACTCCACGCCTTCTTCGTTCAGCTTTCGGTAATTGTCTCTTTCTCCCCTCCCCTTCTCAGGCCCATCTGGAATTTACTCATCACTCTGCATTCTTTTTTCTAGGCCCCACTTTATGGAATTTGCTCCCGCTCCCGCTCCGCACTGAGCTATCCCACTCCCGCTTTAAAGCTCTCCTCAAATCCCATCTCTTCTGTCAAGCTTTTGATCTCCCTTCCCCCGCCGGTGGCGCCTTGTCCCCCAGCCGCGCCCCCCACCCCCATAATCTCCTCTCAACCACTTCACATCCGCCATTCCTTCCGCTTCCTCTCTCCATCCCCCTTTGCCCCGCCCCCTCCCTAGACCTTTTCTGTTCTCTATCTTTTTGACTGTCTCTCTCTGTCCTATTATTATTGGCGTTCTTTTCTGTCTTTATTTTTCAGTGACCTTTACTGTTTTTGTATTGTACACCGCCCTGACGCGAATAAAGAATAAAGTCCTGTATGAAACAATAAGCACTGTGGAATTGTTACAGAAATTCCATGTGTGATAGAGCAGAATATAGCAGTGGGGGTTCCTAACCGTCTCTCCAATCCAGTCCCTTTCTTCTGGGTTGTGCTCCTATTCCTGCAGCTTGGAGACTGAGTACGTCATTCTCTTGATGACATCAGGATATATATAGCACTGGCACCACCCACCAGCCTCAGTTTTACTCAGTCTCCAAGCAGCTGGAGTGAGCAGCAAGCTTGAAGAAAAGGCTTGCTGGAGAGACATTAGGATAGTAAGGGTCTTTGGGTTTCTTTTACCCTTTTTTTTTCTTTTGATTTATTTCCCTTCCTGTGAAGCCTAGTCAGGTTTTCCTGGGCCCCCCACTGTTGGAGGAGGCTTGCAGCGACTCGGCCCGTACAAAAAAAAAAAAAAAAGAAGAAGCGACGGCTTCGCTGCAGTGGTGACCGGCTGATTCAGTGCTGCCGGATCTCCCAACTGATAAGGGCCTCTCCTTCGGTCTCCTGCCTTGTTGCCGAAGCCCCCGAGGCGGCTGAGCACGAGGGCGGGAAGACCGCGGCAATCACTCTCGCGCCGGAGTGGAAAGCGCAGAGAGAGGAGCTGCAGGGAGAAACAGGTAAGAGGCAACAGGGTGTATTAAGCGGGCCGCGTGATCCGCGGCGATGACACAACTGCCTGGAAAAGGAGAGAAGGTTGTTTTTTCCCCCCCACTGTGGCCTTCGCACGCTTTTGAGCCGTGGTATGAGATGAATGGTTGGGGGAGGTGAAGGAACGGCTCAAGATCAGCCGTTTTCAGCATGGAAGGTGAAGGGGTGGGGGGGCATTTTAGGCTGTCGGTTGTTAGTTTTCCTTAGGAAGGAGATATATATACAGAGATATAGTTATATATATATATAGTTATATATATAGTTAAGAATAGATAAATTCAGTTCTATACGGTTATTAAAAAAAAAATCAATAGATAGTGTTGATACAATGCCTGCTCTGCGGGGCCCGCAGGGGTGTGGTGTCTGAAGCCGGAGTGTGCAGGGGCTCCGCACTGGAGGCAGCCTCTGTTGAGCAGGAGCTTCAGGCCAGCGGAAATCAAATCCCATCAGCTTCCGGATCTATGGAGACAGGGGAAGCTTTGGAGGAGATCCTCAGGGAGGGATCGCTGCCGCCCTTGCCTTCAGGGCAACAGGTACCCTCCCAACCACAACCGGGCACCTCCTCAGTGGAGGGAGGCCTCTGTGGTTTTTCACCGGAGTTTGTGCTTTTATTGCACAAAGCTTTCTGCATGCGTCAGCAAGAGGGGCAAGGAGGCCCTCACAAGCAGGAGGCAGAGAGCAAGCTTCCGCAGGCAGACATTCCCTCCAAGCGGACTAGAGCAGAGGAGGAAGAGCCCATTTCCCTGGATTCGGAGATACTTAATCGGATAGGGAATTGGGGGAAGAGGAAGAGCTCGAGGAAGGTGAGATTCCGGAAGAGCAGGCGAGAATTGTGAGAGTTTTCGCCGGGAGGAATTACCGGCATTGATTGGTGAATCTTTGAAGGTACTTAACATGACCACAAGAGCACAAGGGAGCAAGGATGCTCTAGAGCAGGCATGTCCAACAGGTAGATCGCGGAGGGGTCAGAGGTAGATCGCCAGCCCCACTTGGCTCCATCTCTCCAGCAGCTCGCCCCTTTGCTAGGAGAGAGCTCGTGCCGGCAGGTCGTCTGCCGAGGGCTTGCCGCCGCTGCTGATCCTCTGCCTGTCTTTTATCTCTGCCTGCGGGAATCTTGCCTGTGAGTGTATTGGGAGCGCTTGTTGTTTTTTGTGTCAATAGTTTGTGGGTACCCCAGGGGGACGCCGCCCGCACCCCGCGCCGAGACATCACAGGCCTGGCATCATACCTGGTCTCCTGCCTCTCAGAATCACCCATTCCTGCCCCCGCCCCAACACCCCTTAGAAGTGTGTTATATACCTCCCTCAATCAACTTTAAATCCTCTCCAATTGGCGATGAATACCGCCGCCAGAGTACTTGAAGGAATATCAAAGTCGGACCACATAACTCCAATCCTGAAAAGACTCCACTGGCTACCAACCAATGCAAGAATCCAATACAAATCATAATCACCACTTTCAAAGCCTTAAACAATCAAGCACCCTCAACCATCACTAACCTACTACACACCCAGGCCCTTAACAGAGCCAGAAGAACATCAGCAATAAATACCCTATCCGTCCCGAAATTAACAGTCAAATACACCAAGGAAACATCTAAAAGAGCCTTTAGCATTCATGCCCCAGTAGCATGGAATACCCTCCCACCTGAATTGAGAGCCATAACCAGTCTAATACAATTCAGGAAAAGTCTCAAGCACTACCTATTCTTAAGTTATTTTCCAATCTAAACATTCCCTTGAGAAATAGTCACAACACTATCAGATCTTGTGAATTTCGACTGTACTTACTGTATATAGTTCATTGTATATGGTTTATTTAGATTACCTTGTTTCTTCCAAGTTCTCTAATCCCTGTTACTTGTAAATGCACTACAGTTATCCTGTATGTATGTTTTGTTCCATGTAAACCGCGCTGATGATGATAGTGCGGTGTATATAAGAAAAGTTAAATAAATAAAATAAAATAAATAAATAAATACCGGGCAATATCCAATACTGGGCTTTACCTGAATACACTTACTGTATTAGTTGTGTCATGTGCTGGTCGTTGGTCGCTTTATAGTTCACTTTCATTAAACATTTTCGGGCAGACATAACAAAGTGTCAAGAATTTGGTGATTTTGGCGGGCTTTTCCAATTTTGTTCTAACTTGCCTATGCCTTGCCTTCAAATTGGTTCAAACCACTGTGACTTTTGCTAGCCTCTGCAATTTTATTTTGCCTTGCCTTTGTATTGATTCTACACTGTGTGCAGAATTTATTAAATCGCATGAGGTGGTATTTGAACTTGTTTGGCGGTATTTGATTTTATCTGGTTTGCTGGATAGGTGTTTGAGGTTTTTTGATGATTGTTTGGTGGTATTTGATTATTGGTGCCAGTATGATGAATTCTTATTTTTACTTTTAGAACTGCATGTGTGGATTTGTCATCTCCAGTCCTTGTATTGCACATCATCCAGAGGTCTTCAGTTCCTGTTGATCTTTAATACTTTGGGACAGTGACAGTTTTGGACCAGATTCAGCCAGTGTTTATACTAACTTAGCAGATTTGGCCTTCTTACATCCAGCCACCCCAGTATAACGAAGATAAGTGTTCCAAAGAAGAGGAAAACCTACCACTTTCATGATGAATGGGAAATGGACTACTTTTTCATCGTGGTGAAAGACAAGTGGTGTTGTCTAATTTGTAACGCCCCAGTATCCTTGCCCAAAAAGTGTAATCTGGAACGTCATTATAAGGCTCTGCATAGCAATAAGTTTGATGCTGATTTTCCATCCAAAAGTGAAATTCGTAAACTGAAGCTCAAAAAACCTAAATCAAAATTGGCTACTGTGGTGAGGAGAGCTCCCAGGAAGAGATGGAAGTGGAAGAAAACCCTGTTTTTCCCTTTAAAACAAGTGACAGTTCAGTTGTGCACAGTGTTTGCAAGGCAGGCAAGAAAAAAACTCAGCTCTCTGCTGAGGCCAGGCCACGCCCTAGTTCAGACGTAGAGCCAAGCTTGCTCAATGATTGGTCACACCTGTGCAGAGGCAAGGGAGTGCCCGGCAGCAAACGGTTTTTAAAACCACACTCAGAGCAAAGAAAGGAGACACAGGAGAGAAGGGAGACACACACACAGGAGACGCAGCAGAGAGAGCAGAGCCAGCAGGTCCAGGAGAAGCTGGAAGGGAATAGATCTGCAGACAGAGCAACAGAGGTACACAAAGGAGAAACTCTGAGAGATCCTGGAAAAGGAGAAAGGTTCCAAGGAAACTTTCAATTGAGTGGCTATCTGGGAAGGAGTGGAGAAAGGCACCAGAAGGCTGAGTTCCATAGCCTGAAAGATATCAGGAGGAAAGGAATCAGTAGCTGTCTGAGAGACCCGCCCCAAGGTAAAGCCAGTACATGTAAACCTGAACAGATTGCAGAGAAACAGTTTGCTTCCACTAGTGTCCAGGAGCCAGACCTAACGTCTGCTAAGAGGTGGGTGGATAGTTTTATGTATGAAGAGAACCGAAACCCAGATAAGAGCAGAGAAACTGAGTTTTAACACTAGAAGCATTAAGAAAACTGTTTGCAGAGAGGAAGCTTTACCCTCCCAATACAAGTGTGCCTTCTCAGGGTGATTTGCTGTTGAAGCAGTTCCAAGAGTTTTTAGAAGACAAGAAGGCTGGGCAAGTTTATAAAATTGGTGGAAGTAAGAAGTACCCGGTGTCCATAGAAAAGATGCAGGTGGATTCTTGTATGCCAGAAGCTGAGTCAGAATTGTCACCAATGGATTGCTCTTTTTGTCTAAAGGAGAACTGAGCATTGTTGAACAGGGTTGAAAGACTGTGAAACAATATAGTGACTAATTATGTGTCTGCCAAGAGTGGGAAAAAGCCAAGACTGTGTTCTACTAAGTAGGTGAGCTACTGAAGCCAAGAAGCTGCCTTTAGTAAAAGTTTGGTTTGAAAAAGAAAACAGCAGCCGGTAAAAAGTTTACCTGTTACGTTGAATCACCCCAAGAAGCTGTGCTCTGTGAAAGTTTATTTGGACGGAAGCTGCTGCCCTGTGATAGGTTTTTTGTTGCATTTTCCTCTGTTAACCTGATTTACTCTTATGTTGGAGAAGCATCCTTTGGCTTTTGTGTTTTGAGCATTAATGCCTGGGAATCCCGCAAAAAATAAATTTTCTTGCTGCCTTAAACCACTGGTCTCACAACTACATTTGTCCTTATATAAGTAAGCCAACTACAAGTCCCAGAAACCCTCTGGTAACAAACAAGGGAAGCTTTATTTAAAGGGACACTATAAGGCCGCTCTATGCTTGTAAGCCTTCGGGCCCAAGCTAGGGCATCGCACTACTCAGCAACAGTTGATGGCGAAGCCAAGGTCACATTCGGTCAATGCAACCATAGCATCCTTCAAGAGCAGCAACCTGATCGCAGAGAAATGCAAACCTTCCACTGAAGGGGAATTTGTAAAAGATTGTTTTTTTGAAGCAGCTGACAATCTTTTTGAAGGATTTAAAAATAAGAAAGAGATCACAGCTGCTATTCAAGATGTATAATTGTCAAGAAACACCGTCGTGCGGCGAATAGAAAAGATATGTGGAGACACAACTGAACAATTGTTGGAGGATGTTTCAAATTGTGTTGCTTTCTCACTCCAACTGGATGAATCTACAGACAAAAGAGACATAGCCCAATTACTAGTCTTTATCCGGATGTTTTTTGAAGACTTCAGTGTTAAAGAAGAACTACTTGGAATGATTTCTTGAACTACCGGTCAGGAAATATTCAGTTCTTTCCATTCTTTTGTGACAAAGTGTAATCTTCCATTGCATAGACTTGTTTAGATCACTACTGATGGAGCAAGAGCAATGACAGGTGAGGTTAACGGTTTCATAGCCTTCTGTAGACAGCATGACGACTTCCCAGATTTCCTTTCTTACGACTGCATCATTCACCAGCAAGTTTTGGCAAGCAAGAGACTCAATACAAAGACTGTCATGGACATCACTTTCAAAATTGTAAATTAGTTCGTGGAAGATCACTTCAAAGATGGCTTTTCAATCTTACTCTTGATGAAGGGGCAGCGGAAATCATTTTGCACACAGATGTAAGATAGCTAAGTATGCACAAATTTCTGCAAAGATTTTGTGATTTGCTGAATGAAATAAGAAATTTTTTGAAGGAGAGGGGAGATGACCAAGCAGAGTTGGAAGATGAGGAGTGGTTATGTGGTCTAGCATTTCTCGCTGACTTTACAGGCGAACTAAGTGATATGAACCTTGAACTACAAGGCAGAAACAAATGCATTGGCAAGCTGATGAGTACAGTTTCATCCTACTAGAGCAAATTTGAGCTAATGATGACTGACCTCGCAAACAACACTTTTGATCATTTTCCTAATACACAGGACCATCTGGGATAATATCCAAATTTTGTTTTCAGAACGAGAAGTATGCGACAGAAATCTGTTCTGTTATCCAGGAATTCGAAAATAAATTCTGTGTCTTACAAAAAATTGGAACAGTTGTGGAGTACTTGTCATACCCATTCAAAGTAGATGTGGACATTAAAGAAACTGCAGCCGCTATCAGTAAAAATTACTCATTGAACAAGCCATCGCTTGAAAACGAAATATTAACCCTTAAAAATGACATTTTTCTCAAGACCCGTGCTGACCAAGAATCGTTTTTGGAAGCTAGTGCCTAGAGACAAATTTCCCAACTTGAGAAGATGCAGTGAAGCTGTACACTCTTGTTTCAGTTCAACTTATTTGTGTGAATCTGCGTTTTCCCATCTGAAAATGACAGAGTACACAACGTTCCAACATGACAGATGAACATCTCCATGATTCTCTGAGACTGGCCCTCATGCAATATTCACCCAACTTCAAAAAGCTAGTGGATGAAATGCAGGCTCACTAATGAGCAAGAGCGAAATATTAAAGATTGTGCAAGATCAGCCTGGATCAATGCTTGACCTAAATTTAACACAAATTACTCAATAAAAGTTAAATAAAGTTATTAAGACAGTTAAAGAAAGTTATTACTCAATAAAACTTTAAGAAAGAATTTACTTTCCATTTCCCCTCGCAGTTCTTATTGGATCTTCGTCTCTCTGTTTTGTTTTTGCTTAATTGGCTTAACAGCTGATCACATCAAAGTAAATGACTGAAGGTTCATTAAGAATGGGGGGGGGTCCCTCCAACTTTATTGGGTTAAAATTTAATTTGAAACTAATTTGAAACTTAATTTTCATTGTGGTAGATCACCGGCACTTTTGCCCGGAAAAAGTAGATCATGACCTGTTCGAAGTTGGACATGCCTGCTCTAGAGGATCCGTTGATTCAAGCAGTCCGGAAGTCTCAGAAAGTCTTTTCAGTTCACAGGGTGGTCCAGCAGATGATATAAGAGGAGTGGGATCAGCAGGAGGCCGGGCTAAGAGGAGTGCGCTCTATGTCGCATTTGTACCCTTGGCCAGAAGCAGAAAAGGATTTGATAGTCACCCAGAGTGGATGCGGCGGTATCGGCCGTGACCAAGAAGACTACCATCCTGGTGGAGGACAGTGCAGCACTGAAAGATGTCCAGGACAGGAAGGTGTACACTTTGCTGAAACAAGCCTTCAACATTAGTGCCATAGCCCTTCAAGCTTCAGTGTGCAGGGCTTGGGTGGCCTGGGCGTACTTGCGGTGGTCCCAGCAGCTGTAATCGGCTGAGGAGTCGCAGGTAGGGCCGCAAGGGGATGCGGCGAGAATTGAGTCTTGAGCGGCCTATCTGGCAGATAGCCAGTATGACCTCATCAGAAGTTTGTCAAAGAACATGGCTTACATGGTGGCTGCATGTCGATTTCTTTGGCTCCGCAACTGGGCAGCAGATGCTTCCTCCAAAGCCCGCCTCAGCAGGCTTCCCTTTAAATGGAAGCTGCTATTCAGAGAGGACTTGGACAAGTTGGTGAAAGACTTAGGGGAGTCCAAAGGGGGCAGGCATCTGGAGGAAAGGCCCAAGCAGGGTCGCTTTCCCATCAACAAAGGGAATTTCGGAGGACGTCGCTTTCCCATCAACAAAGGGAATTTCGGAGGACCAGGCCAGCTTGTCAGAGCTCCTTTCAGAGGAGCCGGTTTCCTTCCAGAGGTCAGGGTTAGCGGGGGTTTCGAGGAGCGGGGAGAGGTTTTGGGACCTCTTCAGCATTCTCTGGCCAGAGAAGACCACAATGAGACAACGGGGGCTCGGGCGGGGGTTCTGCCGGTAGGAGGGCATCTAAGGCAGTTCTTCTCCACCTCGGTCTGGGTAACGTCTGACCAGTGGGTCTTGGAGGTCGTACAATTCGGTTATGCCCTAGAGTTTGCAAGGCCAGTCCTCCCCTCATTCGTCCAGTCGCCTTGCAAGACTGTAGCCAAGCGTGCAGAGGTAGAAGAAACCCTGGCAAGACTGGTGGCATTGGGGGCGGTGGTCCCAGTGCCAAGAGATCAATATGGCTGCAGTCGGTACTCAATTTACTTTGTGGTTCCAAAAAAGGAAGGTTCATTGCGACCAATTCTAGACCTCAAGTGCGTCAGTCGGTGCCTTCAGGTTCCGCACTTTCGGATGGAAACTCTGAAGTTGTTGATAGTGGCGGTGAAGCAGGGGGAATTTCTGACTTCCCTGGATCTCACCGAGGCGTATCTACATATTCCCATCAGAGAGGCTCATCAGCAATTCCTGCGCTTCGCGGTGCCACAGGGTTACTTTCAGTTTCAGGCATTGCCGTTCGGCTTAGCGACGGCTCCACGCACTTTCACCAAGGTGATGGTAGTGGTGACAGCGGCACTTCGCAGAGAAGGTATTCTAGTCCATCCTTACTTGGATGATTGGTTGATCAGGGCCAAGTACAAGGAGGAAAGTTGGAGGGCAACGGCCAGGGTAGTAGCTCTCCTTCAAAGTTTGGGGTGGGTGATCAATCGAGCAAAGAGCAGCAAGTTGGTGCCCACTCAGGAGATCGAGTATTTAAGGGCAAGGTTCAACATGCTATCGGGCAATGTGTTCTTGCCAGATCAGAGGGCAAAAGGCCTACGTCGACTAGTACGAGTGTTTGTGGCTTGGAAGGCGCCATCAGCGTGGTATTATCTGCAGGTACTGGGGACCATGGCGGCGACGTTAGACCTAGTACCATGGGCCAGAGCTCATATGCGACCGCTCCAGCAGGCTTTGCTGCAGTGCTGGTCACATCAGAAGCAGCCTCTGTCAACGACTTTACCCTGTACAGCAGCGGTCAAGGAATCTCTACAGTGGTGGCTATCTCCGGGGAATCTGGAAAAAGGAATGCCCCTCGACACCCCCCTGTAGGTGTAAGTGACAACGGACACGTGTCTGTTAGGCTGGGGGGCGCACTGCGAAGGACACTTTGCCCAGGGATGCTGGAGTGCTCAGGAGTCGCAATGGCCCATCAACAGATTGGAGTTGTGGCAGCGGCAATGGCTCTCAGAGCATTCCGGAATTGGGTTCTCGGGAGAGCGGTCAGAATTCTTTGGACAATGTTACGGCAGTAGCCTACATCAATCGACAGGGCGGTATGAGCAGCCTTCTCTTGGAGGAGGAGGTGGAAAGCCTCTTGGTATGGGCCGAGGAGCATCTCTTAGCCATATCAGCCCAGTATGTTGCCGAAGTGGAAAACGTCATGGCAGACTACCTCAGCAGACCCAAGATAGATCACGGCGAGTGGGAGCTCAGCCAGGAAGTCTATGAACAAGTAGTACACCGGTGGGGACCGCCGGTGATGGATTTGATGGCGCGCTGGGAGTCGGCCAAAACAAGCAGATTCTTCAGCAGAAGAAAAGAAAGAATGTCGGAAGGGCTGGATGCCCCTGTTCAGAGGTGGCCCTTGGAAGGGTTGCTTTATGTGTTCCCTCCGTGGGCGCTCATAGGCAGAGTTCTTCAGAGGAGAGAAGCGCACCAGGAGTTGGTGATCCTGATAGTACCGGACTGGCCGAGACGACTGTGGTATGCCGATCTCATTCGGCTATTGGTGGACCGACCATGGAGGCTTCTGGTAAGAGAGAACCTTCTGAGGCAGGGACCAGTAAGGATGCCGCAGGTGGATCGGTTCTCTCTTACGGCATGCTATTGAAAGGGCAAGTCTGCGTAAAAGAGGATATTCGGGAGCAGTGATTTCAACCTTGCTGAAGGTTTGCAAGCGTTCTACCTGTTTGGCGTATGTGAGAGTTTGGCGCATTTTTGAGAACTGGTGTGAGGAACGGCGGAAGAAGCCATTGTCAGTTTCGATCTCGGAGGTGTTGGATTTTTTGTAAGCTGGTCTTGAGAAGGGGCTGGCAGCCAGTTCCTTGCGGGTGCAGCTAGCGGCTATTGCTTGTTACAGGGGCAAGGTTAAGGGTAAAGCGTTAAGCCAACACCCCGATGTGGTTCGATTTCTTAAGGCGGTGAAGCGTATGCGGCCACATTAGAGTTTGGTAATGCCTCCTTGGGATCTCAATTTGGTGTTGGATTCCCATACTGGGAGGCTGTTCGAACCCCTTGAGCATACTTCTCTGAAGGATTTGATTCTTAAGTCGGTGTTTTTAGTGGCCATTTGTTCCGCCAGGAGTGTCTCTGAGTTGCAGGCGTTGTCTTGTCGTCCGCCTTTCCTCGTTTTCTTCAAGGAGAAGGTGGTGTTGAGAATGGTCCTGTCCTTTTTGCCCAAGGTATTTTCTCCTTTTCATGTCAATCAGTCGGTGTCACTTCCCTCCTTTGCCGGTTTGGGGCAGGGAGAGGGGGATCCGCGGCTGTGCCTTCTAGACGTGCGAAGAATTTTGAGGCAGTATCTGAAGTTTACAAAAGCCTTCCGCAAGTCAGAGCATTTATTTGTGTTGTTTGGAGGGTCGCGTAAGGGAGAAGCGGCGGCCAAGGCCACTATTTCCAGGTGGATCAGGGAGGCCATTGCTTCTGCTTATATTCTAAAGGGAAGACAGGTTCTGGTGGGATTGAGAGCTCACTCCACTCGGGCGCAGGCCTCCTCGTGGGTGGAGTTTAGTTTGGTCCCTCCGTTGGATATTTGCAGGGCGGCTACTTGGTCTTCTCTACATACTTTTGCCAAGCACTACCGGTTGGATGTGCAGGCAGTGGCGGATGCAGGGTTTGGGAGAGCGGTGCTTCGATCCGGTTTGGCAGGACCCGCCCAAGGTTGAACTGCTCTGTTACATCCCAGAAGAAAGGGACTGGACTGGAGAGATGATTAGGAAGAAGTAATTAGACCTTACCTGCTAATTAGTGTTCCTGAAGGATCTCCAGTCCAGTCCCTGATCCCACCCGGTGTGCTTAGTGCCGTTTGAAGCAGTTCAGGAGGAATAGTTGGCACAGAGGGTTAACTGTCCCAGTGTTTCTCTGAAGGTCCCGGTGGCAGGGCAGATTGGACCAAAGCAGGGCCCTAATATCAGAAGCGCTGCATAACCTATTAGGTAATTACAAGGAGCTTTGTCAGGTAAGCTGCCGCCTCATTCCCGGGGGGGCGTTGGGGTCATCTCCATTCAGGGTTTGGGAGGAGCTGTATTGTAGTTTGTTATAGTTGGTTAGTTGTCTCTCCGTTAAGTTTGCTTTGTCAACAGGATACTGAGGCTGGTGGGTGGTGCCAGTGCTATATATATCCTGATGTCATCAAGAGAATGACGTACTCAGTCTCCAAGCTGCAGGAATAGGAGCAGAACCCAGAAGAAAGGGACTGGACTGGAGATCCTTCAGGAACACTAATTAGCAGGTATGGTCTAATTACTTTTTTCATATCATCCACTTGGCTAGGATGAGGAAACACTGAAAGGCTACCAGAAATTAGAAAAGCAAATAATATTAACAGCAAGGTAGTAAAAGGGAGATTTCAGTTACCCAAGTATTGATTGGTAAATGTTTCAGCAGGACCTGCTGAGGAAGTAAAGTTTATATATGTCACAAATGACTGATTCCTAGAGTAACTGATCCTAGAACCAGTGTTTTCTCATCGGATGCAAACCTTGTGAAAGGGGTAGCAGTGATGGGGCCTCTTGCAAGTAGCAATCATTAGAGACACAGGACATTAAGGAAAAGTACTACAGTAGCATTTACCGTAAGTTGAATTGTGTACACTGGCAGGTTTCCCCTTTTGCAGAATTGGGCATGTGGGGGGTTCATATATGTGTCTCATAGGAGTGTTCAGTGCTGAGTGTGTGTGTCATGGGGAGTGTGCCAGCATGGTGCTTGTGTGTGTGTGTGATGGGGAGTGTTAGGAGCTGCATATGTGTGTCTCTCTCTCATAAGATCCCTCAGGCTTCACTCAGTCTCTCTGTTTTTCTCTTTCTCATAACCGCTCCCCCAACAAGGCTTCACCTAGTCTGTCTTTCATGACCCTCCCCCCAAAGCTTCACCAGTTCTCTCTATCTCTCTCTCACGCACATATACCCCCACCCCCTTTCATCCCGTTGCATTCTTTTGCCAATTCTTGTGCCTGGCTGCAGCTCCTGAAAAATGCAGTGTTTCACACTTGCCCCATCACGATCAGCTGTCTGCATGGTTGAGCCATGCAGTGGAGAAAGTTTGAGCTGATCTTGCAGTTTTAAGTCTCACGAGACTTGAAACCACAAGATCAGCCCAAACGTCCTCCACTGTGACCAATCGCGGTGAGGGACGTGTGAAACGACGTGTTTTTCAGGAGCTGCATACACATGTTTGTATGCATGCACAAACAAACGTGAATACGGACAGACCGAATTTGCCCAGTTGCTTTGAACAAGACACTAGACCTAAGTGAACAGTGTTTAAAAAGGAAAACTATGATTAAAAAAAAGAGGGATTTAGGAAAAGAACACTAAAAGGAGAAGCTGCAAAGTCTAAGTTTCATGAGGCATGGGCACTGTTCCAAAATAATCTTGAAAGCTCAGACAAGATATACACCACAAATTAAAAAAAAAAAAAAAAAGCGAAGGAAGACTAAACAACTGCCAGCATTGGTTAAAGGGAAGGGTGAGAGACTCTCTTAAAGTCAAAAGGACATATTTCAAACTAGTGAGGAAAGCATACAGAGTTTGGTTTATAGAATGCTTTTCATCTCCTTCGTGTATATGTCCAAGGCTCTCAACATCACAAATGGGTTGAAGATACAAGTTAAACAGAACAGATAGGTATGGAGCGAGGTGATGAAAACCACAGAAGACAGTCTAGAAATCATAAAACGTTTAATAGCATCTGGTGGTCCTACCCTACATGGGCTGTGGTTTGGCAGCAGCCTTTGTCAGAGGTATAGGAACCTCTAAGAAATAAACACAGATATAAAATGTCCATAATGTAGGTAAAGACAAAACCATATATCAAAGTATACTTCCATAAAATGATACAATAATAAAAGAAATAGTACAATAATAAAAGAATAATAATATATCTCCAGGAACAAGCAGGAATGAGTCTTCACATATGGGTATCGTCGGTACCGACGGAGCCTGCGCGGGAACGCTCCCCAGCGTCCTGAAAGAAAGCTTTTGGGAGCATCCCACAGCGCCTGCGCGCTGCCTTCCCGCCTTTCCTAACTGCCTCTCTCCAGTTCTTCTTTTCCGCGGAGCCAGCAGGTCGTGTTTCCTGTCACCGCTGAAGAATTTCTTATTTTCTTTTATTTTTCTTTAGTCGCGTGTCTGCCTTCTCGATTCCGCACCGGTACTACCGGTTCTTTTTCTTTCTTTAAAAAAAGAAAAAAACCTTTACTTTTTTCTGTGCTTTTCTTCTGGGGCCTCAGGCCCACAGAAATATTTTCCCTCATGGAAAAACCCGCCTCCGGGTTTAAAAAATGCACAAAGTGCAGTAGCACTATTTCTGTCACCGACACCCATGACTGGTGTCTAAAATGTTTAGGTCCTGACCACTCCATTGCGGGTTGCGAGTCCTGTTCCATGATGTCCAAAAGAGGGTTACAGAATCGGGCAGCTAAGCTCAGTACCCTGTTTCCCTCCGATGCAGCTTCCGTGGCATCGACGTCTTCCAGGGCTGCTTCTTCATCCCATGGATCTCAGGTAACCAAACTTAAATCTGGCCGGTCCTCAGAGTTCATCTCCCTCTGAGTATCGAGATGCCTCCGGGCTTACTCTTGAGGATGCCACACCGGCAAAATTACCCTGGCGGGAGGCTCCGGCTTCCAAAGCATTACCTATGGGGTCACAGGTTGACATCGATGGCTCGGCCTCGACCGATCACCTGTTACAATGTTCTGGGGTACCGGCAGTTTTGACCGGTACCGATATCCAGACATTGGTGGCGTCAATGGATCAGAATATTCTGACCATGCAGCGTGCCATCACGGCATTCATTCAAGCTGCAACGCCTACGGTACCGCAACAAACCCCGTTGTCGGTACCCGTACCGATTCCGGTTCCGATACCAGTACTGCTTGCATCGACATCAGCGGTACACTATCCAGTGATGCCGATCAGTACCGGCCCGGTACCGATTACTCCCGATGTCGATACCTCCCGGTACGCGTATCGGGCTCTACGAGGGCATCCAGATAGTCGATACTTCGATTCCTCTGAAGACTCTGATTCTTCAGAGGCCTCAATTGAAGCATCGGGCATCCTTTCTCAGGAACCCTCTTCTCCAAAAAGGAGAATGTCTCCTCCTGAAGACTTGTCTTTTCAGGACTTCATCAGGGAGGTGGCCAAAGGCCTGTCTATCTTAGTGACCTCTGAGACTGAACCTAGAGCCAAAAATTGGATATCCTACAATATCCTAAGGCTCCTAAAGAGGCAGCCACCTTACCAATACATGAGATTCTTTATGAACACATGTTGGGTATATGGGAGACTCCTCTTTCCACCTCCCCTCATTCCAGAAGGTTGGACACCATGTATCGTGTTCCTCCTTTACCTGGTTTTCATAAAACTCAGCTTCCTCACCACTCCATTGTGGTAGAGTCTGCTATGAAAAAGATCAAGAGTACAAAAAGGCACTCCTCTGCTCCTCCAGGAAGAGAATGCAGAACTCTAGATGCCTTCGGCAAGAAAATCTTCCAGGCTAGTATGCTTGTAGCCAGAATCAACTCCTATAGTCTCTATATGGGGATGTTTCTCAAAGAAGTTACAGATCATCTGCAAACCTTATCTCCTTTTATGTCAGAAGATAAGAGAGAAGAATATATCACCTGGCTTAAACATGCACAGGATGTATCCAGGTTTTCTAACCGTGCAGCCTTTGACTCTTTTGAGGGGGCCAGTAGAGCCTCAGCTATTGCCATAGGTGCACGCAGAGTTGCTTGGTTGCAAGCCTCTGATTTGGAATCCTGGGTGCAGGATGGTCTAGGTAACCTTCCTTGTACAGGCGAAAACCTGTTTGGCAAGGATTGGCAAGCAAAGGCCAACCAGATAGATGCTGAAAATTCTGCTTTAGATAGACTTTCAAAGTCTACTACTGCTCCTTTTAGAAAGAGGTTGTTCAAAAAAGGATCTTTCTCAAAGAAAGGGAAATTTTCTTCTTATGGTCAGGCCTCTTCTCAAGGTTGTTTTGCTACAAAGAAACAGCAACAACCAAAACAGGCCAAAACTCAGGCTGCGAGGACTACTATGGCCCAACAGCCTCAGCCTCCTCAGGGCCTTTGACTTTCCACTAGAGAACTTAGCCTTTCTGGCTCTAGAACATCCAGAGCCCCTCACCATCCCAGGAAGGTTAGCTCATTTTGCTCCCAGATGGGAGCAAATCACAGCAGAGCAGTGGACCCTATCCATCATAAGGGAAGGGTACAAACTTCATTTCTTAAACCTTCCTCCTCACACCATGGTGAAACAGTTCAATTCTCCAACATCTCTCCTCAACCTTCTAGGTCAGGAGATTGCTACCCTTCTTGCCCAAGGGGCAATAGAAGAAGTACCCCTTCTTCAACAGGGCTCAGGGTTCTACTCCCCCTATTTTCTCATCCCAAAGAAAACAGGGGGCTACAGACCCATATTAGATCTCAGAGAATTGAACAAGTTTCTATGCAAGGAGAAATTCAAGATGACTTCTCTCGGAACTCTCCTTCCATACCTCCAGAGTCAAGACTGACTTTGTTCTCTAGATCTCAAGGATGCGTACACCCATATTCTCATCCATCCAACACACAGAAGATTCCTTCGCTTCCTATACCAAGGAAAGCACTACCAATACAAAGTGCTTCCTTTCGGTCTGGCCTCTGCTCCAAGAGTGTTCACAAAATGCATGGCAGTAGTAGCTGCATTCCTACGCACTCTAGGAATATTCGTATTCCCATATCTGGACGACTGGCTCATCCGAGCTCCATCGCAGTCAGAGGACCAGATTTCCCTAACCTGCACAAGGCGTATTCTTCAGTATCTGGGACTGGTAATCAACATTCCAAAATCCCATCTAACCCCTACTCAATCTCTAGAGTTCATAGGGGCTTTACTGGATACCACAACTGCAAGGGCCTATCTTCCCCAGGCCCGTTGCCTATGCTTGGTGCAGTTAGCCTCCCAGATTCAGTTAAAATCCCATTTAACTGCTCCAGAGATGTTGCAACTTTTAGGCCACATGGCATCCACGGAGCATGTGGTTCCCTATGCTCGCCTTCACATGAGAGCAGCTCAGTGGACCCTATCCACCCAATGGACCCAGGCATCAGGTTGCCTGTCAGACAAAATAGCAACCTCCAGTTGCCTATTTTCGTCCCTCCACTGGTGGACGTCCACTCAGAATCTGTTGCTGGGGTCCCCCTTTCAACAGGTGTTACCCCAAGCAACCCTTACAACAGATGCCTCTCCAAAGGGTTGGGGAACTCATCTACAAGATCTCTCAACCCAGGGCATCTGGTCTCCACAGGAGAAACATCTTCATATCAACCTCTTTGAGCTCAGAGCAATTTTTCTGGCTCTCAGAGTCTTTCACACGTGAACAAGCAGGGGGGAACTGGCTCTCTGTCGCTTTGCAACGAAGCTCTGAGATTGTGGGCCTTCGCCAGAGAGCATCAAATCCATCTCATGGCAGTATATCTTCCAGGAGTTCAGAACTCTTGGGCAGACAGACTCAGTCGAGTTCTGCTTCCACACGAATGGTCCCTCCATGGGGACCAGATAGCCAGAACTTTTCGGATTTGGGGTACCCCAGACATAGACCTGTTTGCAAGTCCGTGGAATGCCAAACTTCCCCGGTTCTGTTCCAGGATTCCATGTCAGGGAGTTCAGGCCAGAGATGCCTTCCTCCTTCACTGGGGGCAAGACTTCCTTTATGCCTTTCCACCTATTCCCCTAGTCCCCAAGACTCTGTTCAAGCTTCAGAGAGACAAAGGGACTATGATCCTCATAGCACCACTTTGGCCACGCCAAGTGTGGTACCCTCTACTTCTGCATCTCTCTCAAGCTCCCTCCCTAGACCTGGGGTCTGCTCCAGATCTCCTCTCCCAGGAGGAGGGAACCTTGTGGCACCCAAATCCTCAGTCTCTTCATCTTAGGGCCTGGTTGCTGAAGGCCTAGACCTTCAGGATTTACACCTTTCTCAGCAAGTGAAGGATATCCTTCATGCTTCCAGAAAGCCTTCCACCAGACGTTCCTATGCTTTTAAATGGAAAAGGTTTTCCATTTGGTGTGCAGAGAAGGGTCTCAACCCTCTTGCAATACCTTTGAATTCTTTACTAGACTATTTACTGCATTTATCCCATGCAGGCCTTAAAACAAATTCAATCAGAGTCCATTTGAGTGCTATTGCAGCATCCCTTAAGCCTCTCAATGGACAACCTATTTCCTCTCATCCTCTTATAGCAAGATTCATGAGAGGCCTTCTTTTGACTAAACCTCCCATTAGACCACCTCCAGTGGCATGGGACTTGAATCTGGTTCTTGGCCAACTTATGAAGCCACCCTTTGAACCCTTAGCCACTACCTCTTTGAAATTCCTTTCCTGGAAGGTTATTTTTCTCATTGCAGTCACCTCAGCTCGCCGTATCAGTGAGTTGCAAGCTTTAGTGGTAATCCTCCTTATACAAGGTTCCATCATGACAAGGTAGTCCTCAGAACTAATCCACACTTTATGCCTAAAGTGGTCTCACCTTTTCATCTGAACCAGGAGGTATATTTACCTGTCTTTTTTCCAGCACCTCATGCATCAAGTGCAGAGAGGAATCTTCATACCCTGGATTGTAAAAGAGCACTTGCTTTCTACTTACAAAGGACACAGCAACATAGAAAGTCCTCTCAACCTTTTGTTGCTTTTGACCCCTCTCATTTAGGACTTCCAGTCTCTAAGAGAACTCTGTCTAATTGGATTGCTCAGTGTATTTCATTCGCCTACCAGAGTAAGAACCTTTCTCTGGAGGGCCATGTCACAGCTCACAATGTGAGGGCCATGGCAGCCTCTATGGCTCATCTTAACTCTGTGTCCATCGACCAAATCTGTCGAGTGGCCACCTGGGCATCGGTTCATACCTTCACAGCCCATTACTGCTTGGACAAGGACTCCCGCCGGGATGTCTTGTTTGGTCAAGCTGTTCTCAAACACCTGTTCCATACCTAATCAACTCCTACCCTCCATCCCTGACTGGATGCCTGAGATTCATGGGTGGAGGTGGAGCCCTTCCCAGGGACTCACAATCTGGGTGATCTCCCAGGCATCTCTAGCTGGGGAGTCCCCATATGTGAAGACTCATTCCTGCTTGTTCCTGGAGATAGCACAGTTACTTACCTGTAACAGGTGATCTCTGGGAACAGCAGGAATAAGTCTTCACAACCCACCCACCTCCCCTAGGAGTTGTATCTCTCTATCTATCTTTCCTTTCCTCTATCTCTCTCTTTGTCTCAATATTAAAACTCGAACTGGAGAGAGGCAGTTAGGAAAGGCGGGAAGGCAGCGCGCAGGCGCTGTAGGATGCTCCCAAAAGCTTTCTTTCAGGACGCTGGGGAGCGTTCCCGCGCAGGCTCCGTCGGTACCGACGATACCCATATGTGAAGACTTATTCCTGCTGTTCCCAGAGATCATCTGTTACAGGTAAGTAACTGTGCTATCTCAAGAGAAAATCAACATAAATGACATTTATATGGTGATAAAATGTAAATTATAAACTTTTGCCTATAACACCATTAAAAAGTACCTAATACAAGATAGATAAAAAGTTTGGAAGAAAGAGAGAGAGTATTGGTTGTATACTGTGATAATATATAACATTGATGTAATTATACATAAATAGAAAGTCAGGAATTACAGAGCTATAATGGTAATATTGATACGTAGAACAATAATAGGGCGTGTCAATATTTTAGGGGTAGATTTTTATTTTTCCAAACTTTACAAACTACTAGTGACCAAATTATGCAATTTTGCTTGCTGAATCTAAAGCTAGCTTCAGAAACTGCTTAAAGTGAGTCTTACCTACATCAAATCAAGGTTAAAATAAGTGGAAATTATGTAATATTTATTTGAACATACAAATAGTCTGAACAACACCTGTAGCCACATAAATGCATAAATGACATTTTAAAGACAATTAATGTTATGTAACAAAATCCAGCAAAGAAGCCATATCCTGTTTACTTCTGTTTTGGCTCCTGAGCTCCTTGCTGGCCATCTGACCCCTAATATAATGTTCCCGCCTCTCCTGATTGTACACATGACCAGCAGCCTCAGTTGTCATTTTTAGATACCTTTGAATGGACTGGGGGTGTGATGGCCAGTCTAGAACCACCATGGGCTTGCTCAGAAATGCCTTGATTCTGCTGTTGTCATGGTACAGTTAAGAGAAGGCTCAGAGACTCCGGAGCTCCAGTCAAGTAATTGGGTGAGTGTAGTTGCCTCAGTGTCGATGGATAGTGTTTTCTTGGGTCTCACACTGCTGTCTCCAAGCTGAGTCGTCTTATCTCTTTCACCTCTGATCTTCAATATCTTCTCCACTGCATCTCCTCTCTCTTATTTCTCTTCACTGCACAACATAGCTTGCAGAACAGACTTGCTGTAACCATACCAAGCTGACCTTCTCACTGTAGGCATGACTATCTTCCTTACCTCTTCACACTGTTCATTCCACAGTTGCAGCTGGAAAAGGAGATGCCTGGGACCTTTTGTCCAATTGCTATTTATTTTTATATTGAGCTTGTTTGCCATGTAAACACCAACAAAGAACTTTACAATCATTCTTAAGTTTTTCAGGTTCTTTCCTTTCAGATTATGCTTGGAAATCCATATTCTGATGAACCTTAGAGCTGTTGTAAGCAGTTTGCTATGTGATACAGGTTCTATTTCCAACAGAGCCAGATCCTTTGGAAAGACACGTGTTCTAATGGCATTTGCAATTCTATAGCCATAGCTTTGATCTGTGCTTATCCTTTGATCACTTGATCTGAGCTGAGGAAGATCCGGGTCAACAGAGATCTTAGTAAAATCAGGATTTATTTCCAGTTCAGTAGCAGGATCCAACATTTTTTCTATGGGACCTGCCTATTTGTTGTTGCTTAATGTCTTGCCATCTAAAGCAAGTCACCAAGTGCCTCATTGGTAGTTCGCCTGTGTGCAGGTTACAGACAGTCCACACCGGCTTTCTTTGTAGCTTCTCAACATAATGCTTTCCAGAGAGCCTTTTGAGCCATTGAGTCGGGTCTCCCTGAAGGATTTGACCGTGAAGACTGTATTCCTGGTGGCAATTTGCTCGGCATGTAGGGTTTTCGTGCCAGGAGCCATTTCTTTTGTTCTCAAAAGAGAAGGTTGTCCTGTAGACAGATCCTTTTTTTTGCCCAAGGTAGTTTTGGCTTTTCATGTGAACGAGGCTGTTTCTCTCCCGGCTCTGACAGATGCAACAGCAGGTTCTGCGACTCCGCAATTGCATCTCTTGGATGTTAGAAGAGTCCTGCAGAGGTATTTGGATAGTGTCTTTTCAGAAATCGGATCATCTGTTTGTTCTGTTTGGGGGGCCGCACAAAGGAGAGATGGTGGCAAAGGCCTCCATTTCCAGATGCTTTCTGTCTTTTAATCAGTTCCTGATCCACAATAGTACACTGCCTCCTATCTCATGACTCTTTAGTTTTGCCAAAAGTCTCTGATGAGGGACCTTGTCAAAGGCTTTCTGAAAGTCCAAATACACTATATCAACCGACTCACTTTTGTCTACCTGTTTATTCACACTTTCAAAAAACAATAACAGATTAGTAAGACAAGATCTTCCTTGTCTAAAGCCATGTTGGCTGTCTCCCATTAAGCCATGACTATCTACATGTACAGCAATTTTGTTCTTTATTATGGTTTCTACCATTTTTCCCGGTACTGACGTCAGGCTCACGGGTCTGTAGTTTCCCGGATCACCCCTGGAACCCTTTTTAAAAATTGGTGTTACGTTCACCATCCTCCAATCTTCAGGTATTAGAGATGATTTTAATGATAGTTCACAGATTACTAATAGCAGGTCTGCAATCTCATATTTCAGTTCTTTCAACACCCTTGGTTGTACGGGGCTTATTTTTAAAGTAAGCTCCGATTGGCTGAAGCTTTGTGAATTTTTTCCCCCTGTAGAAACAAGCATGCGTGCCGGCTCCCGGCATGCCTTGTGCAAAAGCAGCTGTCATTTGCAGTCGTAGCGTCACTTTGTGTACGGCTTATGTACGTTAAAATGTTTAAGACAATTGAGCGGCCCTCCAACTGTGAAATACGGTCTGTGATTCGGTTTTTGACAGCAAGGACCGTGTCATCAGTGGACATTCATCACCAGATATGTTAGGTGTATGGCCCCAATGCGATGAGTGACAGCAAAGTGCATAAATGGGTGAGATTGTTCAAGGACGGGCGGGACAAACTGTGCTCACGATGGGTTCCCAGGCTGCTTTCCAAGGAACACCAAAAATGGAGAATGGCTAGTGCTTTGACATTTTTGATCCGATAAAATGAGGAAGGAGATGAACTTTTGGGCCACATTGTCACAGGGGACGAGACATGGGTTTCTCACATGACTCCAGAATCAAAGCGGCAGTCGATGGAATGGAGACACGTCATCTCCAGTCAAAATGAAAGCCAAACAGACAATCTCAACACGCAAGATTATGGCAACTGTGTTCCTCGGAAAGCAGTCTGGGAACCCATCGCGAGCACAGTTTTCTGAACTGCAATTTTTCAGAAACAATTTTGTATAGCACCGACCTTGAAACTTGTGGAAATTTCAGTAACAAAGTGGAAATCGTGAATTGCCATTCTTCATGAATTTTTGCATCAACTGTGCACACCAAATCATCTGTGATTACTGAAGGTCGACCCGATCGCGGTTCATCATGGACATTGTCCCGCCCGTCCTTGCACAATCTCACCCATTTACGCACTTTGCTGTCACTCATCACTTTGGAGCCATACACCTCACATATCTGGCGATGAATGTCAGCTGATGACACGGTCCTTGCTTTCTAAAGCCGAATCACAGACAGTATTTCACAGTCGGAGGGCCACTCAATTGTCTTAAACATTTTAACATCTCAGTATAAACCGTACAAAGTGACGCTATGACTGCAAATGGCATCTGCTTTTGCACAAGGCATGCCCGGAGCCGGCACGCATGCTTGCTTCTACAGGGGGAAAAAATTTACAAAGCAAAGGCCAATCGGACCTTACTTTAAAAATAACCCTCGTATATCATCCGGTCCAGGTGATTTGCTACTCTTCAGTTTATCAAATAGTTGTAATACATCTTCCTGATGTATCGATATTTCCTTCAATTCTTCCGCACCTTTAAATACCACTTCAGTCATGGGTAACATCCCTACATCTTCCTCAGTAAAGACCGAAGCAAAAAATTCATTCAGTCTCTGTTATTGCCTTGTCGCCTCTTAGTGCCCCTTTAACCCCTCTATCATCTAATAGACCAACAGACTATCTCACACGTTTTTTTGCTACAAATGTACTTGAAAAAGTCTTTATTACGCGTTTTTGCTTCCGCAGCTAGCTGCTTCTCAAATTCTCCCTTTGCCTGCCTTATCAATGCCTTGCATTTAACTTGCCAGTGCTTGTGCTGTTTCCAGTTTTCATTGTTTGGCTCTTTTTTTCATTTCCTGAAAGATGCTTTTTTGGCAACAGCCTCCTTGACCTCACCTTTAAACCATGCTGGCAGCTTTTTGGACTTCCTTCCACTTTTCTTAAAGCGTGGAATACAGTTGGTCTGGGCTTCCAAGATATTATTTTTCAACAACACCTAAGCTTGATGTAAGTCTTTAACCTTTGCAACTGCTCCTTTTAGTTTTTTCTTAATTATTTTACTCATTTTATCATAGTCTCCCTTTCGAAAGTTAAAAGGTAGTACTGTGGATTTCCTTACTATCCCTCCTCCACTAATTAAATCAAACGCGATCATGCTATGATCACTATTACCAAGTGGCCCCAACACCCTTATCTCTTGCACCAGATCTGGTGTTCCACTAAGGACTAGGTCCAATATGGCTTCCCCTCTGGTCGGTTCATGAACCAGCTGCTCCAAGAGGCAGTCATTTATTTCATCTAGGAACTTTATCTCCCTAGCATGTCCTGCTGTGACACTGACCCATTCGATACGGGGGTAATTGAAATCACCCATTATTACTGTTCTGTAACTTTTGTTAGGTTCCTTGATTTCTTTGAGCATTTCATCATCCATTTGTTCATTCTGGCCAGGCGATCGATAGTACACCCCCACTTCCATCGCCTTCCCCTTTTTACATGGAATTTCAATCCATAGAGATTCTACAGCAAATTTTGTTTCCTGCAAAACTTTAATCCTTTATGACTCAATGCCCTCTCTAACATAGAGCACAACCCCTCCACCAATTTGATCAGCTCTATCTTTACGATATAGTTTATAGTTTGAAGCTGCTTTTGGATCCTGACCTTTATTCCTTATCTCTCCATTTGCTTTTTCCCTTATTCTTATCTTTTGTCTTGTCTGTCTTAATTAGACTGCAAGCTCTAGCGAGCAGGGAGCGTCTTTATATATGTCTTTACAGCGCTGTGTATGCCTTGTAGCGCTTTATAAATATTTGATAGTAGTAGGTTTTTTTTGCATTGCAGTAGTAATATGCATAACAATATTATATAGTAGTGATGTAAAAATGCACATAGATAAAAGGTCAGGAAAAAGAGGGTTGTAAATTCAAAATAGTGAAAATAAAACCAAAGAAAATAAAATGAAAATCTAGTTAGAGCAGTAAAAAGAAAATTAAAACAATGATCAATAAACTCATGTGCTGAAAAAAGGCAGCATTGAGGAAAGGCATCTAAGCATGTGGTAGAACCTAAAACAAAAGAGAAAAGCACCTAACCTTTAAAAATGTTTATAAATAATAAGACTTTAAAAGAGATACATATGGATAAAAAAACCTCTTAAAATGAGTGCAGAAGGGTACGAGAACATATTTAACCATATACGAGAGAAGAGGAGTAGGGGGGGACCCACTGTGAATATCGGACTTACATGGGATGTTGACTCAGGAGTTTGTGATGTCTATTGCGAATGAATTGTAGGAAAATAAACCAGCACTGCTCCTTTTGTAAAAATATGTCCTCCAAGGCCATCCTGGCCTCTGCAGTCCAGTGTTGCGATGCAGTTTTGGCCCAGGTGATGCTCCGTCTTCTCGGCCACATGGCCTCGACAGTCCATGTTGTCCCTACGCCCGCCTACACATGCGAGCAGCACAGTGGTGCCTCCATGCTCAGTGGGCTCAGGCAACGGGCTGTCTTCGAAATGCCGTCTCGGTTACTCCCCAACTGTCCAAGTCCCTAGACTGGTAGTGGGACACCCAGAATCTGCTTTGAGGCATGCCGTTCCAGACTTCACAGCATGATGTGGTCTTGACCATGGACGCCTCTCTCACAGGCTGGGGAGCACATTGTGGCAAGCTCCGCACGCAAGGGACATGGTCCCTCAGGGAGTCCCGACTACTGATCAACTTCCTCGCCCTCTGGATGTTCAGGCACTGCATTTGCTATCGGATGGTGCTTGTCCAGACAGACAACGGGGTGGCAGTATTCTATATGAACAAACAGGGGGGCACCGGCTCTTACAGCCTCTGCCTGGAGGCAGTAGCCTTATGGTCCTTTGCGATCTGCCAAGGCATAGTCCTGTGGGCTACTTATCTCCCGAGTCAGGACAACATTCTGGCGGACAGACTGAGTCGGATCCTCCAGCCACACGAGTGGCGTCTCTGCCCGCAGACAGCACAGTGGCTGTTCCAGCACTGGGGAACCCCAGTCCTAGACCTTTTCACCAGCCCTATGAATTCGCAGCTCCCGCGGTTCTGTGGCCCGGTTCCCCACCCAAGCAGGGAAGCCTCCGATACTTTCCTGCTGCCGTGGATGTGTTTCCTCTCACCCCGCTCATAGCGTGGGCTCTTCTCAAGGTTCGGTGGGACGGGTCCTCGATGATCTTCGTGGCCCGTGGTGGCCTCGGCAGCCCTGGTTCGCACTGCTGCTTCACCTTTCGTTGGAGTCCCCGGTTCCACTCAGCAGCACCGCTGGGCTTGTTGACACAGGAGGAGGATCTCCTGCTTCACCGAACCTGAGGTCCCTATCCCTCGCGGCTTGGCAGCTGAGCGGGTCGCACTAGCCCCTCTTTGTTTCCCGGTGGAGATTGAGGACATGTTGCTGGCTTCGCGCAAGGACTCGACTAGGAGGGGTTACTCCTTTAGGTGGCGTCGGATCTCGGAGTGGTTCGCGGAGGTATGGGCTGACCCGTCTGTTGTCCCACCCACCTAGTCCTACTGTACCTACTCCATCTCTCGCAAGCGGACCTGAAGTCCAACTTGGTTAGGGTCCACCTGAGCGCGATCTCAGCCAACCACCACCGCGTCGAGGGCGGACCCCCCCCCTCGGGCCAGCTTCTGGTTTCCCGCTTCATAGTAACATAGGAAATGACAGCAGATAAAGACCAGTATGGTCCATCTAGCCTGCCCAGCAAGGTGGCAAGAGTAGGTGCACTTGCCGCTCCGTGCAGGTCACCCCTCCCCATGTCTTTCTTTAGGGATGAATCCACCGCTCCGTGTAGGGCACCCCTGTTTGTTGAGAAATTAGATAGTTAAGTTTATTTTGATTTTATCCATGCGTGGGCTGCTTCTCTCCAGGCCTCCCATCCGACCGCCTCTGTCATAGTGGGATCTTAATGTTGTTCTTATGCGATTAACCCAACCGCCCTTCAAGCAGATGGCGTCCTGCTCGCTTTGGCACCTTTCTTGGAAGGTGGTTTTCCTGGTAGCTCTCACCTCAGTCAGTGAGCTCCCGGCCCTGATGGATGACACTCCCTACATGAGATTTTACAGGAACCGGGTGGTCCTCCGAACGCACCCCAGGTTTCTCCCGAAGGTTGTCTCGGACTTTCACCTCAACCAGGAAATTGTGCTGCCGACCTTCGTTACGAAGCCCCATGCCGACTGGGTATCGGCGATCAACTGTAGGAGGGCTCTTTCCTTCTACCTGCAGTGTATGCAGGCCCATTGCAGGTCCGAGCGGCTCTTCATCTCCTACGACCCTGCCCATTTGGTGCTTGCAGTCACCAAGCAGACTTTTTCCCTCTGGTTGGTGGATTGCATCGCATTCGCCTAGGCTCCGGCTGGGCTTCCGCTGGACTGCCAAGTCACCGTGCATGGTGTCTGTGCGAGGGCAGTGTCGGTGGCACATCTGCGCTCCGTGCCCCTGGTGGACATCTGTTGAGCCGCAACCTGGTCCTCGGCTAACACCTTTGCGACGCATTACTGCCTGGAGAGGGAGTTCCATCGGGACAGTGCCTTCAGCCAGGCCGTTCTCTGTAATCTGTTCGGGGTTTAGGCATCTTCGGCCCTCCGACCCCCCCTTCTCCAGCTACTGGGAGTGTGGTCTTCCGGGGACCCGGGATCCTCGGGCTGTCTTTGGTTACCAATTTCTGCTCACGGCCTACCATGGCATTTTTTTCTACGGGTCCTCAGTAGCCTGTAGCTGGGGATTCCCATATGTGAGGACTGACTTCCTGCTTGTTCCTGGAGAAAGCGTAGTTACTCACCTGAAACAGGTGTGCTTCAGGGACAGCAGGAATCAGTCTTCACAACCTTCCCATCTTCCCTTGGAGTTTCCCACTGTTCTTGGTATTTTTTGCCTTTTGTCTGAGCTATGTCTTCAGACTGATCAAGATGGCAGCCTTGGGCGGGAAGGAGGCCACGCATGCGTGGTGGCATTTCCAAAGGCTTTCTTTGAAAGCTGTGGAACTGCTCCATGCTGGCTCCATCGGTGTCGACATCAGCCATATGTGAGGACTGCTGTCCTTGGAGAATACCTGTTACAGGTGAGTAACTACGCTTTCTGTACTATGACCAGATCAGAAACCAGACTGCCGGGGATGGAGAAAGTGAATTGAGTGTAGATGAGTGGAGAGTTGAGAGAAGACAGCCCTTTCAAGAAAGGAGAGTAAAGGAAGGTTCCGAAATCCATTTGGGGGGAATGGGATCAAGAGCAGAGTATGTCTTTTGAGTGGAGGAGATGGACCTGGAGAATTCTGAAGCAGTAATGGTCCAAAAAGAGGACCAGACATGTGACGTGAATGGAGACGAGGGAGGTGAGGGAGGAGGAGGAGACCTAAGTTGGGAGGTGAGTCGGAAAGGAGGAATGAAGAAGCTGAACTTTGGAGGAGAAGGCAGAGGCCAAGTCAGAGGGACTAGGCCCCGAAGACTGGTTTCTGCCATCCGAGGAAGGGCGCAGTGAAGTGAGGAATTTAAGAGACTCATAGAGCTGGCATGTGGAGTTCATTGCAGAAGAAATGAGGTTGGAGTAATATGATTGCTTTGCCTTGGTGATAAGTAAGCGATAATACAAATGGCACTCATTAAAGTGCTGAAGCGATTCGGAAGTCTTGTCTTTCCTCCAAAATTGCTCGGCATGACGAAGTTGGACCCGCTGAAGACGAAGTCCCAGGTGGTACCACGGTTGGTAGGAGTTGGGCCAGGACAGGCGGGTGCTCAGGGGAGCAAGGGAATCGAGGGCAGAAGACAGAGGTGAGTTCCACAGAGCAGCCTGAGTTTCCGCTGAAAGGGAGGTAAAATCAGCAGGAAAAAGCTGATCAACTGGAGAACAAACCTGCAAGGGTGGAAGCTGAAATATGGCAATATTGGCGGGGTGACTTGGCATGAGATGCATCATGGCACCCTGGGCTATTGGCCTTGCTAGAGAGGGTAGGAGGGAGATGCATGTAGAAAGTAATTGAGAAATGATCCGCCCAGGGGTGTATAGGGAGAAGCCTGTGGAGTAATAGAAACATGACAACAGAAAAAGACCACATGGCCTATCTAGTCTGACCTTCCATATCAACCACTTGGAGGTTAAGAGTATGTTGAGCCCTACATGAGTGGGAGAAAGGACATGTTGAAGGTTAAAATCCTGGAGCAACGTGACGAAAGCATGATCACGGGCGGAAGCTGGGGACTGAAAGTGAACGGTAAAGTCACCTAAGAGAAGAAGATGTTGAAATTAAAGTGAAGCTTCAGCAATGGTGAGGGTAAGGGCTTCCCAAGGGTATGGCCAGAGGGCAGGAGGGGCATAAAGAAGGAGAAAGTGAACAGGTGGGAAAGAGTGCAGGTGAAGCAGAAGGGATTCAGGGTAATGTGGAACGGGAGAGGAGAGCTGTATAAGGGGCAGATTTGAGCGAAATAAAGCAGCCAATCCATCTCCAGCCCATCTCGTCCTGTTGGTGGTAATAGCTGAGAAGTCCGGGGGCAGGCAGCGCGCAAGAATGAAGTCTTCACCTTCCCTCAGCCACATCTCTGTCAGAAAGAGAAGGTCCAGATGGGACTGGAGGAGAAGATCCTGAATCAGAATTGTTTTACTCCTGAGAGCCCTGCAGTTAAGAAGTCCAGCATGTAAGACTTGCTTGTTGGGCGGTGCAGTTGCACGAGGAGAGTATAAAGAAGGCAGTATACAGCAGAATATAAGGTTAGAGGATATCCTACACACGTGACTATGTGGAGGGGGTGCACGAGAAGGGCACTGCCCCCAAAATACAGGTATGGGAGCCATGTTTGCAAATAGAGAAAATTGTTGACAGAAGTATTTTTTAGTCATTGCACAGTTAAACCGTGGAATTCGTTGCCAGAGGATGTCGTCAAAGCAGTAAACATAGCTGCATTTAAAAAGAGTTTAGACAACTTTTGAAGGAAAGGTCCATAACAGCCAAATTTATTTATTTATTTAAACAGATTTGTATACCACCTTATCCTTTAATCAAAGAGGTCACATCACATCACATCACATCACATCACATCACAATGGAGAGTTACATTTAACATAAGGGAACTTAGAAGATCTAGACAGTACAATTGGACGGTTACATTTATCATATAGGTCACATTTGGACATTACAAGGTAATCAACAGTGTTATATTATGTTTGTTTGGGGTTAGTATATGTCTATTTGGGGTTGAGTGTGTATCGAGTTATCGGCAGTAGATGCGTTACTGTTTAGGTGGGGACCGCTTTCTGTCTGTTGATAAGTTTCAACAAAGAAGTAGGTTTGGAGGTCCTTTCGGAAGTCTGTTAGGTCATTCAGTGCTCTCAGGCTTGTTGGGAGGGAGTTCCAGAGCACAGGCGCCAGTAAGGAGGGAGCTTTTTTTGAAGTTGTTTGTTTGGTCTTGTGGAAGCCTGCAGGTGTGCCGATCATGTTGTCTTTATTGGTTCTTCTCGGTCTGTTGCAGGTATCTTTCATTATGATGTATTGTAGTGCCTCTGCTGAGAGCTGGTGGATGATTTTAAAGATGATTAGGATAATTTTGAATTTTGTTCTGGCCATCATAGGTAGCCAGTGTAGTTGTTGTAAGACTGGGGTGATGTGTTCAGATCTTGGGGTGTCTGCGATAGTGCGTGCTGCAGTGTTTTGCACCATTTGAGGTGGTTGTAAGGTTTGTTGAGGGAGGCCTTGATATAACGAGTTTCCGTAGTCAAGCAGTGGTGTAATGAGTGCTTGGCATACTGTGCGGAAGTGATCCTGGCGGAGTAATGGTTTGAGTTTTCTGATGATCCTTAAGTGATGATAGGTCTTGTTTGCGGTTTTTGTGATGTGTGATTTCAGGTTTAGTGCTCTGTCCACTGTGATGCCCAGATATTTAACTTCATCTTTAACTACTATATGCTTATTTAAGATACTGATGGTTTGTGGTGGAGTGAAGGTAGAGTTCCTGGTGATGAACATTGCCTCAGTTTTGTCGTAGTTGACCGTCATGTTATTATCTGTGAACCAGTTGTTCATATCTTGAAGGCATCTGGTTATAGTCGTGATTTTATTTTATTTATTATTTATTTATTACAGGCTCTTATATACCGCTCTATTCAGAATCAGCGCGGTTCACAATATAACAACATACCATAACAACAAACTGTTAGGTTTTACAGAGAACAAGGTCAGAGAACTTGGATAAAACATGGGACGTCATTACTGCAACTATTTACAAGAGTATTTACAAGAGTATTTACAAGTATACATAACAGGATTTGTTCTTAGTTTGGGTAGTGATTAAGATTGGTTAGTTGGTCAAGTAATATTGGGGGAAGAGGTGGGATTTGAGTGATGTTGACAAATGGACTTGGGAAAGCTTCCACTTATCTCTGGGTATGAACGGGACTATTCCTTGGGATCTTGCCAGTACTTGTGACCTGGGTAGGCTGCTGTCGTAGACAGGATACTGGGCTTGATGGATCTTTGGTCTGATGCAGTGTGGCCATCTTATATTCCTGTTTCTCTTGAAATTATTGCCATAGCTTCTGTCTGTGCTTAATGTTTAAGTGGCCAGTGTGATGTGTAATAATATAATGTTTATTTTAATCTGCTGAGCCTATTTCCTACCTTTTTGCAGTGCTCTTATAGGCCGCTGGAGCTTTGTTTATATGTTTGACTTTCCCCTGGGTATGTGCAGTCATTCCAGCTGCATGCCCTCAAGTTTTGCAACATGTTTTGACCATTTGGTGGCAGCATAGGTAAACTGCTGAATAGGTTTTCGTTATAGAGGACAAGGAGTATTTCCATTTTAGAGAGAGATGACGTTAAGTATGCTAGCACTGTTTTAAGAAATAGTTTCAGCACTACCCGATTCCCTAAAATATCTTATTCAATGCTTCACTAATAGCAGTGGCTCTGTGTGGATGCAAAGTCTGCACTGGTCACAAATTTAGCCTTTACTCCAAGCTGGAAAATCCACCCTCAGACCTGTGGTACAGATAGTTGTTACATACGTCCCTAGTCTTACAGTATGATATGAACAGAGCTTCTTTTATCTCCTGTGATTCCACAACTGGGGGAAAGAACATACAATTCATCCCTTCCCATGAAATTTACTGGAGCTAGCCGAATCACTGCAGGAGATCAGGAAGGTGGAGGATCTTCTGCAGCATATTCCAAGTCACTACCTCCCTCCCCCTCTCCCCCAGTAGCTTTTCCTTCTAGCACTGACTGAGCATCAGGAGGAGGAGGAAAGCGACAGCACATTCATGTGTCATCCTTTGCTGCCCAGAGATGACTGCCAGTTTGAATAATGTGCGTCAAAGTCTGTCTTGGGCAGCAGAGGAGTATGTGGCCTGAAGTCCTCTTCCCTCTGATAGCTGGTCAGCTTAGAAAGGAGAAAGGGATTGGTGGGGAGGGGGGAGGGGAGGGGAGGGGAGTAGTGGTGGTAAATTTGGGGCTGGTGGTATGTACAAGGTGAACTGAGTGAGGCTGGTAAGATGGAAGTGTGTGTGAAAGAAGAGAGGCTGGAGGCTAAGGAAAGAGAGGAAGGAACACCCTTCTGTCTGTGGTTTATCTCCCCCCACACACACACACACACCTACCAAAACATCCAAGAACCATGTTCTCACAATTCATTTTCATTTCTCTTTTCATCCTTGGGCCTGCCTCTGTCTGTTCCCCATTCCTGATCCTCCCTCACATTCATAGTTGGAATTCTTTATTCATTAAATTCCCAAAAGAACAAAATAATGTTGGACAGTGAAAAAGATAGAGAGGAAGAAAATTGATGCCTTTCAATTATGGTGCTGTTGAAGAATGTTTGTACCATGGACTGGCCGAAGAACAAACCAATCAGTACTAGAGGTGATCAAACCTAAGCTTTCTTTAGACATATGCTGCAGAATTGCTGCAGAAGTTTGGAAACTTTGCCACTCAATTTTGAACAGTCTGCCACAGGAAACCAGGGGACTGTAAGTTTGGAACAGTTCTAACATTTTTAAAGCCCTTGGAGGTGGTTACTAGGATATCTGCAGAACTTTTGGTACTGTCCTGAAAAGGAAGCTCTTGAATAAACTGAGCAGTTTAGGGGTTGGCAGGGCCAGGCCACTTATGGACCCCTAGGAAACCTTTATGTATGGGCACCCTATTATTTTTTCCAGATTCCCTCTTCCCCAAATACTGTATCCAGTAAATGCTGAATCGCTTCACAAGGCAGAATCATCTTGATGCTTTTTGCTGTCACATTAAACCTTTTGAGGTACAGAAGTACCCAATCTAAAGAAGTAAAGCAGCCAGGACAAATGTACCATGAAGCATTAAGCTTTTCCACCTATCCCAGTATGGGAGTGAAGTCTGGGGTCTGTACAAGATGGCACAGACCCCAAATATAAAACATTGAAGATCAAATTCTATTGCACATCTACATTCACAGAAACTCCCCATTAATAGGTGCAGAGCAAAACTAGGATTTGCCTTTACTACGCACCATGCAAAAAAAGGAAAACGAAACAAAAACCAAATTATGATGCTGCATTAGCCGCATCCATTCAAACTCTCTCTTACCAGTACAAACATAATATTGCAAGAGCATCGTATACCTCCGATTGACAACCAGAACAAGCTGGACTATTACAGATCCCTACACAGAATTCTTTCCTTGGTCACGCACACCAAAAATGGACAGATTCTCCGGGTCCACAAATGAAAAATAGAAACAACAAATGGAATGGAAATCCAGAAAGACCAGGCTGAGCCATGCAATACTGGAAAAAAAGAGAGAAACAGAAATACATTTCTTCCTCTGTTTTAAAAGATATATATAAAACAGAAAAGATGCTTATTTCTGAAATCTAGCTACTCAAACAATTCCCTGAGAAATTAGCCCAACCATGAAATATTTGTCGGACCCGTGTAAGTATTACCTAGGTGCTAGCCCATAAAGCCCTTTGTACTTTATTTAAACAATCAAAATGTAGCTAGTGCTGCAAAACCGTCCAAATATCAGCAAAATTGTTTGATTCAAGTCTGAGAGAAGCTGAAGAAACGTTTGGAGCGCTTTGATGTGACGGCTGTTTTTAACTGGAAGAAACAGCGGCTGTTTTGCTGCAATGAATTACTGCTAAAGATAAGTTACGTTTAAATAATAGCATTCATTTATCCCTGAAGCACAGCCTTTTAATTTTTTTGAAGTTTCGAAACACAACGTTGTCTTGGGTAACAGCCACATTTGTTGGTGGTGGTGATTTTGATGATATTTGGATGGTTTTGCAGCACTAGCTACCTATTGATTGCTTAAATAAATATAAGGTCCTAGCTTAATCTGGGCTAGCACCTAGGTATACTTATACAGGTCTGGCAAAATTTTCATTGTTGGACTAATTTCTCTGGGAATTGTTTAACTACGTTATATCTCATTTCCTATTGAGTGATCCATCTTTTTTTGAGTATTTCTCAAATCTGGCATAATCCATCCAATTCCTAAAAATTTAAATTACATTTTCTTTTCTACCCTTATTGCCTTGGTATTTTATTTTTCTGTTTTCCAACCAGTCTTCCCTTTCTCCTTTCCACTTGTTTATCTTCATCTAAGCTCTTTTCCAAGGTCTCCTTTTCATTTCTTCTACTGTTTTTCCTTCTCTGTCTAACATTTAACTTCAGTTTCAGCTTTTTTTCTCCATTTCTCTCCCCTCTGTATCTCCACTGAGAGTTAGTTTGTACCCCTTATTCTCCTCTTCTCCAATTATAAAATCCTCAATATCCCTCTCTTTCATCTTTCACCTATGCACGGGCTTTCCATCTTCCACTCTCATCCCTCCCTCCCTCCCTGCTTCCATCTGTCTTTGAGTCTCATTCCCTCACCAGCCTGAGCTTCTTACGTGTCACTTAATCCCTCTTGGCATCCAACCTCCCTCTTATCTCTTTTACCACTACCCAAATTTGCCCTCTCTCCCCTTCACAGATCTGTCCCTTTTGTTTGTCTCTCATCCCTTCCATGGTCCTCTCTCTTTACATTGCCTCAAATGTTTTTCAGCTTCTTCAGATCCTTCACACCATCTCTCCATTGTCCTCCAAGACACTTGTCCTGTTTTCTACACCTTCACCTCCCCTCACTGTTCCCCCTCTTCACCTCTTCCCTCACCATTTTGAGCCTCCTCTCACCCTTTTCCTATTTCCTTTCCTCTTCTTCCTTATCCCTCCCTCCCTTGACTGAATCCATTTTCTCATCCTCCCCTCCATTCTGAGCCCCCTTCTCTCCCCTCTTCCTCATCCTTATCCCTCCATTCTGAGCCCCCTTCTCTCCCCTCTTCCTCATCCTTATCCCTCTATTCTGAGCCCCCTTCTCTCCTCTCTGTCCATTCTTCCTCATTCTCCCCTCCATTCTGAGCTGCTACTCTCCCCTCTCTCTCAACTCTTCCTCTTCCTCATCCTTATCCCTCCATTCTGAGCCCCCTTCTCTCCCCGCTCCCTCATCCTTATCTCTCCATTCTGAGCCCCCTTCTCTCCCCTCTTCCTCATCCTTATCCCTCCATTCTGAGCCCCCTTCTCTCCCTGCTGCCTCATCCTTATCCCTCCATTCTGAGCCCCCTTCTCCCCCTCTCTCCACTCTTCTTCATTCTTTTCACTTCTTTGTGTGGAGTTTTCTCGCGTGTCTCTCCTCTCTTCCTCATCCTCCCCTCCATTCTGAGCCCCCATCTCCCTCTCTCTACTCTTCCTCATCCTTATCTCTCCATTCTGAGCCCCCTTCTCTCCCCTCTTCCTCATCCTTATCCCTCCATTCTGAGCCCCCTTCTCTCCCCTCTTCCTCATCCTTATCCCTCCATTCTGAGCCCCCTTCTCTCCCCGCTACCTCATCCTTATCCCTCCATTCTGAGCCCCCTTCTCTCCCCGCGCCCTCATCCTTATCCCTGCATTCTGAGCCCCCTTCTCCCCCTCTCTCCACTCTTCTTCATTCTTATCCCTCCATTCTGAGCCCCCTTCTCTCCCCTCTCTCCACTCTTCCTCATCCTCCCCTCCATTCTGAGCCCCCATCTCCCTCTCTCTAATCTTCTTAATCCTTATCCCTCCATTCTGAGCCCCCTTATCCCCCACTCTTCCTCATCCTTATCCCTCCATTCTGAGCCCCCTTCTCTCCTCTCTGTCCATTCTTCCTCATCCTCCCCTCCATTCTGAGCCGCTTCTCTCCCCTCTCCCCACTCTTCCTCATCCTCCAGTCCTCCTCATCCTCCCCTCCTCCTCATCCTCCCCTCCATTCTGAGCCCCTTCTCATCCCCTGCCTCCTTCTGTCTCCACTCTGACTCTTTCTCACTCTGTCCAGTTTGATCCCCTTTTCTCCCTCTTTCTACTCTGACACTCTGCTTCCCTCCGGTCTGAAAAAGTGAGAGAGAAAGCAGGGTCCGTCTTGCTGGCAAGGCGGAAGGATGAAGACTAACCGGTCTAGGGACGGGTCAGGGAGGTGGGCTACCTGGGGCATGGCCAGAGAGTCCTGAACTCTAGAGAGCACTTCCGTATGGCGCCGCCCGGAGGACGTCACCAGGTGTGGCTGACTTATCCTGCTGTCCACGGAGAACCCCTGTTACAGGTAAGTAACCTCGCTTTATCCCCTTCCTCCACTCAATCCCAGTTTAACCTCTTCCTTCCTTTCCTTCTGCAGGCTGTCAAACCCTACCTATCCAGTTCAGTGTGGACAGCCGGGGGGGCGCACTTAATTGTACTGGTTCTCAAGCCAGTCTCATGAGAATGAGCTGTGAAATCTCTGGTTTTGCAGCAGCAGTGAATGACAATTAAGTGAGTCTCCTACTGCTGTCTGTAGGGGAGGACAGTGAAAATTGCATGACAGTGGGAGTTGGATCAGGCCCAGCAGGATTCTTGGTTACTCCTGGCCTGAACTTGATTCATTTTGGTTTCAAGCTGTTTCTTGGAGGGGGTCACTTGCCACCTAACCACCTCACAGCATCATCAGATCTGCTTTTACTTATGGGCCCCCTGTTATGCAGGGGCCAGGCAGCAGCTCCCTTTGCCCATATGTTAAAACAGCCCTGGGGGTGGATGGGTTAGAAAGTGGTTGAGGTTTGGACAGACTATGATGGTAAACAAAGTCACTCGGAGGAAAGAAGGGTGACTAGTGGAGTGTTTCATGACTTGGTCCTGGGATTGGTTCTGTTCAATATTTTTGTGAGCAATAGTATGCAGAAGGAAGGGAAAAATTCTCTTTGTGAATGGCATTAAGTGTTGTAAGAGTGGGCGCACCTGAGTGAGCAGATAGTATGAGAAGTGATCTTAAAAAGCTCAGAGTAGTCAACCGATTTATGCATTTGATATGTACAAATCTGAGAGAGTGGCACAGAAAGAAAGATGACATACAGATGGCCACATAGCAGTAAGATATGTGATTTATGTCCAGAGATTTCAAGATAATGAAACAGTGCAGCAGGGTTCAGGCCAGCATTCATGGTCGTCTCTAGAGAGTGTCCGGGATGCCCTGCAGTAGTTTGATTTAAGACTCATAATTGCAGGATTCTGGAAGAAGCACTAATACAAGGGCCCTGGCCAAAGCCTTTTGCCATGATGCGTGGGCTATAATAAGCTGAAGGTAATGAAATCGAGGAAACGTTCCCAGGCAGTTGTGAGTGAAGGCTCCCAACTAAGAGCAAGAGAAAATGGCAGGGCCCAGTAGAAGAAAACCCTAAGGCCTGTTTTATCTGCCCACTTGTATAATGTAGTGCTGCATGTTTGGGGGATTGTTAGTAGAGGACGGCAGAGCTCTGTGGGACGCTGTAAGGCAAGATTCATGTGCTTAGGCTGAGCTCCTGATTAGAGATGTGAAGGTCTGCAGGATAAAAGTAGTGCATGAGGGGGAGAGGAAATATTCCATTCCTCCGCACCCCCTCCCTGCTCTGGGAGATTTTTAAGATGTGCAGAGGTGGTCTCCGCATAAGGAAAGGAGGAGTGCTTTTAGAAACAGGGGTCAAGGTAGATTAACTTTGCTGTTGGGATACCAGTGCTTCAGTAATTGGGAGATGTGGTTGAGGGCTGCAGGGCCCTGGTAGAGCTTCTCATCTTCCATGCCTGATTAAGTTCAAACAAAAGTATTCTGATAAAGCAACAGTTCCTTTTATAGGCTTAGCCTTTCATATACTTGCAAGCAGTAATTGCATGCAGGCAGTGAATAGATAGGAGCTTTAGCTACGCAGGGGAATTGTATATCCATGAGCAGTTCAAGTGCTGTCGAGGAATAATGGCAGGCTAGAGGGGAACAGGAAAACACAGATGAGGCTTATACAGTCTGCATGTTTGAAGCACGATTCTTTGCATGCATTGGTACCCTTTCCTTCAGAGATGATGTGCAGAAGCTTTTGCAGTCACATTGGCCGCTTCATCAGATGTGATCTGGGGACTCTGGCTTGACCTTTCTTGTAAATGCGTTACCAATAGTTGTGTGTAGAGGAGATCATTGAAAACTGTGTGGAAATAAATAAATAGTGCCTCTGTATGCAGTGATAGTAAAGGAGGCTTTGGGTGGGGAGGAGAGTTTACATACAGCACTCCTTTACTGCTTTACTCTCGTCTAAACTAGCACCTCCAGACCTAGAGGTGAAACGTCCAAAAATGTGCCAAACATTAAACCTCAAGCAGTGGAAAAAAGTGTAAGGATTACATTGATTTTTGCCTTTTCAAAATGTGGGGTTCTCAGTTGTATTAATACACATGACCCAACTTCCCTCTGAGCAATGTGCAGGAATGTGAAATCTTGCTAATTTTACATGGAAGGGCTATATTCATCCGAGACTGAGACCTGATACTCTGAGATGAGAAAATGCAATGACGAATGCACAAGAAAGCCACCAGCAAGATAAACCCAAGACGTCTGGCAAAGGGGACACAATTGCTCAATGCACTTCGCTTAAGTGTACAGTGAATCCCAAAGAGAGTTGCCTGGCTTATAGCACAGCCCCCTCCCTTCCCCCTCTTACTGCAAAAATACTCTTATGGATTTATTTTTTCCTGTTCGGTAATCCAGTTTAGTCCTCCACAATCGGGTAGTGCCCCTCCTCCTGCAGCCTGGAGACTGGACCAATCAAGTCTTCTGTAGTATATATGCAGACGGAGCTCCCAGAAGCCCCCAGTGTGTCCAGTCTCCTTGCAGCTTGAGGACTTCTGTGCCCTTTCTGGGCACACTAAGTGACACTTGAAGGAGCAACACTAGTTAGTTAGTTCTTTTGGGGTTTTGTTTTTGGTCCTTTATTTACCATTTATTTACCATTTATTTGCTAGGTAGCTGTATCTTTAAAAAAAAAAAGAAAAAAAAAAAAAAGCATTGCACAGGGGACATCCTGGGGGAAGCCAGACCTGCTTGGGCTCCTGCCTTCCTGCCTGGGAATTTCTGAACCCTGGGTTGAGCTCTCCCCTAGGCTGTACGGGGAAGAGCCATACCTGATTCAACATTGCCTGTCACTTGGAGAAGTTGGCTGAGTTCCTTGCTGTTTCCTGAGCTGGTAGGAATTTTCCTTGCTTTAACTTTTCAGCTCCCTGTTGTTTGCATTGTCAGAGGCTCTGTCGGCTCCCCTGGCTCCCAAATTGCACTTTTTCCTGATTTTTTTCGCTTGCCCTGTATTAGAGGGTCGTTTTCTTTCTTTTCCATATTATTTGGTTACCTTTGTATTTTCGCGCCCTTTTTTACCGCGGGTGAAAAAGTGTGGCGGCCATTTTGAATTTCTAAAGTGTGCCTTTTAAAGGCACTTTTTAACACTTGTGCACGGGTTCCCCTTGCATTTTTGGGGTTTCTTTTGCTGGCGATTTTGCTCAGGGCACCCCTAGGATTCTGGGGAGTGTTTTGTTGTCTGTAAAAAAAAAAAAAAAAAACGTTTTAAATTTCAGTCTGTACTGTTTTACATAGGGTTGGTCCCTTTGGTGGGGGCTTCCCTGGTTCTGTTCCATTCTTTCCCGCTGAGCGGAGGTTGCCTTAGCATGTATGCCAAACCCCAATACGTGATTTGCGGGTCCCGCAGAGGTGCAGTGACTGACTCTGGCATCTGCAGGGGCTGCACCTCAGTTTCTTCAGACCTGGAATGTCTTTCTCCCACTGCTGTCTGCAGCTCTGTGGTAACTCGATTGATTTTTCTTGATTTTTCAGCGATTTTAGGCATTTCTCTCATGCCTGCAACCCTCCCACCTTCTCCTTTGACTTTTTAAGTTAATTCCTTAGTTTTTGGGGGTTTTAATTCACTCTTTTTGTGTTTTATTTTTGCCGGCGGCCATTTTGAATAGCTAATGAGCCTCGGTTTTGGGCGGGAAGCCAGATTGCTTCTCTGCTGGCTTCTCACAGCTATATTGCTGTTTCAGTTTTTTTCCACAACACTTGCTAGATGTCAGTTGTGCAGAGGTTACTTTTTTCTCTGCCTATGTATGAACATAAGGGATAGAAAGTACAGAAGGCATGGATAGAGAACAGTATGCAATTCAGAGCCACAGTACAATGCTGAGTCACTGACGAAGGGTGCAGGGCTCATGGGTTACATTCCCCACTGTGCCCAACAAAGAAGGCTGGCTGAGGCATTACCTATTATGGGGAATATTGTTGAATGCCTGTTCCTGCGGGACGCAGTTATTTGTTTTTAGTTCTCCCTGTGCCCTATTCCGGTTACGCTGCATAGGCTGTCAGAAGAGCCACAGGGACCTCATGCATCCGCTCTGCTCTTCCCCCAGCATCTTGCTTCCCCAGATGACCTTGGGAACTCCGGAGCTTGGCTTCAGGGGAGCTCTCCATTGGCTTTACGCTGCACTGAGTCTTTACCACGAGAGTTTGGATACCTCCAGGAAGTTCAGGTATCATTTTTTGTATGAAAACTGTGAGTACTCTGTTTTTGTTTTTTCTTCCTCGCCTCAGCTGCTCTGGGATGATTTCAGCTGTATCCGGACCGGCTGCCTCTGAGTTTTGAAGTTCCTATTTTAAATTTTTAGTCCCCAAACTGCAGCCGGGTTACTTTGTACGTCCTACTGATTATTGTACCTGTCTTATTCAATATACCATTGGGTTGGGGTTTTAAGTCAGTGTTTTGGATCCTGTCTGTTTTGGGCTCGGCCTAATTAAGCATGCTCACTGTAATTTTCCTACGGCTGGATTGCGCTTCTACATCCCTCCCCAGAAACACCTTTCAGCCCCTACCATGGAGGTCTGAATGGCAGCGGAGGGATCCCACTCTAATTTCCCTACTTTCAGTCACTGTAATTGCCTTACCCTGACTTTGAAAGTTTCTCTATGCCAGCACAGTGAATGACTGCCAGTTCCCTTCTCAGTTCTGTGAATACCTGACAGTTTTTCGGTGCCAGCGGCTGTTTTGTTTTTCTCTTCAGTGTTTCTTTGTAGAGGAAACAGCTCTAAACAGCAGTTTCCGCACATTTAATCATGCTGTGGAGGCACGTGGAGTTTCACAATCCGTTTCTTGAAGAGTCTTTGGTTTCCCTGAGCCTTCCTTGCTTTTTGTTTTCAATGCAAAAAAAAAAAAAAAAGAAATAAATAAAACCCCACACAAGAAGAGGAAAGGTGGTTTAAGTCTCTACAATGCCTTTTCTCTGGCTGTATTATAGGTGAAATGTACTCAGCCGAAGGGAACATTAATAGCTTGCTTGTGTTCCACCTGCACGCTGCATCCCGGAGGTTTTCCCCATACCCACTGCGTTGCTAGCTGGGTCCCTCAGCACCTTATCTCCCCCCTCCTCAGAGCCCCTGCTGCAGGATCTTCCACAGCCGCTGAAGACCACATTACACATTCCCATCCGGCCGTCTCATCAACGGTTTCTCCGCTTCGCTCTTCCGTGGGGCCCCTTCCAATTTCCGGCCATCCCGTTTGGTCTCGCCACGGCCCCCCGCACCTTCACAAACGTGATGGTAGTGGTCGCGGCGGCCTTGTGCAAAGAGGGCGTCCTGGTCCATCCGTATCTCGACAACTGGTTGATTCGGGCAAAGTCCAGTCGGGAGTGTGTGCACGTCACGAGCAGGGTGGTGGCTCTGCTGCGGTCCCTCGGCTGGGTGGTGAAAGAATGCAAGAGTTGTCTGTGCCCGACGCAGGATCTCGAGTATCTGGGAGTGCGCCTCGACACAGCACGGGGCTTGGTGTGCCTGCCGGAGCGCCGCATTCGGTCTTTTGTCCGACTCTTCAAGGGGATGCCCGCTCCGTCTGCATGGTGGTACCTGCAGCTCCTCGGTACGATGGCAGCAACCTTGGAGGTGGTGCCCTGGGCGCGCTTCCACATGCACCCGCTGCAGAGTGCTCTGCTGCGCCGTTGGTCCAACCAGTTCGACTCGTTGAACAGGAGATTGCCTTGCTCAAGGGCGGTTCGCCGTTCACTCCGGTGGTGGCTCTCCTCCGAGAACCTGACGCGGGGATTCCCTGGAGCCTCCACTTTGGGTTCCGTTCACAACGGATGCCAGCTTAACCGGCTGGGGGGCTCACTGCGAGACCCGCTTCGCTCAAGGGGAATGGTCTCCCCTGGAGACTTCTTGGTCGATCAATCCACCTCGAATTACGGGCGGTGCGGCTAGCCCTCTTGGCCCTCGAAGCCCTAGTTCTCGACCGGCTTCTCTCGGACAAGGCGACCAGCGTAGCTTACATCAATCGCCAAGGGGGCACCGGCAGCGTGGCCCTGGATTCAGAAGCGACGGCCTTGGTCAATTGGGTGCAGTCTCGTCTTCTGGCCATCCCGGCAGCGCATATTGCAGGCGCAGACAATGGTCAGGCCGATTTTCTCAGCAGAGTGCGGGTGGACCCCGGAGGGTGGCAGCTAAGCCCGCAAGTTTACGCGCAAATAGTTCGTCGGTGGGGGCCGCCCATCATGGATCTCATGGCGACATTTCAATCGGCCAGGACAGGACGCTTCTTCAGCAGGCGAAGGGAGCGCATGTCCGAAGGGCTCAACGCTCTCATTCAGCCGTGGCCAACGTCCGGTCTTCTTTATGTCTTTCCTCCGTGGGCTCTGATCGGCCGGGTCGTTCAGTGCATCGAGGGCCATCGGGGTCGAGTGTTCCTGGTGGCCCCGGATTGGCCTCGGAGGCCCCGGTATGCCGATCTGGTCCGGTTGCGCGACGGCATTCCTTGGCTCCGGTCCGCGCGGCCGGATCTTCTTCTTCAGGGACCCTTGCGGATGCCCCACGTGGGTCGATTCTCGCTTACGGTTTGGCCATTGAGAGGGCTCGGCTGAAAAAGATGGGTTACTCCCCCGCGGTGATTTCTACCCTACGGCGGGCGAGGAAAAAGTCCACTTCTCTTACTTACGTTCGGATTTGGGGGATCTTTGAAGACTGGTGCTCCCGGCGTGGAGTCCGGGCGGCGACTGTTCCGTTTCCGTCGTTTTAAGTTTCTTCAGGATGCTTTTGATAAGGGCCTTGCGGCTAGTTCCCTGACAGTCCGGTTGGCGGCTATCTCTTGTTATCAAGGCAAAGTTTTAGGCCGTCTCCTCGGTTCTTATCCGGACGTACGTCGTTTTGTTACGGCTGTTGTTCATTTGCGGCCCTCCCGCAGGATTTTCGTTCCTCCGTGGGACTTGAATCTAGTGCCGCGGGCCCTGGTTCGTGAACCTTTTGAACCCCTGAGTAGGGCGTCTCTGAAAGATCTTACGCTGAAGACGGTTTTTCTTGTAGCCGTCTGTTCGGCACGGCGTATTTCAGATCTACATGCGTTGTCCTGCCGAGAACCTTTTTTGTCTTTTTCCCCGGTCTCTTCCTTTTTGCCAATGGTGGTTTCTCCTATTCATGTGAATCAGGCAGTGTTTCTTCCAGTTCTTTCTTCGCACTCTGTCGGGTCGGCGGACAAAAGTCTTCACCGTCTCGATGTGGGTTGTGCACTTCGTCGTTATTTGAAGGCTACCGAATCTTTTAGGAAGACTGACCGGCTATTCGTGCTCTTCGGTGGTGCACGTAAAGGGGAAGCGGTGGCTAAGGCCTCCATTGCAAGATGGCTCAAGGAAGCGTTCGCGTCTGCGTATCTGTTGCAGCAGCGGTCTATTCCGGAGGGGCTACTGGCTCGTTCCACTAGGGCTCAGGCGGCCTCTTGGGCGGAGTATAGCCTAGTTCCGCCAGCAGATATCTGTAAGGCGGCCGCTTGGTCGTCTCTGCATGCTTTCAGTAAACACTATCGTTTAGATGTGTCAGCGGCTCGGGATTCCTGTTTTGTTCGGCGGTTCGGCGCGCCGGATGGTAAGGTCCCGCCCGGTCTTGACTGCTCTGTTACATCCCGATTGTGGAGGACTAAACTGGATTACCGAACAGGAAATGGAAATTACACTAACCTGGTCATTGTAGTTCCTGGAGGGTCCAGTTTAATCCTCCTTCCCTCCCGACTATCTGATATAATAATGCGGCGCGCTTTCCGAACGGTGGATCATAAGACGGTTCCTCTTGCCGTTCGAACCTTTTTTTTTGCAGCCGCGTTTTTGGCTATGGCTCTTTCTTTCTCAGGTGTTCAGTCAGCTCCTGAGATTTCTGATACGGAGCTGTGTTTTGATTTCTGGGGCGTCTGTTCCAGCACAATACAGTGTTCTGACTTCCTCGTTTGGGGAGAAAGTTGGATATGTTTGTGGGGGGAAACAAATTGTTCCTTAATTATGTCATTTTCATTATGTCATTTTGTATATTAATCTAATGTGTTGCTTCGTTAAGTATGCTTTGTTACTAGTACACTGGGGGCTTCTGGGAGCTCCGTCTGCATATATACTACAGAAGACTTGATTGGTCCAGTCTCCAGGCTGCAGGAGGAGGGGCACTACCCGATTGTGGAGGACTAAACTGGACCCTCCAGGAACTACAATTACCAGGTTAGTGTAATTTCCATTTTTGCTTGAGAGTAGAGTATTACTGGCATTTCTATCTTTAATCCATTTTAATAATAAATATGGAGACTGCTTTGTCACATTATAACAAATGCTGCAGAGAATTTTCATCTGATCTCATTATTTGTAGGATATTAGTTTGTCTCATCATTAACTTTGAGAAATGATAGGAGATTATTAAATATATCCAGTATGCCACCGACAGCGTAGAGGTGGCAGAGATATGAATGTAAGAAAAAAATACTTTATAACTGCTTTGCACAATATTTGAGTAACCAGCAGCAAGAAACTAAATCTTTGTAATTGTTCTGCTGGAAGCAGTGATATATAACAGAAGAAATCCATCCTAATTGTCTGCAGCAGGCATCCAAGAAGGCATTGGGTTGACCTGTACGACCGTCCTAACAGCAGTAACATGGCTGCATTAGGTGATTTCGTTGCTGCTTCATTCATAACGCCACACTCCATGGGCAGACTAATTTGGCGAGTCTCTTGAGGGGCTAAAGCATGAAGAATCTGAACCGGATTAAAGTTTCTGTCCCTCGGAGATCAGTACTTAGAACAGAGCAGAGCAGTTGGTGTGGGTAGACATAGGCTTGTATGGGTTTTGCTATCACTTTCTCTGTTTCTGTATAACAGTAATAGTTAATCTTTTTTCCTCAAAAGACACCTCCCAATTCGTGATCAGAAACTCGTCAGGATAAACTATTTCCTAATTAAGATCAGAAAGGTTTCCTTCAAATGATCTATAGAGAGAAGGATATCATTGGGGTTGAATGTAGTAAATGAATGTAGTAAAATGTAGTAAAAAAAAATAATGGTCTGCCCAGCAAGCTGATGGGAAAGTGTGGGAGTTGGGGAGCTCTGTAAATCAGAAAGGGATAAAAGTCACCACTGAAAGAGAAAAGTAGAAGCTCATCTTGACAGACTGGATGAGCCAGTGTTATACGATGCTCTCTCATACTTAGAGGTACAGTGTTCTGATGATTTCAGTGGCTTTTTACTCTTATTGTATACAATTTGTTCTTTGGTGCATTTTGTTCTCCCTTATCCTTTTGTTCTCCCTCTGTGGTCTTTGACACACTTTTTCCCATCAACATGCTGGGCAGCTCCAGGGCTCTTGATGGCCAGAGGCACACCTTGAAGTGCTTTTGGGTGCCTGGCAAGACCCATCACAGTAGCAGCAGCTGCCTTGCTTCCTCCCCCTGAGCCTGAGCACCCCAGTGAATGGCAGATAAGCACCTGAATTCTAGCACAGCGGCACTTGCTGTGACCTCATAGAACTTCATGTAAATTTATTTTAGGTGTATCGGTTTCTTCTCCGGGAACAAGCAGGAAGTCTGTCCTCACATATGGGTGACGATTCTAATGGAGCCCATGCAGAGCATTTCCCCAGCTTTCAAAAAAAGCCTTTGGGCATGTTACCACGCATGTGTGATCCCCTTCCCGCCCAAAGGTGCTATCTTGCTCAGTCTCCTTTTTTTCATGGAGCTCTACAGACATTGTCTGGCTTGTCCCCAGAAAAGTTTATTTTTTTTTTTTTTGTTCACAGTTTTCAACTCGCCTCCAGTATTGCACCGGTACTGTTCCTGCCTACCGACCTCTGTGCCTTAGCATCTGGTTCAGTTTAATTTTTGTAGTCTTTTGATATTTTCTTTTTCTGGTGCCTTTCGTGCTTTTTTATCTCCCGCTGACAGCCCGGAGGGTCTTCGACCTTGCAGGGGTACTTTTTCCCCCCATGGCTACCAGTGTTTTAAGAAATGTGATCGGTGCTCTAAAATCATGTCTTTGACCAACACACATGACTGCTGTCTCTGCTGCCTCAGTCCAGACCACAACCCGGCAGCCTGCTGTCTCTGCAAGAGGATGTCCAGCAAGGCCCTCAAGAGCCGTCAGCAGAAGCACGATAAGTTTTTCCCTGAGTCCCCGATGCCTCTGAAGGCCAGGGCCTTGTCTGAGGCCCCGACATCTCGGGCGGCACTCTCCGAGCCCGAGCCTAGTCATGGGTCCTCAGAAAAGGGATCTCCCTCAAGGGAATCCAGGAAGAAGAAGAAACCCTCGAAGGAGGCATCTTTGGATGGTTCCGACCGGCCGGGAACTCCCCTGGCCCAGTCCCGGTCCCAGTGTCCGAGACACTCGTTCGAGGCATCAGAGAAGGAGCGTCCTGCAAAGGTCCCACAGAAGGATCCAGCCGTGGACTGCCCTTAGTTCCCAGACACCATCCTCATCAAGGATTTCCCTTGGGGGAGCCTGCTTCAGGCCCGAGTCCCTCTGTGCCCGCTCCGAAAGCTGTGGAGCCTTCTGGCCTGGAGTCCAGAATGGCGGCCCTGGAGCGCAGTTTGTCTGCCTTCATGGACCAGCAGCGGGCGCTGTTGTCTGGCACAACTGGTTCATCCCCCCTGACCACCCAGCCGTCAATGTCCAAGACATCCCCGGAGGCCAAATCGATCCTCAGTGAGGTCTCACTGAGTCCCGCTCGATGGGACCACGGCATCCCCGGCAAGTTTACTGGGCACCGGCCATAGGGCATCGGGGCCCTCAAGTCCCGTGGAGCAGCCCTCCTACGAGTCCTCCAAAGACTATTCCAAGTGAGAGACGGAGGACAAGGAGTCTCCCCATACCCGTTGCTACCGTGACATCCCTTTGGATTCTACCGTCTCGGAACCTCGGCGGCGGTCCTCCGCCTGAAGACATGAGCTTCCTGGATTTTGTCGAGGACATGTCTAAGGCCCTGGCATTCATGACCGAATCGGAGGAGAACCCTCAGGCAGATGAGTTGGAGATCCTCCAGTACGAGGCCCCTCCGTGGGAATTGCTCATAGTGCCCATCCTGGAATGGCTCATGTTCCGCATGTAAGAGACACCAGCGTCGGTGCCGGTGGTGAGCAGATGGCTCGACTCAGTGTATCAGGTCTGCTGGAGCCCAGGCTTCCAAAAGCCACAACTGCTGCATAACTTCATGGTGGTGGAGTTGGCCATGCGACGGCTGAAAAGCCAGAAGACGCATTCCTCGGTGCCCTCCGGCAGGGAGGCCCGCACCTTGGACGCTCTCAGCAGAAAGTGCTACCAGGGCTCAATGCACATCTGCCGCATCCAGACCTACCAGCTGTACATGGGCATGTACTTGAGAGACCTGGCAAAGGAACTCACTGGGTTCTCGGCTGGTCTCCGAGGAACATTTGTAGCGGTTCAAGAGTCTGGCCACGGCTGTCCGTGAGTTCTCCAAATTCATGTCTCAAGTGGCCTATGATGGGTTCGAGTCTGCGGCCTGGGTAGCTGCGGCAGGCATCGGTGCATGCCGCCAAGCTTGGCTTCAGTCCGACCTCGAGCAGTGGGTTCAGGACAAATTGGTCTATGTCCAGTGCCAAGGAGAGCACCTGTTTGGCAAACCCATGACCGACAAGGCTGCTGAGCTGGAGACCGAGTTCATGACGAGGACCAGGTTCTCTAAGAAGACCACTGCCCCTCCCCGATGGAAAGGCTTGGGTAAAAAGCCCTTTTACCCGAGGAAGGGGGCTGCTTACCGAAACTTCCCACCCTCTCTGGCACCCTAACAGGGTCAGCAGGCCCAGGGACATGGGCATGGCTCACGTAAGCAGAAGGCCAGGGGGGAACTTTTGACTCCTTGAGCACAGCCTCTCTACCCCAAGGAGATCAGCAGCCCACAGGGGGATATCTGGCCCTCTCTGCTCAGAGGTGGGTGGCCATCACCACCGATTCCTGGGCACTAAGGATAGTCAGGGAGGATTATCTCCTCCACCTGGCTCAGACACCTCCCCCTTATTTCCTGGGAGAGCACCTCAGGTTTCCCCTCCACCGGGACCTTCTGAAGGATTTGGCAGGTCTTCTCGAGGACAGGGCGGTGGAACCGGTGCCCCACCATCTCAAGGGCAAGGGGTTCTACTCCAGATACTTCCTTGTCCCAAAGAGAATGGGGGGCCTAAGGCCCATCCTCAACCTGCACAATCTCAACAAATTCCTGGTGAGGGAGAAGTTCAAGATGCTCTCCCTTGGAACATTGCTGCCATACCTCCAGCAGGGAGACTGGCTATCTTTATCTTTATCTTTATTTCACACTTGATAAACCGCTTACGTCAAGACATTAAAGCGGTGTACAAATAAAATAAAAGGTTAACACTGCAAACTACGGAAAAATAGCGCCAAAAATGACAGGAAAGAAAGAGAAAGAATAGCGCAAAGTAAAGGACCATGAAACATCAAACAATAATCACAGCCAAACACAGACAGACACACCAGCACAACCATCACGGACAAACAGGGGAATGACAGGACCAATCTCGGCTAGGACAGGACAGCAGCCACAGCTGCATCAGGGAGGAGGATCCAGGGGGAGGTCAAATGCTTTTTGAAACAGATAAGTTTTAAGTGAGGCTTTGAACTGAGAATAGGAGGGTTCTAGACGGAGGGACAAGGGTAGGGCATTCCACAGCCAGGGGCCAAGAAAGAAAAAGGCAGAGTGACGGGTCTTTTCAAGATGCGCGTGGGAAGGGGATGGTAAGGACAGACGATTTGCATGAAGGGAGCGAAGCTGACGATAGGGCGTGTGCTCCTTAGACCTCAAGGATGCTTATACTCGCATCCTCATCCACCCCAACCACAGGCAGTACCTGCGGTTCATCGTAGGGGGCAGGCACTTTCAATACCAGGTGCTCCCCTTTGGCCTAGACTCTGCCTCAAGGGTCTTCACAAAATGCCTGGCAGTCGTGGCTGCCTTCCTCGGGCTCCAGGGAGGCCTTCGTTTTTCCCTACCTGGACGACTGGCTCATAAAGGGAGGCACAGCAGGCCACCGCACACACCATCCAGGTTCTGCAACACTTGGGCTTTGTCATAAACTACCCCAAGTCTCACCTCCTCCTGACACAGTGCCTGGAATTCATTGGGGCGAGGATCAACACTCTCCAGTCGAAGGCCTTCTTGCCCAAGGACTGAGCCGATCATCTCAGATCTCTAGCTCGGGACGTATAGCACCGTCCCTCAGTGCCCGCCCGGCTTCTTCTGCGCCTCCTCGGGCACATGGCCTCCACGGTCCATATCACCCCAGACACTCGCCTCCACATGAGGACGGCACAGTGGTGTCTCCGGGACCAGTGGTCTCAGGCCACAAGCCTCCTCCGCGACAGAGTTTTGGTGACCCGCCAGTTGACTGACTCCCTGGTCTGGTGGCAGTCACCCCAGCATCTCGAAGTGGGCATGCCTTTTCAGGCTCCAAGTCCCTTGAGGGTCCTCACCACGGATGCCTCCCATCTCGGCTGTAGAGCCCACTGCGGAGATCTCCACACTCAGGGCACCTGGTTGCCAGACAAGAGCACCCAGCAGATAAACCTCCTGGAGCTCCGAGCCATACACCTTGCCCTCTGCTTGTACCAGCCTGACAGAGCATCCTGTGGGCAGTGTACCTGCCCAGTCAGGACAACCAGCTGGCCGACAGGCTCAGCAGAGTTCTCCAGCCGCCCGAGTGGCAGCTGGACCCATGGGTAGCCAGTCGGCTCTTCCAGCTCTGGAGAGAACCTGTGATGACCTGTTCACCAGCCCAGACAACTTTCAGTCACCCTGCTTCTGCTCCTGGCAGGCCCACCCCTCCAGGGTGGCGGGCGGACATGTTCCTGGTGTCATGGTTGGGAGGCCTGATGTACGCCTTCCTTCCTACCCCGTTGATCACCAAGACTTTGTTCAGGACACTCCGCAAAAGGGCCTCTCTCATCCTGATAACTCCTCAGTGGTCCAGGCAGCTGTGGCTCCCACTGCTTCTGCAGTTGATGATGGACACTCCCATCCCCTTGGGGACCGCCCCCAGACTCCTGTCTCAGGAACAAAGCACTCTCCTACACCCTAATCTGGGGTCCCTATCACTGACAGCATGGCTGCTTTGAGGGTGACTCTGGCCCTCTTCAACCTCCCAGTTGAAGTGGAGGATGTCCTGCTGGCCTCTCGCAAGGCCTCTACTAGGAAGGCTTACACCCTCAAATGGTGCAGTTTCTCTGTTTGGTGCGCTGATCACGGGATTGACCCTTTCTCCTGCCCGGTGGCTCTGGTGTTACAGTACCTTCTCCACCTCTCTCAGTCTGGACTCCAAGTCTAACTCCGTCCAGGTGCACCTTTGTGCCTTGGTGGCGCACCACCATCCAGTGGATGGTAAGCTCCTCTCGGTCCAGCCATTGGTGACCCATTTTCTTCGGGGTCTGCTCTTATTGAAGCCCCTGGTTTTCCCTCCGGCAATCGAATGGGACCTTAACGTGGTGCTGGGACAACTTATTTGCCCTCCCTTTGAACCTCTAGCTACATGCCACCTCCGCTACCTCTCTTGGAAGCTGGCTTTCCTGGTCGCGCTTACCTCCGCTCGCAGAGTTCGCGAGCTCCAGGCCCTTGTGACAGAGGCACCCTATACCATGTTCTACAAGAACAGAGTGGTGCTTCGCACGCACCCCAAATTCCTACCAAAGGTAGTGTCGCCCTTCCATCTCAACCAGGAAGTGGTGCTTCCTACCTTCTTCCCAAGACCTCACTCCAGTCGGGCGGAGATGGTCCTCCACACCTTGGACTGTAAGAGGGCTTTGTCTTTCTACATCCAACGCACTCAAGGCCACTGCAAAGCTTCTCAGCTTTTCATCTCCTACGACCTCAGTAGGCTAGGGGAGGGTGTGACCAAGCATACGCTGTCCACTTGGGTGGCGGATTGTATTGCCTTCTCGTACGAGCAGGCGAAGCTCCCGCTGGATGGCCACATCACGGCGCACCGCATTAGGGCCATGGCAGCTTTGGTGGCACACTTGCGCTCCGTCCTGATGGGGGACATCTGCCGGACTGCCACTTGTTCTTCAGTCCATACCTTCGCAGCCCTTTACTTCCTGGAAAGAGAGTTCTGATGGGACAGTGTCTTTGGCCAGGCTGTGCTCCGTAACCTTTTTGGAGTTTAGGAAACTCCTACCCTCCGGTAGCCTGAACACAGAAGGATCGGAGTACTGGTTCATCGGACACAGGAGTCCTGCTATGGTCTGTGGGCACAGACTCAATTTCTGCTGCTTGCGGCTCCCCATGAGGGAGTCCTGTTCTTGCTATGGGCTTTCGGTAGCCTGTAGCTGGGGAGTCCCGCATGTGAGGACTGACTTCCTGCTTGTTCCCGGAGAAAGCATCGTTACTCACCTGTAACAGGTGTTCTCCGGGGACAGCAGGAATCAGTCCTCCCAACCCTACCTCCTCCCCTTGGAGTTGCTCCTTACCATCTTTTATTTTTTTACCGTCTTTAGCTATGTCATCTGACTGAGCAAGATGGCATCCTTGGGCGGAGAGGAGACCACGCATGCGTGGTGGCATTCCCAAAGGCTTTCTTTGAAAGCTGGGGAAATGCTCCGTGTGGGCTCCGTCGGTGCCGACGTCACCCATATGTGAGGACTGATTCCTGCTGTCCCCGGAGAACACCTGTTACAGGTGAGTAACTACGCTTTTCCTTGGCTTAGTTTTCTCTTTAGGTATCATGCTTAGGCTTCCTTTCTCTATAGGCCTAATATATTCTTAGATTTACACACTTAAAAAAAAATTAATAACAAGTGTGTACCTTTTGTACTGTGGTTCCTCGGGGTTTATTTCCTGTCCCTTTTTAGTTTGGGCACCTGTAATTAGCTGTTTAGACCATTGCAGTGCACTCTCTAGTGGCCTTCCTTTGACAATATTGCATAGGTTTCAACTCTGTCAAAACACGGCTACAAAGCTTGTTTGTAATGTATATAAACATGATCACGTCATCCTGCTTCCAGTATCTTGCAGGATGAAGTATAACGTTTTTTTCTTTCGTCATGCGGATCTTATATCCAGATAACCCTCTTTATTTATCAGGGTTTGATTCCTTATAATTCTCAATCTCTGTGAGCAAGTAGGAAGAAGTCCTCATGTATAGCTGATGTCATCGACGGAGTATTCCCAGCTCCTCTGGAAGCTTTTGGAAGCTCCATCATTCTGTGTAGGTCATCTTGCCTGCTGCCATGGTACCATTTTACCTTTTTCATAGAGCCCTGCAGATGTGTGTTCTCGTCACATGAGTAATTTCATCAGTACCTTTTTTTCGTGGCTGTTTTTTTTTGCTCTTGTGTTCCCTGCCTGCTGCCGTGACTCTTCTTTTGGTATCCTTTGTTTTTTGGTCATTTTTAGGTTTCCTTTCTTTTCCACAGTACCACACACCCTTAGGCATTGCTGCTCTGGCAGCAGTCCTCTGTAAAAAAAATTTCTATTAACCCGTTTTGGACAACTCGCATATTCTTTCTCTGTTCTGGATGATTTATTAGATTTGTTAAACTCGAACAACTATGAAATACCGGCAATAATAAAAAATATTAAAACTTTGCAGAAAATATAAGTTTCACATAGTGTATTTTTTTCATACACTGGTCCAATATAGTGTATTGTCAGTCTTCAGAAAAGATAGGATTCAGTTCCAATATTTATTGACATAAACATACTGTATGATACTATTGAAACTGCAGTTTTCATTTAAAACACTTTATTATGATATAATATAGTTTGTCAACAGTCCATTCTGACAGTGGAATATGATACACGTGAAAACACTTCTGATGCAGTGCGTCGATATTGCACCATTGAAACACCTAGAAGAGAATGTTTGACAGCAATTAGTTTCGACAACATATTAGTCCAGCGTATGAAAAACATATAAGGCCGATATATGCACCAATAACTCTGACACTAAGTAACTTACAGTTATCTAAACCTATTTTCTAAGGTCTACAAATACTTTTATTTGCAAAATAGTAGCTATTACAGCATTATAAGCTACTTACTATTTTTTGTGATCTTTTTATTTTGAGCCGCCAGTACCGTCAAAATCAGCAAACTTTGAATACCTATTAACCTCCAGCAGGGAGACTGGCTATGCTCCTTAGACCTAAAGGATGCTTATACTCACATCCTCATCCATCCAGACCACAGACAATATTTCAGATTTGTGGTGGGAGGAAACGATTTTCAGTACAGGGTACTTCCCTTTGGCCTAACCTCTGCCCCCAGAGTTTTCACAAAATGTCTGGTGGTGGTGGTGGCTTTTCTCAGGAATCAGGGGATTTTTGTCTTACCGTACCTGGATGACTGGCTAATCAGGGGCCAGTCACTCCAGGAGGCCCGACAGGCCACTCTTCGCACTGTCTCTCTTCTTCAGCATCTGGGCTTTGTCATAAACTACGCAAAGTCCACTTTGCTCCCCTCTCAGAACCTAAGAGTTTATAGGTGCGAGACTAGACACCCTTCAGGCAAGAGCTTACTTGCCTGAGGACAGGGCCCACGGACTGATGGACTTGGCCAACTAGTTCCAAAGCAATTCTCATGTTTCCGCCAGGCACTACTTGTGGCTTCTGGTCCACATGGCATCCACTGTACATGTGACCCCGAATGCCTGTCTCCACGTGCGGGCTGCTCAAGGGTGCCACCAGCGACCTCCGAGACAGAGTAAAGGTGTCCAGACGACTTCTGAACTACTTACAGTGGTGGCTTCATCTGCCAAACCTTCTCAGGGGTGTACCTTTTAAGGCTCCAGCACACACAAGGGTGCTGACGACAGATGCTTCCTTAAAGGGCTGGGGTGCACATTGCCAGGGCACGTGCACTCAAGGCCTGTGGTCCCCTCGGGAGGCCACACAGCAAATCAACCTTTTAGAGCTGCGAGCAATCCGCCTAGCTCTGCAAACCTTCTGTCATGCCCTCTCTCAACAGTCTGTCCTAGTTCAGACGGACAATCAGGTGGCAGTGTTCTACGTGAACAAACAAAGGGGTCCAGGCTCCTATGTCAGGAGGCTCTGGCCCTGTGCTCCTTTGCGGTCAGACAAGGTGTGTTTTTCAAAGCAGTTTATCTACCTGGTCAGGAAAACTTCCTAGCAGACAAGCTAAGCAGGATTCTCCAGCCTCACGAATGGCAGTTGAATCCATTGGTGGTCCTGCAGATCTTCCTCCGCTGGGGACTTCCATCCATCGATCTCTTTGCAAGTCCACTAAACCATCAGCTGCCCAGGTTTTGCTCCAGACAGCCGCATCCCCTGAGGATGGCAGCAGATGCTTTTCTGATCTCATGGTCTATGGGCCTCCTGTATGAGTTTTCTCCCATGCCCCTGGTGGCCCGAACTCTGTTCAAGATCCTCCGGGACAAGGCCTCGGTGATTCTGGTAGCCCCCATATGGCCGAGGCAGCCGTGGTTTCCACTTCTTCTGCAGTTGGCGGTGGAAGCTCCGTTCCCTCTAGGGCTGCAGCACGATCTCCTGTCTCAATAGCAGGGTTCCCTTCTGCACCCCAATCTCAGGTCCCTCAATCTGATTGCCTGGCTGCTGAAAGGATAGTGCTAGCTCCCTTACTTCTACCTAAGGAGGTTGAGGAGGCGGTATTGGCCTCTAGGAGGTAGTCCACCAGAAAGTCCTATGCCCTCAAGTGGCGTAGGTTTACGGTGTGGTGTGCTCAGCACAGTGAAGATCCTTTCTCTTGCATTGTGCCAGTAGTACTGCAGTATCTACTTCATCTTTCAGACCTAGGCCTTAAGTCTAACTCTGTTCGGGTCCATCTCAGTGCTTTGTCAGCGCACCACTCACCGGTGGAAGGACAGTCTGTCGGTTCACCCCTTGGTGTCCAGATTCTCAGACGTCTGCTTCTACTCAAGCCTCCGGTTCGTCCACCGGTGACTGAGTGGGATTTGAGCGTGGTCTTGCAACAACTTACTCGCCCACCGTTTGAGCTGATGGCTACTTGCCATGTGCGCTTCCTCTCTTGGAAAGCGCTCTTCCTGGTGGCTCTTACCTTGGCCAGACGTGTGAGTGAACTACAAGCTCTGGTTTCTGATAGACCGTACACGTGGTTCTATAGGAACAGGGTGGTCCTACGGACCCATCCCAAGTTCCTCCCAAAAGTGGTCTCCACTTTCCACCTCAATCAGGAAGTGGTTCTTCCAACCTTTTTTCCCAGGCCGTTTGCCAGCCGGGCTGAAAAAGTCTTGCATACCCTGGACTGTAAGAGGGCGTTGTACTGTTACATAGAACGTACGCGGGAACATCAAAGGGCTACTCAGCTCCATTTCGTTTGACCCTAATAGGATGGGGTTACCTGTCTCCAAGCGTACGTTGTCTACTTGGGTAGCAGATTGCATCGCCTGGGCGTACAGGGCAGCCGACCTCCCCTTGCAGGGTCGGGTCACGGCCCACCGTGTCAGGGCGAAAGCCCACGTCAGTAGCTCATCTCCGCTCTGTCCCATTGGCAGACATCTGCCGGGTCGCAACTTGGTCTTCAAGCCAGACTTTTGCAGCCCATTACTGCCTGGAGAGAGAGTCCCGGCAGGACAGTGTTTTCGGCCAGGCGGTACTCCGTAATCTCTTTGAGGTTTAGGCAACTTCTACCCTCCAGCCCTTTGTGTTGGGCTACAATACAGGGTGCGTTCTCTGAGAAAATTCTTATCACAGATGCTGAGGCTCCTGAGAGGGAGTCATTTTTTCAGCTCTGGGTTCACGGTAGCCTAGAGCTGGGCAGTCCCATATGTGAGGACTGACTTCCTGCTTGGTCCTGGAGAAAGCGTAAAGTTACTCACCTGTAACAGGTGTTCTCCAGGAGCAGCAGGAATCAGTCCTGACAACCCTCCCTCCTCCCCTGGAGTTTCAGTCCTATCCTTCATTTTGTTTTTTTGCTGTCTTTTAGTTATGTCTTCAGACTGAGCAAGATGGCACCCTTGGGCGGGAAGGGGACCGCACATACGCGCTGCATTCCCAAAGGCTTTCTTTGAAACCTGGGGAAATGCTCCGCACGAGGGCTCCGTCGGCGCCGATGTCATCCATATGTGAGGACTGATTCCTGCTGCTCCTGGAGAAACCTGTTACAGGTAACTACGCTTACTCCTCGGCCCCTAAGGAGGTAGTGACAGTGCCCATGCACTGCATCCTTGAGAGGGTATGGATGAGAATGTGGGAGACATCCCCCTCTCTGTACCTCCAGTAAGTAGAAAGCTTGACTCTATGTATAGAGTTCAAAAGACTTCTGGATTCAAGAAGCCTCAGCTTCCTCATGATTTCTTGGTGATTGAATCCACTCTGAAAAGGTCTAAGAAGGCTTCTCCAGGACCAAGCAGGAAGTCAGTCCTCACTTATGGGTGACGTCGGCGCCGACGGAGCCCTCGCGGAGCAATTTTCCCCAGCTTTCAAAGAAAGCCTTTGGGAATTGCAGCGCGCATGCGCGGTCGTCTTCCCGCCCGAGGGTGCCATCTTAGCCAGTCTTCTTTTTTCCGCGGAGCCCTACAGACGTCCCCGTCTTGTCCCCGCGAAAAAGTCGATTTTCTTCATTATTTTATTCTTTTTCCTTTCGGTTCGACGCCGATCGCTTTCCCGCCCGGACTCGCGACGCCGGTCTCGAGTCCGCTTACTTTTTTCGGTTTTTCTGACTTAGTCAGCTTTCGTTTTCGGTTTCCCTGGCAGCCCGGTCCTTTGACCTCGCAGGGGCCCTTTTTCCCCCGATGGCTGCCAGTGGGTTTAAGCGGTGTGGTCGGTGTGACCGAAATATGTCACTAACCGACACACACGACTTTTGCCTCCGCTGCCTGGGCCCGGATCATGAGGAACTGATCTGTGGGCCCTGCAGCAAACTGTCCTCAAAGGCGTTGAGGAGTCGGCGGCATCAGCGTGAGAGAATCTTCGCTGACCCCAGCCGTACCCGGACCTCGTCGGAGGCCTCCGCGTCGAAAGGCTCCAGCTCGGACCGTCGCCGGAGCTCCTCCGACCGGGGTTCTCCCTCCGGGGACCATCGTCGGAAGGAAAAACCCGCGAGGGCGGCGTCGGTGGACGCTCCTGGTTCCGCGAGGGCCAGGTCGCATAGCCCCGACAGCCGCCCCGGGTCCTTGGAGAAGGAACACATCCCGAAGCGACCTCGCCTGGAGTCGGAGATGCCTGCCCGGGTAAGTCCTGTGGTCCTTCTGGACTCGCCTCCGCGACAGCCGACGTCGGGCCCGACGCCGTCGGGGCCCGAGTCGGGGGCTGCTGGGTCACCTGAGCTCGGACTCAGGTTGACGGCCTTGGAGAGCAGACTGTCTGCCTTCATGGACCAGCAGCGGGCACTGCTCGCTGGCCTCGCTGGCGCCGCTGCCCCGACCGCCGGGACGTCGACGTCCAAGTCGACCCCGGAGACCGAGCCGATCCTCGAGTCAATGAGAACTCGAGTCGATCCTCGGTCGAGGTCACCCTCGGCCTCCCGTTCGGGACCGAGGTCGCCGACGCCGACTCCCTCGACGTCGGGACGGCTGGCGCCGCACCCTGCCCGGGCCGACCCCACCGAGTCCTCGTCGGAGTCGGTCTGGGAGTCTGAGGAGGAAGAGTCACCTGATTCTTTCCGGACTCGGTGTGTCCCATCGGACTCACCGGGGTCCGAGCCTCGGAAGCAGTCCCCCCCGGAGGATGCCCGGTTCTCGGACTTCGTTAGGGATATGGCCAAGGCTTTGGCCTTCCCTGCGGATCCCGAGGAGGAGCCTCGTGCCGAAGAGCTCGACGCCCTCCAGTATGACTCTCCCGCGAGGGAGCACTTTACTGTGCCGGTTCCTCCTATGCTGGAACGACTACTCTTCCGCATGTGGGAGAGTCCGGCCTCCTCGCCGGTCCTGAGCAAGCGGGTCGATTCTATCTATCGGGTCCGCAAGAGCCCTGGTTTTCAGAAGGCACAGCTGCCACACCATTCCATGGTAGTGGAATCGGCCATGCATCGTCTTAAGAGCCAGAAGATGCACTCCTCGGTGCCTCCTGGAAGGGAGGCCCGTAACCTGGATGGCCTTGGCAAGAAGTGCTTCCAGGGCTCTATGCTCGCATGTCGTGTCCAGACTTACCAGCTCTACATGGGCATGTATCTCCGGGATCTGGCTAAAGAGCTAGCCGGATTCTCCGCTGGTCTCTCCGAGGAGCCCTTGCGGAGGTTCCTAGCCTTGTCCACGGGCATTCGGGAATGCTCAAAGTTCATGTCCCGAGCAGCCTATGATGGCTTTGAGGCCTCGGCTAGAGTGGCCGCAGCCGGCATCGGTGCCCGCCGACAGGCTTGGCTTCAGTCGTCGGACCTTGAGCCCTGGGTACAGGACAAGTTGGTCGATGTCCCCTGCCGAGGCGAAAACCTCTTTGGCAAGCCCATGGCGGAAAAGGCTGCACAAATTGAGACTGAGACTCTCACCAGGACCAGGCTTTCTAGGAAGACCTCCGCCCCTTCCCAGAAAAAGAAGGGCTCGGGAAAAAAGTCCTTTTACCCGAGGAAGGCGGCTGCCTACAAACAGTACCCCCATTATCAGGCCCCTGCAGCTCCCCAACAGGGCCAGCAGGCCAAGGGACGGGGTAACGGGTCCCGTAGGCAGCAAGCCCCCAAGCCTGCACCACCAGCCCCTGCTCAGCAGGGTGGGGGTTTTTGACTCGCTCAGCATAGCCTCTCCCCCCCCGCTGGTTCCTCCCAGCACCGGAGGCCGGCTGGTTCACTTCGCCCACAGGTGGTCCAGCATCACCGCAGATGCCTGGGTACTTCAGGTCGTGCGAGAAGGCTACCTTCTCCACTTCCATCAGGTCCCTCCCTCCTATTTTCCGGGAGAACCTTCGCGCCCCCCTCTGCACAGGGAGTTGCTCCTTCAGGAGTTAGCAGGTCTTCTGCAGGAACAGGCGGTGGAACCGGTGCCCCACCACCTGAGAGGTCAAGGCTTTTATTCAAGGTATTTTCTGATACCAAAGAGAACAGGGGGCCTCAGACCCATCCTGGACTTGCGCAACCTCAACAAGTTCCTTGTGCGGGAGAAGTTCAAAATGCTTACCCTTGGAATCCTTCTGCCCTACCTCCAGCAGGGAGATTGGCTATGCTCCTTGGATCTAAAGGATGCCTACACGCACATCCTCATCCACCCAAGCCACCGCCAATACCTAAGGTTTGTGGTGGCAGGAAATCATTACCAGTACAGAGTACTGCCCTTTGGCCTATCCTCCGCACCGCGAGTCTTCACAAAATGTCTCGCGGTCGTGGCGGCCCATCTCCGGCTTCACGGCCTCTATGTCTTTCCGTACCTCGACGACTGGCTCATCAGAGCAGCGTCCGCTCAAGAGGTCACCAACGCCACGTGCCGCACGGTGACTCTGCTGCAGCACTTGGGCTTTGTCATAAACTTCGCAAAGTCCACTTTGCTCCCCTTACAGGATCTCGAGTTCATCGGCGCAAGGCTGCACACTCCTCGGGCACGAGCGTACCTACCGCTCGACAGGGCTCAACGGCTCATGGACCTAGCCGACCGCTTTCGCAGCCAGCCCCTGGTCTCCGCCAGGCGCTTCCTGAGACTGCTCGGCCATATGGCTTCCACCGTCCATGTGACCCCCAATGCCCGCCTGAACATGCGGTCTGCTCAATGGTGTCTCCGCCAGCAGTGGCGACAAGCCACAGGCGGCCTGGCAGACCTAGTGCGCGTCTCCGAGCCGCTGCTCTCGTCTCTCCGGTGGTGGCTCCGGCAGCCGAACCTGATATTCGGAATGCCTTTCCAGTCACCTCAGCCGACCCGGGTGCTGACCACCGATGCATCCCTCCTGGGCTGGGGAGCACATTGCCAAGAGGCACGTACTCAGGGCCTCTGGACCACGTGGGAGTCTGCTCAGCAGATCAACTTCCTGGAGCTCAGGGCGATCCGCCTAGCTCTCAAGGCCTTCTCCCACCTGACTTCCCACCAGTCCGTCCTAGTCCAGACGGACAATCAAGTTGCCATGTTCTACGTGAACAAGCAGGGGGGCACGGGCTCCTTTCTCCTCTGCCGGGAGGCGCAGAAGCTCTGCGCTTGGGCCATCAATCACGGCATTCTCCTCAAGGCAGTTTATCTCCCGGGCCAAGAAAATTGCCTGGCGGACAAACTCAGCAGGGTCCTCCAGCCGCACGAGTGGCGTCTGGATCCCTTGGTAGTTCAGAAGCTCTTCCTCAAGTGGGGCCTCCCCACGGTGGATCTCTTTGCCAGTCCTCACAACCGGCAGCTTCCTCGCTTCTGCTCTCGTCAGCCACACCCCCTTCGTGTTGCGGCGGACGCCTTTCTGATCTCGTGGTCGGGGAGCCTCCTGTACGCTTTCCCTCCCATCCCGCTAGTCTCTCGGACTCTTTTCAAGGTTCTCCGAGACAAAGCCTTCATGATCCTGGTGGCCCCTCGCTGGCCCAGGCAGCCGTGGTTTCCGCTCCTGCTGCAACTGGCGGTGGAGGATCCAATCCCTCTGGGGGTACAACCGGATCTCCTCACTCAGGATCAGGGGTCCCTCCTGCACCCCAACCTCAGGTCTCTCAACCTCATGGCCTGGCTGCTGAGAGGGTAGTCCTTGCTCCCCTTCTCCTGCCGGCGGAGGTGGAGGAGGTCGTCTTGGCTTCGCGACGGCCTTCTACCCGCAAATGCTACGCCCTTAAATGGCGTCGCTTTGCAGTCTGGTGTACCCAACAGTCTCAGGATCCCTTCTCCTGCCCGGTGTCGGTGATCTTGCAGTACTTGCTGCACCTCTCTAATCTGGGACTTAAGTCCAACTCCGTCAAAGTTCACCTCAGTGCTCTTTCAGCACATCATGTGCCGGTGGACGACAGACCTCTCTCCAATGACCCTCTCGTAGCGAGGTTTCTCCGAGGTCTCCTTCTACTTAAACCACCTCTGCGCCCGCCAGCGCCTGACTGGGACCTGAATGTGGTTTTGCAGCGGATCACCTGTCCGCCTTTTGAACCTATGGCTACCTGTTCTCTCCGTTTTCTGTCTTGGAAAACTCTGTTCTTGATAGCCCTCACTTCCGCTAGACGCGTAAGTGAATTGCAGGCCCTCGTGTCTGATCCCCCTTACACTAGGTTCTACAAGAATAGGGTGGTCCTACGGACTCATCCGAAATTTCTGCCTAAAGTGGTCTCCCCTTTTCACATCAATCAGGAGGTGGTACTTCCAACCTTCTTTCCCAGACCACACTCCAGCCGAGCTGAGACGGTCCTCCATACCCTGGACTGTAGAAGGGCTCTGAACTTCTACCTTGACCGTACGCGGGAGCACCGTAAAGCTGCTCAGCTTTTTGTGTCTTTTGACCCCAATAGATTGGGGCTCCCGGTCTCCAAGCGTACTCTGTCCATCTGGGTGGCGGACTGTATCTCTTGGGCTTATGGGGCAGCCGGACTCTCCTTAGAAAGTAGAGTCACGGCTCATTGCGTTCGGGCAAAGGCCACGTCAGTGGCTTACCTCCGCTCTGTTCCGCTGGCAGACATCTGCCGGGCCGCTACTTGGTCTTCGAGCCAGACTTTTGCGGTCCATTACTGTCTCGAGAGGGAGTCCCGTAGGGACAGTGCTTTCGGACAGGCAGTCCTCCGTAATCTCTTTGAGGTCTGAGCAACTCCTACCCTCCATCCCGGATGTGGGCTACCGGTGGGTGATAATTCAGCGAAGATTCTATCCTTCTGTGCTGCTGAGCTAGAGGGAGCTCATTTTTGTGCTTAGGGTCTCCGGTAGCCTTGAGCTTGGGAGTCCCATAAGTGAGGACTGACTTCCTGCTTGGTCCTGGAGAAAGCGTAGTTACTCACCTGTAACAGGTGTTCTCCAGGAGCAGCAGGAATCAGTCCTCACTACCCTCCCTCCTCCCCTTGGAGTTGCAATCGTCTGCTTATGTTCTTTTTGCAAATTTTTATGCTGTCTTTTTTAGCTATGTCATCTGACTGGCTAAGATGGCACCCTCGGGCGGGAAGACGACCGCGCATGCGCGCTGCAATTCCCAAAGGCTTTCTTTGAAAGCTGGGGAAAATTGCTCCGCGAGGGCTCCGTCGGCGCCGACGTCACCCATAAGTGAGGACTGATTCCTGCTGCTCCTGGAGAACACCTGTTACAGGTGAGTAACTACGCTTTCTCTCTCACAAAAACAAAAAGTATTCAGCAAATATGTATTTGCTCCTTCGAGCTTTATGCTCCATCTATCTGGAACTGGTTGTCATTATTTCCAACCGAAGCAGGCTCCTTGAGCACAGGCAAAATGAGAGAAGCCTCAGAAGACCCAACCGGTTCCTCAGCTAAAACATGGGGCGAGGTTTTGACTGGTTACTTAAGAGCATAGCCATTCTGCCAGCAACTGTAGCGGAGGACCTCTCTGTTGGAGGGGGGATCACTCTTTTTGCTTCAAGGTGGCCCCTTATAACATCAGACACTTGGGTCTTACAAATATCAAAAGCAGCTACAAATTGCTCTTTACAGCCTACCTCCAAATTGCCCTCCGCAAGTGCAATCCTTAAACCCTCAGTATCTGGAACATATTCTGCAAGAAGTCACCACCCTTCAAAAAGATCTAGCATTCGAGCTTGTTCCACCAGAGCAGAAGGGATGAGGATTTTACTCAAGGTATTTTCTGATCACCAGAAAGACAGGCGATACCATCCCATCCTAGACCTAAGAGATATGAACAAATATCTGATCAAAGAAAAGTTCAGAGTGATTTCTCTGGGCACCCTTCTTATCCTATCTTCAAAAAAGAGATTGGCTATGCTCTCTGTATCTAAATGATGCATATACTCGCATACAGATACATCCCAGTCACTATGAATCTGAGATACTTCCTGTATCGCCTTCCAGTATCATGTTCTGCCGTTTGGCTTCACGTCCACTCCTCGTATATTCACCAAATGCATTATCATAGTAGCAGTGTTTTTTCGCAGACTGGGAATGAATGTCTTTATTTACTTAGACAATTAATGGAGCAAGAGCGCCACTCAGGAAGGAAGATACATTACAGCTGTTTGATAAACTGAAGAATAGCAAATCACCTGGACTGGATGGTATACATCTGAGGGTGTTGAAAGAACTGAAATATGAGATTGCAGACCTACTATTAGTAATCTGTGAATTATCATTAAAATCATCTGTAGTACCAGAAGATTGGAGAATGGCCAGTGAAATGCCAGCTTTTAAAAGGGTTCCAGGGGTGATTCGGGTAACTACAGACCAGTGAACCTGACGTCACTATCAGGCAAAATGCTAGAAACCATTATAAAGAATAAAATTACCAAACATATAGATAGCCATGGTTTAATGGGAGAAAACCAACATGGATTTAGCCAAGGAAAGTCTTGTTTTACTAATCTGTTATTTTTTTTGAAGGTGTGAATAAACAGCTAGATAAAGGTGAGTCATTTGATATAGTGTATCTGAATTTTGAGAAAGCCATTGACAAGGTCCCTCATGAGAGACTTTTGTTGAAAATAAAAGTCATGGGATAGGAGGCAGTGTATTATTCTGGATCAGGAACTGGTTAAAAGGTAGAAAGCAGAGAGTGGGGCTAAATAGCCAATTTTCTCAATGGAGAAGGGTGAATAGTGGAGTACCCCGGGGACCTCTGCTGGGCCTGCTGCTTTTTAACATATTTATAAATGACCTGGAAGTGGGAATAATGAGTGAGGTGATCAAATTTGCAGATGACACAAAATTATTCAAAGTTGTTAAAATGCAAGAGGATTGTGAAAAATTGCAAGAGGACCTTGATAAATTGGAAGACTGGATGTCCAAATGTCAGGTGAAATTTAATGTGGACATTTGCAAAGTTATGCACCTAAGAAAGAACAACCCAAATTATGGTTGCACAATGCAATGTTCCATATTAGGAACCACCACCCAGGAATAGGATTTAGGCATCATTGTGGATAATATGTTGAAACCCTCTGCCCAGTGTGCAGTGGCGTCCACAAAAGCAAATAGAATGCTAGGCATCAAAAGGAAAGGAATGGAGAATAAGACCAAGGATATTATAATGCCTCTCTATTGTTCCATGTTGCGATTGCACCATAAATATTGTGTCAATTCTGGTCACCATATATTAAAAAGGATATAGTGGAATTAGAAAAGGTATCGAGAAGAGCCACCAAAATGGTAAAGGGGATTGAAGGATACCCCTGTGAGGAAAGGTTTAAAAGGTTAGGGCTCTTCAACTTTGAAAAGAGATGGCTGAGGGGAGATATGATAAAAGTCTATAAATTAATGAATGGAGTGGAACGGGTAAACGTAGATAGATTGTTTATGCCATCAAAAAGTAGAAAGACTAGGGGACATGCAATGAAGCTACAATGTAGTCCATTTAAGACTAATAAGAGAAAATATTTTTTTCACTCAACATGTAATCAAACTCTGGAATTTGTTACTGGAGGGTGTAGTATCTTTATCTTTATTTGTACATTTGATATACCGCCCACATCAGGACATTAGGGCGGTTTACAATAAACATGTCAACGCTGTAGAAAGGAGGAAAAGAACGCCATTGCATTATAGGAAAGTAGTAGAGAGAGCAGTAAAAAGTCAACAAAGGTAATAAAGGAGGCAAATACCTAGGTAGGGTTATCACACAGAAGGTCAAATGCCTGTTGGAATAGGTGGGTTTTAAGCAAACTCTTGAATTTTGGATAGGAGGGTTCCAGATGGAGGGAGGGTGATAGGGCGTTCCAGAGTAAGGGGCTGAGAAAGAAAAAGGCAGCGCGGCGAGTCTGTCCTAGATGGGCCTGGGAAGGGGAAGGAAGGGAAAGCCGATGTGCATGTAATGACCGAAGCTGTCGATAAAGTGTATGCAGAGAAATGAGATTGGCCAGGTAAAGCGGGTTTGACGTATGAAGGGCCCTATGTCTCAGAATTAGGAGCTTGTACTGGAATTTATAACAGAGGGGTAACCAGTGGAGACTGTATAGGAGAGGAATGACATGATCAGACCGCCTAGCATGTGTAATGAGACGTGCTTCCGTGTTTTGTAATAGTTGCAAGTGCTGTAGCTGATAGGATGGTAAATTAGCCAGTGCCAATCTGCTCATAACCAAAGCCAGTAACAGGGTGATAAGTGAAGTAGGAGGCAACAGGGAACGCTATTAGTGTATCTGGATTTAAAAAAAGGTTTGGACAAGTTCCTTGAAGAAAGGCCAATAAATCATTATTAATGAGGACCCGGGAAATCCTGTGCTTACCCCCTGACAAGCATTGTGGAACCTATATTCCTTTTTGGGAACCTGCCAAGTACTTGTGGCCTGGATTGGCCACTGTTGGAAACAGGATACTGGGCTTAATGGACCTTGGTCCTGACCCAGTATGACATTTCTTATGTTCTTATGAGTTTGTGAATCAACACAGCTGACCATTTGGGTGTTGGAACTACTAGGGCAGCGATGGCGAACCTATGGCACACGTGCCAGCTGTGGCACGCGAAGGCCTTGCAGCTGGCACGCGGGAAGGTCCGCATTTAAAAAAAAAAAAAAAAAAGCTGTCTTCTGCCGCTTCCGGGGCCGCCGCGGCAGAATCGAGTGTGCCGCGGGGCCCCCCCCCTGTGCCTGGCAGAGCCTGCCCTCCAGATCCTGCCTTCCCCGGTATCAGTCCCTGTTTCCAGCTTGTCACACGCGCCGGCTTTCAGAGCGCGAGGGGAGAGTTTCTCCCTCGCTGCTCTGTTAAGCCCGCGGGGGCTGATGGGAAGTCCCATCAGCCCCCGCGGGTTTAACAGAGCCGCGAAAGGGAAACTAGTTCCCTTCGCGCTCTGAAAGCCGGCGCGTGTGACAAGCTGGAAACAGGGACTGATACCGGGGAAGGCAGGATCTGGAGGGCAGGCTCTGCCAGGCACAGGGGGGGCCCCGCGGCACACTCGATTCTGCCGCGGCGGCCCCGGAAGCGGCAGAAGACAGCTTTTTTTTATTTTAAATTTTGGCTGGGCTGGGCTGGGCTGGGCTGGGCTGGGGGGGGGGTTAGGAGTGGTGATGGGCGCTGCGGGGGGATTAGGAGTGGTGATGGGCGCTGCGGGGGGATTAGGAGTGGTGATGGGCGCTGGGGGGTTAGGAGTGGTGATGGGCACTGGGGGGGTTAGGAGTGGTGATGGGCACTGGGGGGGTAGGAGTGGTGCTGGGTGCTGGGGGGGTTTAGGAGTGGTGATGGGCTATGGGGGGGGGGCTTAAACTAAAAATTGGGTGATGGATTAGGACTGGAAATGGGCTGGTGGGATTAGGACTGGAAGTGGGTTGATGGGGGTTAGGACTGATAATGGGCTATGGGGGGCTTAAACTAAAAATTGGGTGATGGGGGATTAGGACTGGAAATGGGCTGGTGGGATTAGGACTGGGAGTGGGCTGATGGGGAGGTTAGGACTGGTAATGGGCTATGGGGGGCTTAAACTAAAAATTGGGTGATGGGGGATTAGGACTGGAAATGGGCTGGTGGGATTAGGACTGGGAGTGGGCTGATGGGGAGGTTAGGACTGGTAATGGGCTATGAGGGGTCTTAAACTGAAAATGGGGTGATGGGGATTGGGACTGGACATGGGCTGGTGGGATGAGGACTGGGAGTGGGCTATGGGGGCTAGGACTGGTAATGGGTTGGGGGGGTTGCTAGGACTGGAAATGGGCTGAGTGGAAGGGGGCTTGAATTGCAAATAGCTGATGGGGGATGGGGCTTGGAATGGAAATGGGCTGAGGGGAAGTGGGGGGCTTGAACTGCAAATAGCTGATGGGGGAGGGGGACTTGGAATGGAAATGGGCTGAGTGGAAGGGGGCTTGAACTGCAAATAGCTGATGGGAAGGGGGGCTTGGAATGGGCTCTTAGGGGAGGGAGCTAGGACAGGAAATGGGCTGATGGAGGGGCTAGGATAGGACTGGGAATTGGGTGTTGGGGGAGCTAAGTTTGGAAATGGGCTGTGGTGGGGGCTTGGATTGAAATGAACTCATGGAGGGGCTAGAACTGGAAGTAGGCTCATGGGGGGCTTGGATTAGAAATGGGCTGAGTGATGGTGGGGCTAGGAAAGGACTAGAAATGGGCTGATGGGAGGCTGGTATTGGAAATGAGCTGATGAAGGGACTCGGATAGGATTGGAAATGGACTGATGGGGGGCCAGGACTGGAAATGGGCTGATGTGGGGACTAGAAGGGAGCGGATACTGGGTGGGGCTGGAATTAAAAGGGAGCTGATGTTGGGGGAGATTAGAAGGGGATGGGGCTGGGAGAGTGAAATGGAGAGGGGAAAAATATTTTGTGTGGGAGGGAAGAAAAATGTACAATTGGCCGGGTATTGGGAGACTAAAAAAGGAGAAAGATTATTATGTTAAAGCAGATGAAGAGAGAGAATGGAAAAAAACTAGAAGAGAAGAAAGGAGAAATGGACAGCAGACGATGGAGAGATAGCAGAAGACACAAATAAACCAGAAGAAAGTGGCTGGAACAATTGCAACTGAAAAAAATGCACAAAAGGTACAAAGATATCTCTTTATTTTGAATTTATTAACTGGAATATGTCAGCTCTGGGAAATGTGCATCATTAGTGTCTGTGCTTTGTTTAGTACAAGAGGAAATTAATTTATAGTTTTATTTCTACAGTGTTGTTGTACATTCCAAGTTTGGCTTTTGGGGTTCCCAGTTTAATTATTGCCTTCCTGTTTCTAAATTGAATGAAATCATTAAAACATTATAAATTGCCAATAAATTGAAATGAAAACCAAAGGATTGTGAATCAAATTGATTCTCTGACAATACAAAGATTCCAAACTTTACAAATGATGTTACATAGTTCAGGCAACTTTATAAAGAGTTTTTAGATATTAAAATCTTGTTGTTAAGGTTTAATTGACGTGCTGGCACTTTGAGGAAATTCTTTGGTTTTGTGCGGCAGTTTGGGCACTCGGGCTCAAAAAGGTTAGCCATCACTGTACTAGGGTTTGTCATCAATTACCCAAAATCCCACATCCAGCCCACCTCTTAATTGGAATTCATAGGAACTCTGCTGGACACAACTCATTTGAGAGCTTTCCTTCTGCATGACAGACTATCATGACTGACAGTGATAGTGCAGGAGACTTAACTGAGTCAGCAGCTTTCAGCTCACAGCATGTTAGCATTACAGGGCCACGTGGCATAAATTGTACATGTAACACCCTCGGCATGTCTCCTTATGAGCCAGGCTGAATGGATGCTGAGGACCCAGTAGTCACAGGGAATCTAAGACTTTATAAATATGTTAAAAAGCAAGAGTCCCAGTACAGATCCCTGGCGTATTCTACCTATTCACATTTCTCTATTGAGAAAATTGACCATTTAAACCTAATCTCTCTCTCTCTCTCCCTCCTGTCTTTTTAACCAGTTCTAAATCTACGATAAGGTGTTGACTGCTATCCCATGACTTTTTTAATCAGTGAGATTGGGTTGTCCATTCAAATTGGCCTGATTCAAATAGACAATCAAGTAGCCATGTTCTACATCAAAAAGCAGGGAGGAATGGGGTCATACCTCCTGTGTTGGGAGACAGGTTGTGGAACTTCACTATCTCTCATGGGATGGACCTGAGGGTCACTTACCTGCTAGGCAAACAAAACACTCTGGCAGACAGGCTTATTCGAGTCCTCCAATCTCATGACTGGACCCTGGACAGGGAATGTAGCGAGACCCAACTACTGAGAGTGGGGCACCCACTCGATAGACCTTTTTGCAACTCTTCAGAATGCCCCGGTGGATCAGTTCAGCTCCAGAGTGGAGACACACAGCAAACTAGCATTGGATGCTTTCCTCTTGGATTGGGGGGCAATTCTTCAGTATGCGTATCTTCCAATATGTCTCATTGCCAAGACCCTCCTGAAGTTCAAAACAGACAAGGGTGTGATGTTTCTCAGCACTCCTTATTGACCTAGACAACCGTGACTCCCTCTCCTCCTCAGACTGTTCATTCAGGAACCAATGCGGTTAGGGCAAGCACCAGATTTCATTTCGCAAGAGAACAGAATAATGTTGCATCCCATCATCAAGTCCCTAGCCCTCACAGATTGGATGTTGAGAGGCTAATATTGTCCGGTCTCAACCTGATGGCCGCTGTCACCATTGAGGAAATCCTGTTCATGCAAATGGAAGAGGTTTGCTGTCTGGTGTGAGGGACGCTCCCTAGATCTTTTTGCCTGTCCCACACAAACACTATATCAATACCTTCTACACCTCTTAGTCTCAACTCAAATCAAAATCCGTAAGGGTTCACTTTAATTTAATTGGAGCATACCACTGAGGCATAGAAGGTAAACCCATCTCTATACAATCTTTAGTTGATAATTTCATGTGGGGTTTACTACTGTTAAAACCACCCTACAAGTCATCTGCAGAGTCTTGGGACTTTTTGAGGTTTGTTATTTTTGTGGGGGAGGTCTTTTGAGCCCCTCATTACTTACATGCTGACATTTTTGACCTGGGATGTGTTATTTCTAGTGGTGGTCACTTCAGCATGCAGAGTGAGTGAGCTTCAGGTCCTAGTAGTTCGTCCACCTTATGCAAAATTTCAGCACAATAGAGTAGTCCTCCGTACTCCTCCCAAACTTCTACTGAAAGTGTTAAACGTCCTTCCAACATTTTTCCCAAAACCTCTTGCTCACAGAGGAGAAACTGCACTGCACATGTTGGACTGCAGGAGAGCCTTAGCTTTCTAGTTGGAGTGGATGAAAGCCCATAGAAAGTCCATCCAGCTTTTTATTTCTTTTGATCCCAGCAATCCTAGGGGCTGCCATTTCCAAAAGCACGTTGTCAATTTGGCTTGCAGATTGTATTTCTTTCACTTATGTCCAGGTAGACCTTAGACTTGAGAGTTATGTCATGGCTCATAATGTCAGAGCCATGGCTGTGTCTGTGGCCCACTTGTGCTCGGTCTTCATGGAAGAGATCTGCAAAGCTGCAACGTGGATGTCTGTTTACACATTCACATCTCACTACTGTCTGTTAGGATGTGACAGCAGTTTTAGCCAATCAGTACTCAGGAACCTGTTTGGGGAGTAGAATCCAACTCCATCCCCCCCTAGACTGGAACGCAAAAGTTGGCAACAAAGAAGGAGGCAAAGTAGTTGGAAAATATGGACTTGGCAACAGAAATGAAGCTGGAGAAAGACTGATAGAATTCTGCAAGACCAATGACCTATTCATCTCAAACACCTTCTTCCATCAACACAAGCGGCGACTGTACACATGGACTTCACCCAATGGATTGTATAAAAATCAAATTGACTACATCTGTGGAAGTCAACGATGGAAAAGTTCTATAACATCAACAAAGACAAAACCTGGAGCTGACTGTGGTACAGATCATCAACTACTAGTATGCAAACTCAAGCTAAAGTTGAAAAAGAGCAAACCACTCATGAATGCAGCAAAATATGACCTTGAGAATATACCACTGGAATTTAAAGACTGCCTGCAAAATCGATTTGCTGCTTTAGATACAAATGACAGAGCTCCAGAAGAGTTATGGAATGACATCAAGAAGGTTGTGTTGGAAGAAAGCGAGAAGTCTCTACAAAATCAGACGACGCATTGCTCTTGGCAGAATGGCTATGAAAGACCTAGATAAGATTCTCAAGAGCAGAGATGTCTCTCTCCATACAAAGATTTGACTTGTTCAAGCCATGGTATTTTCAATAACATCATATGGATGTGAAAGCTGGACAGTGAAAAAGATAGACAGGAAGAAAATTGATACCTTTGAATTATGGTGCTGGCGGCGAATACTGTGTATACCATGGACTGCCTGAAGAACAAACCAGTCGGTACTAGCGCTGCTAAAGTAGCTAATTGCCACTCCTGAACATTAGATCTGGGCACTCAGAAAAACTCTGGATAATCACACCATCTTCTCCTACTATACATCATTAAAGTTCAATCTAATTTCAAATTTAGAAAAGAGGAGAAAAGATCTCAGAAGTCAGATTATCCCTTAACAGGTGACTGGTCTTAAACACCATCAGTGATCCAAAAACTCCTCTTGTACAAATATGAAATCTTTATTTTTAAATTACTGCCGAATAGCTAAGCTTGGCTTCTCAAACCCACATATACAATTTCAACAAAATTCTATCAATAGTCCAATCAACCTTTATACAGTAAGCCAGCTATACATGGCTAGACCGAACTGCATAAACTCATAAAGCTCCAGGTGATTCATCCACAATGCCAACACCTAGAACAGGACATAAATGTCAAGATTCCATTCACAAGAAAGCTTCAAGCGCTACCAGACACTTAGCTTAAATGGTGCATAAATCCCTCGAAGAACTTTTAAATGTCTTGCCCTTGCCCTTTAAAGGAGAAGATGGTGTGATTGGCCAGAGGTTTCTGAGTGGTGATAGCAGTTATATCTCTGGAGCAGTTGATGTTGGTTGAGTGCTGGGGCCATATCCAGGTCCCAGCATTGAATATCTGGGTTGTCCGATAGCGATGAAGTTAATTAGGTATCGGTGATATTCAGCCGCTGCCTGGTTTATTTATTTATTTAGCTGTATTTATATCCCGCTTTTCACTTGGTCAAAGCGGTCAATTGGGGGATACATTTAACACGAGGGGATATGAGACACACGCTAATACTTACAGGGAACATGGGCAATGGTTGACTTCAGCAGTGAAAGTTAGATCCTCCTTTACCGTCCCTGACCTTTGCCACTTAGCGATAATCGAGCAGCAGTGATATTGAGCCGCTGCTGGTTACTTCAGCAGTGAAAGTTAGATCCTCCTTTACTGTCCTTGACTTTTGCCACTTAGCGATAATCGAGCAGCGGTGATATTGAGCCGCTGCTGGTTGACTTCAGCAGTGAAAGTTAGATCCTCCTTTACTGTCCCTGACTTTTGCCACTTAGCGATAATCGAGCAGCAGTGATATTGAGCCGCTGCTGGTTGACTTCAGCAGTGAAAGTTAGATCCTCCTTTACTGTCCCTGACTTTTGCCACTTAGCGATAATCGAGCAGCAGTGATATTGAGCCGCTGCCTGGTTGACTTCAGCAGTGAAAGTTAGATCCTCCTTTACTGTCCCTGACTTTTGCCACTTAGCGATAATCGAGCAGCGGTGATATTGAGCCGCTGCCTGGTTATTGCTAATGCCATCCCCCGCTTTGTCCCCGGAACACCCTGATGCTGCCCTTCTCTCTACCTTTACTATTTCTAATTCTATCTTTTTTTTTTTGAGGGATGGTGACCAGAATTGTGTACAGTACTCAAGACGAGATCACACCATGGAGCAATACAGAGGCATTATAATATTCTTTGTTTTACTCTGTCTATTCCTTTCCTAATAATGCCTAATATTGTTTGCTTTTTTTTGTTTGCATGCTGAGCAGAAAATGTTAATGTATTGTCCATGATGATGCCTAGATTCTTTTCTTGGGTGGCGATACCTAATGTGGAGCCTAGCATCATGTAGCTTATAATTTGGGTTATTCTTCCCTATATGTATCACTTGGAACGGTCCAAATTAAACTTCATCTGCCATTTGGATGCCGTTTCCCAAAGCCCTACTGCAGTTTTCCCTAATCCAAGTGTATTTTAACAACTTTGAATAATTATTTGAAAATGTGATCACCTCACTCTTTCCCATTTCCAGGTCATTTATAAATATGTTAAAAAGCACGACTCCCAATACAGATCCCTGGAGTATTCTATCTTTTCAGATTTCTCTATTGAGAAAAATGACGATTTAACCCTACTCTCTCTCTTCTATCTTTTTAACCAGTTCTAAATCTACAATAAGGTGTTGCCTGCTGTACCATGACTTTTTAAAATTTTCTCATTAGAGACTTTGTTAAACACACTCTGAAAGTCCAAATACAATATTTATTTTTATTTATTTATTTACATTCTCTTATATACTGTGCGATTCTGCATCAATGCGGTTTACATTGAACAAACTGAAATTACATTGAACAGAGCATTATAACATGGAGATAACTATTTTACAGGGAACATGGGCTATGGAGGGTTAAGTGGCTTGCCCAAAACCACAAGGAGCACCTGTGGGACTAGAAACCCCAGTCCTTCTGGCCCAAGGTTGCTGTCCTCTAGTGGGATTTGAACCTCCGACCTTCCAGCCTGAAGTACCTTGCCCCAACCACTAGGCCACTCCTCCACTCCACTCAATATATTAATTGACTCATTTCTATCCACATGTTTGTTCATACTTTCAAAAAATTGTAGCAAATTGATGATGCAAGACTTTTTTTGGCAACATCATGGTTGACTTTGTCCCATTAAATCATGAATCTCCAGGAACAAGCAGGAATCTAGTCATCACATATGGGTATCGTCGGTACCGACGGAGCCTGCGCGGGAACGCTCCCCAGCGTCCAATCAGAAAGCTTTTGGGAGCATCCTACAGCGCCTGCATGTGCTGCCTTCCCACCTTTCCCAACTGTCTCTCTCCAGTTCTTCTTTTTCCGCTGAGCCAGCAGGTCGTGTTCCTGTCACCGCAGAAGAATTTCCTTATTTCTTTATTTCTTTTTGTGGTCGCGTCTGCCTTCCCTGACACTCTACCGGTACCGCCGATATTTCTTTTCTTTAAAAAAAAAAAAACAATATATATATATTCTTTTACTTTCTTCAGGTGCACCTGTCTTTTTGGGCCTTAGGGCCCAGAAATTCCTTTAATATGGAAAAACCTGCTTCAGGTTTTAAAAAGTGCACAAAATGTGGCGGTACCATTTTCGTCACCGACACCCATGAATGGTGTTTAAAATGTTTAGGTCCTGACCACTATATCACAGATTGTGTCTTCTGTGCTATGATGTCTAAAAGGGGTCAACAGAACCGAGCTGCTATGCTCAGTACCCTGTTTCCCTCTGATGCAGCTTTGGTGGCATCAACGTCTTTCAGGGCTGCTTCTTCTTCCCGTGGATCTCAGGTAACTAAACATAAGTCTAGCCGGTCCTCAAAGGGTAGATCTCCTTCTAAGCATCGAGATGCCTCTGGTGTTGCCCTTGAGGATTCTGCACCGGCAAAATTACCCCGGCGGGAGGCTTCGGCTTCCAAAGCACCATCATCGGGGTTCCAGGATGTTCTCGATGGCTCGGCCTCGACAGATCTCCTGGTGCCATGCTCTGGGGTACCGGCAGTTTCCACCGGTACCGATTTCCAGGCATTGGCAGCTTCTATGGACCAGAGAATTCTGTCCATAGAACGCAGTCTAGCGGCTTTCCTTGTGGCATCGACGCCCTTGGTACCGCGACAGACAACTCCACCGGTACCGGTACCGGTATCGGTATCGCAACCGGTACCGATAGCATCGACATCGATGCCTGCTATGCCGGTACCCTGTCCTTCGATGCCCGCCGGTACCGATTCCCCGGTACCGGTTATTCCCGATACTGATTTTGCTCGGTACGGGTATCGGGCTCTGCAAGAGCATCCAGACAGGCGATATTTCGATTCCTCAGAAGAATCTGAGGATTCTGAAAGTTCTGTCGATGCAGCGATGATGCTTCCACAGGAGGAGTCCTCCCCTAAATGCAGGATGTCTCCTCCAGAGGACATGTCTTTCCAAGACTTCATCCGAGAGGTGGCTCGGGGCCTGTCCATCACTGTGACCCCTGAAACAGAGCCAAGGGCCAAGGAGATGGATATTTTACAATATCCCAAAACTCCTAAGGAGGCAGCTACCCTACCCATTCATGAGATTTTATATGATCTCATGCTGAGGATGTGGGAAACACCATTTACCACCTCTCCTCATTCTCGTAGGTTAGATACCATGTATCGTGTCCCTCCTTGCCCTGGTTTCCATAAAACTCAGCTTCCCCACCACTCCATTGTGGTGGAATCTGCTATGAGAAGGATTAGAAGTACAAAAAGACATGCCTCTAATCCACCAGGACGTGAATGCAGAACTCTGGATGCTTTTGGACGTAGAGTCTTTCAAGCTTCCATGCTTGTTGCAAGAATCAGTTCCTATAGTCTCTACATGGGAATGTTCCTAAAGGAAGTTACTGATCATCTACAGACTTTAAGTCCTTTCATCTCTGAGGATAAAAGGCAGGAGTTTCTCACTGGGCTCAAACATGCCCAAGATGTCTCTAAATTCTCCAACCGTGCAGCCTTCGACTGCTTTGAATGTATAAGCAGAACCTCGGCTATTGCCATAGGTGCACGTAGAATTGTTTGGCTCCAAGCATCTGATTTAGAGCTCTGGATACAAGATAAATTGGGAAATATCCCTTGTACTGGTGAGAACCTGTTTGGTAAAGATTGGCAAGAAAAAGCCAATGAGATGGATGCTGAAAATTCCACTTTGGATAGACTATCCAAGTCTACTGCTGATCCTGTTAGGAAAAAGTTGTTCAAGAAAACACCTTTTTCTAAGAAGAAGAGATTTTATCCTGCTTATGGTCAACAGGCATCTTCTGTAGGTCAGTTTTCAACCAAACGTCAGCAACCACCCAAACAGAAGAAAGCAAAGGCTGCTAGGCCTCAACCGGCTCAGCAGCCTCAGCCTCCTCAGGGCCTTTGAATTTCTGCTAGAGAACTTAGCCTTTCTGGCTCTGGAAGGACCAGAACCGTCCACCATTCCAGGAAGGTTATGCCATTTTGCTCCCAGATGGGGGCAAATAACAGCAGAGCGTTGGACACTCTCCATCATAAGAGAGGGGTACAAACTTCATTTTTCAAGCATGCCCCCTTCCACAATAGTGAAGCAGTTCAATTCTCCGACCTCTCTCATGGACCTGTTAGGTCAGGAGATTACCATCCTTCTTGCCCAAGGGGCAATAGAAGAAGTGCCTCTTCTTCAACAGGGCACAGGGTTCTATTCCCCTTATTTTCTTATCCCAAAGAAAACAGGGGGATACAGACCTATCTTAGATCTCAGAGAATTGAACAAATTCCTGGTCAAGGAGAAATTCAAAATGATTTCTCTCGGAGCTCTGCTTCCATACCTTCATAGTCAGGATTGGCTTTGTTCTCTAGATCTCAAGGATGCGTACACCCATGTTCTCATCCATCCAACCCACAGAAGGTTCCTTCGGTTCCTGTTTCAAGGAAAGCACTACTAATACAGGGTGCTTCCTTTTGGTCTGGCCTCTGCACCAAGGGTGTTCACGAAATGCATGGCTGTAGTAGCAACGTTTCTACGCACTCTGGGAATATTCGTCTTCCCTTACTTGGACGACTGGCTCCTTCGAGCTCCAACACAATCAGAGGCCAGGACTTCTCTATCCTGCACAATGCGTATCCTTCAGTATTTAGGGCTGGTCATAAACATTCCAAAATCAAGTCTAACTCCTACTCAATCTCTAGAGTTCATAGGAGCCCTGCTGGATACCACAAAGTCAAGGGCCTACCTTCCCCAAGCCCGTTGCTTTCGCTTGGTGCAGTTAGCTTCTCAAGCAGCCCTAAAGCCTTTTTTAACTGCTCGAGAAATGTTGCAGTTGCTAGGCCACATGGCATCCACCGTGCATGTGGTACCATATGCTCGCCTTCACATGAGGGCAGCTCAGTGGACTTTATCCACCCAGTGGACCCAGGCATCAGGTTGCCTGTCAGACAGAATAGCAAACACAAGTCGTCTCATTTTGTCTCTCCAATGGTGGAAGTCCACTCAAAATCTGTTGCTGGGGTCCCCCTTTCAGCAACCTCTACCACAAGCAACTCTTACAATAGATGCTTCTCCAATGGGTTGGGGAGCTCATCTACAAGACCTCTCCACCCAGGGCACTTGAACTCCACAAGAGAATTGTCTACATATCAATCTCTTGGAGCTCAGAGCAATCTTCCTTGCTCTGCAAGTGTTCCACACCCTGCTCAGCAACAAGACAGTCCTTATCCATACGGACAATTGAGTAGCCATGTTCTATGTGAACAAGCAGGGGGGAACAGGCTCTCTGTCGCTTTGCAACAAAGCTCTACGACTGTGGGCCCTCGCCAGAGAGCATCACATCCATCTTCTGGAAGTATATCTTCCAGGCGTTCAAAACTCTTGGGCAGACAGACTCAGTCGAGTTCTTCTTCCACACGAGTGGTCTCTCCATGCAGACCAGGTGGCCAAGATTTTTCAACTTTGGGGAACCCCGGACATAGACCTCTTTGCAAGTCCGTGGAATGCCAAACTTCTCCGGTTCTGTTCCAGAACTCCGGCTCAGGGAGATCAGGCCAAGGATGCTTTCCTCCTCCACTGGGGTCAAGACGTCCTGTATGCCTTTCCACCCATTCCCCTAATTCCCAAAACCCTCTTCAAGCTTCAGAGAGACAGAGGCCACATGATTCTCATAGCACCACATTGGCTACGGCCAATGTGGTACCCTCTTCTTCTACATCTCTCTCAAGCTCCCTCCCTGGAGTTAGGGTCTGCTCCAGATCTCCTATCTCAGGAGAACGGAATGTTATGGCATCCCAATCCACAGTCCCTGCATCTCAGGGCTTGGTTACTGAAGGCCTAGATCTCCAAGATCTTCATCTTTCTCAGCAGGTGAAAGATGTTCTTTATGCTTCTAGAAAACCTTCCACTAGACGTTCTTATGCTTTCAAGTGGAAAAGGTTCACTGTTTGGTGTTCAGAAAAGGGTCTTAACCCCCTTGCTATACCTCTAGAATCTTTACTAGAGTATCTTCTCCATTTGTCTAATGCAGGCCTTAAGACAAATTCAATAAGAGTCCATTTGAGTGCTAGTGCAGCTTCTCTTAAACCTCTAAATGGACAACCTATTTCCTCTCATCCTCTTATAGCAAGATTCATGAGAGGCCTCCTTCTAACTAAGCCTCCCATTAGACCACCTCCGGTGGCATGGGACTTGAATCTAGTTCTTGGGCAGCTCATGAAGCCACCTTTCAAACCCTTAGCTACCACCTCCTTGAAATTTCTTTCTTGGAAGGTTATCTTTCTCATTGCAATCACCTCAGCACGCCACATTAGTGAGTTGCAAGCACTAGTAGCTAATCCACCTTATATAAGGTTTCATCATGACAAGGTAGTCCTAAGGACTCATCCACACTTTATGCCTAAGGTGGTCTCGCCTTTTCGCCTCAACCAGGAGGTCTACCTACCTGTCTTTTTTCCAGGACCTCATGCATCAAGTGCAGAGAGGAATCTTCATACCCTGGACTGTAAAAGAGCTCTGGCTTTTTATCTACAGAGGATACAGCAACATAGAAAGTCTTCTCAGCTCTTTGTTGCTTTTGACACTTCTCATTTGGGACTGCCAGTCTCCAAGAGAACACTATCCAGCTGGATTACTCAGTGTATTTCTTTCGCCTATCAGAGTAAGAACCTTTCTCTGGAGGGCCATGTCACAGCTCACAATGTGAGAGCCATGGCAGCCTCAATGGCTCATCTGAACTCTGTGTCTATTGACGACATCTGTCGAGCAGCAACTTGGGCCTCGGTTCATACCTTCACAGCCCATTACTGCTTGGACAAGGACTCCCGCCGGGATGCCTTGTTTGGTCAGGCTGTTCTCAAACACCTGTTCCATACCTAATCAATTCCTGCCCGCCATCCCTGGTTGGATGCTAGAGATCCATGGGGGGAAATGGAGCCCTTTTCAGGGACACACAACTTCTGGGGTCTCTCCCTGGCACCCAAAGCTAGGGAGTCCCCATATGTGATGACTAGATTCCTGCTTGTTGCTGGAGATAGCATAGTTACTCACCTGTAACAGGTGATCTCCGGGAACAGCAGGAATTTAGTCCTCACAACCCACCCACCTCCCATAGGAGTTGTATCTCTCTATCTCTCTCTCTTTCCTTTCCCTCTCTCTCTCTCTCTTTGTCTCAGCTTTAAAACTCAACTGGAGAGAGACAGTTGGGAAAGGCGGGAAGGCAGCACGCAGGCGCTGTGGGATGCTCCCAAAAGCTTTCTGATTGGACGCTGGGGAGCGTTCCCACGCAGGCTCCATCGGTACCGACGATACCCATATGTGAAGACTAAATTCCTGCTGTTCCCGGAGATCACCTGTTATAGGTGAGTAACTATGCTTTATCTACATGTTCAGTAATTTTATTCTTTATAATAGGTTCTGCCATTTTACCCAGCATGGACATAAGTCTTATTGTGCTGTAGTTTCCCCAGATCACTCATGGAATCCTATTTATAAATTGATGTTATCTCGGTCACCCTCCAATCCTCAGTTGCCATAAGACTATTTTAATGCTAGGTTACAAATTAATAATAACTCTCAATTTCATTTTTGAGTATTCAGTACTCGGGGTTGTATACCATTTGGTCAAGGTGATTTGCTGTTCCTTAGTTTGTCTGTTTGCTGTATTACATCTTCCATGCTCACAGGGATTTATTTCATGGTGATCAGTCAGAGGAACTAAAATACCATTTCTGGCATGGGTAGCTCTTTTATCTTCCTCAGTTAAAGATCAACACAAAGAATTTATTTAGTCTGCCATCTATGGTTTGTCATCCTGAATAATATAAGAACATAAGATATGCCATACTGGGTCAGACCAAGCCCAGTATCCTGCTTCCAACAGAGGCCAAACCAGGTCACAAGTACCTGGCAGGTTCCCAGAAAGGTACATAGGTTCCACAATGCTTGTTCTGGGGCAAGCAGTGGATTTCCCCAGTATTGACTTATAGCGACCCAGCTACCTCTGGGTTTTCTTGGCAGTATATCACTGGAAGTAGATTGCCAGCCTTTTCTTCCGAGGCAATGGAGGGTTAAGTGACTTGCCCAAGGCCACAAGGAGTGCCAGTGGGAATTGAACCCTTGATCTTCTGGGTACTAGGCAGTTGCTCTAACCACTAGGCTACTCTTCCACTCTGCAGTTCTCTTTAACCAGTTCTCTTTAACAATGGTTTATAGATTCTTCTTCCAGGAACTTGTCCAAAGCTTTTTTTAAACCCAGTTACACTAACAGCTTTTACTATATCCTCCGGTAACGAATTACAGAATTTGATTACGTGTTGAGTGAAAAAATATTTTCACTTATTAGTCTTAAATGGATTACATTGTAGCTTTATTGTGTGTAAACATTGAGATTTGTTTCAGTTCCTCTGATATATATCACCTTTAAATATTTCAGACATGGGTAATTCTTGAGGACCAAGCAGGAAGTCAGTCCTCACATATGGGTGACGTCGGCGCCGACAGAGCCCCCGTGCGGAGCATTTCCCCAGCTTTCAAAGAAAGCCTTTGGGAATGCAGCGCGCCTGTGCGGTCCCCTTTCCGCCCAAGGGTGCCATCTTGCTCAGTCTTTACTTTTACGCAGAGCCCGACAGACGTGAGCTCGTGTCACCCAGGAAAAGTTGATTTTTTTTCTGTGATTTTCGCGTTGTCTTATCTGGTTCGACGCCGGTTCCCCTTCCCACCTGGGCTCCGGTACACCGGTATCGAGTCCGGAGTTGCAATTTTTGTTTTTTGTCCTTCGTGACTAGCGTTCGTGCTCTTTTTGTGTTTTCACTGGCAGCCCGGTCTTTTGACCTTGCAGGGGCCCTTTTTCCCCTGATGGCTGCCAGTGGGTTCAAGAAGTGTGATCGGTGTAAAAAACTTATGTCTCTCACTGACACACATGACTGCTGCCTCCAATACCTCTGGCCCAACCATGACCCGCTGGCCTGTGGCCCGTGCGTCAAAATGTCGTCGAAGGCACTTCGGAGCCATCAGCATCAATGTGAGAGAATTTTCTCTGACTCCGCGTCCGGCCAGGCCCGGACTTCGTACGTTGTCCACTTGGGTAGCAGATTGTATTGCCTGGGCATACAAGGCAGCCGACCTTCCCTTGAAGGGTCGAGTCACGGCCCGCAGGGTCAGGGCGAAAGCCGCGTCAGTAGTTCATCTCCGCTCTGTTCCGTTGGCAGATTACTTGGTCTTCAAGCCAGACCTTTGCAGCCCACTACTTCCTCGAGAGAGAGTCCTGAAGGGACAGTGCTTTCGGACAGGCGGTACTCCGTAATCTCTTTGAGGTTTAGGCAACTCCTACCCTCCGGCCCTTGTGTTGGGCTACCGTACGGGGCGTTCTCAGAGGATATTCTTATCACAGATGCTAAGGTTCTTGAGAGGGAGCCATTTCTTCAGGTTTTGGTTTCCCTTAGCCTAGAGCTATGGAGTTCCATATGTGAGGACCGACTTCCTGCTTGGTCCTGGAGAAAGAGTAGTTACTCACCTGTAACAGGTGTTCTCCAGGAGCAGCAGGAATCAGTCCTCACGACCCTCCCTCCTCCCCTGGAGTTGCAGTCATATACTTTATTTTGATTTTTGCTGTCTTTTAGCTATGTCATCAGACTGAATAAGATGGCACCCTTGGGCAGGAAGGGGACCGCGCAGGCGCGCTGCATTCCCAAAGGCTTTCTTTGAAAGCTGGGGAAATGCTCCGCACGGGGGCTCCGTCTGCGCCGACGTCACCCATATGTGAGGACTGATTCCTGCTGATCCTGGAGAACACCTGTTACAGGTGAGTAACTACTCTGTCTCTCCTACATCTTCAGTAAAGACTGGAACCTCTCTATCAGTATGCCCTGACTTCCCTATTTTGTTAGTATCCTTCAAGGATACAAAACTCCAAACCGTGCACTCTTGGGCGACTGCTTTCCCCCATTCTCTTAAAAGCTGCTCTATCTCTGTTTTAAAGATTAATGCCAGCAGCCTGGTTTCACCCTGGTAAAGGTGCAGCCCATCCTTTTGGAAAAGCTCCCCCCTTCCCCAGAATGTTGCCCAGTTACTAACAAATCTAAAACCCTCTTCCTTGCACCATCGCCTCATCCATGCATTGAGACTCCAGAGCTCACTCTGTCTCATGGGTTCTGCATGTGGAATGGGAAGCATTTCTGAGAACATTACCCTGGAAGTTCTGGATTTCAACATTCTACTTAAAAAGCCTAAATTTGGCTTCCAGAACCTCCCTCCCACATTTTCCCATGTCATTAGTATCAACATGTACCAAAACAGCAGGCTAAAACCTTGTCTATGTGGCGCGTGAGGTCTGCCAACTTCACTATCAGGAGATCCTCACATCCATCTGTCACCCAGCTATCTACATGCCTCAGGGTCGAATCGCCAGCTGTGACTATAACTAACCGTTCCCTCATGGGCATATGGCCCTGGAGACACATCCGCAGTGTGAGAGGGTATTACATCACCTATAGGACAAGTTCTAGCTATAGGATCATTTCCTGCCACACCAAGGTGATGTTCTCCTTTCATGTGACATTTCTCCATCATGCAAGCAGAGAGGCTGCCAATCTGGAGGTGGGACCTCTCTACTATATCCCTGTAGGTCTCATCTGTATACCTCTCTGTCTACCTTGGCTCTTCCAAGTATGCTACTCTAGCCTCTAGAGATCAGACTCATTCCCTGAGAGTAAAGAGCTCTTTGCATTTAGTGTTCACAAAAGACGTCTTGCCAACTGAAAAGAAAATCATGCATGTAATATTCAGTGCAAAAGACTGGATAGCCACCATCTCGCTGCTGGACTGCTGTCTACATCTTAAATTTAAAGATTTATTTTAACTATTTAAAGTTGTTATTTTAAATTGCTAGGGGAATGGGGATACTTCAACCAATACAGTTATACCTAATATGCATAAAGGATCTCAACAAATATATAACGTCTCAACCAATAGGGTTGTCCTACCTGGAGTGGTGGGTTTACCCCTAAACAAAGACATGGGGAGGGGTGGCCTGCATAGAGCGACAGGTGCACCTACTCTTGCCATCTTGCTGGGCAGACTAGATGGACCATGCTGGTCTTTATCTGCCGTCATTTACTATATTACTATGTTTAGTGTTCACCTCAAGGTGAACTGCAAGGACTTAATTTATTTACTTCTAAAGCCTAATAACTTGCTGATGAAGATAAATCGGTTAAACCTGAAAGTGAGTAAGATCAGCCCCTTCCCCCTAACTGGTTTAGGAGGCTGTAAATCAAGAATTATGCCTAGGGTGGGTGGGAGCTGAGGTAGATGGGAGGAATGACCATTTATATCTGTTCTAAGGTAGTCTCTTAATTTCCTGGGTGATTCACACTGCCCTTGGTTTGATAGAGCCTTTCAAGTTGCCCCTTTGATCTGTTACTTGGCTTTAATACCTATTTAAAACAATTTCACAGTTCTCTTGCCTCCTAACTGGAAGGCCTCATTTTCTGTTTATATACTCAAAGAATATTTACCCTGTTCTACTCTCTGTTAAGATATACCCTAATTGGCTTTAATTTAACTCAAATTCGCTTGTAGTACTATGCCCTAACTGGCTTAATAGAACACTGAATTTTAAAATACACAGATTTTATCAGTTTTAACCCATAGAATTTCCTTTTACCCAAGATTTAGAGAATGTCTCAGGAGGTAAGTACTTACAAGTGCAGATTTCGTCCCAGCAGTTACAGCCCTCTTGGTAGTCCCCTTTTCCCCCTTGATTATCTAATGGTATAGTTGATACTCGCAGTGTAATTGGGGGCTAGAGAGGAACGTATGGTGTGTTGGGGAGGGGGTGACTGGGGGCTGGAGATAAACGGATGGTGATTTGGTGGGGGCTGATGGTGAGTCTAGGGGGGGGGGGGTGGCTGGGAGCTGGGGATGGGTGTATGCCTAGGGAGTAGGGAGAAACAAAGGTGGAGGTCCGTGACTGGAAAGAAAGAAGGGGAGTTAAGGGAGAGATCAGGATAGTTGCATGGGGAGAGGAGAAAGGAGCTAAGGGGGTTATATACATGAGGGGTAGGCCTTAAGAACAGATAGCAGTAGGGATCTTCCTAGACGTTAAAGAGAGAAGTGGAGGGGCAGAGAAGGCTTTGGGTGTTGGGAAGAGAGCTGTGATTGGAGCAAGAGCTGGGGAGGGAAAAGGCAGCAGAAATTTGTGGTCTGCAGGAGGAGTTAGGCTTTATGATGGGGGAATTCTGCACAAAAATTTACTAATAAAACATGCAGAATCTTAAAATACTGTGCGCAGAATTTTATTTTTTTTTTTGTGCAAAATTCCCCCATGTGTAATATTGTAAGCTCTCTAGAGACATTGAAATATCTACTGTAAATGCATATATGGTAACTCACCTTCAGCTATAAATGTAAAGGTGAGCTAAATTCAACTAAATTAAATGCGATTATCAAGCCACCAGAAAACCTTAAAGGGTGCATTTTTACAGGAAGAGCATTTCCAACAGCTGCAGCATACAGCATACCTAATTTACCTTTAGAACATGACAACTTGCAGACCAACACGGAAGCACTGCACTAGAGCTCAGGGCTTAAAGCTCTAGCACAGGGTTTCATAGCGTAAGTTTAAAGCAGACTCTACACTGAGATGCAATATGCAAATTACCCAGTGCGCAAAACGTCGGCATTAAAATGGGAGAGCAAGCCAAACAGACACGCACAGAAGTTGGCACAAGTTTGGCATGCTGTCTTGGAGAAACAGGGTTATCTGAAATGAAATTTAACACTTCTCAGATGACCTAGGCAATGGGGAAAGCCCCTGAGGCCTTTGGCACACTGCCAGGGGGCTGGTGTGTCCCCCCCTCCCGACATTGACCCCCAGACAAAAACAAAATCCCTAGCAGCCCCAACTTCCTCCTCCCACCCACCCAACCAATGAAAAAAAATCCCTGATGGCCCCGATTTCCTTCCCTTCCCAATCAAAAATTCCCTGGTAGCCCTGACCCCCGCCCCCCCCCCCCACCACCACTACCAATCAAAAATAATCCTTGATGGCCCTCTTCCCTTCCAGTACCTTTAATTATGGAGCGGGAGCGTTGTCTACACGCTGCCACCCCTGTACCACAACCTTGAAAAATGGCAGTGCCTAGCCCCACGCAGTGCATCCTGGGATGAATTGGGCAGGATTAAACTGCCATATAAGGCAATAAATGCCTTATATGGCTGAGCGACCACCAGTGTTGCATCCTGGGATGCATGAGCTGTCCCAGGATACAACAGGGTGGTCACTGTGCTGTATGAAGTATTTTTTTTGCCTCTTATGATAGTCTGACCCACTCTGTGTATCCCAGGATGCAATGTGCAGGGCCAGACGCTGCAATTTTTGAAGATGGCCAGATGGTAGTGTGTGGGCAATGCTCCTGCTCCATAATTAAATGTACTGGGGGGGGGGGGGGGGGTGAAGGGGTTCGGAAGTCACTGAGCCACCAGGGATTTTTTTTGGGTGGTAGAGAGGTTTGGGGGCCACTGGGCCAGCAGTGATTTCTTTTGTTTGAGTGGGTGGGGGGCTACTGGGCCACCGGGGCTTTTGTTTCTGTTGGGGGGTTGGTGTCCATGGGGCACCAGTCCCACAACAGTGTGCTGATAGCATCGGGGGGTTTCCTCAGTTGATACCTTTGCCCTAGGCTGGATCTTTATGCTTGCCTGAAGCTGGTATGCAGATTCAGCATTAAAAACCTTTTTTTTTTTTATCAGGCACAATTAAGTGTGCAGCGATATTCACGCCAGGTGCGCTGCAATTTAATATGTTGGGGGGGGGGGGGGGTTGGCGTTCTTCTGGCGCTAGCTTGCTTTCTACATTAGAGAGCAGGCCTAGTGTGGAAAAAGCACCAGAAAAATGCCGTGCTAAGCTTTTTTTTGTATCAACTCGTTAGTTAATATCTCACTTCAAATCTGGCATCTTTGGAATTAGAGGCTGTTCGGAGTAACAGCAGTGTGGAACAAGCTGTTGGTCTTCCATTCTGCAGTGTACTTGTAGTATTCCTTGTGTCTTATTTTGAGTAGAATGGGGAAGTAAATGCTCAAATTGTGTAAGTAATTTACACATTCCATAGTGACATAATTTGCATCATATGCCTACATTGACATAGGAAGCTAAGTTAATGTGGTTTCAGGGCAACAGGAAAAAGAGCTCTCTTAAGATAATCATTTGAAGAGGAAGAAGGAAGTCCAAGGTGAAATTCTTTCAGCTTGGTAGGAAAAAAATGATGCAGTGTACAAAGGCTTCATGGTGATATTTACATGCTAGCATATATTTTATGTTCTTGACTAGGATGCATCTGTGTACAAGGTAGCTTCTGTAAAGGATACTGGTTACAGAGCATTTCAATCGCAATCCATTCTGGCTACTTTCCTGCTAGCTAAGCTGTTTTTACTATTGATCGGTAGCAGCTGCTGTGATGCAAACAAATTACTTTTGTTGTAGGTAGATTTGCATAGCGTGAAGTCTGTCCATCTTCCCAATATGATAGCGATTTGACAGAGCGCTGCACCGGGCTCCAGCTTTTGACCTCGGTGTGAAAAAGCAGCTGGCACAAGGTCACAAATTCAAACTGAGCAAACAGAAATAGAACAAAATGCCATCCTATTGAAATGAGGTGCCTGAAGATGCACTGTGCTAATGTCAAGTTTGAAGGGAATGTGAAAAACTAATTTGCAGATACATTAAGCCAAATGGCTCACAGTTGGCATTTTGGCATGCTTATTTGACTACGTAAAGTTAAATGGCTCACAGTTAGTCCTTGAGGTACCGATTTAAGTTTGCCATTTAAGAATTTAATCCTGTGAAAAGGAATAGAAGAGAATTAAATAAAGCTGCTTTTTTTTTAAAAATGTCACTTTTTAATGAAAATGCATGCCTTGTAAAATTTGATAACGAAGGCAAATACTTTAGGAAGGCATTTGAACTTTCTGGTACAGTGTTCTGTAATCTTAACGCAAATTTTAAAAACAAGCAGGTGTTTTTTTGGTTTTGTTGTAGGCAGTGGGTGGTATTGCATTCTTAGGTTTCTATAACACAGAAAGATGAGTTTGTTTTACTTTAAGAATATAAGCATTTGCTTAGCAGCGTTTGTTGGATGTTTGCTAGCAGGTCTCTGTTCATTAGACTCTTACAAGAATAGCTTGATTAAAAAAAAAACTATATCTAAAAGTTCTCCTGCTGCTTTGATGTCTTCCAAGATGCTATCTGTGATGGCTACCTTTTTGTGTTGATAATCTGTATGCACAGCAATGTTCACTTAAAATATCCTGTTATAATGGCATTAATACTCTCCTAGTGCACTCTGTTTAAAGTTTCCATTCAGTTTAGGTATCAGAAATGTGCCCATGGGTGTCATAGGAACAGAGCAGTGGCTGGGCTTAGTGTTCCTCTACTGCCAGGGGTATTTACTCTCAGTCCTTGAGGGCTGCCAGAGAGATTTGCGTTCACCGAATATCTTAGCTCATGGCTTCAACTAAACATGTTCTGAGCTGGAAAAGAGGCTGAGACTGTTACCCCCAGCTAGGAATATACACCTTGAAAACCATCCAACAGCTTCTGTATCATGATATTCCATTTCATTTAACCTTATGCTGCTGCCAACACAAGACATCAGCTTTCAGTGTTGCTTTTTCTGTTTTTGTTTCTCATAAATCTAATGCTTAATCTCTAGGCTTGCCTTTAGTCCAGTCTTGTGCAAAATCTAGTTCTGAGGAAGGATTTAGAAGTAATCTCTGCTACTTCAGATATATTTCTTCTGGCCTCCATCCAGCATGGCTAGAAGTGACTCCTGTTGCTCCGATCCTATCTTTCTCCATGACCTCATACTAGCATCACTCTTTTGAATTATGCCCTTCCAGAAATGAACATCTTTGAGAGTTGTAGGGAACTGGTTTTGGCAGAGGAAAGACACAGTGTGGAGATGGTTAGAAGCAATGGGAATGGGATTAATGAGAGGACACCTTAATAAAGAGAGGAGGAGACAGACTTAATCATAACCTAGGGGAGGAATGTAAAATGCAGTTCTGGAGTCACAAGCTAGTTTGGTTTTCAGGATATCCCTTCTGAATTTGTACGAGAGATATTTGCACAAAATTCTTTGACAAGGAATGTAGTCTTCACATATATGGGTATCGTTGGTACCGACGGAGCTTGCGCGGGAACGCTCCCCAGCGTCCAATTAGAAAGCTTTTGGAAGCATCCCACAGCGCCTGCGTGCTGCCTTCCCGCCTTTCCCAACTGCCTCTCTCCAGTTCTTCGTTTTCCATGGAGCCAGCAGGTCGTTGTTCCTGTCACCGCAGAAAATGTTTTTCCTTATTCCTACTTTTTTGTGGTCGCGTCTGCCTTCCTCGACGCTATACCAGTACCGCCGGTTCTTTCTTTCTTTCTTTAAAAAAAAATATATATACTATTTTTTTTCCAAACTTTTCTTTTCCAGGTGCACGTGCCATTTTGGGCCTTAGGCCCAAAATTTCCTCCACTATGGAAAAACCCGCTTCGGGTTTCAAAACGTGCACCAAGTGTGGCAGTATCATCTCCGTCACCGACATCCATGAGTGGTGTCTTAAATGTTTAGGTCCTGACCACTCCATCTCCAAGTGTATGGCTTGTGCCATGGTGTCCAAAAGGGGTCGACAAAACCGAGCTGCTAAGCTCAGCGCCCTTTTTCCTTTCAATGTAGCTTCTGTGGCATCGACGTCTTCCAGGGCTTTGTCTTCCTCCCATGGATCTCAGGTAACTAAACATAAGTCTGGCCGGTCCTCAAAAGGTAGATCTCCTTCCAAGCATCGAGATGCCTCTGGCGTTGCCCTTGTGGGTTCGTACCGGCAAAATTGCCCCGGCGGGAGGCTTTGGCTTCCAAAGCATTATCGGGGCTCCAAGATGTTCTCGAGGCCTCCACCTCGGCAGAACTACTGGTGCCATGCTCTGGGGTACCAGTTGCTTCCTCCGGTACCGATACCCAGGCATCGGCAGCGTCAATAGACCAGAGGTTCCTGGCTATTGAACGCAGTCTGGCGGCTCTCCTTGCGGCATCGACACCCTCGGAACCGCGTCAGACAGTTCAACCGGCACTGGCACAGGCACTGGTATCGGTCCCAGTACCGACATCATCGGCATCAACATCGGTGACTGCTTTGCCGGCATCCAGTCATGCGATGCCTTCCAGTCCGATACATCGGTACCGATTCCCCCTGGTACCGACTTCGGTCAGTACGGGTATCGGGCTCTTCAAGAGCATCCAGACAGAAGGTACTTTGAATCCTTGGAGGAGTCCGAGGATTCTGACAGCTCTGTCGGTACCAGAATACTTCTCCCGGAGGAGCCTTCCTCTCCTAAACGTAGGATGTCTCCTCCAGAAGATATCTCCTTTCAGGATTTCATCAGGGAGGTGGCTCGAGGTCTGTCCATTACTGTGACTCCTGAAACAGAGCCCAGGGCTAAGGAGTTGGAGATTTTACAATATCCCAAAGCTCCTAAGGAGGCAGCTACCTTGCCTATCCATGAGATCTTACATGATCTCATGTTGAGAATGTGGGAGACACCTCTTACCACCTCTCCTCACTCTCGCAGACTGGATACCATGTATCGAGTCCCTCCTTGTCCTGGTTTCCAGAAAACTCAGCTTCCTCACCACTCAATTGTAGTGGAATCAGCTATGAGAAGGATCAGAAGTGCAAAGAGGTATGCCTCTAATCCTCCAGGATGTGAGTGTAGAACTTTGGATGCCTTTGGACGTCGTACTTTCCAGGCTTCCATGCTGTCTGCCAGGATCAGTTCCTATATTTTATATATGGGAATGTTCCTTAAAGAAGTCACAGGAGACTTGGAGATTTTAAGCCCTCTCCTTCCTGATGACAAGAGGCAGGATTTTCTCACTCTGGTTAAACATGCCCAGGATGTTTCTAAGTTTGTCAATCGTGCAGCATTTGACTGTTTTGAGTGCATAAGCAGAACCTCTGCCATTGCCATAGGTGCACGTAGAATTGCCTGGCTCCAGGCATCCGATTTGGAGCTCTGGGTGCAGGACAAACTGGGCAATATCCCTTGTACAGGTGAGAATCTATTCGGCAAAAATTGGCAAGAGAAAGCCAATGAGTTGGATGCTGACAACTCCACTTTGGATAGGTTGTCCAAAGCCACAGCTGATCCTGCAAGAAAGAAATCATTCAAGAAACCATTCTTCTCAAAAAAGAAGAGATTTTATCCCTCTTCTGCCCGGAAGAGTTAGCAACCACCTAAACAAAGGAAAGCAAAGACTGCTAAGCCTCAACCGTCTCAGCAGTCTCAGCCTCCACAAGGCCTTTGACTTTCATCTAGAGAACTTAGCCTTCCTGGCCCTCAATGGACCAGAGCCTTCCACCATTCCAGGAAGGTTGTGTCACTTTGCCCCCAGATGGGGGCAGATAACAGCAGAACATTGGACACTCTCCATTACAAAAGAGGGGTACAAGCTTCACTTTCTGTGCATGCCCCCTTCCACAATGGTAAGACAGTTCAATTCTCAGACCTCTCTCATCAACCTGTTAGATCAAGAGGTCACTATGCTTCTTGCCCAGGGGGCAATAGAAGAAGTACCCATTCATCAACAGGGTACAGGTTTTTACTCCCCCTATTTCCTTATCCCAAAGAAAACAGGGGGACACAGACCTATTTTGGACCTCAGAGAATTGAACAAATTCCTGTTCAAAGAGAAGTTCAAGATGATCTCTCTGGGATCTCTGCTGCCATACCTTCAGAGTCAAGATTGGCTTTGTTCTCTAGAACTCAAGGGTGCGTACACTCATGTTCTCATCCATCCAACTCACAGAAAGTTCCTTCAGTTCATTTTTCAAGGAAAGCACTACCAATACAGGGTGCTTCCTTTTTGCCTGGCCTCAGCACCAAGTGTGTTCACGAAATGCATAGCTATGGTAGCAGCATTTCTATGCACTCTAGGAATATTCGTCTTCCCTTACTTAGACGACTGGCTCATTCGAGCCCAATCAGAGGCCAGGACTTCTCTATCTTGCACAATGCGTATCCTTCAGTATTTGGGTCTGGTCATAAACATCCCAAAAAACAGTCTAACTCCCACTCAATCTCTAGAGTTCATAGGAGCTTTGCTGGATACCAGAAAAGCAAGGGCCTATCTTCCCCAGGCCCGTTGCCTTTGCATGGTGCAGTTAGCTTCTCAAGCAGTGCTAAAGCCTCACCTCACTGCTCGAGAAATGTTACAACTACTAGGCCACATGGCATCTACCGTGCATGTGGTTTCTTATGCTCGCCTCCACATGAGAGCAGCCCAGTGGACTTTATCCACTCAATGGACCCAGGCATCAGGGTGCCTGTCAGACAAAATAGCAAACACAAATCGCCTTATTTTGTCCCTCCAATGGTGGCAGTCCACTCGAAACCTGTTGTTGGGGTCCCCTTTTCAACAGCCTTTACCCCAGGCAACTCTCACAACAGATGCTTCTCCAGTGGGGTTGGGGAGCTCATCTGCAAGACCTCTCCACCCAAGGCACTTGGACTCCACAGGAGACTCATCTACACATCAGTCTCTTGGAGCTCAGAGCAATCTTCCTTGCTCTGCAAGTGTTCCACACCCTGCTCAGTTACAAGACAGTCCTCATCCATACGGACAATCAAGTAGCAATGTTCTACGTGAACAAGCAGGGAAGAACAGGCTCTCTGTCGCTTTGCAAAGAAGCTTTGAGACTATGGGCCCTCGCCAGAGAGCATCAGATTCATCTCCTGGCAGTGTATCTTCCAGGTATCCAAAACTCTTGGGCAGACAGACTCAGTTGAGTTCTGCTTCCATACCAGTGGTCTCTACATGCAGACCAGGTGGCCAAGACTTTTCAAATATGGGGAACCATGCACATAGACCTCTTTGCAAGTCTGTTGAATGCCAAACTTCTCCGGTTCTGTTCCAGAATTCTGGCTCAGGGCTCTCAGGCCAAGAATGCTTTCCTCTTTCATTGGGGTCAAGACTTCCTATATGCCTTTCCACCCATTCCCCTGATCCCCAAGACCCTGTTCAAGCTTCAGAGAGACAGAGGCCGTATGATTCTCATAGCTCCACATTGGCCACGGCAAGTGTGGTACCCTCTGCTTCTACATCTCTCTCAAGCTCCCTCTCTGGAGTTAGGTTCTGCTCCAGATCTCCTTTCTCGGGAGGGCGGAATGTTATGGCATCCCAATCCCCAGTCTCTGCATCTCAGGGCTTGGTTGCTGAAGGCCTAGATCTTCAAGATCTTAACCTTCCTCAGCAAGTAAAGGATATCCTTCATGCTTCTAGAAAACCTTCCACAAGACACTCTTATGCTTTCAAGTGGAAAAGGTTTACCATATGGTGCTCGCAGAGGGGTCTTAACCCCCTTGCGATACCTCTGGAATCATTACTAGAGTATCTCCTTCATTTATCCAATGCAGGACTTCAAACTAACTCAGAGTCCATTTAAGTGCTATTGCGGCTTCTTTCATGCCTTTAAATGGACAACCTATTTCCTCCCAACCTCTCTTAGCAAGATTTATGAGAGGCCTTCTTCTAACTAAGCCTCCCATTAAGCCGTGGCATGGGACTTAAATCTGGTTCTTGGCCAGCTCATGAAGCCACCTTTCGAACCTTTAGCTACTACCTCGTTGAAATTCCTTTCTTGGAAAGTTATCTTTCTCATTGCAATCACATCAGCACGTTGCATCAGTGAGTTGCAGGCACCTAGTGGCTGATACACCTTATACAAGGTTCCATCATGACAAGGTAGTCCTTAGGATTCATCCACACTTTATGCCAAAGGTGGTCTCGCCTTTTCATTTAAACCAAGCTGTCTACCTGCCTGTGTTTTTTCCAAGGCCTCATGCATCTAATGCAGAAAGGAATCTTCATACTTTGGACTGTAAAAGAGCTTTAGCCTTTTACTTGCAAAGAACACAGCAACATAGAAAGTCCTCTCAACTCTTTGTTGCTTTTGATCCTTCTCATTTGGGACTTCCAGTCTACAAGAGAACACTGTCCAGCTGGATTGCTCAGTGTATTTCCTTTGCCTATCAGAGTAAGAATCTTCCTCTGGAGGGCCATGTCACAGCTCACAATGTGAGAGCCATGGCAACTTCAATGGCTCATCTGCACTCTGTTTCTATCGACAACATCTGTCGAGCAGCCACTTGGGCCTCGGTTCATACCTTCACAGCCCATTACTGCTTGGACAAGGACTCCCGCTGGGATGCCTTGTTTGGTCAGGCTGTTCTTCAACACCTGTTCCATACCTAATCAACTCTTACCCACCATTCCTGGTTGGATGCCAGAGATCCATGGGGGGGGGGGAATGGAGCCCTTTCACAGGGACACACAACTTCTGGGGTCTCCCTGGCATCTAAAGCTAGGGAGTCCTCATATGTGAAGACTACATTCCTGCTTGTTCCTGGAGATAGCATAGTTACTCACCTGTAACAGATGATCTCCGGGAACAGCAGGAATTTAGTCTTCACAACCCACCCACCTCCCCTAGGAGTTGTATCTCTCTATCTATGTATCTATCTCTTTCTCTTTCCCTCTCTTTGTCTCAGCTTTAAACTCAACTGGAGAGAGGCAGTTGGGAAAGGCGGGAAGGCAGCATGCAGGCGCTGTGGGATGCTTCCAAAAGCTTTCTAATTGGATGCTGAGGAGTGTTCCCGAGCAGGCTCAGTCGGTACCGACGATGCCCATATGTGAAGACTAAATTCCTGCTGTTCCCGGAGATCACCTGTTACAGGTGAGTAATTATGCTGTCTATTCCTTTTAGTAGAACAAACCAGATGAGTAGTCAGAAGCCTGTCACCTGGGTTGGTGAAACATATCTCTTGGCCATTTTCTTATTTCTCTTTTTATCTGTTGACTGGGGAAAAATATTTTTTAATGTCCCTGAAGCAAAAAGAACTTAAGAACATATTTATTTTATTTAGTGTTTTTTCTATACCGCACTATTCACATTCAGTGCGGTTCACATGTAACAAAATTGTGCAGTGTAGAAAGACTACACTGGACTTACAGTAAACAGGGAAAATAAACATGGTGAACAGGTAAACTATATACAGATTGTTAACAAGAGGTACAGATCTTCATTTGGTAATATTCACAGGTCGGACAGTGTGATAACATATGTATTACTAGGTCAGATCAAGGTCCATCAAGCCCAGTATCCTGTTTCCAACAGTGGCCAATCTAGGTCACAAGTACCTGGCAAGTTCCCAAAGAGGCACACAGGTTCCACAGTGCTCATCCCGGGTTAAGCAGTGGATTTCCCGGGTCCTCTTTAATTATGGTTTATGGACCTTTCCTCTAGGAACTTATCCAAACCTTTTTTAAACCAGGCTACACTAACAACTTTTACTACATTCTTGTTAATGAATTCCAGAGTTTGATTACGCGTTGAGTAAAAAAATATTTTCTCTTATTAGTCTTAAATGGCTTGCATTGTCGTGTCCTCAAGTCTTTCTACTTTTTTGATGGTGTAAACAACCGATCTATGATTACCAGTTCCACTCCATTCATTAATTTATAGACCTCTATCATATCCCCCCTCGGCTGTCTCTTTTCCAAGTTGTAGAGCCCCCAGCCTTTTAAGCCTTTGCTCATAGGAATATCCTTCTATTCCCTTTACCATTTTTGTTGCTCTTCTTTGTACCTTTTCTAATTCAGCTATATCCTTTTTAAGATATGGTGACCAGAATTGCACACAATATTCAAGGTGCGGTCGCATCATGGAATGATAGAGGCATTATTTATTTATTTTATTTTATTGTCTTTTTTATACTGCGCTCTTTAGAATCAGTGTGGTTTACATTTAACAACTCGTGCAGCGCAGGCAGGGCCCACAACTGGACTTAAAATGAACAGGGGTTTCTAAACGTGAGTGACAGGGTAAGTATGTACAGGCAAGCTAGCTGTCACAGGCGACGTGGTCAGCTTGCAACTATTTACAGCTTTATTTAATATATACAGATTGACTGGTCTAAGCATGTGCACATTCCATCAGCAGATTGTCTCGTGATCTAGTGAGTGGGGTTGCAATCCTGCAGGGTGGCTACGATGGGGGTGGTGGTTTGGTTCCTGGGTGCGCCTGGTTGAGAGATGTCGTATGAATCAGTATAGTGCTGGATGAAGAGATGGTGCTTCAGCGCTTTTCTAAACTGGACGAGGTCGGTGATGGCTCGAATGGCGGGTGGAAGAGCGTTCCAGCATGTGGGTGCGTATAGTGTGAATGCTCTCTTTCTTGTTGGCTGGGAGCATTTTGTGATCGCCTTCGGGCGTATCAGTGTATTAACGGCAGCTGACCTCCTAGCTCTATTGATGGGGGTGGGCTGGATGAGGTCCGTGAGGGAGGTAGAGGAGCACTTATTTATGGCTTTGAAGGTCAGCAGTAGCACTTTAAAGGAAAGTCTGCAGTGGACTGGCAGCCAGTGCAGGTGCTTTAAGATTGGAGTTATGTGTTCCCTCCTGGAGGCTGCATGCAAGATTCTGGCAGCTGCATTCATTGCAAGCTACAGTGGATTCAGCGGATTCCTATGTTTTATTCTCTATTTCTTTCTTTATGACTCTTTGCATTCTATTTGCTTTCTTGACTGCGCTGCACACTGAGTGGAGGGTTTCAATGTATTATCCATGATGACGCCTTAATCTTTTTCCTAGGTGGTGGTTTCTAAGGTGGTACCTTGCATCGTGTAACCATAGTTTGAGTTTTATTTCCTAGATATATAACTTTGGAGGAAGGAGTGGCCTAGTGGTTGGGGCAAGTTGCCTCAGGCCAGGAGGTTCAAATCCCAGGACTGGTGGTTCAAATCCCACTGGAGGACAGCAACTTCAAGCTGGAGGAACTGGGGTTTCTAGTCCCAAAGGCACTCCTTGTGGGCATGGGCAAGCCACTTAACCCTCCGTTGCCTCAGGTACAAAATGTAGATCGTAAGCCCTTCAGGGACAAGAGAAATATATACTATACCTGAATGTACACTGCTTTGACCCAGCAAAAAGCAGTATATAAGCATTGCTAAATACATTTGACCTTCCATTTTGATGTCCACTCTTCAAATTTTTCATGGTCCTCTAGCAATTTTTCGCAATCCTCTTATGCCATCTGCAAATTTGATTACCTTGCTTATTATTATTATTACCAGGTCATTTATGAATATGTTAAAAAGCAGTGGGCCCAGCACAGGTCCCTGGGGTATTCCACTATTCACCTTTCTCCATTGAGAAAATTGGCCATTTAGTCCTACTCTCTGCTTTCTATCTTTTAACCAGTTCCTGTATTACACTGCCTCCAATAACATGATTTTTTAAAAATTTGGCCAAGAGATTTTCATGAGGGACCTTGTCAAAGGCTTTCTGAAAATCCAGATACACTATGTCAACTGGCTCATCTTTGTATACCTGTTTATTCACACTTTCAAAAAAATATAACAAATTTAGTAAGATAAGACTTCCCTTGCTAAATCCATGTTGGCTTTCTCCCATTAAACCATGGCTATCTGCATGTTCAGTAATTTTATTCTTTATAATGGTTTCTACCATGTTCCCCTATAGTGACGACAGGCTCACTGGTCTGTAGTTTCCCATATCACCCCAGAACCTTTTTTAAAAATTGGGAGTTAAATTGACCACTTTACAATCCTTGGGTACTACAGATGGTTTTAATGGTTGTTCACAGATTACTAATAGTAGGTCTGCAATCTCATATTTCAGTTCTTTCAACCCCCTTGGATGTGTATATCATGTGTTTATGCTTATGTTTATTGGGTCTTGATAAAATCGCCCTTCTCCAAAACTCAGAGCGATGTACAATTAAAAGGCAACATTAAAAATGGCCGAGACCATAGAAAGGAAAAGGAAAAGAAGTTACAATTTCTTTATAAAAGCCATAGTATAGATAGAAAAAGAGGAGAGAAAAAGGACCGTTACAATTTCATCATAAAAACATAATCTAGACAGAAGAGACAAAAAGGGAAAAGAAAGGGGACAAAAAGGAGGGTAGGGGGTAGGGAAGGCAAACAAAAGGAGGGTAGGGGCGAGGGGAGTGGAGGCCATACAAAAGGGGAGGGCACATCATAAGCAAGGGAAAAAAGGTGGGTTTTCAAGTGTTTTTTGAAAGTGGGATGGTGAGGTTCTAAGCGGAGGGAGGAGGGTAGAGAGTTCCAAAGGGCCGGACCAATGAAGAAGAAAGCAGAGGAGCGTGTGGATTGAAGGTGGGCACGGGAAGGGGAAGGAAGAGTCAGACGATTGAGGTGAAAGGAGCGAGGAGTGTACCGGGGAGAGTGAAAGGAAAGAAGATCAGCAAGATACTGAGGGGTGCCAGTGTGGAGAGCCTTGTGAACCAAAGTGAGCAGTTTAAACTGAGAACGGTAAGGAAAGGGTAACCAGTGAAGGTGAAAGAGCAAAGGTGTGACGTGATCCCGAAGGGAGGCGTGACAGACAAGACGAGCGGCAGTGTTTTGTATCCTTTGGAGTTGAGATAGTCGGTACTTGGGGAGTCCAATGAGAGTAGAGTTGGCGAAATCTACACGAGACATAACTAGGGACATTAACAAAGTAGAGAGAGCTGAGGGGGACAGAAAAGGACGCACCGCACGGATTTGACGTAGGAAGAAAAAAGATGATTTAGTAATGTGGGAAAGGTGTGACTGAAAGGAAAGATCCAAATCAAAGTGAACACCGAGGTAACGAAAAGAAGAGACTAGGGGAACAGCAGAGCCAGAAAATGAGGGAGCTAACTTGAGGGGGTGAACAACCATGAGAAAACCAAATAGCCACAGTCTTAGTGAGATTGAGGTGAAGACAGTGATGAGTCAACCAATTAGCTACGTCAGAGAGACAGGAATTGAGTGCAGAAAGGTCAGGACAGGAAGGGGAAGTGTGATGCAATAGAACAATGTCGTCGGCATAGAGAAAAGCAGAAACTCCAGCAAGAGGAGACAGAAACAGGTTGAAAAGGAGAGGTGCTAAAACAGAGCCCTGGGGGACTTCACAAGAGAGAGGGAAAGGGTCAGAGGGGGGGATAGAAGGAGAAGGGGAGAGGACCGCACAAGAACGAGAAGAAAGGAAAGAGTGAAACCAGTGATAGACAGTACTACATAGACCAGCTTCCCGTAGACGTTGGAGAAGAAGAGAGTGGTCAACAAGATCGAAAGCTGCAGAAAGATCAAGAGCAACCGACACCAAAATATCCCTGCGATCGTGAGCCACATGCAGTGCATTAGTGAAAGCAAGTAGAATAGTGTCAACACTGTGACCTTGACGAAATCCAGACTGGCGAGGGTGAAGAAAGTTAATAGAATCTAGATGGTAGGAGAGTTGTGCAAACACAAATTTTTCGAGAAGTTTAGAAAGGAAAGGAAGGTTAGAGACAAGGACGGTAGTGTGCAGGAACCAATGGATCGAGTGAAGGATTCTTTAGGATAGGTCGGATTAGGGCATATTTCCAAGTGGAGGGAAAAATACCCGTGGACAAGCTGGAATTAAACATAGTAAGGATGTGAGGTAAGAGTGCCAGAGAGGGATCTAGAAGCCAAGAGGAGGGAATGGGATCGAGGGGGCGTTGTCTTCCTAGAGGAAGAGATAAGGTGATGAAGTTCCGGGGACGTGATTAAAGAGAAAGAGGCCCAAGAGTGAGAGAGACAGGCCAATGGAGGGGGAGAGGCGACCGGAGGAGGGGAAAGTATTGGGGCAGGACAGGAGGGTAGCGATGTTCTTAGGGTGGAAATCTTATTGCTAAAGTAAGAAGCTAATAGAGAGGGGGACGGGGTGGGATGAGTATGACCAGCTGACGATTAAAAATATGATGTTTTGTCAGATGCTTTTGATAAAGGTTAGTCCAGGACAGTCATCCAGTATATACAAGAAAAGTGCAAGTTTTATATACATTTTAAAAAATATGTATTTGCAAGACACTGGAACACTAGTGACATTTGAGAAACTAAAAATCCTTTTTTTGGATCTATGGTTTATGGTTTGACTGAATCTGATATACAGCCTTTATGATCAAAAGCAAAATGCTTTACAAAATAACAATTGAAGAATAACAGAATATAAATTATAGGCTAAACACAGTTTGACTAACCTACACTGACTACTATTTGTTGTAAATAATTACCCCGGTTACCCAAGTTATTGTTCCTGTTATATGTAAAATACTCAGATAATTGTATTCTGTCTGATGTTTTCTTGTTCTATGTAAACCGCGCTGATTATGAATAGTGCGGTATATAAAAGATGTTAAATAAATAAAATAAAGGTGAGGGGTAGCATGCGAATACATTATGGCCAGGGCCACCCATCCACTAGGCTAGCTAGGCGGTCACTGGCACGGGTAGGCGGCGTTGACAGCAGCACACATGAGCGGCCATGCCGCGCCCCCCCCCCCCCACACACACAGCTGCCGCTGATTCTTTTGGGAGGGGAAGTGGACAGAAGCAATACCCATAGGCCGACTCTGATTACTGCCCACATCATGTATATATATTCTTTTTATTATTTAGGTTTGAGAGTTAAAATTAGCACAGACATCTATAGGGTGCTAAATGTCACAAGGAGTTTTTGGAATGGTGCAGTATGGTATGAAATTAAATATGTTTTGGCAAATTTGAATGCATAATTAAATATTTATTAGCAGATTTCAAAAGATTGGACATTTAAAAAAAAATAGTGAGTACTGCCATCACAACTTCAAGAGACTCTACAAAGCTAAGCTTCCTAACTTTACTATTTGGCTGGTTTTCAATATAAATTTCCCTTGCCTATTTATTACCTGTTTTATTTTCTTCTTATACTACTAAGGCACTGTGTTGTATTAGGGTAACTGTACCAAGGGAGGAGGACAAACACAAAAAAACACAGAACTTGCTCTTCCTATCAATTCACAGCCACCTTGATCTACAGTCTAGTGGCAAACAGCCTAAAGTTTGGTTATATGTTTAGGAACATTTAACTTTCCTACATTCCTTGCATAGCCTTTTAAAATCAGAAATCTGAGTGTACCCTCAGTTCATATAAAGTCTACTGGCCAAGGACACTTAAATTTCCACCCACCCTACTCCTCCCTCACTCACCCATCCAGAGTTGCATTGCCTATATAGTCATCATATCATAGAGTGACATCTGTCCTCCAATTAGGTGTAACATCCACATTTTCTCCTTGTCCTAGAATTGCTTTAACCGCCTTAATGTGCATGTTGTGTATTCATTGCAATAGCCGTGGTGCCTTCTAAGAAAAATCATTTGGAATCTAAGAGATTGCCCTATATGGCTCAAGTTATCTGTTATGCATAAAGAATTGACTCTATTAAGGGAAGAATTAGCTGCAATTAAACACACCTCCTCTAGGGTACAAAATGAAAGAAATCCACCACCACTCCAACAAAGAATCAAACAGCCCAGGAACAAATGGACCACAGTGGGCTCTGGTAAGTTGTGATCTGTAACACAGAGACACCCTCTCCATCAAGCAGTATGCCTGCATAATGCCTTCTCTGCCTTGGAAAAGGAGTATGCCCAATTAGTAGAAACTGAAGTGCCCTTAAATGAGACGTTTAATGCCCAATCTACTGATAAAGCACCAAATATGAAGAAAAAATTCACAAAATAGGAAACTACTGCTACTTGGTAATTCCATAATCAGACACACCAACTTGGGAACACAGTCCAAAGGACAGAAGATGGCCATATGCCTCCCAGGCTCTTCAGCCAGCAGGAATTTGGACCAAATTGATGGCATAGTTACTTCAGAAAGTGAGTATTCCAAAATGGAGTGAATTTTGTTAATGTTATAGAGAAAGAAACGACAGGTTTTAGCTATCTGTTGGCTATGTGAGGATAAGGAAAGGGAGGAGTCAAAGATGACACCAAAGTTACGAGCTGAGGAAATAGGAAATAGAAGTGTGTTATCTACAGAGATGGGAGGGGGTGGGGAGGAAGGTTTAGGGGGAAAAATAAGAAGTTTGGTTTTGTCCATATTTAATTTCAAACGGAGATGAGACATCCTTGTGGCGATGTCAGGCAGGCAGAGATGCGGGGCCTTGAGTGTTGGAGAAATATCAGATGAAGAAAGATAGATCTGAGAATCATCAGCATAAAAATTATACTGAAATCCATGGGAGGAGATGAGAACATCAAGGTACTGGGTATAGAGAAGGAAAAGGAGAGTGCCTAGGACAGATTCTTGGGGTACACCAATTGAGAGTGGGATAGCAGAAGAGGAGGAACCACCAGAAGAGAGATAAGAAGAGAACCAGGAGAGCACAGAGTCCCTAAAACCAAGTGAGGATAATGTGTCAAGATGAAGGTGGTGGTCAACAGTGTCAAAAGCAGCAGAAAGGTCAAGAAGAATGAGGATAGGAGAGGCCCTTAGATTTAGCCAGGAACAAGCCGCTGGAGACTCTGGCAAGTGCCGTCTCAATAGAATGTAAGGGACAAAAAACAAATTGAAGCGGATCCAGAAGGGCTTGAGAGGAAAGAAATTCAAAACAGCAGTGGAGGACTGCATGCTCAAGGAGTTTGGAAATGAAGGGAAAAAGGGTGATGGGACGATAATTAGAAGGATAACTAGGGTCAAGTGAATGTTTCTTGAGGAGAGGTGTGATCACAGCATGCTTATCATCCTGCTAGATCAGTCCCCAGAGCAACTTTCATTGATGACGATATGGTATACAGTTGTGGTCAACATTATTGGCACCTTTGCAGTTCAACCACTTAATGTCCAGTATCTCCAAAAAAAAAAAGTGGCCAGTTGAATGGCTTTGGACTACATACGCTGTGATAAGGAAGCTTATCATAGTTCAGGAAGGAGCTATAATAGAGGTGAATTGGCTCTGAACAAGCAACCTGTCTTTGCTGGTAGAAATACTAAAACAGAATGTTTTCATAAAAGACTACCAGTCCCAGAATGCACCAGGTTTCAAACAGCCTCTAGAAGAGCTGAAGTGGGGAAACGTGTGTTCAATCAGGAGAGCTATGAGGTAATCCCCAATCACTCATCTCCAAGGGCAGGGCTTGATTCAGCACAGCTGAGCTGTGCTAGGGTGGAGTATCCCTCTAAACAAGTTAAAAGTAAAACATATTCTACACAGAATCAGAGGAGGAACTCAGAGCTCAAGGACAAGAGAGATCAGGAAGCAGCAACAACGTGGAAGGAAAAAGAGAAAGACTTCTTGGAGGTCTAAAGAAGGAGTCCACAGCAGTACGTGTGTTGGGAGTCATTCCAAAGGCAAGCATACTCCATTGGACTGGAGGAAGCCAGAGGAGTGGGGTTACAGAGCCAGAAATTCCCAGAAGGCACCTTTGAAGGAGACGGCTGCATTTGGAAGGGGCCCTAAGACCATTGCAAGAAGGTATGTGAAGAGAGACCCAGTGTCCAGGGATCTTGATTGGAAGGCTGGACATAAAAGCTGGACTACTTACTGGCCAGGATATCTGGAGAGGAACCCTAACAGCAAAGGAAGCTCAGGTATGAACACTGATCTATGCCCTAGCTCTTCATTTGGAAGACAGCAGGGAAACAGGTATTATCCTGAGAGTGCTCCATTAAGGAATTCCTCTGAGCCAGACCATCATATTGATTCTATGATAGTTGAAGAAGGAGATATTTTAAATGATCAGAATGAATACATGGATTGCTCTCTGACTAGGCTGCTGTGGTAAAAAATACTTTCACAAATACAACAACCATCAAAAGAAACTATAACTTGTTCTTTTATCTACCCAGAAAAGCCTGCAAGAAAGCTTTAGGGTAAGATTTGAGCCACGTAGAGAAAGTGAACCAGCAAAGGGGTTTGCAGCTGGCTAATTATGGGTAATTAAGCCATGCACAGTTGCACGTGAGCTCTGAAAGGAAACTACTGTTTGTGTGAGAAAATAGAAGAAAGTTATCCTTGAAAAAGAACAGTTTTTGGTTACTTTTTGGGTTTTGTTTTTGCTTTTGGAGCACTGCTAAAAGTTATTAGCAGGAGCCCTCAAAAAGACCTTTTCTGTGTCCCATCAGGGTCTTTATTATTTGATTGCTTAAGCAGCTCAGTTGCTTATATCATGATTTGTTTTTCCTAAGTATAATACTGAAGCAAGTGTCCTTTTGTGTTACCAAGTAAATCTGTGTGGGAGAATTAACCCCATAAATAAAATATATTTTTCTTTGCTTACACTCGAGCAACACAACTCATTATTTGTGAACGGCTGATTCTGGTATGAATGGACTACATTCCCCACAATCCTTTGCAAGTCATAATAGTATTTTGCCTTTGCCAAGACTGTGGACATTCACGCCCAGCGCCCCCATTTACAACGCACACATATTTGGCACACAAACGAATCAAATAAAACAAGACCAATTAAAAAAGGAAATAGTATAAAAACTGGGACATTGCCAGGACATGATTATTAGCACCGTTATAAACAATTCAAATCAGTTTGAACAGAAGGAACATTTCCAGTGCATTAAATGTAGATGCACCTGTGATCAATTGTAAGTACTCACATGACTTGAATCAACCAATGAATGATGGCTCTAATGTTTAAAATGGCCACATTCACTCCCTGTTCCATTTTCACAATGGTGAAGACAGGATAGCTGCCTGAGACCATCAGAAAAGCCATTATCAAACTTCAAAGGGGTACAAGGCCATCTCCAAAGACCTTGGAATTCCTGTGTCTACAGTTCGCAGTGTTATTAAGAGATTTTATGCGCATGGAACTGTCAAGAATCTCTCAGGATGTGGTGGGAACAGGAAAATTAATCCAGGAAGTCTTGGAAGGTTAGTGGGAACTGTTGGAAAACACCTCGTACAGCATCCAAAGAGCTTAAGGCTGATCTGGAGCAATCTGGAGTGGTGGTTTCAACCCACACCATATGCCACACACTCAACAAAGAAGGACTTCATGGGCGAAGGCCAAAGAGGACCCCACTGCTGAAAGACATAAAAAGGCACACCTGATCTTTGCCCGAAACCACAATCCTGAGAAAATGTTCTGTGGATAGATGGAACCAAACTTGAGCTCTTTGGCAATGCAGACCAGCGATATGTTTACAGGCAAAGAAATCAAGCTTATAAGGAAAAAAACCACTCTTCTTATAGTTAAATATAGTGGAGGTTCCATAATGTTGTTGTGGGGCTGTAGGCCTGTGACGTATTAAAGGAATCATGAAGTCAGAGGACTACCAGGATATTTTGGAGCAAAATGTGCTACATAGTGTCAGAAAACTAGGTCTGGTTCAAAGGTCATTGATCCTTCAGCAGGATAGTGACCCAAAACATACATCCAAAACTACAAAAGAATGGTTAAAAAAGAACAAATGAATTGTTTTAAACTGGCCAGCAATGAGCCTAATCTCAATCCAATCGAGAACCTTTGGATAGAATTGAAATCTGCCATTGGTAAAAGGAATCCTGCAAGCATTCATGAGCTGGAAAAAAATCACAGCTGAAAAGTGGGAGAAACTACCAACAGACAGATGTACAAAACTTATAGATGGCTACAAGAAATGTTTGGAGGCTTCTATCACTGCCAAGGGCTTTGCAACCAAATATTACTGAAGGGTGCCATTAATCCTGTCCAGGTCATATTTTGTTTTTTTTCCTCAGAAATTGCTACGTCTAAGTTGCACAGACATTTTTTTGTTGTTGTATACCATTGAGCATACTATTAAAATAATATAGTGACATACAGTTTATTTATTTTTATTTATTTATTTACAGTCTCTTATATACCGCACTATTCATCATCAGCGCGGTTCACATGGAACAAAATGCTCAGTACATTTAACACGTATGAGTTTACAGGTAACAGGGTATAAATAACTTGGATAACCGGGGGAACTATTTACAAAACATACTACATGGAATCATATACACAGAAGATACATAGAAAAACCAGCCCACTATAGGAATGAATATCACACTTGGTGAGTTGTTGATATACCCTAGATTTATCTGGGACTGGTTAGAATATTTCCAATTATTCTTCAAGATATTGTACACAACATACCTTAAATGTAAGGGTGTCAATAATGTTGACCACAACTGTATATGCTGGTGCAACGCTGAGAAAAGCCTCTATTGTCTGCCTCCAGCAAGTGGCAAGATGTCTCTTCTGGTGCAGATAGGCTATCTCCCCTGGCCCAGACCATGGTCTTATGGCCTTTGAGATTGAGAACTATTGGCCCAGCATTTGCTCAGACGGGAGTCACGTCCTTGTCTCCTTGATCTAACAGCTGCCTTGTGTCCAGAGGCTGAATGCTCAGGGGTTCCAACTTTTGTGTGCCAGAGAATAGACAGGAAGTCGTCATGGGACTCCATAGGTTGAGTTTGTAATCTGGGACTAGGTTCCCCCCTTATCTCTCACTGTCCTTTATCTGCATTCTTTCTTTTCTTGTCTGTCTTTTCTGCCTATGTTTTCAATTGTCTTCTTTAAGCAGTTAAAAAAAAATCCTCTTAAGAGGCAACCAGACTTTCCCCTGCCTGTGTAGGTGGTTGCGGCATCCCTTCTCAAGTTTTTTCTGCTAGGATTACCTTGGCGGGGTTTTCCTTTTTCCCATGCTTCTTTTCTCAGTAGGCTGTTTTCTTTGCAAATATTTTATTTTGCTGCTTCAGTTCTGTGCTACATTGCTTTATGTGGCCTGTGCCCCCCCCCCTCCCCTTGCAGTTTTTATATGGCTGGTGTATTTTGCCCACGAGTATTTGTGAAGACTTGTGGCACATTTTTGGCATGTTTGGGACCTCCTATAGGGAGGGGGCCCAGTACAGAGCTTGGCTCTCTGTCCCATCTGCTCTGATTTTCCTGCCAGTGGGCTTGGTGTCCATCTTGATGGTCACATGAACCCTGTGGAGGGGGGAGTGCAGTAGGGTGGCCAGTATCTCAGACCCGCAAGTCCTGAGGGTCATCTGGAGCCTCACGACCCTTTTGTCAGCCACCCTTGGGAGGATTTCCATCTTTGTAGCTGTGGATCTGCCCCTCTCATGGGGCCTGGAGCCTTGACCTCACCTACGGGGGACTCAGGACTCTATGCTTTCTACTCATCTGGTGGAAGGGGCTTCTGGCCCCCCACCCTGCCTTGTTGTTTATCCATTCCTCTGGGTGCTTGGCCTGGCCTCCTCCATGGTGTTGTTCTAGGAAGAGGAGTGTTTTTTACTGTCTTGTGCCAAAGAAGGGGAACATCCCCTGGCAATGGAAGTTGTTCTGTCAGGGTTGATCTGTCTCACGGAGAGGATCTCTCCACCCCTTTTCAGACTGTATGGGTGACTCTGTATTTTGTGGAGCTGCCTCTGGTGGCCGTACCAGAAGTGTACTCTAGCTTAGAGGGTTGGTGGAGTCACACACAAGAACACAAGATGTGCCAAACTGGGTAAGACCAAGGTCTATCAAGTTCAATATTCTCTTTCCAACAGTGGCCAATCCAGGTCACATATACCTAGCAGTTTCCCAAAAAGATACAGGTTCCACAATGCTTGTATTTGGGCAAGCAGTAGATTTCCCGGGGCCTCTTTAATAATGATTTATGGACTTTTCCTCCAGGAGCTTGTCCAAACCTTTTTTAAACCCAGCTACACTAACGGCTTTTCTCCAGGAACAAGCAGAAAGTCGCTCCTCACATATGAGTGACGTCGGTGCCGACTGAGCCCATACGGAGCATTTCCCCAGCTTTTGGGACATACTACCACGCATGCGTGATCCCCTTTCCCCACTCAAGGGTTCCATCTTGCTCAGGCTCCTTTTTTCCATGGAGCCTAACGGACATCTTGTCCTGTTTCCCTGGAAAAAAAATCCTTGCTATATCCTTAAGTTAGCTTTTCCCGGTTTGTGTACTGGTTACTTTTCCCACCTTGAACCAGCACCGAACCCAGCGCTGTTCTTGGCTGTTTTTCCTTTTTTCGATCGAGGCTTGCCTCGACCGGTGTTTGCGCCTTTTTTCGCCAGGCAGGTCATCAACCCTGGCCGGGTGTTTCCCACCTTGTCTCCCGGTGGGTTCAAAAAATGTGAACACTGCAGTCAAACCATGTCAGTAACAGACACCCATGACTTCTACCTATGCTGCCTGGGACCGGACCATGACAGCACCTCCAGTGACCTGTGCCAGGCCATGACGCCTAAGACTAATAAAAAGAGGTTGGAGTTGCAGAAGAAACTGTTCCCCAGGTCCAACTCTGCACCGGCTTCACTGACACCAAGCTCCAAGTCCAGCACTTCCTGTGAGACCTGAGCATCATCGGAGTCTCATGGCGACGGCTTCTCTGAGAAGACCCTGGACCCCGAGAGAGAGAGGATGAAAAATCCTTGAAGTTCGTCGAGGTTCCACCAGAGAAACCGCTCGGAGGGACCCTGACGGCTCTGAGAGACTCCTTACCAAGATCCTCAAAAAAGGATTCCTCCCCAGCAGAATCCGTGTGAGGTTCCTCGAGACCATAGTCCTCGTCGAGGACGCACTCGCGAGAGTGCCGGTGCCAGGCCCGATATCCTCGGCGCACTGACACAATTCTCCTACGGAGGACATGGCCTTCCACGACTTCGTCAAGGATATAGCCAGAGCCCTCTTGGTGCAAACCGAGGCGGAGGAGGATCCATGCACTGAAGAAATGGAGATTCTCCAGTACGAGTCTCCACCAAAGGAAACTCTCATGATGCCTGTGCAGCCAATCCTCAAGCGGCTCCTGTTGAGAATGTGGGGACCCCGGTTTTGGTACCAATGGTCAGCCGGCGCCTCGATGCCATGTACTACGGCAGGAAAGGGCCGGGGTTCTACAAACCCCAACTCCCACATAACTCCATGGTTGTTGAGTCAACCATGCAAAACCTTAAGAGCCAGAAGACCCATTCTTCTGTTCCCCCTTGTAGGGATGCTAGAACCCTTGATGCCCTTGGGCACAAGTGCTACTAGGGCTTGATGCTGGGTTTTCGGCTACAGGCCTATGAGTTATACATAGGCATGTACCTCAAGGCCCTAACCCAGGAGTTGTCTGGGTTTTCAGCAGTTCCAGTCCCTGACTTCCGAGATCAAGGACTGTTCTAAGTTCCTTTCCCAGGTAGTCTATAATGGCTTTGAGTCAGCAGCTTGGGTAGCAGCAGCAGCGTCAGCACCAAGCCAGGCTGCAGTCTTCAGACCTCGAGCATTGGGTCCAAGACAAGCTGCTCGACGTCCCTTATACCAGAGAAACCTGTTCGGCAAACCTATGGCCAACAAGGCGGCCAAAATAGAGGCCAATGTGGTGACTCAACAGAGGCTCTCCAAAAAGACCTCATCTTTCCTCTGTAAGAAACCAACGGGAAAAAGACCCTGTTCCGAGGAAAAAGGGGCCCTTTCATCAGAGTCACCACTACCAGTCCTCCTCAGGCCAGCAACAAGGTTCTCATCCTAAAAGACAAAGCCGTGGAGCCCAGAAGCCTCAGACCCTAGTTCCCACTCAGCCCAGGGAGAGCTTTTGACTCCCGGAGCAGGGCCTCCCCTCCCCTGGGAGACCTTTACCAGCCCACAGGGGGCCGTCTGGCACTCTTCGCCCATAGGTGGGCCTGTGTCACCTCGGACCAGTGGGTATTGCAGGTGGTAAGGGAGGGATACCTCCTCCACCTACAGCAGATACCACCCAGGTTCTTTCCAGAAGAGCTGGTGCAATCTCTCCTTCACCAGACCCTTCTGTTCTCAGAGCTCGCAGGTCTGCTCAGGGACAACGCAGTAGAGCCTCTACCCAAACATCTATTGGGAAAAGGCTTCTACTTCAGATACTTCTTTGTCTCAAAGACACCAGGGGGCCTCAGACCCATACTAGACCTGAGAAAAACAAGTTTCTGGTGAGGGAGAAGTTCAAGATGCTCTCCCTTGGAACACTGCTGCCTTACCTCCACCAGGGAGATTGGCTGTGCTCCTTGGACCTAAAGGATGTGTACCCGCACATCCTGATCCGCCCTCCCACAGGCAGTACCTACGGTTTGTGGTGGCAAAAGGGCACTACCAGTACAAGGTGCTACCCTTCGGCCTGGCCTCCTCGCCAAGGGTCTTTACAAATGCCTGGCAGTGGTAGCTGCCTACCTGCATCTACAAGGGGCTTTTGTCTTCCCCTATCTGGACAACTGGCTCATCAGGGGCAGTACCGCTTCAGAGATTAGTCAGGCTGCAGAGCATGCAACCCTTCTTTTGCAGCACCTGGGGTTTGTCATTAATTACCCCAAATCCCATCTCTCTCCAGCCCAAAGTCTGGAGTTCATAGGTGCCCAGTTGGACACGTTACAAGTCAAGGCTGTCCTCCCAATAGAAAGGGCAGAACGCCTCAGGCAACTGACAAGAAAGGTACAATGCTGATGGTCAGTTCCAGCTCATCGCCGCCTCCGCCTACTGGGCCCTATGGCCTCGAGAGTCCACGTCATGCCTTCAGCACTCTTACACATGTGGACAACCTAGTAGTGCCTATTCTCGCAGTGGGCTCATGCCACAAGCAGGCTGTGGGACAGGGTCAGGGTTACCCACCATCTGATGGAGTCCCTCAACTGGTGACACCTGAGCCACCTCCAGGCAGGAATGCCCTTCCATGCACCCAGAAGATCCTGAACACAGAGGCCTCCCTTCTGGATTGGGGGACACATTGTTGAGACCGCTGCACACAGGACAGCTGGTCTCAGGAGGAGTCACTCCTACAGAGCAATCTCATGGAGCTCAGGGCAGTCTTCTTGGCTCTATGAGTGTTCTGCCACCGCCTGCAACACCGGTCTGTACTGATCCAGACAGACAACCAGGTCACCATGTTTTATATAAACAAGCAGGGGGGCATGGGTTCATACTCTCTCTGCCAGGAGGCGGTGGCCCTCCTCTCCTTCGCAGCACGTAACAACATGCTTTTGCGAGCAGAGTACCTCCCGGGCCAGGACAACTGCCTAGCGTACAGGCTGTGCAGAGTCCTTCGCCCACTTGAGTGGCACTTAAATCCCAGAGTAACAAATCAGCTCTTCCACCTCTGGGGCAGGTCAGTGATGGGCCTATTTTGCCTCTCTGGACAACATGCAGTTACCCTGCTTCTGCTCCTTTCAACCACACCTGGAGAGAGGACGGCAGATGCCTTCCTGATCTTGTGGTCCGAGGGCCTACTCTATGCGTTCCCACTGACCCCCCTAGTCGCCAGGACCCTCTTCAAGGTTCAGAGCAAAAAGGCATCAGTTATACTGATTGTCCCCAGGTGTTCAAGGCATTCTCTGGGAACAAGCAGGAAGTCAGTTCTCACGTTGGCGCCGACGGAGCCTGCGCGGAGCAAATCCCCAGCTTTCAAAGAAAGCCTTTGGAAATTGCTACCATGCATGAGTGGTCCCCTTCCCGTCCAAGGGTGCCATCTTGCTCAGTCTCCTTTTTTCCACAGAGCCCACCAGATGTCTGTTTCCTTCCCGGAAAAAGTTGATTTTTCGAGCTTGTTTTGGCTTGTCTCCGGTCTTGCGCCAGTACCCTTTCCCACCCTGACCTCATACCTTGGTATCGGGTTGATTCCTTTTTTTTTACCTCAAGTTTTCATTTTTCTTTGGGCGCCTTCGCACCCTTTTTCCTTCACAGGCAGCCCAAAGTGTCTTCGACCTTCCTGGGGTCCTTTTTCCTCCATCGCTACCAGCGGGTTTAAAAAGTGCGATCGGTGTGGGAAGATCATGTCCCTGACCGATACGCATGACTGCTACCTCCGGTGTCTCGGCCCGGACCACGACCTGGCGGTCTGTGGCCTGTGCAAAAAGATGTCCTCAAAGGCCTTGAGGAGCTGCCAGCAGCAGCATGATAAAAATGTTTCCTGATTCCCCCATGCTTCCAAGAGCCAGGACCTCATTTGATGCCTCCACGCCTCGGGAGGAGCAATCCGAAACCAAGTGTCGTCGGAGGTCCTCGGAGAGGGGGTCTCCCTCGAGGGAACCAAAAAGAAGGAAGAAACCCTCGAAGGTGGCGTCTTTGGACAGCTCCGAATGGTCTGGCTCCTCCCAGGGCTGGTCGTGAAGTCCCGAGCATCTGCCCGATACGTCGGAGAGGGAGCGTCCAGACAAGGTTCCTCAAAAGGACCCAGTCGCAGATCTGCCTAGGCAAGTACACACTGTCCTAGTCGAAGATTCCCCTCTGGGGGGACCGGCTTCGGGCCCGAGTGTGTCGGTGCCCGAGCCAAAGGCTGCAGAGCCTCCGGGACTGGTGTCCAGGATGGCAGCCTTGGAGCACGGTGTCACTGCCTTCTTGGAACAGCAGCGGGCGCTGATGTCTAGCATGTCTGGTTCCTCCACCCTGACCACCGGACGTTCAACGTCGAAGACATCCCCAGAGGCCGAGCCGATCCTCAAGGCAATGCGGGCAGGGGTGGATCCTCTGCCGATGTCGCGCTCAGCCTTCCGCTCGTCACCAGCGAGTCTGCCGGCATTGGGATGGACGGTGCTGCGGCCCTTGAGGTCCGAGGAGATCCGCGAGTCTTTCTCGGAAGCCTCCGCCTCAGAGACCGAGGATGAGGAGTCCCCTCACACCCATTGCCATCGCGATGTCTCGTCCAATTCCCCAGTGTCTGAATCTCAGAGAAGGTCCCCACCGGAGGATATGTGTTTTGTTTTGTTTTTTTTACTTCGTCCGGGATATATCCAAGGCCTTGGCTTTCCCGACTGAGTCCGAGGAGGATCCTCGAGCCGACAAGCTCAAGATCCTCCAGTACGAGGCTCCCCCTCGGGGAAACCCTCACAGTGCCCATTCCTCCTATCCTGGAACAACTTATGCTCCGCATGTGGGAGACACCGGCGTCTATGCCGGTGATCATCAAACTGATGGACTTGATGTACCGAGTCCATCGGAGCCCTGGGTTTCAGAATTCACAACTGCCGCACAACTCCATGATTATGGAGTCGGCCATGCATCGACTGAAGAGTCAGAAGAAGCACTCCTCTGTGCCCCCCAGCAGGGAGGCTTGCACCTTGGATGCCCTTGGCAGGAAGTGTTACCAGGGCGCGATGCTGAATTGTCGGATCCAGGCCTACCAACTGTACATGGGTATGTACCTGAGAGACATGGCGAAGGAGCTCACCGGGTTCTCGGCTGGTCTCTCCGAGGAGCCTTTGCAGCACTTCAAGGGCCTGTCCAAAGCTGTCCATGAATGCTCCGAGTTTGTCTCTGGCGGCCTACAATGGGTTCGAGTCGGTGGCATGGGTAGCCGTGGCGGGCATCGGTGCATGCCGCCAAGCTTGGCTTCAATCGTCCAACCTCAAGCAATGGGTACAGGACAAGTTGGTCGATGTCCCATGTCAGGGGGAAAACCTATTCGGCAGGCCCATGACCAACAAGGCCCCCAAGCTGGAGACAGAGTTCATGACGAGGACTAGGCTCTCTAAGAAGATCACTATCCCTTCCTGAAAGAAGAGCTTGGGTAAAAAGCCCTATTACCCGAGGAAGTCCTCTGCTTACCGAAACTACCCCCCCCCCCTTACAAGGCCTCCCCGGCTCCCCCAGCAAGGGCAGCAGGCCAAGGGAGGGGCATGACCCGCGTAAGCAGAAGACCTAGCCTGGAGGGAGCTTTTGACTCCTGCAGCATGGCCCCTCTCCCAACCAGAGCTCAGCAGCCTACAGGAGGTCGCCTCACCTTTTATGCCCACAGGTGAGGAGCTATCACCACTGATTCCTGGGCATTACAGGTGATCAGGGAGGGTTCCTCCACATTACTTCCCGGGAGAGCCCATCAGGTCTCCCCTTCACAGGGACCTTCTTCTGAAGGAATTGGCAGGTCTTCTTGAGGACCGAGCAGTGGAACCGGTGCCTCATCACCTCAAAGGCAGGGGGTTCTACTCCAGGTACTTCCTGGTGCCAAAGAGGACAGGGGGCCTAAGGCCCATCCTCAACCTGCGCAACCTCAACAAATTTCTGGTGAGGGAAAAGTTCAAGATGCTCTCCCTTGGAACATTGCTGCCTTACCTCCGCCAGGGAGACTGGCTATGCTCCTTAGACCTAAAGGATGCCTACACTCACATCCTAATCCACCCAAACCACAGGCAATATCTACGCTTTGTGGTGGGAGGCCATCATTTCCAATACAAAGTGCTTCCCTTCGGCCTAGCCTCAGCTCACAGGGCATTCACAAAGTGCCTAGCAGTGGTTGCCGCCTTTCTCAGGCTTCAGGGGATTTTTGTCTTCCCTTATCTCGACAACTGGCTCATCAGGGGCACTACAGCCCCCGAAGTGCAGCAGGCCACGGCATGCACCACCCAGGTCCTGCCACACTTCGAACCTTTGCCCGTCACAACAGCTAGAATTCATTGGGGCAAGGATTGACACCCTTCAGTCAAAGGCCTTCCTACCCGCAGACAGGGCAGCCAGGCTCATGGCGCTAGCCAAAGATATACAGCACCGTCCCTCAGTACCAGCAAGGCATCTTCTGCGCCTCCTCGGGCACATGGTCTCCATGGTGCATGTCACTCCAGATGCCTGTCTCCACATGCGAACAGTGCAGTGGTGCCTCAAGGACCAATGGTCTCAGGCCATGGGTCATCTCCAGGACAGTGTCTGAGTGACCAGGCAGCTGGTACAGTCCCTGACCTGGTGGCTTTCGCCCCGACACTTGGAGGCGGGGATGCCCTTCCATGCCCCTCACCACTCGAGGGTCCTCACCATAGATGCCTCCCTTCTGGGCTGGGGAGCCCATTGCCAGGGATACTGCACCCAGGGCAATTGGTCCCCAGACCTCTTGGAGCTATGGGCAATTCATCTCACCCTGAAGGCTTTTCAAAATTCTCCACGACAGAGCCTCAGTCATCTTGATAGCCCCATGGTGGCCTAGACAACCGTGGTTTCCACTACTTCTGCAGCTAGCGGTGGAGGTCCCCATCCCCTTGGGTTCAGCTCCACGGCTCCTTTCCCAGGAGGGGGGCTCTCTTTTACATCCCAACCTCAGCTCCCTCTCGCTAACGGCATGGCTACTGAGAGGGTGACTTTAGCCCCGCTCCACCTTCTGAAAGAAGTGGAGGATGTTTTGCTGGCTTCATGCAGAGCGTCTACCAGATGGGCTTATGCTTTTAAGTGGCGTAGGTTTGCACTTTGGTGCTCTGAACAGGGGTCGACTCTTTTTCTTGCCCCGTGGTCATGGTGTTGCAAAATCTTTCTCCACTTCACTTCTCCAGGACAGGACTCAAGTCTAACTCTTTTAGAGTGCATCTCATAATACAACAGAAAATATTAATACAACCCATTAGGCATGCAACTTCCCCAGTATGCCATTGTAAATATCTTGTATATAGTTAGATAAACATACTCGTTCTCTTTATGTAAATAGTTTAAAATTTGTTTGATCTCTGTATTATTTCCTACTGTTATATGTAAATGCTGTTTATGCATAATTTAAATGTTAAAATGTAAACCGCTGCTGATCACTGGAAGGAGCCGTATAAAAATAAGTTCAAATAAATAAATAAAATAAATTAATCTCAGTGCCCTGGTGGTGAGCCACCATCAGGTGGACGAGAAACCACACTGTTCATCCAGAGGTGTCCTGTTTCCTAAAGGCCCTACTCCTGTCTAAACCCCCGGCGACCGAATGGGATCTCAATGTAGTGTTGGGGCAGCTCACCCTGCTGCCCTTTGAGCTTCTGGCTACGTGTCTCCTTTGCTATATCTCCTGGAAGGTGGTTTTCCTAGTTGCGCTCACTTCTGCCCGAAGAGTCAGTGATCTCCAGGCCCTTGTGGCAGAGAAACCTTATACCAGTTTTACAAGAATAGGATGGTGCTCTGCACGCTTCACAAATTTCTCCCGAAAGGTGGTGTTCTCTTTCCACGTCAACCAGGAGGTGGTCCTCCCTACCTTCTTTCCCATATCGCACGCCAGTCGGGTAGAGACGGTCCTCCATACCTTGGACTGTAAGAGGGCCTTGTCCTTCTACATTCAACCTACTCAAGGCCACAGAAAAGCCTCCCAGCTTTTCGTTTCCTACGACCCCAATAAGCTGAGGGAGGCGGTGACCAAGCATATGCTGTCCACATGGGTGGCGGTCTGTATTGCCTGGGCGTATGAGGAGGCGAGGCTTCTGCTGGAAGGCTGTGTCACGGTGCACCGCGTCCGAGCTATGGTGACATCAGTTGCTCACCTGCGCTCGGTTCCTCTGACAGACATGTGCCAGGCCGCCACCTGGTCTTCAGTTCATACCTTCGCAGCTCATTACTGCCTGGATAGGGAGTCCTGACGGGACACTGCCTTTGGCCAGGCCATGCTCCGTAACCTTTTCGGGGTCTAGGCAACTCCTAACCTCCGACCCTTCTGTGTTCAGGTTATCGGCGTGCTAATTCCTTTGAACACAGAGGTTCTGTTACTCCATAATGTGGCTCTCGTTGAGGGAGCCTTTTTTGGGCTATAGGTTCATGGTAGCCTGTAGCTGGGGAGTCCCGTATGTGAGGACTGAGTTCTTGCTTGTTTCCGGAGAAAGCGTAGTTACTCACCTGTAACAGGTGTTCTCTGGGGACAGCAGGAATCAATCCTCACAACCCTCCCTCCTCCCTTTGGTGTTGCAGTCCTATTATCTTCATTTATTTTGCCCTCTTTTTAGCTATGTCATTTGACTGAGTAAGATGGCACCCTTGGGCAGGAAGGGGACCACGCATGCATGGTAGCAATTCCCAAAGGCTTTCTTTGAAAGCTGGGGATTTGCTCCACGCGGGCTCTGTCGGTACCGATGTCACCCATATGTGAGGACTGATTCCTGCTGTCCCTGGAGAACACCTGTTACAGGTGAGTAGCTATGCTATCTTGGTTCCCTCTGCTGCTTTGCATGTCGGTGTCACTCCCAGTCCCTCTGGGCTGAGCCCCGGACCGCCTGTCCCTTGAGGAGGACTCTCTCTTGCACCCCAATCTGGGGTCGCTAAAGCTAACAGTGTGGCTTCTGAAAGGGTAGTGTTGGTCCCTTTCAATCTTCCAGGAAAAGTTGAGGAGACCCTACTGGCCTCCAGAAAACCCTTCACCAGACGGGCTTATGCCTTTAAGTGGAGAAGGTTCTCCACCTGGTGTGTGGAAAAGGAGGAGAATCCCTTCTCCTGCCATGTGCAACTAGTACTTCAGTACCTACTGCACCTGTCACACACATTAGGCTGAAATCTAACTCGGTGAGGGTACATCTGAGCGCCATAGCCGCTCACCACCACCCTGTCAAGGGAAAACCTCTCTCAAACCAGCCCCTAGTCTCCCGGTTCCTCCAGGGCCTCCTGTTATCCAAGCCCCCTCTCCGCCCTCCAGCAGAGTGTGACCTGAACATGGTGCTTTCTCAGCTTTCGAGCCCCTGGCCACTTGCCACCTGTCATGGAAAGTGGCTTTTCTGGTGGCCCTCATGTCCGCTCAAAGAGTGAGCGAACTCCAGGTCCTGGTGGCAGATCCACTATATACAGGGTTCTAGTACTCCTCACACATCCCAAATTCCTCCCGAAAGTGGTGTCCCCTTTCCACCTCAACCAAGAGGTGATCCTCCCCACCTTCTTCCTATGGCCTCATGGTCTTCAATTCATATGTTCACAGCTCACTACTGCCTGGAGAGCGAGTCGCACAGGGACAGTACCTTTGGCCAGGCAATACATAATATTCTCAGGGTGTAGGCAACTCCTGCCCTCCTACACTTCTGTGTTCAGGCTACCGGAGTGATAGTGTCGCTGGACACTAGGGTCATGCAGAGTCTCTCAGTGAGGACTCACCTTCTGCAACTCAAGCTACCCGATTGGTCGCCACTGGTGCTGTTGTAGTTCGGCCCTCGGCATCCTGGAGCTAGGGAGTCCCATATGTGTGGACTGACTTCCTGCTTGTTCCTGGAGAAAGTGTATTTACTCAACTGTAACGGGTGTTCTCCAGAGGCAGCAGGAATCAGTCCTCACAACCCTCCCTCCTCCCCTGGGAGTTGCCTCCCTACCTTGTTTTAGTTTTTATTGCCATACTAGCTATGTCATCTGATTAAGCAAGATGGCACTCTTGGGCGGGAAGGGGACTATACACGCATGGTAGCATGTCCCAAAATCTTTCTTTGAAAGCTGGGGAAATGTTCCGCGTGGGCTCAGTCGGCGCTGACGTCACCCATATGTTAGGACTGATTCCTGCTGTCTCTGGAGAACACCTGTTACAGTTGAGTAACTACTCTTTATTACAGTCTCCTGTAACGAATTCCAGAGTTTGATCACGCTTTGAGTGAAAAAATATTTTCTCTTATTAGTCTTGAATGGGTTACATTGTAGCTTCATTGCATGTCCCCCAGTCCTTCCACTCTTTGATTGGCCTCGGTTGGAAACAGGATATTGGGCTTGATGGACCTTGGTCTGACCCAGTAAGGCAGTTCTTATGTTCTTATCAAATGAGAAATCTCCTTCACAGTGTTCTCAAACACGTCGTGGCAGTATTTTCTCAGTGATCAAAGAAAGATTCTTCCAGATTTCCCCAGCTTTCAAAGAAAGATTCTCACTCGAAATCAAAGCTATATATACATGCTGTAATATGTAAACCTGTATATAACTGATATATTCCTGTTTGCTGTAAATAGTTATTATGCATTCATTGAACTATAAGTTCTGCCTGTTCATTGTAAATAGTTAATATGTTATCAAAATGTTCTATGTCATTGATATTATCTCTGTTCTCTGTAAACTGCCCCTGATCTCTGGAAGGGGCGGTATAGAAAAGCATACAAATAAATAAAATAAATAAAAGTGATCATAGACATCTCAACAAGATCTCAACCTTGGCCAAAGTTTCACCTCAAATGGTTTCTTCAAGGGTTTCCTAACAAGATAAAAAAATATTATAAAAATAATGCTTCAAATCTTGGTTTCAAAAAACAGAGACCACACTCACTGCATGCCCAAAGGGTAACAAACATAGCGGCCATCATAACACAAATGCCGTACATATATAAACTTCCTTTGCGTCCCTCTAGTCCAGTCCCGGAACCATAGAGTTGTGAACCTTCACCAGCAGCTTTGGAGACTGAAAGATGTCATCGCTTTGATGTCACTGGTATATCTAGGCAAACACCGCCCCTTTCCACCAGTACTTTCAGTCTCCAAGCAGCTTGGAGGTTCTGAGCCCAGGGCTGGGCTCAGTGAGAACAAATAAGCAGAGCTTGGGTTTTTGAAATTTACTCCTTTTGGTTTATTTTCCCTGTTTGATTTGGTTACTTTGTTTTCTTTTATGTCAGATCTGCTGCTGCTGTAAGGGTTCCTGTGTCTGTGGACCTTTATTTTTTGTTTCTAAAGGATCAGGGAGTTCTTCCCCCTCCCTCTCTGCATTGCCCCAGCATCTAAACGAGCACAGGGGAGACAGTGCTGATCCGTAGCCTCCCTGCTCCCGAACCCGCGTTGAAGGGGTGAGGAGCAGGTGGAAGGCGGGCAGTTGCAGCAGCAGCGATGCAGGGGCTGAGAAGCCTGTGAAGGTTGTGCCCAGATCAATCAGAGCAGAGAGCCGCCGGAGCTGAAGCCGTTAAAAAGGCTGTGCTCCGGTGTCCTGTTGGCTCCTTTCCCTCACTCCCCTCCCCCTCCCCTTCCCCCCTGGGATCGGCGGCGGTGGTAAGTACCCACGCAGATCTGCTTTGGGGAGCTGGTTTAAACTGGGAGGGGAGGCTTCGCGGCGGCTCCCGGAGTTGCAGGGTGCTCGGGGCCTTGCCGCGGGGGGTGAGAGAGTGTGCTTTTTTTGAGCGGGAATGCTGGCAGCGGCCATTTTGAGGACCGCGTTTTCAACGGCAGGATTTATTTGGTTTGGTAGACAGCCTTGCTCCTGGGCTCACTTGGGGGGAGCAGATAAGGAGCATTTAGTGTGCAAATTCTAGTCTGATTTTGATTTTTGCCTTTAATTTACTTTAACTTTATTTTTGATTCAGTTGCCTTTGATTAATTGGCAACCGGGGATTAGTTCCTTTTAGTTAGGAGCAAATATCCTTATTTACAATGATTTTAAATTTGAGCCGACCTCTTTAAGTTTGTACATAAGAACATAAGATGTGCCATGCTGGGTCAGACCAAGGTTCATCAAGCCCAGTATTCTGGGCTTGATGGACCTTGTATAGCAGCTCTCGCCTTCCCTCCTCAATTATTTTTGCTTGCTGCAGGCATTTGCCGGTGCGAATCTCTCTTCCTTGACTACGGGAGAGAGCTCCGGGACCCGTACATCCGCACTGCAGCTGTGTGAGACGGAGTCTCTCCGTTGCTGCGGGATTTAATTTTACACTGTGGAACCGGCTGAGCGGTCCTCGCCGCAGTTGCCAGGCGCATCAGCGCGGTTTGAGGATCGGAGCACTTCAAGGTGGTAGGAGCAGGCAGTGTGGCTTTCTGCCCTGCAGGTAAGGCCTTCGGGCTCTGTCGGTCTGCTGAGGCCTCCTTTTTTGGGGCCATTTTCTCTCTGGGTGTTTGGACCGCATGGCGAAAGTTGCAGTGAGATGCCTGTGTGAGGAAGACAACAGGCAGAATAGCTAGTTTTTTGGGCCTAGTGTTTCTTTCTTTTGTTAGTAGGTTTTTTGAGGCTCTTGGGGATTCCTCAGCTTTCAGGGGACTGTTGTCAGACCTCTTTATTTTTGAGTTTGTTCTTAGTTTATAGGACATCAGTTGTGGCATTGATTCCACATGTTCTTTCCCTTCTAATCATGTCTCTGAGGAGCATCTGTTAAATCCCAGGATGTTAGGCAGATTGCCAGTTTTAGGTTCCAGAGCAGGTTTTTGTAAGGAGGGACAGGCTGGAAGTGGGCCTTTGTGTATTCTATACTGACAGTTGCCCAAAGGCCTGTGTTTCACAGGGACAGGTTTAGGAATCCTTAGGATATAAAGAAGAATATAGCAGTTACCTGTCAATCAAGGAGTGCCTGGGCTAAGGTCTATGGCCACCAGAGGGCAGCGGATGCACTCAATGGGGCCTTTCTCTGACTGTGTATGCAGCAGTTTCAGATTGCTTATTCTCTGTAATGCTGCAACTCCTGTTTATATAACCAGGATTGCAGCTCTTACCTTCTGTATCATTTGTTGGTCTCTGTTGCCCTAACAGCCACAGCTGCTCATGATTCACATATAGTATTCAGGGCCCCCATCCCTGGGGGGGGGGGTGGTAAAATACGAAATTGTGTTACTCCTTAAATTCACACAGGCAGCAACCTCTAAGACCTCCATTTGCAAGGTGCCTGGGTGTTTCCTAGCTTAAGGGGGGATCACTTATCGTGCCCTTCCCCGGAAGTTCTCATCTATTTCTAGAGCTGGATTTCAAAAGGACAAAGAAACTCTCTAGTGAGAGAGAGCTTTGTTCATTTTGAGCGAACACGGTTGATTTATTCGGGGGCTTTTGGTGCCCTGAACCCCACGAGCTGGACGCTATTTGTTTACTTCCAGGAGTTCTGCTCTCTATTTCGCTCTTCAGCTCCCTGGCAGACGTAGCAGGCTGGCAGGGGGGGAGCAACGCCTCCTGCAACGGTGAATCCCTCAGGATAAGGGGGGTAGGAAAGCGGGGTGCAGCGGGGCCTGGTAGCTTTTGCAAAGCTATAACAGCAGTTCGGGTAATTTTAGCTGATCTGCTTTGATTTCATTGGAGGTGGCCGGAGCTTGATTTTTGGAGTCCTATACATCCTTTCCCAGTCCTCCTGCAGAGCTCCGCAAAAGTTTCAGGCAGTCGCAGGAACGCTCCAGCGGCTGCTTCAACTTAAAGCGGTGGTGCCGGTGCCGGCAGCCCAATACGGTTGATACTCCCTCTACTTTGTGGTTCCAAAAAAGGAAGGCTCGTTTCGCCCGATTCTGAATTTTAAAAGGGTGAATCGGTGTCTGCCCAAAGAATTCTCCCGGAGTATTCCTTAAATCCCGAAAGAAACCGTACTGACATACATGATAAGTTCGATCAGCTACTGGCAGGACACAATGCACTCTTGCATGCTTTTTTGCTTCATTGGTCTAGAAGTGTAGTCTTTACCAGGTGGTATAATGGGAACTTCGCTGCAGGTTCTCGGCTTCTTATTTGCTGACTCAATTGCCACTGTGGAATGGGAAAGCTGTATTTTCTAACACCAGGGGCTAGTTGACCTTAAAAAAAATAAATAAATAAATAAATAAATTTAAAAAAATGGAATGTCCAGCTTGGTGCAGGCAGACGGAATGGGGCGTTCCTCTAGCAGGAAGGCTGTGGATTTCTATGCCTGTCATAGGGGGTTCTTTCTGCTGCATTGTGTTGGCGCAGAAGTAGCTTCTCAACATCGGCTGAAGGAATTTTTGGTTAAGAGATGTCTTTGTAAAAAAAAAAAAAAAAAAAAGGAATTCAGCTGTCCTGAATTGGCCTGTTCTTGATTGACATTTTGAGACTAGGCAGGCGCAGGCCTCGGTACTACGTGGGTGGGTGCACACCTTGCACTTCCAGGAGGTGTGGACTCACTGTTTGGAAGAGAGCCCTAGCGATCTTCTTTAGCACACGATAGGAGAGTAGGTGGTTCACTGAATCGATCGTTGGGGGCACTGCTTTGTCCTTACAGGCTCCCATTGGGGGAGTCGGGGGGGACGAGAGCATGCTTCCGGTGGTCGCAGTATTTACGGCAGTCTACTCGCCTGGAACAGGAAAGGATCAGGGAGTTGAAGTGACTAGAGTCTGATTTGCTTTATGTGGCAAATGTGCATTATGGTGTGATTCGAGTGCTGGCGAATATAATTGGCTTCTTTGGGGTTCTCCTGGAGGTCTCTCTGGTGGGGGAATGGGGCGGCTGACGGTTCGTCCAAGTCAAGGCTCAGTAAGCTCCCAGTTAGTAGTCTGTCTTGTCCTTTCCCCCGCTGGTAGCCTTTTGCTCCGCTTGGAGGAGTTCAGAGTTGCAGGCGCTGTGTCTGGTAAGGAGCCGTATTTGTCCTTTTTCAGTCGCAAGGTAGTGTTGCGCACGCTCCCAGCTTTTTGGGCAAAGGTGGTTTTGGTTTTTTCACGTCTCCAGATGGTGTCTCTTCCGGGGGTTTCGGTTACATCTTTTGGACGTTCGACGGGTGCTTAAGAAGTATCTCTGTAGAACGGCGTCTTTTAGGAAGACCGACAGGTTGTTTGTCGCCTTTGGAGGCCCGTGGAAGGGAGAGGCGGCGACGAAGCCCTCTTTTTTATTGCATCGGCCTACCGGTAGAAGGGTTGGTTCCGGTTGGTTTGTGTGCGCATTCCACCAGGGTGCAGGCGGTGTCTTGGGTGGAGTTCCGTTTAGTGCCGGTCGAGGAGATTTGTAGGTTGTTGGGCGGCGACTTGGTACTCGCTGCATTCCTTTACGCGGCACTTTCAGTTTGATGTGCAGGCGCGAGTGGATGGACGTTTTGGGTTCAGCAGTACTTCAGGCTGGGCTTCAAGTCCCTCCCGTTGATATTCACTACTCTGTTACATCCTCTATGGTTCCGGGACTGGACTAGAGGGACGCAAAGGAAGGGAAAATTAGACTTACCTGCTAATTGTTGTTCCTTAAGGAACTCTAGTCCAGTCCCGGATCCCTCCCAGTATATTACGCGGCGTGCAGCCTGAAGTTTAAAAAAAAAAAAAAGGAAAGGAAAGGAAAAGGACTACAGAAATCTGGACGACAGGGAGATGGATTGAGAGACAGGTTTTCGAAGAGAATTTGTCCTGTTCTGGAGGTACACGGGAAAGTCACCAGGTGACCCTTTTTTGCGCAGCAGTGCCCTGTAGGCTCTGGAGTGTGGTTATTCCGTCTTTAGGAGCTAGACGTTTTTGGCTGAGTTATGGGGACGTATTGTTCCTGGGCAGTTTTAACTACTTCTGTTCCGTTATGCTTAACTCGGTAGCTACTTATTGGTTGCTCTGCTGAGTCTGCTTTGTCAATAGGTACTGGTGGAAAGGGGCGGTGTTTGCCTAGATATACCAGTGACATCAAATCTTTCAGTCTCCAAAGCTGCTGGTGGAGGTTCACAACTCTATGGTTCCGGGACTGGACTAGAGTTCCTTAAGGAACAACAATTAGCAGGTAAGTCTAATTTTCCCTTATACCCCAGGCAGAAAGAGGTGGTTAATCAATAACAGGAGTGAGCAATCAAAAAAACCCCAATGCCACAAACTTAATTGTTTAACCCATTAGGTGTACAAGTTTGCTAATTAAAAATAAAGTGTTGTTCACATCGGGCAAATCGTTGTGATAAATTCCCTCCTCCATCCCCCTCCACTCGTAATAGCACAAAACAGCATAAGTCTGATACAGAATAATTGTGTGCCAACCAGTGCCCTACCAGTGGAGCAGTCTCCTTTCTCTGTCATATACATGATATATGTTCAATGATGGGTTTTAAAAATCTGAGTTGGATGAACATGATCACATACACTGCACCCATATTTAGCTGCTTGACATTTGACTGGACAGATCCCGTTTTTGGTTTATTTTCAAGGCTACATGCTCATATCATGTGGGTTTTGTTTTGTGTTTGCAAGCTGTTCATCACTTTGCAATGCGATTGTATGCAGAAATGTAGGCATCCTGGTCAGATTATATGTTACAATGAATAGCTAAAGCAAACAAGCTCAGACAGCTTCTACATGATGTAAAATTAGATGACCTTTTTTTGCAAATCTTGATGCATAATTACTATTTATTTGCAGTTTTTTCTGTTTGCAAATGTAAAATATAGAAACTGTGAATTTGGCAGGTGCAAAGGTTTGGATGCCCTTTCATTCATTACTTTAAAACACTTCCTTTAGCAGAAATAACAGCTTCCAAATGTTTCCTGTGACAGAAGAGTTTTTCTATTCTTACTATTTGAATTTTTCCCCCCTTCTTCTTTCTAGATCTCTTCTAATTCAGACATATTTTTAGGTCTCCTAGCATGCATGCACTGCTTGTTTGAGATCTCCATATAGGTTTTTAATAATATTCAAATCTGGACACTTTTGAAGGCCATTCCAAAAATAAAATTGTATTTCCTGTTAGTACTCGGACCAGATTATTCCAACTGAGAAATCATCATGCTAATTGCATTACTTGCGACTGCATGAATCTAGAACGCTACAGCAATCCTGTCGTCTTTGGTGTTACACTGGATTGAACACGCTTATATAAACGACATGTTGAGAAGCTGCATGGAAAAGCCAGCCCCAGAAAATCACATCCTGCATTAACTGCAGGACAGCTCATGTGTAGAAGCCCTGCAACACTGCATTCCACTGCCTTGCACTTTAGAAACATAGTGTGATGAAGCAGATGCCAGTAAACCCATGGAGGTAGAAGAAAACACTGATCTCTTTAAAGGAAATGATATACATAAAGTGCAGTTAGTGAGAAGTGCAGCTAGAGGGAGCATGCACGGAGATTCAGAAGGTAGGCTGACACGCCCAGGTTGGGATGATGCAAGAACTAATTCAAAGCATAATCAGATACACCTGGTCAGAGGGACAGAATCCTTACCTAAGAAACAGCTTTATAAGCAGAGCATAGACAAGCCAGAGGAGAGAGGAGCGGCACGAGCCGCAGCAGCTGCTGATAGAGGAGACGGCTCCAAAGAGAGGAGAAAAGGCAGTTGAACTTGTAGCCCTTACAGGAAAGGAACAAGTTCCAGGAGAGCCAGTTTCAGGCTGAGAAGCTCCAGAAGGAAGTCTTCAGGAAGGACAGAAGGAGAATGCCAGAGACACAGACCCAAGAGTTCAGAGGTACCTTCATGCTTCTTCCCCTGTATGTGAGCCCCAAGGAGTTCAGAGGTGGGTGGACCAGACTAAGCCCAGGAGTCTGAGACACAGATCTGAACCAGGAACTGAGGCCGGGTCACAGAAAGGCCTGGAAGCCAGGGAGCCGTAAGAGTAGCCAAGGCAGCTGGAGAAAGGTTTGGGAACCTATAGAAAGAGTGCTTACCAAAAGTCCTGTTGCATATTTGCCAGACCAGGTACAGCCAGGCTGGGAGAGCCTTAGGAAGAAGTTCTGAAGTAAAACCAGGAATATATGGGGAAAGCTCAGGGGCCACAGATATCTCAGCAGAACAAGAGGCTATGCAGATAGACCCTGCTGAACCTGACCCTTTGCTAACTGAATGCCCTATGGACTGTACGTTTTGTTGTACTGGGAGTTTAGAATCCTTGAGAGAAATATAGCATGCAGGATATACTTTTGAAACACAGTTTTGTTTGACAAGCTGAAAGAAGAAGCATTGCTTTTGTTTATATAACCTGTTTTGTTTGAACCCTGCATAACTAACAAAGACTGTGAAGCATATCCAAGTTTTTGACCTATGTAAATACCTTATGTGAAAATCCTGAACAAGGTGGAAATCCTGTTGTCTTCGTTTGAACCTTTTGTGCATTAAGGGAATAAAACCCTATACTTTACCATTCACATGGCTTACACAACTATTCATTATGAAGAAAGGGACTACTAGTACCAGAAGGCTTCTGGGCTAACAAAAGTTTCTACCTTCAATACAACAGTAATGTCCACCCTGACCTTTAAGCACGTGGCTAAAGGGATGGGATTGTGACAATAGAAACATAGAAACATGATGACAGAAAAAGACCATATGGCCTATCTAGTCTGTCCTTCCATATCAACAACTACAACAGTCTCCTTTTTATCTTTAGAGATCCTCTGTGTTTGTCCCATGCTTTTTTGAATTCAGTTACTGTCCTCATCTCTACCACCTCCACTGGGAGACTATTCCATAGATCCACTACTCTTTCCGTAAAGAAATATTTCCGCATATCACTCCTGAATCAATCTCCCTTCACCCTCATCCCATGTCCCCTCGTAGCAGAACTTGCTTTCAGTTGAAAGAGGCTCTCTCCCTGAACATTTATGCCACGGAGGTATTTAAACATCTCAATCATATCACCTCTATCCCGCTGTAGCAGCAGAGCGCAGACAAACCAATAATACCAGGAGTCTGTTCAGAAGGTCCAAGTCATTTATTTGTGCACAAGTCTCAAGCAAAGTCAAATTCAAAATGGCTGAGCGATGTTCTCTGGTAATACAACAACTTTTATAGACTTTTGCTCCATTCTAGGTATAGAAAACATTTCATTGGTCCCGGTAACCTCCCGTACCCTTCTATTGGTCCCGGTACTGATAAGATTATCCAATTATGTTCTTTGAGTGGGCTCAGCACCTGCTCACCCCCCTTCTAGTCCCAATTACAATGGCCAGTTCACCAACTTGTTACTTTCCTTCTTTCAAGGCCATTGAGCTAGTTTGTACGTGTAGGGAAGCAGGGCTCTGTAATTTCTCTGTCAGCAATTTTAAACATATTTTTCTGTATTTTTCCATCTGTTCTGCTTGTCTAAGCTAATTCAATACTTTTACTGAGTTCTAATTCTATAACAGCATATTGGGGGATATGCAATTCCTATGGGCCTCTCTACAGACTTCATTTACAGGTCAAGCTAGTTAGGCCTGCTTGCTTATGTCAGACACTGTGGATCACAGGCCTTCACCTGCCACATTCCCCCCTTTGATTAATCTCACCCTATTACTTAATAAGGTGTGAGAATTAAATCACTTCAAAATAGTTATACTATGGTCAGAGGATTCCGACTATATATAGGAGGTTTGGGTTGGTATAAGGCCATAATCTTAGTTGCGGTCTTCCGCTCAACTGTATTTTCAATAGCACTATGAATAGAACGCATACAACATGGGATTATGCATGGCAATAAGAAAATTACAACAACAACTATTAGTATTAGTATAAGAAAAGTCTTAAGTCCTCCTATCCATGAGAAAAGATTATCAAACCAATTAGGAAACTTTAGTGAATGCCAAGTCTGTACTGGCACATAAGCTTGTTTTCGCATAGTTTCATCAATTTCTTCAACTACTTGACCTTTATCATCTATTTTTAAGCAACAATTGGTTAAATTCAGTTTACCACATACTCCTCCTTCATCTGCTAACAAATAATCAAGTGCTAAACGATTCTGATATATAGCAGTGCGCATTTGGGTACTTTGTCTAGCTAAAAGTGTGAGAGCTTGGCTAGTTTCATTGGTTATTATTTCAACTACTGCTTGTAAGCGGATAATACGATTAATCATATAGACTGGGGTCCGATAACCCCACATACCATCATCATTCCAAGTGGCAGGCCCATAATAATCAATGATTCTTTCTGGTGGCCAATCATCACCCTTCCACTTCTCCCACTTGCCTATCTGGAGGGGTGCTCTCTTCTGTCTCAATGCTCTTTTATGTCTGTGATTAGTGGTGTACACTGGGTATCCTAACTGTTCTCCATGTTCTGTGTTTAGAAGGAAGAAGGAAGGTCTGATAGTTCCTAAGACACATGCTCCTCCCCAGTATGTAGGGAGTCGGGCATATGCTCGGTTTCCACAGATCCAATATAGGCCAGGTGGGGCTTGCCAGGTATGAGGTTTGGCAAGATTAGTCCATAAGTGAGCAAGTTCAGGGAATCGGGCTAATGGATTAGGGGGTTAGGTTCTTTAATTCCTGACCACCAAGACGTCTTTTTGGTGGTGTCATTATAGAACATTTGGCTAAGACAGACCAGCTGTCCTACCTGTTGTTTGAACTGGGGTCCAGTTCTGGCATAGCAAAGACGTCCAACTATTGTGTGCGCTAACACCCATTCGCTGGTAGTCTTGTGTATTTCAGTCTGATTGTAAGTCATTGAGTAATTTAATTCTTGGGCTTCCCATGGCCATTGGTCACCCATTCGTGTCCCCCCACAAAAATAACAATCTGAGATGTTTAGACTGGATACTACTGCTCCAGCTAATTCCAAAAATAAATTCTGGGAAGGATGGGGCATGTCAAACTTATTTACATGCATGGTTTCATAGAATGTGTCGTGGATTTGATACTTCGATGATTTATGGGCTTGTGTATTTAATTTTATATATACTATGGTTCCTGGATCTGATCCAGTTCCATCAATTCGTAAACCAAATCGGAATCCTTGTTTCCAATTTTCAGGTCTTTGTATGACTAACTCTAAAGGATTGCAAGCATTCTTCTTACATTTGTCTAGGTCTTTGACATGTAATGGTTTCCGTAATGTAGCCATTCGATTATCTTTATTCCATACCATACCAATCCAGGTGGCATAAAAAACACATTCCCACTTTGGGCAGAAGTAATCTGATTCTGGAGCTTTACTATGTACATTGGCTGAAACTTTCTTTCCTGTACATGCTTCCCATTCAGTGGACCCTTCCGGACACATATATTTGCCACTCTGTGAGTATGTTTTTTCCCAATTACCACACTTAGAACGACTATCTCTGTTGATTACTTCACAAGCATCAAAATACAAAATAGCATCTTTACTAGGATCTGTTAGTTGGCGTGTGGCGTTAATTAAAGGTCCATCTGCATTTTTCCATCGCATTTCTAAAGTATAATAGGATGGATTCTGATGTGGATTGAAGCATACTTTAGATTTACCTTTGATACAAACATTTAGTTCAGTGGTGTTATATATACACCGAGTCACTTTACCAGTGCAGGTATAGTAGGAATGATAAAGCAAAGTCTGAGTTATTTTCATTCCAGTCCGAGTGGAAGTAATGCAAGCAGTACATGGAGGCAGAGCATGAGTCAGTTCAAAGCCTCCGAAACAGGCAACCAGGGCAAAGCAAAAATAAGGATACATGTTGATTGGAGTTCTTCTGAATCCTCAGCTTGCAGATCTTCTTTTCTTCGTTCTTTTCTTCGTCCCGTTTGCTAATGAAGCAATTCAACGGGTGCTGAGTGTTGATTGAAGATCCTCAAGTTGTCCATCACAGATTAACCAACTGATCAATCTTAGTTGGCTCCGAAATATGGTCAATGAATGTAGCATCTAAACAATGTGTAAAATCACACATATGAGGTTCGTTTAAACAAACTCTTGCTGTATGGAAAACAGCAATCCTCTTCGAAAGACTTGGCTGCTGCAGGGCACTGTGATAAAGTGTCTAAGCTGCTGGTTGCCGTCTCAGAGTAACTCGCAAAGGTGCATCAGGATGCTGCTCTGCTGTCCACTGCTCAGGTTCAGGTTCTGGATCAGCTGCGGGTTTGACTCTGCTGTGGTGGATCCAGGAATCGATCTCCGCTACCTTTACTGCAGTTGGGGTAGACAGGATGACGGTATATGGTCCCTTCCAATGAGGTTCCAGCGGTGTCTTCTTCCAGTCTTTGACCCACACCGAGGTACCAGGCTGGTAGGGATGTAAGGGTTCCGTTAAGTTGATAGGCAACTGGTCTTGGATCCACGTATGGAGAGTCTGCAGAACAAAACTAAGAGCTAGGAGTTCTTGCCTGGTTATTTCTGAACCAATTTGGGCTAGACTTCCTTTAATTCCCTGCACTATTGGTGGGGGTTTACCATACAGAACTTCAAAAGGGGAAAATCCTGTTGACTTTACAGGAGCTGAGCGTATTCTGAGTAAAGCTATTGGGAGTACTTGGGGCCACTTCAGGTGTGTTTCCTGACAAAGTTTAGACATTTGGACTTTCAAGGTACGATTCATTCGCTCAACTTTCCTGAACTCTGGGGTCTGTATGCAGTGTGGAGTTTCCACTGTATCTGTAGAGCTTTTGCTATTTGCTGAGTAATCTGAGAAACAAATGAGGGCCCATTGTCTGACCCTATTACTGCTGGAATTCCAAATCTAGGGATGATCTCTCTCAACAAAACTTTGGTGACTTCTCGAGCTTTTTCAGTTCTGGTTGGGAAGGCTTCTACCCACCCAGAGAAAGTACAAAACTAATACTAACAAGTAGTGATATCCATTGGCTTTTGGCATTTCAGTAAAATCAATTTGCAGGTGATGCATGGGGGTTACACCTCCTGACTGAACTCGGGGTGCTGATGTGGGACCTTGCTTGGCATTATTTTTGGCACAAATTAGACACTGACGTGCTACTGAAGCTGATAGGGCTGTTAACATGGTGATGCAGAAGTGCGGTCTGAGTGCTTTTTCCATAGCACTTTTTCCATAGTGTGTGGCTTCATGGAAGGCTTTGACAAAAGCTGGGCATAACAATTCAGGGATTACTATTCGTCCTGGGGGTTGACTGCCCTCTGTTGGTGGCAGCTCAATCCACCCATCTTTCAGTATTCCATTTTCCTTGTTACAGTAGTAATCTAACTCTTTGGTGGTATATCGTGGTGTCCATAGGTTCAAAGGTACTGGAAACAATGCTGCCAGCAATGGCATGGCTTGTGGCGAAGTTTGTCCTGTCATGGCTGCTTGTCGTGCTGAAGCGTCTGCAAATCTATTTCCTCGAGCAACTTCTCCTTTTCCTGCCTGATGTCCTCTACAGTGCATGACAGCTACACGAGTTGGGGCCCATACTGCATCAAGTAACATCAGTATCTCTGGGCCGTACTTGACTGATTTCCCTCCGGATGTGATGAGCCCTCGTTCTTTATAGAGAGCTCCATGGGCATGTAGGGTGGTGAAGGCATACTTAGAGTCTGTATATATATTTAACACAAGTTTTGCACCTAGCAGTAGTGCTCGAGTAAGTGCTATTAATTCTGCTTTCTGGGCTGATGTGCCTGATGCCAGGGCTGATGATTCAACGACTTCATGTTGGGTGACTACTGCATATCCAGCGCAGCGTCGTCCATTGATGATGAGACTGCTTCCATCTACGTAATAGATTTGATCAGGATTGTCTATGGGCACATCTGTCAGGTCAGGTCGGCTTGAGAATACAGTTTCCATGACTTCTATACAGTCATGTTCTGGGAGTTCTTCACTAATGGGTATCAATGTGGCAGGGTTCAAGGCATGGCTCACTTCCAATTGGATTTGCGGATTCTCACATAGCATACTCTGATATTTCAACATTCGGGAATTAGTGAGCCAATGATTTGCTTTTTGTTCCATAAGAGCAAGGACTGCATGTGGCACAGTGACTCGTAGATTCTATCCTAATGTGAGCTTGTCTGCTTCACTCACTAACAATGCTGTAGCTGCGACTGCTCTCAGGCAAGGTGGCCATCCTTTGGCCACAGTGTCTAATTGCTTCGATAGGTATGCTACAGGTCGCTCCCAATTTCCCAATTTCTGAGTCAACATGCCTAAGGCATTTCCTTGTGCTTCATGTACAAACAAATGGAAAGGTTTGTGGACATCTGGTAATCCAAGGGCTGGTGATGACATCAATTCTTCCTTTAACGTCTTGAAGGCTGTATCCTGCTCAGGTCCCCATTCTAGTGGCGATTTTTCTTCTCCTTTTATGGCTTCATACAATGATTTGGCAATTTGGGCAAAGTTGGGAATCCAGATTCGGCAGTATCCTGCTGCTCCCAGAAAAGCTCTGACTTGCTTTCTGGTAGTTGGGGTTGGGATTCTGCATACTGCTTCTTTTCTCTCCCTACCTAATCTTCGGCTTCCTTGGGTTATACGAAAGCCCAAGTATTTTACTTCTTTTTGACATAATTGTGCTTTTGCTCTGGAAACTTTGTATCCAGCTTCATCTAGTAGCTGCAAGAGGTCTTTGGTGGCTTGTATACACTCACTTTCTGATACAGCAGCTATCAACAGATCATCCACATATTGGAGAAGCACTCTCTTTCCCGGGGCCACTGGATAACTTGAAAGGTCTTGATTTAGTGCAGCACTAAAGATGGTAGGCAAATTCCTTGAATCCTTGTGGTAATCGTGTCCAAGTAAGTTGGCCCCCCTCTTCCAGAGATAGGGTCCTGCCATTCAAATGCAAATAATATCTGACTTACAGGGGCTAATCTTATGCAAAAGAACGCATCTTTTAAATCCAGAACAGTAAAGTGGGTAGCTTCAGCAGGTATCGGTCCTAGAAGAGTGTAAGGATTGGGTACAACTGGATGTATGGTCTCAACTGCTTCATTCACTCTTCTTAGATCTTGCACTGGGCGGTAGTCATCTGTTCCAGGCTTTGTCACTGGCAGAAGTGGAGTGTTCCATGGGGATTGACATACTTTTAGTAGGCCATGCTCTAGTAATCTTTGCAAGTGGCGGTGGATGCCTTCAATTGCAGCTCTTGGGAGAGGGTACTGCTTGACGTGTACTGGGTGTAGCACTAGGTTTGAGAGTTACAATTACTGGAGCTATATGCTTGGCTAGGCCTGGATGACTGCCTTCTGCCCATACTCCAGGTGGGGCATCAATGCTTTTCAAAGTTTGTTCAAAATAGGTATCTTGGGCAGATTCATCACTGTAATATCTCCATTCTTCTTCTCGGGGAACTGTAAGCAGCATTATTCCTGCTGGCTTGGCTTGAGAATTCACGGTCATTTGCATTTCTCCTCTTTGGTAAAGGATATTTGGGCTTGTAGCTTGGCTAACATATCTCGTCCCAGTAATGGCACTGGACATTCAGCATGTAAAGGAATTGATGGAGTTATTTGCTGTCCTCCTAGACTGCATATGCGATTCTGAAGAAAAGGTTTTGTAGCTTTGGCACCAGTTGCTCCTACAAATGGTGACTGCTTTTGTGGAGAATGGGGCTATTTTCTTGTCTACTACTGAATGTTCTGCTCCAGTATCAACCATAAAGTTCATAACTTGGTCTCCTATTTGTTATTCCGACCATAGGCTCCTGGGAGACCTAAAGCAATTCGGAGCCCGGTCTGTCCTAATCCACGTCATCTTCATCATGGGCTGTCGTAGCCAATGCTTGCACGGCTTCTCCTCTTTCTTGCTGGTATTGCTCCCGATTGGTTCCTCTGCGATTTCGGGGACGGCCTCGTCTTTCTTCTCTCCATTGATGATTGTTTTCGTCATCTTGGTGGGCGTCTTCGAGTTGCGGGCATGCATTTCTCCAATGTCCTTCCTCCTTGCAGTAGGCACATTGGTTTATGCCTAGATGGGGCTGGCTTCCACCTCGGCCCCGCCCCCTTCCTCTGCTCCGTCGACTAGGGAAACTTCCCCGTTTCTGTTCAACTATGGCCGCAGCCAAAAAATCAGCTTTTCTTCTTCATCTACTTTTATCACATTCTTTTTCTCTTTCATTGATCACGATTCACAATACACTTTATGAGCTAACTTCCAGTAACTGAGAGTTGCACTTCACTGCCCGCAAACCCCTCTACTTTTCTGTACTTTTACAGTCTAATATCTGGTTGGGGGACTGACTATTTACAAAGCAGGAAATTTTACCCATGCACAAGCTCTCCCTGGTGCATCGGGATCATAGGTGAGTATACATTCTATATGCTTCACGTTAATATCTTTTCATTAAAAACACTGCTGGACTCTCGTCTATACCTTGAATAACTCCAGTACACTTTGGAAAGGTTCATAGCTTTTCCTGGCCCCCCCTTCTCAGGGCATTGTAATTAAAGCATTGGCGAAAACGGGATACGGGCTCCTAGATCCTCTTTTCTGTATTTGGATCCCATCGGGGGTCTTCATTCGGGAATGTCTCTCTGGGAGGCTTCTCGATTATCTATTCTCCGGCTTTTCCCTTCCCCTGGGCGCTACAGGGTTAATCTGCCAGCCAAGTCAATAGGCTGCTTTTACTAATTCGTTGTCCGCTTCCTCATGTAGTAATAAGAGTGGACAGGAAGCCATGGCTGGCAAATCTGCCTCGAAGACCATGTTGGTTGGTGATGTTTCCATAATAGTATTCACTAATTCTCGTAAGTTCTTGGGGCTTATTGGTATAGGAGGCATAATGTGTCCTCGACAATTCAACCAAATCAGTAGTGCGAAGGAAGGGGACATACACCTAGTTGTAGGCGGTCCCGGTAACCCTACCTCATTGTCCTCATTTCCTTACGGGGTTATTCCCGTCGGACTGCCGTAAAGGCATCACTTTTTGGCAGTAGATGTCGTTTGGGATCTAAGAGATATTTTCGTAACTTTCTTGTCAGGGGTTATTTTCCTTCTTTCTCGTACGGGGCTTTCACCTTTAGATTTACTTTTTGCTGGCAAGCTAGACACTAGCAGCCCCCGCTTTTACACATATCAGCTATCACTTGGGGAAGTTTTCAGTTGCTATTCCTTGTTCTGTTTTCTGTATATGATTCTACTTTTTCTCTCAGTCTCAGTGTAAGAATTACCTTTCTTCATCTAAAGGGAGCTCATCTACCTGCTCTCGCGTTGATGAGCTCAGGGGTTGGGTCCCGTTCTCGTTGTCGTCCTGGGGCTCTTCGGGCAGGACGAGAGGACGGCGGTGGACTCGACCCCGTCATGGGCACGTTGGGTGACACCCCTATGGCTTGTAGGGTAATTATTCCTCTGGGGAATCAGGATCTACCAGGATGGGTTTCTTCCTGGACTTCTCACCTTTCCCTTTCTTTCTTTGTGGCTGTCTCGAATTTTTCCATGACTATAGATTTCTTCCACTATCTTTGCTACCCTGATATTCCTGCACCTGCTCCTAACATAACAACGCTTTGCCCAAGGGGGACGGGGAATTGTTTCACACCTAACCCCACCCTTACTTTAAAACCATGCACGTCTATATTAAGCGGTACTCTGATCCCGGGGATGCGCTACTAACGCACTCTACCATGGTTGTAGCTAAACATGCAGAATAAGTCCTAAGACATTAACAGGTTTCGCCTCTCGGGGCCCAGGTAGGCGCTCTCTAGCTACCGGACGGCCACTCCCTAGTACACAAAACTCCTGTAAACGGGCTGCAGTTAATTTTACATACCATACACAGCATCTCCGGATACTAGTCCTTCGTTTAAAAACTGATGGCACGATACACTATACATCATAATGAGAGTGTTACTAGATACGACCCCCGGCCCCTCCCTATTTCCGATGTTGTAGCGCTCCGCGCAACAACAGACAGAATGGAAAAGTGAGGGCGGGACGTGGGGTAGGGGTCCTCCACCGGCCCTAGAAACATATAAGCACCGGAAACAAATAACAAGACAAGACGACAGTTCGCCTTCCACGCTTCCCCCCTTTTGCTTACGACCTGCAACGCGGGCCGCCCGGAATCAGGCACTTGTCTACTAGCGTTACCTCAGGGGTCCCCGCCTTCGCTTGGTCGCCGTGCTGCCAGACATCTCATTCAACTTCATTCACACCCAATCATGCTAGCCAACGTATCCCAAAATGCATGTATTCCTATCTATTCTGACTAGTCTAATGCAAATGCGACTGCTAGAAAGACGGGGGTTCGCCATAACTTTACTTACGCAGAGGTATTTGGCCCGTCTTTGAGACAGTTGATCAAGCTCTCTTTCATGCGAATGCTAGTGCTAAATTCATGCAAGTTCCTGCTAGATTGGCAGGTTACTGTTCTTACTTTATCTGTCCTAGACACATGCGTAAAATCAAAAACTCGACTCACCGGATCCGGTCCCTCCCAAGCATAGCGCATGAGTTGGACCTCGGACGTACCCTACACTCGGGTTCGAGGTGTTGGGCTCCAAGCCGGGCCCGGCACCCGCCGAGGTCCGACGAGCTCCCTCCTGATGACAAGGGGGACCGGTGGCGCCAGGGAGGCGAGCCCGCGTCGTAAGGGCGCGATCCCGGCCAGGACCAAACCTGTAAGAAGCGGAAAAGTCGTGGTATATTGGCCCTATATACCCTCTATTACCACAAATTCCCGGCCAGTGCAACCCAAGAATATGTAGCAGCAGAGCCTGAAGGACAAACCAATAATACCAGGAGTCTGTTCAGAAGGTCCAAAGGAATTATTTGTGCACAAGTCTCAAGCAAAGTCAAAATTCAAAATGGCTCGAGCGATGTTCGCTGGTAATACAACAACTTTTATAGGACTTGGTGCTCCAGTCTAGGTATAGAAAAACATTAAATTGGTCCCGGTAACCTCCAGTACCCCTTCTATTGGTCCCCCCCCCGGTAATGATAAGATGATCCAATTATGTTCCTTTGAGTGGGTCCAGCACCTGCTCACCCCCCCTTCCTAGTCGCAAATTACATGGGCCAGTTCACAAAATTGTTACTTTCCTTCTTTCAAGGCCATTGAGCTAGTTTGGACGTGTATGGACGCAGGGCTCGGTAATTTCTCTGTCCGCAATTTTTTAAAAATATTTTTCTGTATTTGTACATCTGTTATGCCTTGTCTAAGCTAATTCAATACTTTTACTGAGTTCTAATCATAAAGCAGGCTATTGGGGGATGTGCAATTCCTATGGGCCTCTCCTAAGACTTCATTTACAAGTCAAGCTAGTGAGGCCTGCTTGCTTATGTCAGACACTGTGGATCACAGGCCTTCATTGCCTGACCCATTGCCTTTCATCCAAGCGTGTACATATTAAGAGCCTTCAGTCTGTCTTCATAGTCTTTATAATGAAGACCACTAATCAGTTTGGTAGCCACCCTCTGCACCGACTCCATCCTGTTCACATCCTTTTGAAGGTTGCGGTCTCCAGAATTGCACACTATAATCCAAATGAGGTCGCACCCAAGACTGATACAGAGGCCTTATCACCTCCTTTTTTGGCTAGCCATTCATCTCCGCTAGGCACCCAAGCCATCCCTTCTAGCTTTTGCCTTAGCCTTTTCTACTGTATGGTCTGGGGAAAGATTGACCCAGGACTTAACCAGTGCTGTCGATGTTGGCGTAATAGCCGCAAGCTAAAAATCTACTCAAATACGCAACTATACATATTGGCTGGAATGGCTCCACCATCACATCAGGGAAAGGCTGTGGGTGAGCCAGGACCCACACCACACGCACGACCCCACCACCAACCACACGCCCCTGCCCAAAAATTAGAGCTGAGGGGGACAGGTGAACACCCATTATATGGACATGTGAAGCAAACACAAAATGATTTGCAGTACATAAAATAGAAGAGGTACTTTTGTGATGACGTGCAGAAACTCCAAAAAATTAGCTGAAGCAGCCTGCGAGAAATGTCGGTGGCCCAACAGGTGTCAAAACAATGATGATGCAAAAATGGAACAGCATCATAGAGCGACTCATACCCAACCTGATTGGAGGTCACTGAACCATCACCAAAGCATATGGTCAATTGCTGTCGAAGCAACTATGGTAAAGTGGAGACTGAT